>CM075887.1:14505615-15125615 GCA_038021265.1 Cyprinella venusta | reverse complement strand
GACCATCTTTCTATTTTGAGGTCTTTTTTTTACATATCAAAATTTACAGGTTAAACCGACATAAGTGTTGTCTAGGTGACTGTATCTTAGGCCCAGTCCACACTACTGTGTTTTCGTTTGCCTTAGTATTTTGACTGGATTCCTTCTTTTAGGGTTTCACATTTAGCTCATTTTTATGGTAGAAGGAATGAGAGTAGAGAGAAGAGGATGCAAGTTATATAGCAGATACCAGAAATCTGTACCAGATTCTAAGACAAGTGATAAAGATGATGTTTTTGTCAACCTGCCACGAGAGGTAGATACAGAGAGCGACAGTGACAGTGACAGTTCTGCTGAGGAGGTTGAAGATGTGACAGCTCAGCAGTGTAAAAGAACCAAGAACCTTAGGTACTGCTTTTCCTCATGTCAGGCATGCATTCTGCTGAATGGTAGCAGACAAGAGGCCTCTGCATGAAACAAATATAATTCACATTGAGACAAAATAAATACATTAACAATTAATTGATCAAATTGTTAGAGTATTATCTAAAACATTTATTTCTTTTTTTTGCAGTTGGAGGAAGAAAAGGATTGAGTACCAGTCAGCAGCTAATGAAAATACATTCAGAATGCCTGATCAGCTTTCATCTCCTTGCAGGCTCCTTACAGACAGACAGAGAGACAGACAGACAGATAGATAGATAGATAGATAGATAGATAGATAGATAGATAGATAGATAGATAGATAGATAGATAGATAGATCTCACTTATCTTCTTCAGATCTTTATGATGATTATGACTATTCTTGTGTATCCCATTTTAATTGGACCATGACTGTAGACTGAGGAGTGAACGGGGACTCTTAGCATAGCAGTGATCTGGAAGGCTATTCATCTTTCGGACTGGAGGAAAATCTGACAACCCACATCTTGACTTATAATAATGGTCTTATCATATCCGTAGGGCTGAAAAATGACCCTTTTCTTGGACAAACAAACCAGGAGAGCTTTGTACCTGGCGGCAGCTGCACACTTGATTCACCATTACAGACGAACCAATGGGAAACCCGGCCGGCGGCATTCGAGAACACATCTGCAGGCTACTGTTACGTTTTTCATGTTGGTCTGTCCACAGAATGCTCAATGACCAGGTTGCCTGGTAACAGAAGAAACCTTGTTCTCGCAGTGTTGCTGAAACTACTTATTTCTAAGCATCAAACACAATCAACAGATGGTTGATTTCATCTGGTCTTGTTTCACACATTCTTTTCAACCTAATTACGTATGTGTGCAGCTGTACTGATTAATCAGACTTGTGTTTCAGGTCAGCAACTTTCGACAGGTTAGAGGAAACAGGCTCCTAATTGCTTGAGGGGAAATGAAAAATGGCCATCTTTTATGTTCCAGAAAAAAAAAAAAACATCGCCGCAGCTTCATCCTTCATTGCCGTCCAGCTGTTTTTCTGTCTCCAGATTTTCACAATGATGAGGTTAGCAAGGATGCTAACTTTTGAATTTGTTTACAACCTTCACTAACTGAAAAAGAATAAGACATTTTATTTGTATAGACGTATGAAGACCAGTGAAGATCATGGAGTATGTTAACACTACATCTAATCAAGGTGAGCACTCTTGTGGCTGCATTTTAAACATACTGTAACATTTTAATGTTTTTTGTTGTTGTTTTTTGCTGCTAAGTCAGTTAACAAGGCATTGTAGTAGTCAAGTTGTTAGTGCGTGAACAAGGGTTTTTGCGTCAGCCTGATTGAGGGAGGAACGGAGACGTGCAATATTACTCGTGTGACAAAAGTTTTTAACAAAGAACCAATATGAGAAGCAAAGGAAAGAGAGGAATCAAATAAAATACCAAGATTACGTAAAGGGGAGGAGCACTTTGAACCCTGTTTTCAAAAGTTTATGTTTTAAGGCTCCCAAAACGCCATTGTTATGTAAATGAACGGGCAAAACGTTCAAATAGTTTTTATTTGACAACGACACCATGTAAACGGCCCCTCAGAGTAGCAGCGGCTCGCATTAGCATTTGGCTCCCATTAGCATTATTAGCTAGTTAGCTCTTTGTCTGGCTAAATGTGAGATCTGTAAGGCTATACTCAAACTAAACTCTACTTTTTTTTCACCGAAATACAAGCTTCAACATTTAAGGCTCAATGTATACTGATATTTCCCAATGGCGAAGTTGATTTGAAAGACAGGACGACCTTTCGAGGCAAAAGGTCATCCTGTCTTTCAACTCAACTTTCGTTGTTTTTGTCAGTCATAGATCTGAAGCTATACATGGCCCAAACTCACCTGCGTAAACTCAGTCCTGTAATTGCCTACCGTCACACTTTGCCACGTCGCTCCCCCTCAGATCCAGCTCTCAAATTGGAATGCGGAATGGGATTGCGAGGAGGCGGCGGTGGAGACACTGCCGATTTCGGCATGAAATATCAACGTCCGGGAAGGTCACAACAGTCATGGCCTCATCTGTCAGCTGGGTTTTCAGCTTCAGTCTAATGCTGGCCCTTCATAGCAAGCCTGAAGGCAACAAATGAACCTCCATCAATCATGCCCACCGAAGCTTTAGCCGTTCCTGTTGCATCAAAGTTATGAAAGAGGTACGAATCAGGAAACGATGACCCTTCCACCTGTGACTGAGACCCTATTCGCAAAAAATGACAGGAGAAATGGAACCGGTTTTGCACCATATTGCTAATAAAGAGCCCTATGAAATATGTATGCCATAAAGGGCTACATTTAACCGTTGATCAAACTGCGTCATGATACATTTGCAAGTAATAGACGCGCTGTGTCGTGGAATGTGTGCTGTGTGTTATTTAGAGGTTGGGAGATGAAAAACACTGCTTGGGGAGGTAGAAACAGCCAGGGCAATAACCCTTTTTATTAGTGCGATTTATCAGATGTGTCACATGACTTCTTTTATACCTTTTCTCTCAATACCTTCCGCCTAAACGTCAAAAAGGCCATAGTGTGTGGGTAAATGACATGTGCGCATGTCTTTTTTTTTTTAAATATTGATTTAAAATATTTCACAAATGCATTTCATACCTCTATACAATGCCCTAAACTTTTAAGATGATCATGTTTTTAATTTCTGAATTAAAATGTAAGGGAATATTTTGAGGCATAAAGTCATAAAAGTCATGATAATAAAGATTTTTTTAATAACAAATAAATAAATTCTTGAAAAGAAAGCCCGTAAGTAGCTTTGCATACCATTTAGGTTGTATACTTATTGTAATGTTAAGTCAACGGCGTTCATAAACACGCCGAAAAGTGATTATGCGTGTTGATAGCACGCCAATTATGGAAATACGAATATGCGTGTCATACATACGCCATTTCATGAGATCAGTCTGAACGGGGAGTTTAGCACGGATACAAAAGGGATTTTGCTACTGTCAGCATTTAACTTTACTGTCAGGTCATGTGACGAATGACGATCAACAGTGAGTACTGAATAGGCTAATTTTGTTGTCGTCCTGGAATATATGACCCGACTTCTGTGTTTTCTTGGAAAATGACAACAATGTAAATGTTGTGCATGCATTTGAATAATGCAAATTAATGGAGCACTACACACTCAGCGCTGTGCTATTTGAGTTTGATTCAGGAATGCATTAATTACCATAAATACATATTCATGCTTTTCTATGGTTTTGCTGATTAACAGGAAGGGTGTAAGGAACAAAAAAAAAGTCTACCTAGCCGAATATTTTACCCCATTCACAACCAGAAATTGCATGGTAATGTATGCAAAAAGGTAAGCGTTTATTTTCATTAACATTTCAAAATGTGAAAATGGGGAGAATCCTTGAAGCATTTTGATCCAAGGACTTTCTCAGAATCACCCATCTTTCCCATTTCTGAAACGTAGTATTATTAAAGCAGTCTGAAACTCCATTTAAGAGAGGCCAAGTGCTTGGCTTTCAAAAATTCAAAGGTTGGCTGGTTTAATCTGGTTTTGTTTCATATTTCTGCATGACTGCGCTGACCATATAGTTCTACACATCAAGGAAACCATATTGGGTATTAGAGAGTCTTGAAAATACAATTCTTCGAGTCCATGTCTTTTTGTATCCAAAAATCTCTGAAGCAGTTCCAGCTTTCTGCTTCAAATGCTACAAAAGGCTTACTTGTGACATGCATTTTTCTACATTTTGTCTTTTTCAGCCTCTCACCAAATGTATTTTTGCAGCCTAAGGATTGTGGATAACAACTTTTGCTTGTCAATTTCAAAACCCAGATTAAGAAACTTTTAGTTGTTAGTTGTTCGCAACAAGATAAACAAATAAAATGATCATTCAACATAGGTCTAGAACTACAATATCCATCATGTACAAGTTAACAGGTTGACATCAAAATTGACAATTCTTCTTTTTTAAAAGGAATTTTGTAAAATTTAATCAAAATAACTTCCCCTCCCTCTTGCGACGACATCTTTTCTCTTCTCTGATGACGTTTACTGGCTCGAGGGCGGGACAACCTGTCACTCAAATGAGATCCACCAATAGCAAACCACAACCATCCAATCAATTCCCCATAGACACAATCAAGTCCCGCCCTTCATTTATTTTTGTTTGAGAAGCCATTTCACTCGGATTTACGTCGAAACAGGAGAGAAAAGACTATCGCAACTTCCCTTTCTTGTTGACTTTAAAGGAGTAGTTCACTTTTAAAAAAAAGTTTTGATGATAATGTACTCACCCCCATGTCATCCAAGATGTCCACGTCTTTCTTTCTTCAGTCGAAAAGAAATTAAAGGGTACCTATTATGACATTTAAAATGTTCCTAATATTGTTCTGGGAGTCCCCAACAACAGTTTTACATGCATGCAATGACAAAAAACACTTTTGTTGCCTAATAATATGCATTTATTTTTACCTGATCTGCCCACCGACTCCCATATGAATCGTTTAGCGAGTCCTTTTTCCAAAACCCGCCTTTGCGTGACGCTAATCTGCGGTGATTGGTCAGATGACCTAGTCAGTTGTGATTGGTGTTCTCTGTGCAGAGATTGTCGAAAACGGAACGCTTATCACCTTAAATGGGTTCTCAACTCCAGTCCTCGCGACCCACTATTTAACACACCCGATTCAGATCCTCAGCTCGTTAGGATAGAGCCGGCTCGCGAATCCATACTTTATAGCGTTTAGGTTTGTGAAGCAATCATCTTCAAAATGACGCAAACACAGAACAAGGTTTGGGCTATACTTGTGTGGTATACTTGTATATACACTCACCGGCCACTTTATTAGGTACACCTGTCCAACTGCTCGTTAACACTTAATTTCTAAGCAGCCAATCACATGGCGGCAACTCAGTGCATTTAGGCATGTGGACATGGTCAAGACAATCTCCTGCAGTTCAAACCGAGCATCGGTATGGGGAAGAAAGGTGATTTGAGTGACTTTGAACGTGGCATGATTGTTGGTGCCAGAAGGGCTGGTCTGAGTATTTCAGAAACTGCTAATCTACTGGGATTTTCACGCACAACCATCTCTAGGGTTTACAGAGAATGGTCCGAAAAAGAAAAAACATCCAGTGAGTGGCAGTTCTGTGGGCGGAAATGCCTTGTTGATGCCAGAGGTCACAGGAGAATGGCCAGACTGGTTTGAGCTGATAGAAGGGCAACAGTGACTCAAATAACCACCCGTTACAACCAAGGTGGGCAGAAGAGCATCTCTGAACGCACAGTACGTCGAACTTTGAGGCAGATGGGCTACAGCAGCAGAAGACCACACCGGGTGCCACTCCTTTCAGCTAAGAACAGGAAACTGAGGCTACAATTTGCACAAGCTCATCGAAATTGGACAATAGAAGATTGGAAAAACGTTGCCTGGTCTGATGAGTCTCGATTTCTGCTGCGACATTCGGATGGTAGGGTCAGAATTTGGCGTCTACAACATGAAAGCATGGATCCATCCTGCCTTGTATCAACGGTTCAGGCTGGTGGTGGTGGTGTCATGGTGTGGGGAATATTTTCTTGGCACTCTTTGGGCCCCTTGGTACCAATTGAGCATCGTTGCAACGCCACAGCCTACCTGAGTATTGTTGCTGACCATGTCCATCCCTTTATGACCACAATGTACCCAACTTCTGATGGCTACTTTCAGCAGGATAATGCGCCATGTCATAAAGCTGGAATCATCTCAGACTGGTTTCTTGAACATGACAATGAGTTCGCTGTACTCAAATGGCCTCCTCAGTCACCAGATCTCAATCCAATAGAGCATCTTTGGGATGTGGTGGAACGGGAGATTCGCATCATGGATGTGCAGCCGACAAATCTGCGGCAACTGTGTGATGCCATCATGTCAATATGGACCAAACTCCCTGAGGAATGCTTCCAGCACCTTGTTGAATCTATGCCACGAAGAATTGAGGCAGTTCTGAAGGCAAAAGGGGGTCCAACCCGTTACTAGCATGGGGTACCTAATAAAGTGGCCGGTGAGTGTATGAACTGCAGCCACTTAATCTTCAAATGCTCCTCACTTGGCAGGTGAAAAAAGTTCGCTTTTGCGTCGCACTTCAAAACACAGCGTCTCGTCGACATGATTGTTTTCCGGTTTTCCCTGGCGTCTCCGAGCGCAATAAGTGGGCGTTTCTTTTTCAAATAACTTGTCAAGTTGACGTCAACTAGACAAAGAAAAAGCATCGTTCTTCGAACGATTCATATCAGCGACTCAGAGTCGACTCTTACTTTTGAGAAACAATAACTTTGTATATGATGAACTTTCATGTTTAAAACTTTGCAGGATGTTTTCGTTCACTTAGATCTATGTTAAACACTACATGAAGGGCAATTTTCAAAAATCCATAATAGGTACCCTTTAATTTCTTTTCGACTGAAGAAAGAAAGACATGGACATCTTGGGTGACATGGGGGTGAGTAAATTATCGGCAAAAGTTTTTTTTTTTAAAAAGTGAACTACTCCTTTAAAGTCTGTTGTAAGTCTATAGCTATAAGATCTCATGAAAACACCAGGCCTCCTCCACTCTTCTCAGGCCTTGATATGGCTGGCTGCATGAACAGCATGATGAGAAAGACGTCGCGTCCTCAGACCAGGAGGAAAGGCGGTTATTTAGGCAGTTGGGAAAGTCAAGCACGGTGTAAGCAGTTAATTACGCCCATGTTTCAAGTCCAACGGTTCTCCACTCCCAGAATAAATCAGTCCGCTCCAGAGGAATGCGCAACAAAACAAAGGGAATACCGGAACGAGGCGCTAATCAATCCCACCGACTTAATTACGCTTTCCATCTTCGCAGGTGATTCTCATGTGGAATTAAAGCCTTCCAACCACAGCAGGTGAATAAAAGCACAACCCTCCGATTATCACGGCTCATTGTTACGACCCAAAACACACATCTATCAGACGTGAAGCTTGATGAAAGAGAGAAGACCGCCTAGTTAATGAAAATAGAGTCGTTACACAGTTCTGCCGTTTTGTGTTCATCGGGGAACATAGTGTAAACTCTTGTTAATTCACCTTGACAATCTGTTACGTCCCGCTGGTTTTTATATTTACTCTAGAAGTTGCGTTTGGCTGTAGATTTCCCATTTTATCCTCTGGGCGATGTACGGTAAAAAAAAAGGTGTAGAGAAGAACCTTCCGGATCCTGTTCGCAGTTAACCGAAAGCATTCGTTCTGTTCTTTGCTCCAAACGGAAGCTCTCAGATCCACGTTTCATGGAGTTGATATGGTTCTAATCTTTAATCATATTTAGAGAGATTATCTTTCTAAAATTACCCCAGCCCTCTCTGACAGAAGCATGAGAAAGCGTCTTGTTCATCTCAATTTTCAGATTTGCGTGTGGTTGTTAGCAAACACAATGGCTTATGGCGAGGATGCCACATTTGCACACAAGCTTAGGATGGATGACGTCACGGCGGAGGAAAAAAAGCCCAGCTGCCACTTGATGGCATTCAAGTACAGTGCACAGATGTGGGCTGCAGTACTGCTGCTCTCTCTTTGCTTTGACTATCAGGAAAAACATAAAACAACAAGAATTCTTTCCACCATTAAAGAGACAGTCTGAGATTTTGCCATCAAATAGGATTCCCTGACACTCCTACAGTACCTTGTGCCCCGCCCCCATCTGCTATTGGCCAGATACAGAAGAAGCCCCGCCCTTTATAACTTGCAGCAATGGTTGATTGGAAAGACATCAAATCTACTTTGGATATCTGTGGACTATATTATTGTGTAAAGCAATAATATTTTTTATGAATAATATTAATTAATGAATATTAAATTTAAACAATTTAACAAAAGTTTACAAAAGTCGAAATAATCAAATAATTTTTCATTTTATTGCAGATTAATCCTACTCAGAATTAATTCCATTTACTTTAATACATCATTTTATTACTTGTGAAAATAATAGGCTCTATGCACAGCTCCACTACTTCCTGAACTTCAGCCAGCTTCTTGTTTCCTGTCTGGCATTATTGGACACATTGATTAATTCAGGTGTGTTTGATTATTGTTGCCGTGACTACTGAGGTCAAGCACACCTGAATTAATCAAATTGTCCAATAATGGTATACAGGAAACAAGGAGCTGGCTGAAATTCAGGAAGTAGTGCAGTTGTGCATAGAGCCTATTGATTCATATTTAAATAAAAATTAGCAATTGATCAATTAGCATAACATGAAACGTTTTTATTAGTTAGTTTAATTTAGTTCATTTGATATTTTAACTATGAATTCGTTTGTTTTGGCAGAGTGAACGTTTTATGTTTTTATGTTACGTGTTTTACTTTTCTCAATTCTTAAGGCCCGTACACACCGGGACGAATATCAGCGCTCGTTATTCGTCAGCGTTTTTCAACACGTTTTTTTGTGTTCACACCCAAGCGATTTTCGCAGACGATGAGCCGAGTGCACCGTTTCATGTGTGTGCTCGGCAAGACCGTTTTGTGTTTGAGCGCCCCCAAGTTGTGTTTTGCTGTTTCCTCAGAAGCTCCAAACACACACAAAAGCGCCAATCTAATTGGTCGGATAGTTTTTGATGCGGCGCGTCAAACTAAAAAAACAAACCCGGGGCGTTTTTTGTTTTTTTTTTAAATGATGCTTTTACGCGTCGGTGTGAACACTCACATTGGCGCCCTTTGTTTAGTCACGAGGCGTTAAACGTTGGCGAATAACGCGTACGAAATTTGTCCCGATGTGAACAGGCCTTTATGTTGGTGTTTAATCGTTCCATCAAAATGCTTCTGAAACAACTTGCTTATTTGGATGAAATCACACAATTTCAACCTCTTTTTAACTGAATATCCTGTTGAACTTACAAATGCATTTTTACAGAAGCACTATGTTAATGGCATTGAAAGGGGAGCTGTATTATGCTCCTTTTTACAAGATGTAATGTAAGTCTCGGGTGTCCTCAGAATGTTCTGTGAGGTTTCACCAAGCAGATCATTTATAATACCATGTCGTATAGCATTTTTGAGTAAAAGAAAAAGGAAAAACGTTTTTTTTTTTGTCCATGTACCTTTAAATGCAAATGAGCTGCTGCTCCCCGCACCTTTTTCCAGAAGAGGGCGGAGCCTGTACAGCTGGTGCCTGCATTTCTCAATCAAAACCAAACAGTTGTTTTAGTTTTTGGCAATCATCTCTATCGTGGTCACGCTCACGTGACTTTGCAGTTCTTCATCATTATGAAAGTTTGTTATCTGCATGTTTTTTAAAGGGATATCAATCTAAACTTCTGATGTATGGGTTTCTGAGGGAACACATCCGACGCAAGCGGACAGAAAGCTGGAAGTCAGACGGCGTGTCCCGTGAGTATTAAACTAAGTCCTCTTTCACTTCTTATTGCGCTTAACCTGTAAAATACACACAAGGTCATGTCAAAAACTGTAGGTTATGTCTGTGAACAGAAACAGCAGCGAAAGAAATCAATTGTGTATATTAGATCTGTGTAGTAAAGTCAAAGCAGCGTAATAAGGAGTATTTCATGCTATATATGCTGTCAATATGAATCAAACAAGAAAATTACTCACTGCTCTTGATTGAATAACTTCAGTAGCTTTGATAAGAATACATTTCTTACTTGAATGCTGTTGTTTAATGCTCTGGCGAGGAGATAAACATGGCGGACTGTGTTCAGCTTATAAGGTGGAGTCTGTCAGCAGTTGTGGGCGGGGCCTTTCATTTGCGTTATCGCAAAAGGTAAAATCTGCAAACGGCTTATCAATGACACGGATTATGATTTATGGGGATTAAAAAAAAGAGGAGTGGGGTGGATTTTTACCATTATAGGGTGGTTGTGTACACACTCTCCCGACACACATTCACGTTCAAACGTGAATTATGCATAATAGGTCCCTTTAAGATAGCGAGACTTGCTTGTTAACGCAGGCTGATTTGGTTTTAAGTGCTTGAATGTGTCCGAGATTGAGGTTGGACTGCTGTTTTATAGTTCATAGACTGCAACTGACTCCATCCACTTACGTCCTAATGCAGTGAACGTTCTGACTGATAGTCTGTTAGCATACCCCGGCTCCGCTAAATTGAAAGATTTACTGCTATGATGTCTTTCGTAATCAGTTATATTACAATAATGGTCCATCCATTGCCCTTACATCAAGATGGGCGAAAATCTACACCTCTACAATGTGATATCAGGTTTCCTTCATCCAGCGAGAAAAAAAAATGTCCTCATCCACTTGGCAGCAGCCGTTTCTGTGTGAAATGATCTTCCGAGAACAATCTCTCAAAGGGGGAGGGGGGGGGGGGTGCTCTTCGATATCCGTGGGGAGAGCTTGGCAACACATTGCACCTCTTCCCAGGGATTTTTTCACGGGCACAGATGCTTTCAGAAGGCGTTTTCTTTTGTCATGTTTGGAAAAAGAGAATGAGAAAGGAGCGGGTGGGAAATATATATATATGAGAGAGAGAGAGAGAGAGAGAGAGAGAGAAGCGACACTACAAACAGATAAAAATGCTACTTGGCATGCTAGTATGTAATCCTACTCAGATGCACGTGGGAAGCCAATGGAGGATGTGCACATGCATAAACATGAAGGTGCGTCAGGTTTAATTAGAATATCACAAAGCCTAAGAACAAGAGAAAGGAGCAACGGAAAGGAAGTGAGATGACTGCCGGCCCAGCCCGCTTCCCAGGGTGATAATGTAGAGGATGGCACAGAAGACGGCAGGAGAGAAGAGAGAGAAAGAAAGAACGAAAGAGAGAGAGCCTTTAGTGGAGAGCTGATCAGTTTTTGCAAGGTCTGCATTATGGGTAATAATAGTTTGTCAATGAGACGAAGCATTAAAAGCAGAATATAAAAGGAAAAAAAGAAGCAGCCTAACAGTTTATGATGGTAAACATATCGAGGCACAGATCATGACGTGAACGTGTCGCTAGTAGTAGTAGTAGTAGTTCAATCTTTTTCCGAGTCAATTCATTCATTTCGTTTGTTGAATAAACCAAATGACTCGAAAATAGATTTGCTTATTTTGATGAACGAGTTCGAACAGGAGAGTCACGAACGTGGGGTGGGGTGGGATAAATTATCAGCAAAAGTTTTTTAAAAGTGAACTACTCCTTTAAATATTTTCATTTCATTAATAAAATTAGGTCTGCTATTCAATGCATTACATGCATAATTACATGGATTATTCAAATTTAATTCAATCATGGCCAGTTGGAAAAAACGTGCCTGTGGCAACATTTATGCAAAATGATATCACGTTGCTTGTCCAGTAAGTAGCGCTAATAGTTCATTTAATTTTCTCAAAAAAACAGATAAATATGGATGTGGCTTATTTGAATGTGATTTGTTGAATGTATTGCAGCAGTTCGTAAATGAAAACCACATGACTCTTACCTGAATGCCCCACATCTCAAGCGCAAATCTGTACGAGTCGAGCACATTTACAATGTTAGCAAACCCACATGGAGCTGGATATGTGATGCAAACGTCACAATGTATATGCTAAAAGTGTTTTGAGGTCATGACGTAGTATTGTGTAAGGAACCGCATGAAAATAAGTATTTTCCTATAAATCTGCTCCTGTAATGATAATTTGTGTGAAAAGGGAAAAAAAAGTTTCTGTTTTACCACCTCTTCGTATGATTTGACCTCACCCAAATTCTTAGGATTTTTGCTAAATCTTACATATTTTACGTGTTGCCCAATTAGAAAGAATTTTACGAGGTGGCTAGTTCGTACAATTTCAAACAACCTCACTCAAATTCTTAGGATTTTTGCTAAATCTTATATATTTTACGAGTTGCCCAATTCGAACAAATTTTACGTGGTGACTAGTTCGTACGATTTCATACGACCTCACTCAAATTCTTAGGATTTTTACTAAATCTTACATATTTTACGAGTTGCCCAATTCGAACGAATTTTATAAGGTGGCTATAGTTCGTATGATTTCATACGACCTCACTCAAATTCATAGGATTTTTGCTAAATCTTACATATTTTACGAGTTGCCCAATTCGAACGAATTTTACGTGGTGGCTAGTAAGTACGATTTCATACGACCTCACTCAAATTCTTAGGATTTTTGCTAAATCTTGCTTATTTCATGAATTGCCCAATTCGAACGAATTTTACGTGGTGGCTAGTTCGTACGATTTCATATGACCTCACTCAAATTCTTAGGCCGTGTGTCCACCAAAGCGTTTTTTTGCCAGCTGAAAACGCTACACGCTCTGCAGAAGACGCCGTGCTTTGGGCGCTTGAGAGCGTTTTGGCAGCGCAGCGTTTTTTTCCGTTGAGGCGTTTCGTTGCTATGATACAGAATATCCGCAGCAGTTTAAACGTTGTGACTGTTGGTCAGTGTGGTTTAGTCCCGCCCCTCCTCCACTGTGATTGGACGGCTGGGCAAGAACTGACAGTGATGAGTGCTGCGTTTTTTCCAAAGTTGAACATTTTTCAACTCTCGGCGACCAGTAAAAAACGCCGGACGCTTGGCGCTTCAGCGTGAAAAAAACGCTCAGCGCCTCGTCACACTCATGGCGTTTAAAAAACGCAGCGTTCCCATTGGAAACAATTGAAAACATACGCCAGGCACGTGGAAAAACGCTTTGGTGGACACACGGCCTTAGGATTTTTGCTAAACTTTACATATTTTTACGAGTTCCCCATTTCAAACAAATTTTACGAAGTGTCTAGTTTATACGATTTCATACGACCTCACTCAAATTCTTAGGATTTTTGCTAAATCTTACATATTTTGCGAGTTGCCCAATTCGAACGAATCTTACAAGGTGGCTAGTTTGTACGATTTCATACGACCTCACTCAAATTCTTAGGATTTTTGCTAAATCTTACATATTTTGCGAGTTGCCCAATTCGAATGAATTTTACGAGGTGGCTAGTTTGTACGATTTCATACGACCTCACTCAAATTCTTAGGATTTTTGCTAAATCTTACATATTTTATGAGTTGCCCAATTCGAACTAATTTCACGAGGTGGCTAATTCGTACGATTTCATATGACCTCACTCAAATTCTTAGGATTTTTGCTAAATCTTACATATTTTATGAGTTGCCCAATTCGAACGAATTTTACGAGGTGGCTAGTTCGTACGATTTCATACGACCTCACTCAAATTCTTAGGATTTTTGCTAAATCTTGCATATTTTACAAATTGCCCAATTCAAACGAATTTTACGAGGTGGCTAGTTCATTAGATTTCATACTACCTCACTCAAATTCTTAGGATTTTTGCTAAATCTTACATATTTCATGAGTTGCCCAATTCGAATGAATTTTACGAGGTGGCTAGTTCATTAGATTTCATACTACCTCACTCAAATTCTTAGGATTTTTGTTAAATCTTACATATTTCATGAGTTGCCCAATTCGAACGAATTTTACGTGGTGGCTAGTTAGTACGATTTCATATGACCTCACTCAAATTCTTGGGATTTTTGTTAAATCTTGCATATTTTACGAGTTGCCCAATTCGAATGAATTTTACGAGGTGGCTAGTTTGTTCGATTTCATACAATCACACTCAAATTCTTAGGATTTTTACTAAATCTTACATATTTTACGAGTCCGAATTTGTATGAATCCACCTGACCACACCCCTAATCCTATCATCACTGGTGTTTAGACAAATCGTACAAATTGGTCGTGAGATAGCGTTGTCATTTCATCTATATCCCGCAGTGAATTATATGTTTAGGTACTTTTTTTTTACCTACTTTTTTTTTTTTTTTTTTACAAAAAAAATAGGTAAAGTTAGGTTTTTCCAATGAGCCCATGTTAAATTTACTACATATAAAACTTATTTTTTGTAAGTTAAAGAGCAAATATTAACATTAGAGCAAGACAACAGTTTGAACATTCTCATGAGCAAGATTGTTTTAAAATATTGTCTTCCACAGCAGTAATTCATTTAAATAAAAGTAGAATACAAATGAGAACAGACTCAATAAAAAAGCAATTAACAACTTAGCTTAGCAGTTAAGAAAATACATTTGTTTTTCCAAGGCCATCAAAATATGAATAATGCATCATTAGCAAAGAAAGGCAAAGTGGCCAATGGCAAACATGTTTGGTAATCAGGGGAACCTGCAGCTTTATAACTAGCTTTTTATCAGCAATGGGATCCTGGGCTGTTGCCAAGTAAAAGGATCTTCTGAACTTGTGGGAAATAATTGGAGGTGAAAGTCATGTTTGTTAGAGCACTGCCACAGTGCCGTGACTCATAACACAGGTGCGAGTCAACATGTCTGTTCTCTCAAGGCTTTCAAAGCTTTTGTTTTCAAACTACAAAATACTAACAAGGAAAATCCAATGAGAAATCTGATTCTTCTGAACCCGAACCCCAAGAATCTTAACCCTTAAGATGTCTGCAATATCTAGAAAAAAAGTTGGCATTCTCATGCATCTCAGTGGAGCCAATCACAGTGGCTGTAGATGTCACATGATAAGGTCAAGGTCACTTTTATTTAAGTCTCATAATTGAGAAGTCTCATTGGAGCCAAAGGAAAAATATATGACAGTGCTGAATGGCAGATGGCACCAAAAACAATGCTTTCAATGTGACCGGCCAGCAACAGTTACGTGATTTCACTACCATTCACAAATCCTCTCCCATGGCCTCATGGGATAGTAAAGTGTCCATTGAATGCACACTTCAGAATCTCACCACATATAAGTAGTTGGTCATCTTGGGATTTTTTGCCTTCTCTTTTATGAGAGCTGTGATTTCTGTCATTCTTCGTTTGTCGTTTAAACACGACTACAGTGGTACTAATTGAATTTGTCATTAAAACGTTAACACATAAAGGGGGATACACCGACATATAATGGCCATTACACACAATAAACGAATATGAAAACACCCAATATACATAAACAAACGCCTCAAATAATACTATCAAATGACTTCACTTAATAAATGTGCTACGTATAAACAAACAAAAGAAAAGGAAGCGAAAGAGTTTCCCCCGCGCGAAAACCGGAATGGTTGTGGCCCAATCATCGGGTGGAACCATATATATACATCCGATGTTTCCACCCGAACCCCTTTTGATAGTGCACCAGCCCACGGGACTTAGATGTAACAAACAAACAAACAAAAAGAACGCTAAGAATAAACTTAAACTAAACGTTAAATTGTGTGTGCACTTATCTCCAAATAATGTCGTTGTGTATTCTTTACTGTAAACAAATTCCATTTAATAAAAACTCAAACTGACCTGACCCAGGTTCACCAACATTCCAGGCTGATCTCATGAAGTAGCGTGTGTATGACACGCCAATTCGTATTTGCATTTTTGGCGTGTTATGAAGACGCATAATCGCTTTTCAGCGTGTTTATGAACGCCGTTGACTTAACGTTATATAAATATAGGACTTACCTCAACCCCGTCCCTAAACTTAACCGTCACTGGGGTTAATGGCATTTATGACTGGACATTTGACGCGCGTGTTCTTACACGCGGGATGACGCGGACGTTAATGGCGTAGACATACACGCGGATACACGCGAATAGCTCAAAATGCGTAGAAATAATACGCCACTTGACTCGAAAGTGGCGTGTATGTTTACGCAAAAGTCATGATGTCATGTTGAACATTCAGCACAATTTTATACGAAACAAAATAAGAACCTGATCTGTCAGCAACAACGTCACAGAAATAAAGATCTAAAAACGATCCCAATTTCGCTCGCCATGGCTGGTTTGGACAAAACCACAAAAATAATCCATTTATCGAGTGATGCAACATTTATTATAATTTAATCAATTCGCTCAAGGAAAAAAAGTAATTTAATCCAGATGGTGTAGTCACAGTAGCTATCTGCAGGTTTAGTCTGTTGAACCAAAAACATTATGAGCCTATCTTAATCTTTATTTTGATCTTAATCCAAGTCAAAGACACTTAAGGGCGAGTCAGTTCACTCGGCGGCCATCTTGGCTAAGTCTCCAAAACTGTTTTTCAACAATAAATTTCAAAAACGCATTTTAATAACCTATGACAGAAGTGTCATTCAAGGTACTACTTCAGCTGAAATCACGATAAAAAGGCTACTATTATCTACGATACTAGTCACTTCTTCCATTCGTCTTTTCTTTGAGCTGCATGTCTCCTTTGTATACCGTCTCGGGAATCAGATGGGGAATATCTATAGTCAAATTACAGTTAACACAAGGCTGTTTATTCTTCTGTAATGGTAGTGCCGTCGGTAAGGATGCATTGGTGAAACAAGCCTGTTTATTTCTTTTGAGAGCTTAACAGCAGCAGTCTTAAGTGCCGGTTTGTATTCAAGATATGAGGGCCACGGGGTGAATTAAAGTGCTGTGTAATTACGTGAAAAAACTGAAATGAAAAAAAAAAAAGACTAGGGCGCACATGACTGAAATCACTGTTATTAATATGTGAGCAGATTCAAATGATGGGAATTAAAAGCCTCTTCTAAGTGCCATTTGAGTAAAATTAAGAATACATCCACAAGTAATGGCTTAATAAAAATACAGAAGCAAGGGAAATAATTGGGAATGAATGTGATGAATGGAAAGTTACAATAAGGAGAGGGAAAATGGGAGCAGTTTGCTTGGTGAGAATTATTTAACTTGATCTGCGGTTGCCTTCGTTAGTGGAGATGGACATTTCTGTTATTGCGAAGGAGGAGAAGGAGTGATGGTGGACTCGGGCAATGAAAGGAGATGTGTAGAGATTTTCTGTCAACCCATGATGAAGCTCATGGTCGGTAATGAGGCTTTAGCAGGTGCGGTCTTCATCGCTGGAGAGGCCCCAGAGAAAAGGCCATTTGAGTCATTTGGGGGTGGACTGGAGCTCCAGGAAATCACTGATTGATGGATCGTCTGTGTGTCACGCAGCTGGATCTTCGATTTAAAGACATCAGGCATAGGTATTCTACAGCATAGCCTCTCAACTTCAAGTGACGACTTGCCAATCGGATGAATCTGCTTCAAAAACTATTTTGGTTTGGTGCTAAATCACTTTTTTAGATGCAGAAGTAAGCTGTTTCATGTGAATTTGCCAGATTTCACTAGAGTTATTACTAGAAGAATAACAAAGTGCGATAAATGTAAAACCGCGCTATAAACCAGTGCACTTATAATTTGGATAATAACACCAAGCAAATCAAAACTTTGATCAACTCATGTATACAGAGCCCAAATCAAATACGTTATTATTAGGGTTGGGTATCGAGAATCGAGTATCGATTGGAACCGGGACTAACTTTTCGTTTTTCCCAGAATCGTTCAAAAGTTAAAATTTCGATTCCTAGTTTCGATATTCACAGTCCACCGACCGGAAGAAGAAACCGTTGAACAACACCAACGAAGAAGCGACTACCGGAAGTGTTGGCATAACCGCGCGAGTCGAACATGAGTAGCTTACGTCGGCGGTCCAAAGTGTGGTTTCACTTTTCTAAAAATAACAAAATGTCGGAAAAATGCAAAATTTGTGACAAAAGGAGTATTTGGTTTGGTTAGCAAGGTTAGCTAAACTTTTTTGACCCTGCCTATTAAAAGAATCGAATTGAGAATCGTTAGGAACCGGAATCGAAACAAGGAATCGGAATCGGAATCAGAATCGTTCAAATTCAAACGATACCCAACCCTAGATATTATCGATAACATCATACCTCACTGGTACTTGTCATGATGTTAAGTCATGTCATATTTTTATGTCAGTATATTTGAATGAGTTGATCAATGATTTGAATTAAGGGGGCTTTCACACTGGCAGTTTAGTTCGGAACGGAGCATGGTTCGCATGAAAAATCGTTAATGTGAACGCTGTCATGGGACCCGGGTGCGCACTGGGGTACCGAACCCGAGACTACCTGGAGGAGGTGGTCTGAGTTCGGTTGCTTCCGAACCGTGCCGCGGTTCGCGTGAATGTGAAATCAACACGGATTCGGGCGCGCACTTGTTCAGGAAGTAAAGTATCCTGCGCATGCGTTTTAGCTTATTGTGATGTATTTAGTTAAATAAAACACTTGTACGGGATGATAGTGTTGATGATTTACCTTGGATACGAGCGAGTGTGAGCCTGCAGTGTATTCGTGCATTGCGCATGGAATCAGAGCAACATTTGGAAATCCACTGTCTCCTCAAAAGAGTCCGTTTGCAAGCAGCAGAAGTCCACCTTATGTGACACGCACAGTAAACCTGTATTGTTCACTCAACTGCTCATAATAGCAGCACATTAATAAAAAAAACACAATATTTACCCACGTTCTGCTTTCTATCATGCGACGCGCACGTTCGCGATGACGTAAGATGCACGCAAACGCACCAGGGTTCGATAGAATCAAGTTGAGTGTGAAACCAGACCAACGCTGCGGGGGGCGCCGGAAACAAACACGCTCGGGCTCGGACCGCAGCAAACGAGCCCAGTGTAAAAGCCCCCTAAAAGTCGTCACCTATATTTATATAGTGCTTTTCACAATACAGATGGTTTTTAAACAATAACAATAATGCAACAGGAAAATAATGCAACAGTTGGTTTCTGCAGTGATGGTTCATTTTGGTTGTATAAAAGTAAAAATGTCATCGTCCAGCTCAGTTCAGTTCTCATACAATGGTGTCAATGCACGCAGATCAATAATATTGTTGAATATTAAGTGTCCGCAACTAAGCAAGCCAAAGGCGACAGTGTCAAGGAAAACAAAACTACATCAGGTGGCAGAATGGAGAAAAAAAACTTGGCAGAAACCATGCTCAGTTCTTTGGCCAATGAACGAAGAGTGTATGATTATGATTCAGGCAGCATTACAGGTCAGAAGTCAGATTTGATGGGAGCATTAAGAATGTTTCTCCAGCTTGCGTTAAACCAATGGGTTACTTTTACACCTCCTTTATGTCCTTTTGGAGCTTGTAAGTTTTGGTTTCTGGCACCAAGACAAGTTGGTTGAGAGGTACAAGGATCGAACTTGTTGGCCCAGCACATTCCACCGATGCTTTATTGGATTGATATCCAATTTGGATATCTACAGTTGGATTGATATTTGGGAAATTTGAAGGCCAGGGCAACACCTTGAACTCTTCCTCATGTTGGGGTGGTGATGGCGCAGTGGATAAGACACATGCCTTTGGTGTGAGGGATCCACTGTGAGACAACAATGTGTCCCAGAGCAAGACCTCTGACATATATAGCAATTGTAAGTCGCTTTGGATAATATGTCAGCTAAATGAATAAATGTAAATGTAATGTTCCTCAAACCATTCCTGAAGAATGTATGCAGTGTGGCAGGGTGAATTATCCTGCTGAAAGAGGCCTCCAGGGAACACCATTGTCATGAAGGCATGTACCTGGTCTGCAACAATGTTCACGTTTACACAAAGCCGGGTATTTAGAGAAACGAATACCCCCCCACCTCACCCCAATATGCCATTGAGCGCCGTCATATCTATGGGCGGCAGTGTAGGGAGAAGGATAAAGCCATGCAAGCCAAAAACAATCCTCAGAATTGACAAGAGAGAACCTAAAACCTGTTTCTCCCAGTTGACATGACAACACATAACCGGCACTTTCAGAAATCTCCACTTTGGCCGGAGTTTTTAGAAATAGTCTTTTTCTATGATAAAAACTGTGTTTTCGTGTAAATGAGAGGCCAAACCGCAGGGAAATATGCGTTTTCCCTTTGTGTAAACGGGACCAGTGTTTAGGTCGGTGGCATGTCTTAAATTTATGTCCATGTGAATGACCGGACCACTCAGGGACCGGTTCCCTAAAACATTCTTATCGGTAAGTGGTTCTTAATCTATTCTTTTACCCTTCTCTTAACTTTATGGCATGATTCCCGACACATTCGTACGCTAAGTATATCTTCTGTAAGTCACACCTTCGTAAGGTTGGTCTAGACTCTGGACCATTTGTAAGCTCTATCTTAGCGCTGTTTGAGCTCAAGGCGCTTTACTGTGCAGCAGTCTTTAGAAATCAGCGCAGTACAAGTCAAACTATGGTATGTTGAAAATGTTGTGGCTCAACAATGATTTTATGTTACGGACATTTTGAGACTAATAATAAAATATGTTCGCAATGGATACAGGCCTATTTATGAAGTTGACTTTATTTAGTATCAGAACTAATATGGTGGTAATTAGCATTTTGTAATGTCTTTAAAGCGCTTAAATGGGCAATCATTTTTGATAATTAAAATCTGGCAAACAATTTGCCTCTAAATGGCTAAGATCTATAAATGGGTAAGCATGGTGGTGTCCTGTAAACCACCAACTATGGCTGCGAACCAACGTGTTCTTGTATTGAATCAAAGACGGCGCCTGCCTCAGAGTCGTTTAGTCCATGTCAATTTTTTTTCTTCGCCAAAACTTGAGCCCTTTTGACATTTTGCCTGATGCGGCTATATTAAAAAATTTGCCTCCTGAGATAACTCATCATGGAGATTCTGGACCTTCTCAGACCAGCGTTTGCCAGGCTAACGCGGCGGCATTTTGCTTTAAGCCCTTAAGTCTTTAACCAATGGCAATCAATACTGCATTAAACAGAAGTAACTGCAGCTGATTGCCAATCAATTCTGATTGTAAAGTACCTTACCATTAATATAAAACGGTGTTAAATAATTTTAGAAGTCGTTAACCCCATGTCAAGAAGCGGCATAAGTGGCACGGGATAAGGAGGGTGGATGATTATCATGTGAACATATTACTGACAATTTGATCATTTATTTGATGGTCTATATTTTACTGATAACTTAAACCATGTTAAAATAAATGTTACTGGAATAATGTGCGGAATGTTTCATTTGCTTAGAACGTGTTGTCTTTCTTAATGTCGTAGTGCACCTTCGCATGAAGTGGAAAATCAATTCCTAATTCTGCACCTTCACTTGGGACAGCACCTTTGTAATGTCGAACGTAAGAGTCAGCGTGTTAAGAAACTTCCTACTGGTACTGGACACTTTGGGAACACACTTAATAATTTTCGTAAGATATATCCTTTGAGTATTTTTAGCTCACTAAGATGACCGTTATTGGGGAACCAGGCCCAGAACTTTTTTCCTGCGCTTTTCTCCTGCATACAACATATTGATTATGAGATCTGATTGTTTGTTTACCTTCTAATCTATTCAGACCTTAAGAGGTTAAATTAAAATAGACATTTTTAGCAAATCTTTCATCCCCTCCTCATGTTTTTGGTGTTTCTTTTACTGAACAACAGACTTTGCCATTGTGAATGCATGAAGGCCTGGTTTCAGTCATGATCCAATTTTAATCAAGTTGCAAACAAACAATATGGGCAAACATCTCCGGAAATTCTCCATAGTACACTAATATTCATGTAGCAAGCCTTGTGTACAGATACACTTTGCCGGTACCCACAGTATTCCTCCTTGGGTCTATTAATGTCAGTTGCAGTTTATCCTGGTGAATGATAAGGAGAGTAAAATGTTGATTCACTTCTCTCTCTGGTTGAGAGGACCAACCTTGTAAGTAGTCATTGCTCAACGGAGATGAATTCCATAAGAGTCTGTCCATCAAAAGCTCCTCTCGCCTGAGGTATTTTACTCGTCAATTTTTAAGACTCTCCGGTATGGATTGGAGGTCATACCAAAATTGTGTGCTGAGAATATTTAACCTTTTATCTATTGTATAAATTGCACCAGAATCCTGTGGAACTAGAAAACATTATCTTAAAAACTTCAAAATCTTATAAACGTAACATGCAAAAAAAAAAAAAAAATTATCAGTAATATTCCACTAAAACAAACAAACAAACAAACAAATAAACAAACAAACAAGAATTATCCATTTTGATTTCATGGTGACTTTAAACTTAATGTGGTTTGCAATATAGTGTAACCATAAAAAGAAATCTCTGAAAAACTGGCTTTGAAACTACTTTCACTCAGAAATGGCAAGTGAATTTCACAAACGGCAAGTCACTGTGAATTAAACATGAAGGTTTATTGTAGAAAGACTTGAAGTAGTATTTTCTTGTAATAAACTTTATTTACAATATTTTTTTAACAGTTTAGTAAACAAACATCATACATCTAGGCCAGCTGGTGTCAGTATAAAATCCCAAACCAATAAGATCAATCGAATGTGAACAAAAATGTACTAAGTAGGTACACATTTAACCCATTCTTCTTTGGAATGATGCGGAACTTGGTAAAGTTTTGGCATTTGCGATGTGAACACACACGCACAAAAAAAAATTGAATAAGTAAAATATATAATAAGTTAAAAAAACATATTTCAAACAGGTTTAATGGTCCTGAATGGTCCTTGTGCTCCTCTCGCCCCCCAAAAAAGAGCATTGGAAATGAATGGGAGACAAATTTCTTCTAGTGGAAACTTTTGGTACTGCAGCCAAACAAAATTTTGAAAACAATTTGTTTAGATTTATGGTTTTGATTTTCACAATTTTAGAGTAAAACATGTTTTTGAATATTTTAGAGTAAAAAAATTAAAAATAGATATTTCATATAAAATTAGAAAATAGTGTTTTTGCGCATTTTCCAGCAATTATCTGCCAAGTCTCATCTTTAAAAAAAGAGATCAAACTTAAATCTGTGTTCGAAAGCATTCAAGATTAAGTCAGAAATTAAATTTTCAAGTCTATGCTCAAAAAGTGGATTATAAATACAGCGTAAATATAATTTAGTACCTCTTTGGCACTAAATTTAGTAATTAAGTTTCTTTATCATGTTGAGCTATATAACATTGATAAGTTTTATGTACATTTGCTCACCTGTCTAAGTTCATGCAAGAGCGCAATCTCTTTCAATACGAGTTAGTCGTGGACGTGGAGCTCTCGGCATCACGAAAACGCCACACTGATTTTGATCCTCGTTTTATTTCTCCTTTTGTCCCAAAGTCTGCTTGCCATGGTCCATAATGTTTGACCAAAACAACACCAACGTGAGCATCCCGTTAGACGTAACGCTACACGGTTGTCCACGTCTGTCGCCATGGTTTCTTAGATATTTCGTCATTGACATATTTAAAACTGGAATTTCTCTGAAATCAAAAAACTTTGGGAACTTTTGGGATAAGTAAGTTTAAAACTGCAGGAAATATATCATACTGTGCAAGAGATTTTTGGATATTTTATTACTAAAAACTTACATATTGTACCTTTTAAATGTCTTGACTAGAGCATATTTCTTATAGTCTGTGTTATCGTTTCACACGGAGCACAAATTATCTAAGCATGTAAACTTACAGAGGCACTGCGCAACTGAAATCATGTTAATGACAATGTATTTAACTTAGTAGCTTCGCTACTTCTAGTACTCATGTCTGTTCCTTGTTATTTTGAGCCCTTATCGCAAAATTATGGAGTTCAATGGGAGCACGATTCCAGAGTGCATTACAAATCTCTCTCTATAGCAGTGTATACTGTGGCACGAGGCAAATAAACGGCAGTGAATTCTCTGGAGTTGAGATTTCCTCATTTTAACTGGTTCTCTGGATGTTGCCATCAGCTATTTTCTTTCTCGGCAAGTGCTTCATTTATCATGTGGAACTGTAATGCCAGTCAGATTATGCGTCCATGGTTGCAAAGCCTTTGAAATTGCTGTGATGGGACAGCAATGTGACAAAGCAGAACACGGCACAAACACCTACAGCGCTGAAATTAAATCACTGTTCAGTGCTAGCCCAACTAAAATAAGACGTAACGCTACTGGAAAACTATTATGCCAAATCTTGCTCATGGTTACTTGGTAAACACTGTAAGAATTTGAGTCTAAAATGAACAGATCATTACGAGTAGGAAACAACTATTGCAAATGAGGACTTTTTAATATCTCAATCGTTTCTTCCTCATAGCAGTGAGAATAAACAGAGGGTCTTCCAGGATCTCACACATCTCTAGAGTTTCTGAAGGGATCGCAACAAGGTCAGTGCTCAAATTTGCCAAGTCTGCAATCAAAAGCCATTTCTATATAAGCTCAAACGTTTCTCAAATTCTCGTTGGACCAAATTATCTGAGCTATGATATCCACATTTTTTATAGCTCTGTTTCTCTCTAAATTATTATCTTAAGTCTGTTCATATTTCTTTTAAATATTTGTAGAAAAACACCCGGGACCAAGTTGATATGTAATTGAGTTATATCTGACAGCGCTATTATCTGAGCTAATTTATTGACAGAGTTGTATAGCAACAATTGAGTCGTTTGTGTTTTATTCCTTCAAATGGATTTTAAGAGAAACGTTGATACTTAAATGAGACGTAAACGAGACCTCCGTTATCAGAGCTATGCTCTCAAAATGACCTTTATAACTCTATACGCTGTTTATTGACAAAATGCCATTTGCGTTTTTTATTCCTTCAAAGGGATTTTAAAAGAAACATCTGAGACAAGTTTATACTTAAATGAGACATCACAGAGACATCTATTTGATGTGTGTGTTTACATCTGGAAGACTTATTTTTTATGTTTGCTCATCTGCAATACGTCAATAGGACGTTTCCTGTCAGATGTCAAATAGACGTTTAGAAGATGTCTTTAAGATGTAATGATTTAGAATGTATGTTAAACTCAGATGTTAGTACACAGCAGATGCTTTCCAGATGAAGTGATCTTTAACAGTCATCTTGCAGACGTAAGTGTGCTATCTTATACTGGGACAAGTTGATACTTAAATGAGACATAAACAAGACCATTATCTCCATTATCGGAGCTATGCTATCAAAATAACCTTTACATCTTTGTAAGCTGTTTGACAACTGTGTCATTTGTTTGTATTAATTCCTTCAAATGAATTTTAAGAGAAATGTCTGAGAGAAGTTGGTACTTAACCCAGACATCCATTATCTGAGCTATGTGCTATCGAAATTATCCATACTTTTACTCGCGCTTTTTATTTATCAGAGGAGTTTTAAGAGAGATATTTGAGACAAAATTGGTGCATAAATAATAACTGAGAACTCCATTACCTAAGCAACCAAAATAACTTCTGTAATTCTATAAACTTAAAGGGATACTCCACTTTTTTTGGAAATAGGCTCATTTTATAACTCCCCCAGAGTTAAATAGTTGGGTTTTACCGTTTTCGAATCCATTCAGCTGATTTTCTGATATTTAGAAGAATATCAGTATACAGACAGTTTCTGGTCTCATTGACTTCCATAGTATATATTTTTTCCTACTATGGAAGTCAATGAGACCAGAAATGGTCTGGTTACTGATATTCTTCTAAATATCAGAAAATCGGCAGAATGGATTTGAAAATGGTAAAACTCAACTGTTTAACTCTGGGGTAGTTGTAAAATGAGCCTATTTTCCAAAAAAGTGGAGTATCCCTTTAATGTTAACCCTCTGAGGACCAAAAACGTGTTAAAAATACAACCATACATGTTGCTCACATATTATGGTAGCCCCGTTTTTGCTATATAGAGTGAATTTACACCTTTGCCATTAACATGTTTATAAATAACTGAAAAAAGCACAGTCAACCTCATGTTATTAATCCCTCATCTGTTTTTTGTAAAGAGAAATATCTGGGACAAAGTTTATATTATACTAAACAGAAACTCCATTAAATGCCTGTGCTCTGAAATAGCAAACTATTCAACCACAAACATGAGGTTGAATAACTGTTTTATTAAGTGTTGATCAGTTCATAAATCAATACCTTTTAGTTAGTTGACGTTAACTGTCATTAAAAAAAAAACAGAACATCAATTTATTGCCAATTACCAACTGGAGGAGTCATTGACTGACAATCTTGCTGTCGATCAGCAGACACACTAATATAAATGCGTGTGTGAGAGGGAAATGAAGGGGGAGATTGTACCTGGGAAGTTGATCATTATATCACTCAGTAGCACTAATAGGATTAATTTAATCTAACACTCAAGTTGCCTTCGGCCCAGACAACAGTTCATTACTCAAGCAGTCTCCTAGCAACCTTTGATTGCCCATTTATAAAGGACCCAAATGAATCAGGAAGTAGAGGATGTCATCTCAAAATATCATTTTATTATTCAGTATTTGTGTCTGTTTTCCAGTATAAATGTCCAAGCATCCTTGGGTAAAATGTATAAGGATTTATTATATAAACTATTACTTAATTATTTGAGTCTTTAATTAAGTTGCACAATTATCAATAAATGTTAAAATGACTACACTATTATTAAAAAACACTAATTATTATAGTAATAATTTAAATAATTAAAGTAAATAAAACAAAAATTTAAATTCTAAATACTTTTTTTAGGTAATGCTTTGGATTACAGCCCGGAAAGTACTGCGTAATTAAAGCGATTTTACAGTGTAACCTTCGGTAATTATAGTGTACCTATAACGTACTTACAATAGCCTATAAGGGAACGATATTTTAAGTTTGGGGAATAAAGAGGTAACAACCAGGAGAATTAAAAAAAATATTTATACTGCAAGTATTATAGAACTAAGGGCTACTTATTCTACTATTATGATATAACAATCTTACATTTGGGAGCAATTTAGCAAGAACATATGTTTTTGAAATAATGGTGAACCAGTACATCCTGTATAGGCTTTTTGAAAATCACAGGGTACATATCTATGCATTTGTAAAGTAATCTTTTTAACAAAAGTACACTGGAAGCAAAAACTATTGCAACTTTTGCTTAAATATTGGGGAAAGATACTCTTGTTTCATGTAGTGGTGCTTACGATTATTTGAAATAAATTTCTTACATACAGCTCCTTTAAAATTGGAGTGCTATCTTGCCTATGTGTGTGTTGCCACAGGAGCACACACACACACACACACTATAAATAACTGTTCATTAATTATAAAACAGTCCAATTAATTCATTAAGTGCAGACAAGTCTGCAAAGTCAAATGTCAATTGATACAATATCATTAAGGCATTATTTTGTCGAGGGACGAGTTGCACAGTTAACTAGCGGCCTTTGTATGGCTGTACTGTCATTCTAAATGTGCATTTTATGTGCTGGCGAGTTTTCTGTGTCAGTGTCAAGAAACTGCCACCTATGCTGCAAAACTAATTAGGTACGGCAACACATGACGGCCTCTGTAAGGAAGATAAGCTCCTTAATTAAGTGAACTTGGCCTAGCTACTAAATCATCTAAAAAAGCTGTTAAATGGAGCAGCTGCTTTGCCGTCAATTGTTGCAAACTTTGTTTTATCCAATCCACTGGCTTTTTCTTGGAAGAGGCCCCCCTAAATTTATGTCTTAGTTTAATAGCGTAAAAATATCTTACACTTCTGGTCTCGGTTGGTAAAATCACTAGTAAAAGTTAATGCAAGCGACTTAGCAATGCTAGCCCTGGCACAAGTCATGCACCGCATAGACACGGTAAACATCTCAATTTGTCTAAAGTAGCCTTTTGACCAAATGGTTAATGGTATCGCGCTAAAATATTCTAAAACCGTGTGTGTTCATGTGTTCATATTCTAAAACCGTGTGTTTATTATCACACAAACGCAACAAGCTACTTCTCCATATGCAACTATGTATAAAAATAATGTATTTCCATACATTTTTTCATTCATTTTCATACATATAATGAAACAATTCATATAATTTCAGTCCCTAATTGTGTAAAAAAAGTTCATCTGACATGTGTTCAAAGGGTTAAAATTGATAGAGCAATATGTAAACGTTTGAGTGATTAATTACTTTTGTTGTGCATAATTTATGGGTAAAATGTGTTAATCTGTGATCGCCAAAGTGATCTTGATCGATGTGGCGCGGTCGATTGCTTTTGCCTTCCACCCAAGTTTCCGGGGAAATCGCGGTCTTTTCCTCATAACAGTAAGTTTTCAGCCAGGAAAGTTGACCCGTATCACTCTCGTGATTATTTCTCCCCTTTTTTAGGTGGGTTGTTGATTATCAAATTGAGTTAAGTAAATGTAATGACTATTTAACATGTTAAGAGTGTTGAAAGTGTGTTTTAGTGACATTTTGAGTAAGTGAGAGTAATTTTATAGAGTTTAAGATGTCCGTGTGTGAGCGGAGCCCTCGCTCGGTTACAGAGTAAAATAGCCTCGTAATGAGAGCAGCCGCCATTTTATGTGAATTGTAAATTAACAGATACCTAGATAATATCTATTTTGCTGTGCTATTTGTATGAGTTTCAAGCACTTTATTGAGATTCTTGGTAAATGTAGTATTGTTTATTGAGCTAAAACTACTTTGTGCTTGATTGCACAAAGTTGCAATCAAGCTGTTGTATTGTAAAAATGAGTTTATGTTCTAGTGAATTACAGAATATGCTGTTGTGACTTGAATAAGCCTTATACAGCTATTATTTTCTGTATATCTGTGATATATTATTGTTGAAAAGATAACTCATGTGATTATTTCTCCCCTTTTTCAGGGGTGTAACACATGCAACATTTCAGACCATCCATTAAAGGCGACCATTTGAACCTTGTAGCTTATACTTTGGTGAAAAACTAAAGACATTTGGACGAGGGATTTGTTGTTCATCTATGTCAACTTTTGTAGAACCCACAATCATGAGGTACACATGTTTTTCTTTCTGTAACTGCTGCTCAACATCTGCAAGCTATAATAATTAGCTTCATCTCATTAGAAACATGATTACATTTGCATACAAAAGATCTGAGTATACACAGGCTCTGTCAATTAGCGTAACATCATGGTATAAGTGTAACTCTAGAGGTTTTCACATCCTCATATTAACTCACTGTCTGCATTAATATTACAGATATGTCCCAGGCTTGATAATGTTTGGGGACTTTATCGTTTAGGAGTGAAACTCAAGAAAATCAAAAATCCCCCCGTAATCAGTTGTTGGCAAAAGAGGCATCAGGTGTTCTCATTCAATTCAACATGGAAATTGATCCTTTTTACTAAGAGCTCTCCATGCTGAAGAACTCAATAATTTATACATTTATCTTCAGATATTTATTCTGTCATGAATATTAATGAAACCAAACTAATTAAACTGTTTTTGTCAAGTATTATTTCAGTACAGTGATACAATTTTTTTTAACAGAATATCATCAAAGCTAGTAGAACTGTTATTATTATTATTATAGCCTGTCTTTTAGGAATGACTTGAGAAAATTTTACCCAGAAAACTGCCCCATTCCCCATTGCTTCCAACAAACTGAAGGTCCTGCCTCAAAATCATGCTATTTTTTGAGCTAAGTCTATATAAAGCTGACTGTGTGCAGTCTTAGGTGCCATTCACATATAGCGCTTAAAAACACGTGGAAAACGGTAGGCGCACCGCGTACTCCTTTTTCCAAAGCGCTCTATCGTTGCGGTGGTTGGTTCTTGTTATGTGACCTACCAATGCATTCTCATCACAGGGAGTCATCTAACTGACGCTTTTGACCATGCGTCTAAATCTAACACAGTCTCATCCCAAGACGTCATATAACTGACGTCTTGGAATGTCTTTTGACCATACGTCAACATCCGCCAATTTAGGGTACCCTTTAACGTCAGTTACATGACGATCCTGGGATGTCATACAACTGACGCTTTACCTTTAACGTCGGTTAGGTGATGGGGTAGGTTTAGGGGTAGGTTTAGGTCTGGGGTAGGGTTAGGATCCGATAACGTCATCTAACCGACGTTTAAGGGTACCCTAAAACGGCGGATGTTGACGTATGGTCAAAAGACGTCCCAAGACGTCAGTTATATGACGTCTTGGGATGAGACTGTGTTAGATTTAGACGCATGGTCAAAAGCGTCAGTTAGATGACTCCCTGTGATGAGAATGCATTGGTAGGTCACATAACAAGAACCAACCACCGCAACGATAGAGCGCTTTGGAAAAATGAGATGAGACTGCGCTGCTAAATCCAATGCACATGGCAACCTTTAGCGTCAGTTAGATGACGCGTATAGCTTTAGGTCTGGGGTAGGCTTAGGGTTACACCTCTTGGAGCCACGTCTCATATTGACGCTAAAGTGTGTCATGTGCGTCTGATATTGACGCACAGTCAAAAGTGTCCGTTAGATGACGCCTTGGGATGAGAACAGGCTGGACCTCCGTTGCGCTTGAGGCATTCTGAGGCGTGGATGCTCTTAGAAAAAATGAGGGCGTCACACCGCGCCTAAATTTGAAATAATGAACTTGAGCACGCAAAAGACGCGATATGTGAAAAGGTCCATAGACTGCTGCATTGATTACATATTTTTAAAGGCTGTGGGAAAACACAGCCCTCACCCTCAGAGAAACAGTGAAATAATACACATATGGCACCACCATTAGGGAGTCAACACATATGGAGCATTTAACCCAAATATGAGGGCTCACCTGAAAAAAGTGGCAAAACCACTGGTAATGAGTCTGGAAATGAGTTCCTCGGCCAAACTCAACTGCCACATATGTGCTTAATGATGGAGAAGAAGTGGTCCAAGGTTCACCAATTACGGGAATCTTTAATTGGGCCAAAAAAAGTGCATATTGTCACCTTAGAGAGGGGGAAGGCCCTGACATGCAAAAATTACACCCTACCAGTTGTCTAAGTTCAGTTGTTTGTACCTCAAAGTCGGAACAAAACTGGTTCCATATGTAGATTGTAAAATCTTGCAAAGGTGTTTGTTGTAGCCCAGAAATGTCTACTAATGATGCACCCTTCTCTAAACCCATAGAGTCTGCAATGCCCCTAGTGGAGTGACCCTTCAGTAAACCCTGGTAGCCTGGTAGGAGAATGGCATCCACAATCCAGTGGACTCTACTCTTGGCTTGGATCCTTCTGCTGACCTCCAAAGCAGACATAGAGTTGGTCTGATCTTCTAAAGCTGGATCCCTAAAAAGGGTAGGTCCCCCACCCTCTTGACAGAGGTGAGAGAAGTCAGGAGGGTCATCTTCATAGAGAGAGCACTAAGATCACTCTGAAGGGCTTGTAAGACCACCGAGATATCCCAAGAGGGGATGAGGTTTGGACTCAAATGATTTAACAAGTACCTGCGGCGTGAACTTAGTAGCCCGGCGGGCATAGTATGTGCATGCACAGTTCGTGCAGCTTCTCTGGTGCAGATCTCTCAGTGCCTTGGCCTGGTGGACCACCAAGCACGAGGTAAACTTACACAGCCTGGACAGGATTCTTTTAGAAATTCTGTGAGGTGGAAAAGACTGCAATGACTCGCTCTACCTGAGGTACCTACGATTATCAGCGTGCCGCCCACCATCGAGGGTGGTGAGGACTGAGGAGCTGGTGTATTGTGTTTTTACACGATTTCGACAGCTCCTTATACTCTTCCGAGAAGAAAGGAACTGATGCAGGGCATGGCAGTGTGGTTCTTGGGCGACCCCAAGAACCAATCGACCAGCCGTGAGCGCTCAGGACAGGAGTGGAGGAGTCCACTCGAGCCCAATGCTCACAGCTGTCTGGAAAAGCATGGCCGCCAACTCAGCATTCGCCTCAGTCTGAGCCGAGTCTTCAGTCTCAGAAGGTTTCAGGCTGCCGTCCGATGCTGCGCCCGATTACTCACCCTCCTCACGAGAAATTAAGCAGGGAGAGCTTCTGCTGGGGGAGGCCTACAGGGACTCTCCCATCGCATGTCCCTACTCACCCTCAGTGCACATTGCCAAGGCCTTTTACCAAGAGTTAGAAGGACCAGGACAGGACGAAGCTGAAGTGTCTCTCTGTCTTTTGTAGAAGAACAAGCCATGAGCTCAGCAGGCAGGACGTGAACGCACAGGGAGGACATGAACCAATTACAAACGATGTCTCTGCGTGAGTTTGGCCCAAACACCGAAGGTAAAGCTCATGGCTGTTCGAGGGAAACATGAAACGACCGCATACAAAAGAACACAGACGGAAGGGTATGTTAAAAATACACATAAAACTCCGCCATGTAATGCTATTTTAGAGGAATTTGCTCTTTTAAAGAAAATTGCCTTTTTGAGATCACCATTGAAGTACCCCGGGGAACTCTTTGCACTTATCTGTGCTGATGAAGGGGGAGAGAGACCGCTGACGTGTGCTGGATGGTCAATAGATGTGAATGGAATTGCTTCTCTGTTGTAGAGACGCTCTGTAGAACAAAGCTGAATGTGTGAAACTCGCTGGCTCTCTTTTATCCCTGGGTGTCTTTTAGAACGAGTGGCCAGACATGCAAATTGAAGTTTCTGAATGTGTCAGAGGTGTCTGTATTTCAACACAACATCGAAAGTGACTGACAGAAAGGGAACATGAAAATATCTTGATCTTGTTTTAACCACAGACCTTATTTTAGGCATTTAACCAACAATTCGTTAAGTTTTGGGATGATGGAACTGGAAGTTTTAAAAAATGCCAACCCATTCTCGGGTGTTAGGACTCTAACAGCGCTGTACTCATCTCAAAGACAACAGCTCAACTTGCACATATTTTTAACATAAGAACTTTTTTATCTTTATCTACAACAGATAAAGATAAAAAGCTAGTCTAAGACATAATTTTACTGTCCATTGATTGTCTTTTATTATTTGGTTTGAAGCCATCTGCTGCGATATAATGTCATTTGTCTCTCCAAAGAATTCCACCAAACAAAACAGCTGAGATATGCCAATGCAAATGCGAAGCAACATTATCTTCATCCTGTTTCATGCCCAATTATCCTTGTTTGCAATTGAAAGGGAAACTATTTGTTCGTCATCACACCTTTTGTTAGAACAGGCATTTGTGTGGATTCACATTAGCCGGAGTTCATTGCTCACAGCCCTTCCTAGGCTCTCTGCTGGGCTCAGATCTGTTTTGTTTGCGATGTGTCTGTGGCTGGCTGCCTTCTCCATTCCCCGTAGGAAGCCAGTGAAGCGCTGGGTTTTTGACGGTCATTATACATCACTGTCAGGTAGTTCCGGGATAGGGCCAAAGGAGTATTTTGTTCCAGTGATCAGAAAGATTCAGCACTGGAGTTCAGTACTAATGTGACAGCTTTCACGAGTCATTTCCTGCTTTCCTTCCAGTGTGGAGTCATACAGTGACCCGAAAGTCACTATAAGGGAGAGTTACGCACAAACTTAACGCGCAAAAAAAAAGAGCCCAGACATAGCTGGATAATTTCCATAATGACCAACACAATCTACCAAGAGCAATGCAAATTTGCGTCTGGTTTAAAGGTGCATTGTGTAGTATTTAGGAGGATCTGTTGACAGAAATACAATATCATATACACAGCTATGTTTTCAGTGGAGTATATAGACCTTACTTAATGAACCATTATGTTTGTATTACCTTAGAATGAGTCATTGCTATCTAGGTACACCGTGGGTTCCCTTACATCAAAATGTGCTGACATGTTTCTACAGTGGCCCTTAAAGGAGTAGTTCACTTAAAAAAAAAAAAAAAAGTTTTTTTGCTGATAATTTACTCACCCCCATGACTTCATTGGGAACCAAACGGTTCAAGGTCCAAATGAGAGTTTCAGTGCAGCTTCAAAGGGTTTTAAACGACACCAGACGATGAATAAGGGTCTTATCTAAGAGCCTTCGAGTCATGACTCGAAAAAAGATTTGTTCGTTTTGATGAACGAGTTTGAACAGGAGAGTCACGAACGCTCTTCACAGAACAGAGCAAGGCAAGCATTTTAAATGACCAATTGTTTCACTAGATAACACCCTTATTCATCGTCTGGTGTCGTTTAAAGCCCTTTGAAGCTGCACTGAAACTCTCATTTGGACCTTGAACCGTTTGGTTCCCATTGAAGTCCATTATATGGAGGAAATCCTGGAATGTTTTCATCAAAAACCTTAATTTATTATCGACTGAAGAAAGAAAGACATGGACATCTTGGATGACATGGGGGTGAGTAAATTATCTGCAAAAGTTTATTTAAAATTGAGCTACTCCTTTAACGGACAAACGCATTTTGTCACTAAGTTGTTATTCCTGTAATGAAGCTAGCGGAACTCAGACGCAATGATGAACAAGTAATAATAATATTCGCAATAACATATCGTTTTACTGAATACTTAAATAAACCTAATTTCCTAATTTATCTTTGTCAAGAAACCATTGCTTAACTGGCTACTTTCTGCTGTCTCAGACGACGACATCTTTTCCTGTCGTCCACCGTAACTTCAACTGATTGCAATTCTCAACCTCACCACTAGATGGCGTTAAAAAATTACACAGTGCACCTTTAATGCCTTTTTTTGTCTGTTAGGGTAGTCACTCTGTCAGATCACGCGATTTTGACTCTTAAAATCTTGTGTCGTGGACAAGTCACATGTCAGACTACACGTTGCTTCCTGACCAGTCATCGCATGCCGTCTTTAATGGCGCGCGTGATGTCATCGAGAAGGTTAAACTAGTAATGAGTGACTTCCGGAAACGAACAATGGATGAAGCGGTGAGTGTTGTATTGGCTGTTGTATTGTGTTCAGAAAAAAGTAAAAAAAGAAAGAAAACCCAACAATGGACACGTTCCTGGATTGCTCGAAGAGGACAGTATGGGCTGTGAATCCTCCAAAGAGAACTTGAGGTAAAATATTGTTTTCTTATATGTTTTTAGTTTTAATGTTGGAACCATCGTCTTTCTTTCGCTTCGCCATTTTTGAAAGTTGTGTACGGAAAAGCTTCTGTGCTCCTATTGGTCAACCTCATACATGTGACGGAACCGTCGCGGACGACCGTTAAAATAAACATGCTAGTCTTTTTGCCGTGAAACATCGCGGAAGTAACGTTGGTAGTCGCCCACTATGACACCCTATACGAGATCGAATCTTGCATCCCGACGGCCGTTGTCGTCTACGAATCCCCACGACACCCTACGTCAAACGGATCGTGCCAAAAATCGGGCTAAAATCGTGTAATCTGAACCAGGCATAAGACGTGCTTCTTTTTTTTAACCCCAGGGTTAACAAAGATTTGAACTGAAAATGTCCAGAATGTCAATTGTTGAAACTTATCCTCATTCATCTCAAAGACAGAGAATTGCCTGTGAGACCATCTTATCAATCACAAAAAGGTCATTTTAAACTTTATGTGCCTATAAAATTCTCATTGTAGGCTGATTGATTGATTCGTGATGGCTTGGTTTAAAGGAGTGTGCAGTGCATTGCTTCCATGCTGTTAGTGAGCAACTGGAAGAATCACTTTTAACTCGATGAATATCCATTTCAATTTTCAGATGTATAGATCATATATCCATCTACTGTAGCTTTTAAATCCAATGTCCACTTGCTCACATTCATGTCTTGCAATTCTTGGTGTCAATGAACGTCAAATTTCCAGCATATGCTCATTGCAAAAGAATTCCCATTCTCGGCAGTTTCCAGCTGAAATAATCACTAGTGGCACTAGTACTCCAACTTCTGTTTTATTTTATTTGTTTTACTCTTTTAAATACAAATTCTGAATACAGGGGCAGATATCAATTAGCTACTAAAGAATTGGGAAAATAATTGTACGGGTTTGGGCTTACCTGTTGGTAAGCGAATTATGCTATAATTCTCATTTTGGGGCGAACTAATTTAAAAGCAGTGTTTTTTCTTTTTGTTGTTTTTTTCTGACTTCAGGAATTGGTTGATTTGTTGAAAGCAAATTTATTGCAAATGTAAGTGAAATTGAAAGTATTTTCTCATTTGTTTGTTCCTTTGATTTATCACTCTTGTTATTCTTGTCCTGTGAGTTTCTCTTCCACCAGTCATTTGTTTCCTCACAGGTGCCTGGAGCGATTACGGCTGCACAGAGGTGTTGCCCGTGTTTTATTTTTCCCAATGATTGCCAAAGGCCTCGGCTCTGTTCTCTGGACTCCTGTGTCCCTACAGGATCCATGCAGGCTTGTAGTCTAAAAGACACTTTGTGATGTACAAATACACAGCCCTACCGCCATGAAGCCGCACTTTCTATCTATCTTGTGATATAATGTGTCGAAGAAAGGTGCGGGTTTCTCTAATGAATAGGTCAGTGACAATGAATGTCTAAAAACTTGCCACATGCATTTAAAGTTTGTTTTTATCGTGGACACTCTTAAATGCCATTGACCCGTATCACAATTCGATATGTGCCGTTCTCAGGCTGCCAGGCTGCAGATTGTTGGCTCGCATCTCTCCATCTCTGGCACTCACGATTGCTGGCCAGACTCGCTTGACCTTGCAAAAGGTGGCAGAACCTTGGAGACCCCAGCTGTCAATGTTGGCTCCTGCAGACCCTGCATTGTCCAGGCCTCCATGCCCTTTAAAAAGAAACCTTTGAGAAGAACGGGCCTAGCTGTGAGCGCTCAGCAGAAAATGAGGCCCAGTTATCACCCTGCACTGACATAAGGGCACTTATAACCTTTTTTTATGGTCGATGGATCCAGTTTAAAGATAAAATCACTGCAGTCCTCGAAAAAAAAAAATCCTCGGTTCAGTCTTTTATATTAGCTCAGTCATGTTCAGTGAGTTCAGAGAATATGCTACTATTACTACTTCCAAAGTTTCAGTCTATTCTTCTGCAAACTTTCAGACACAAATAATGTGCCAGGTTTTGAGAAATGGCTTGTTATTTACTTTAATAACCATAGCTTTGCACAAAAAAACTCAGGCACTGCTCACCATGTGTTTTGCCTCTGGGCGGCTTGTGAAGAACTCCAGAGGAATTCCTTTATTATTTCTAAGTAAGAGTCAGTTTGTGCCTCGACTTTAAACTCCTCAGCTCTGTTTTGGTGGCCCTGCATAATATGTTTTTGACATATTAAGCCACATATATAAATATATATATATATATATATATATATATATATACTGTATATAGTATATGCTGACATGTTAGCAAAAAATATATCTGCAATATGGAGGAAGAGTTCTTTAAGGTTGAGTACAGCAGAAATTATGTAAGCTTGTTTCCGCCACAGAATCAAAAATAAAAAGGTAATTGCGACTTTTTATCAGAATTGCGTGATATAAAGTCGCAATTGCGTGTTATAAAGTCAGAATTGTGAGATATAAAGTCAGAATTGAGATATAAATTCGCAAATCTGTGTTATAAAATTCAGAATTGCGAGATATAAAGTCAGAATTGCGTGATATAAATTCACAATTGTGTTATAAAGTCAGAATTGATTGATATAAAGCCGCAGTTGCATGTTATAATGTCAGAATTGCGAGATATAAAGTCAGAATTGATTGATATAAAGTCACAGTTGTGTGTTATAAAGTCAGAATTGTAAGATATAAAGTCGGAATTTTGAGATAAATTCGCAAATGCGTGTTATAATGTCAGAACTGCGAGATATAAAGTCAGAATTGCGTGATATAAAGTCGCGATTGTGTGTTATAAAGTCAGAAATGAATGAATGATATAAAGTCGAAATTGCGTGTTGTAAAGTCAGAATTTTGAGATATAAACTATTCTGAGGAGGGGGCGGGGGTTTAGTCCTTTTTTCCTCTTAGAACTGGCCTGATAAAATTGCTAAAAATCGCAATTGCTAAAAGATATCAGAATTTCGACATATAAATGATTTATGTTTTTATAAAGTCAGAATTGCGAGATGTAAACTCGCAATTGTGAGAAAAAAAGTCAGAATTGTGAGATAAAAACAATTCTGTCTTTTCTCAGAATTGCAACTTTATTTTTCAGAATTGCAACTTTATATCTCGCAATTGTGACTTCTCAGAATTGCGACTTTATTTCTCAGCAGACTGATGTCATTAAATTGCGTGTGTATGACATGCCAATTCGTATTTCTATTTTTGGTGCGCTTTCAACACACACAATCGCTTTTCAGCATGTTTATGAACACTGTTGTTGACTTAACGTTATTGCTGTATATACTAATATATTACCTACCCCAACCCCGTCCCTAAACCTACCCGTCACTGGGGTTAATAGCATTTGTGAGTCTTCCCCTACCATCCTAGGAAAAAAAATATTGCTCCCCAGTGTAGATCTACTTTTTACTTCGTTTCACTCGGACATTTAACGCCGTGTACATACACGCGGAATCACTCAGACATTAATGGCGTACACACACGCATATACGCGGATAGCTCAAAATGCGTATAGATAACACGCCACTTGATTTGAAAGTGGAGTGTATGTTTACGCAAAAGTCATGATGTCATGTTGTTTTCAGAATTGCGACTTTATATCTCGCAATTGCGACTTTATTTCTCACAATTCTGACTTCTTATCTCGCAATTGTGAGAAAAAAAGTCGCATGCTGTCTAGAAATTATCTCTCAGATTTTCCTCTTCCTTCAATGTGCAAAAGTTCATGCCATCAGACCTTCAGCCGGGCTGTTTGCTGCTGCGTTTTGAAAATAAAAACAGTAGAAAACACACTTCCTCTGCATCTGTGTTCTAAGCAAGTTGTTTCAAGCTATCAGATTTTGATTGAAGAGTGGCAGTATGGCGTGCTGTAAGATTGTAAATAGAATCAGTTCTTATTTCATATTAAGTTCAAAGCATGACATGCCTTTACAGACTGACTATAGAAAGAGTAAACAAATCTGAACAGAATTCCAGAATCCCCAGTGCTATTCATTTGAGAAGTGCATTACATTACTATAAATGTTTTTTCGTATTACATTATACTTTCCCGCTGAAGCGATTGACTTTGAATTAGAAGCATTGCAGAGTTTGTTTATAATTGCCTACTTCATTATTGTAGAACAAAGGTGAAAAACTGAGGTTTTCATGCTTGTTATTGTCTCGGTTTCCTTTTTTTTTTTTTCAACCACTGCGTCATTGAGCCAGTGCAGTGCCAGTACATTTCTCAGCACACGCCTCATTAGATCCACTTAGAGCAAACGCGAGCGGATTTCTCTCTCAGACCACTTATTTATCCCTGACGCATGGCTGAATCTCATCCTCGGGCCTGAGCAATGAAAGGCTGTCTGTAAGTCTGCAGCTCTCTTTAGAGTGAAGAATGCAGCATGCAAAAGGAAACTCATGTAGGTGATGGTTTAGTCCTGCTCAGATGTTGTCATACCTCAGGAGACCCGATTATCAGTGTGGCCTCTGAGAATTCTTTGAAGGTTGTTTTAAAACCCAGTTTTTTGGTAATGTTCAATTTAATTGGTTATTATTTTCAATAGTATTTTATTTTAACATTTTCTTTATAAATAATTACAGGAAAAAATGAATGGAATAAATCATGGATTCATTCTCACATTCAGGCAAGGATGAGCAGAAGGGATTCACAGCAGTCTTTTAATCAAACAAGACAAAACATGAAATCACAAGAATAACCAAAGGCAGCATAACAGCTTGTAAAAACTAAGACAAGACAACTGTGGATGAAGAACAGAACCGAACTCAGGACTGGGAGTAGGGGAAACATGTGCATAACACAATGAGCTTCTAAGGAAACTAACTAAATACAGATGGGCGGGCAGGCAGGAGCTCAAACTCTGGGACAAAGAGGGCCTCGGTATTCAGCTCCAGCACTTTCTCTGTAGCGGGCTCTATCTCCCAGTCTGCGGTGGTCTGAGGCTCTTTATCCATGGCTGAAGCCTGGTTGTCTCTGGGTCTGAACTGGGGCTGATGTTGTCCTCTTCCTCGATGTAGATGGTAAAAGAGGATCCACACTGGACCAGCACCTACTGTGCGAAAGTTCCTCAAGGACCGTTGTTGGGTAGGCATGCCTTAGTTCGCTTATTCAGAATATTCTGTAAAAATACAAATAGCTAGCAATCCAGGGAATGTGTAAGACTTGACTGCTGGCAAATCCGTGTATTTTTTTGGATCTGTTGAGTCCATTCCGTTTTCTTCTCAGTTCATTGTCGGTTGTTGTTCGTGTATAGCGCGCTGTCTCGAATGTTGGCATGACATTTGGAGTTTGTCATGTGGATTTGAGCGTTACAGACCAACCATTCTTGATTGGGGCAAACTATCACTACCCTGTTGGCCTCCCAGACACCATTGAACTGAACTGGAGGGATGCCGTCATTAGGTGTCTGGAGAGTGTCTTGCCCCAGTCCAGAGCAAAGCCAGACCCAGAGCCCGAATCATCACCATCAGCCACAGAGAATTAAATGTGTCCCAAGGTGAAGAGGACAGAGCTCACCCCATGCCCTGGAAGCGGAGCTCCTTCGTGAGTCTGACCAGGGGTGTGAGCCCGCAATATATCGGCAGACAAGGGAGTAGTGAGTACGGAAAATGAGACCTGTCTGATGGAGATCAGTAAGGAAGTATTGACACCCACCCTATCCCACCCGCTACCTTCAACATCGCTGTTTCTGGACACCACTAATGTCAGTATAAACTATTATGTCTTAACTTCATTGAAGAGCATGGACTGCGTTATTCTTACCGTTGTTCTGTCAAGTTTTGTGGCACTGCGAAGCTTTGCCAGTCCTCCAGCCCCTCTGCTGCTGGACGTCTACAGCCCTGCGACGTCTCCAGGAATTCCCTGCCGTGTCGTCAAGCCAAAGTTCGTGGATCCACCTGCAGCGCCCATGTGAGCGGATCCTGCGGCTCTGCCTCCAACAGCTGTTCTCTTCGCTCCATCTTTGCCGGTGGCCTCCCACCTTCGGCTCCACCGGAGACTCTCGGCCTTGCGGCTCCACCGGGTTACCTCATCCTGCAGGACAACCTTGATCAGTCATCACTCTACTTCCACCACGGACTTACGGGCCGTCCTCTGCCCTCCGTCCCTCCACCTCTACGGCTCCAGTGGGTTCCATCTACACCTGTGGATCCACCAGTCTCATCTCCGTCGGTCGTCCCTAGTCGTCATCAGCCTCTACATCATCTTGAGTCCTCCCTACCTCTACTTCGCCGTGGTCTGTCGGCACTGGGAGCTCTGGGTCTGTGCCATCGAACTGTTCCCATCATCACCGCCAGGGGATCGTCGTCATCCTCACATTACTCCTCTGTACCATCTCCTGTCACCACCCCTTCGCCACCCCCTCATCCACCTCCTAAACCCCCCTCTGCCATTTTTTTGTTACGGTCACACCTTGCCGGAGGGGGGTGTACTTTCACAATTATGTTCAGTTTGTTTTAGTTTGTGGACTTTGTAACGAGTTGCTGATGTAAGCATGATGTGGTAAAAGAACGGTTCTAGTCCAGAAGAGTTAGTGCCGCTTTGGGACCAGTTTTCCTGGCAGAGAACCGTTTTTTTTGGCTGTCGAAACAGAAAGAACTGGTCCGCGAGTAGTGCTTATGGGAGTAATCAGCTGGATTGGATACACTGTTGCACAGTTTGCTTTCATGGAGCGATTTTTCTCCTTACATCGATCCCTGGTCAGGACCAAGGGTAAACTGGCACTTCCACATGCTTTTGAAGGCTGCGTAGCAGAACGTTTTGAGATTGACCCTCCCTCATAAATACATTTGTTTTTGAAGACGCCGCTCTTGCTCCCACCTCCTTTATTGTTACTCCCTACCCAGGCTGTAACAGTTGGTGTCATATATTTTATTTGTATTAATTGGTATATGATTTAAACATTTTCATTTATTTGATTAGGAAATTTAATCAATTGACAGCCCTAATAAACATTAAATTCATCACACATACTCTATATTGCCCCGCATGGAGTCTAGTTAACAGATATTTTGATGCCAAAAGCAGGGCCGTGAGCGGTAATCTCTCTGAACTGCTGTTCATATCTCGTTCCTTCATTCATATTTTAGCTTCTACTTCTTACAGTGTGATGTTCACTGCGGGTGACTTTCAGAATCACAATCTCCTCTGTTCCATTTGGTTGCCATGGAGATCAGCAGTACTTTGATGTTTAAGTAATTCAATTATATTTAATATAGATTAATGCTATTATAATCAGCCAAAATATACATAGAATGAGGAATATTATTAAACTTTATCACACACTTTTTATGACTTAGGAAAGCAGATTTGACTATTTAATTTTAATGGTCTGATCACTGAAGTTGAAAAACTGCTTGCGAGAATTTGGAAGTAATTAAACACCAGGATGAGTTTTGTTTAATGACCGTGCCAGATTTCAACAATTCCGTCTGTTTTTCAAACTTGTGGAAATATTAAAACCTTTTTTAGGGTGTGTGTAGGATGTTAAAAAATAGTCTAAAACCTGGTGTTTATTCTGTGGAACACAAATGGTGGCCAATCTTTTCCCTGTAATGAAAGTGAATGGTTCTTCAAAAGCACCAAATTGACCAAAAATGTATACACATTTTTTTTTAATCTTTATCCCACTCTGAAAAAGCCAAGAAACATCAATTTCAGACTGAAGATTTTTTTCTCACTGAAAATTAGTCTTGAGAATGGGCATATCTCCACTTTATCGCTAAGATAAGAAAAATATATACTTTTTAGAGAAAATGGGCTTACTAAGATAACACAGGGTTTGCCCTCAGTTGGCCAGGTGCCTGTTGGGCTTTATGCCCGAAGATTTTGGCAGATACTATCTTTCACATCTGAAACCTGCTATTTTTAGTCACGAGTAAATACTCACGCCTTAGGGTGAATTGGGAAACAAGTAAGTTAGGAGGGGTTAAAAAGGATGCTGGCCTGGAGTAGATTTGTTTTTGTTTGTTGTCTCCAGCCGAAATGGACAATGCTACAGAAGAGAAAAGTATTTCAGCGAACTCAATGTTTTTCCTCATAGCAACAATTTCAGCACAGCCTTATGGAACAGGTGAGCACAAAAGCAAATTCTGCCTGGTCTACATTGATGATATTGTGGTTTATTCTCCTTCTGTTTCAACCCACATTCAACATCTCCAGAAAGTTTACTTGTCTTCAAATTCTGGTTTGTCTCTTAACTTGAAGAAATGCAATTTCATCAAGCCATCACTGACATTTCTAGGTCATGTCATCTCGGCAGATGGAGTTAAGACAGATCTGGGGAAAATATCAGCCGCCGCCCAATCATTCCCGGTACCTGCATCAGTCAAAGAGGTCCAAAGATTTCTGGGTCTATCAGGTTGGTATCATAGGTTTATTGAGAATTTTTCTAAGAAGGTTAATAAGGTGTACAATACGGCTCCAGGGGTTTTATTTCTTCTTTTAGTCAGTTACCGTAAGGGATAATGCTTTGTGGTTCCTGATGCCTTGTCAAGAAAGTACCACACACAAACTGAGTCTCTCTTTTTTTAAATACAGCCCCCCCAAAAAAAGAATTCACCTGACGACACTCTACCTGTTGATCTTGAGCAAGTCGGGAAAGCTCAGAAAGATGACAAGGAGATCCAGAATTTGATGTCACAAAATCTGCAGAGAAAAAGTGATGATGCAATTCGAGTTCAGTATCTGTGTAAAAGTGGAGTCATTTTTAGGAGTGTCCCTGAAGGAAAGAAAGGACAAAACTGCAAATAGTGATTCCAGCTGTTTTCAGAAAGAAATTTTTATCCTATGCTCATGACAATCCATTGAGTGGCCATTTAGGAAGTTTCAAGACCCTAATGTGACTGCTTGATCTTGTGTATTGGCCCAGGTGATGTCTGGCAGTATTGCAAAGTATGTAGGTTATGCCAACAATACAAACCACCAACAAGTAAGACTGTAGATATGATGCTGTGTGTACCAGTAGTCGAGCTAGGACATATGATGGGGATTGACATAATGGATCCTTTTCCAAGGAGTTCAAAGCGACATGAGTACCTGTTAGTAGTTGTGGACTATGTTTCCATATGGGTGGATTTATTTCCAATGAGAGCTCCTACTGTTACTCAAATTCTCATTGAGGAGATTTTTACTCGTTAGGGAACACCAACTTACTAGGTGTCTTACGGTGGAAGGCAGTTCACATCGAATCTCCTGACAACTATCTGCAAACAATGGAAAGTCATTTAGAGTTTAACTCCAGCCTATCATCCTTAAAGTACTGTAACTTAATAGAACGAGTCAATTGAAACCTTAAAACGATGCTGGCATCCTATGTAAAAGAGAACCCCCGAAGCTGGGTTCAGTGGCTTCCGGAATTTAGTTTTGCACTGAATTCGCCATTGGCAAGAAACCACAGGATACTCGCCAGCAGAAATCGCTCTCGGAAGAAGGTTGAAAGGGCCATTTGAACAACCAATTCAACATCCACCAGAACTAGATCATCAGAGTTACAGTACTCTGGAACGGCATGTTCAGCCAATTGATCTAGTTAAAGCTAATGTGTTAAAATCTCATCCGTTATCCAAGGCCGATAATGCTTTCATGGCCAAATTATCTCCAAGGTAGAAAGGGCATGGAAAAATTGTAGTTAGAAGCTAGGTCATGTGAACTCTCAGGTTTCTTTTATTTCTGATCCGACAGTCATTGATTCATGTCATGTACAGAACTTGAAAATTTGCCATGGATGTGGGGTGTGTGACAGCATAAAAATCTGTAACAGTTATTTTGTAATGAAAGAATAGAATGGTGTAGAAACACTACAAGCCATTAGAGGGCGCTATATAAGCTCACCTGTTTGGCATGTAAGGGGAAAGCTGAAATGAAGAAGTCAGTCAGTTTGGGTGTTTGGAGCTCATGTTTCTTGGTGGTTACCTCAAGAAAGTGACTCATTGAGAAACCTTGGGGTTTTAAGCTCAATGTAAGAACTGAACATTTACTCATGTCTTAGGGTCAATTGGGAAACAAGTAAGTTTAGGATGAGGTAAAAAGGAAGCTTGCCTTGAGTGGATTTGTTTTTGTTTGTTGTCTTCAGCCAAAATGGACCATGCTACAGAAGAGAAAAGTATTTCAACGCACTCAATGTTTTTCCTCATAGCAACAAATTTCAACGCACTCAATGTTTTCATCGAGTTGCATAACATTTTTTTCACGGGACAGACCTTCATTTCAGATAAGTACCTTAAGATTATTTTGTGTGTGTGTGTGTGTGTGTGTGTGTGTGTGTGTGACTGTGTGTGTGTGTGTGTGTGTGTTTGAAATGAAAGACAATGTTTTGTAGTCTTCCATTTAAATAATTATTGGAAAGTGCCAGCATTGGGGGAATAAAACACTTAAAAAAATCAAAAGTCGGTAGAATGTTTGCTTAAGTTTATTAAACAGGTTTTTTTTTTTAAATCTGTGTGATAAACCAGTCCATTCTCATCCCAAGACGTCATCTAACTGACGCTTTTGGCCATACATCAACATCCAACATTTTAGGGCACCCTTTAACGTCAGTTAGATGACACTATCTAACCCTAACCCTACCCCAGACCTAAACCTTCCCGCGTCATCTAACTGACGCTAAAGGTAAAGCGTCAGTTGGATTACGCCCTAGGATAGCATCATCTAACTGACGTTAAAGAGTGCCCTAAAACGTCAAATCTTGACGTATTGTCAAAAGCGTCAGTTAGATGACGTCTTGGAATGAGAATGTGTTGGATAAACCCTCATTAGTAGCTAAATCGAAAAAACAAAAAGAGAAAAGTTACAAACTGTTGCTCAGCGTTTTTTTCACAATTGAAATGCAATAATTTCTGTAGCAAGGGTTCTCAAACTCGGTCCTGGAGGCCACTGTCTTGCAGAGTTCATCTCCAACCCTGATCAAACACACCTGTGAGTTTCTAGTGATCCTGAAGACCTTGATTAGCTTGCTCAGGACCCCTGTTTGAGAACCCCTGTTCTATAGGAATCAGGAATTTTAGGTGAAGGCCAAATATTTCCCCACAAAAATTTCCCTACGGATTGAGGTGGCCACACAATTCTGCCACGGTGACCAACAGAAAGCTGTTTGGTTTGAAGGTTTGGTACTTTTCATGGACCATTTGTCTGTTGTCTGTAGTGCAGACATATGAAACTCACACAGAAGTCACTTTCAAACCAAGAAGCTTTCTCTGTTGGTCAATGCAGCAAAATTATGTAACTTTTATGTCATAAATTCCAGTGCTCTGGTTCTTCAACTTTTCTATTTTTGTGTACAATAAATACTTGTTGGGTGTAACATCTGGGACTGGAAGCAAAACTACTGAGGTGTGTAATGGTAGCGGAGTGATCACGTTCCCTCTGTGAGTTTTGAACTTTCGACTTACATAAGACCCACATTTGAGACCTTCTCAGCCGTCATGTTCTTAACCCCAAAGAAGAATTTTAGTGGGCTGGGATAAAAGCAGTTTTAGCCAGTTGAGTTAAATCCCCAGTGACAATAGCAGTGCCAATCTCAGCCCTCGGCTGCACAGATAAGTCTCTTCTACCACAAAAGGACTCTGTTCCCATCTCAGTATTAGTCACCTTGTCTTTCCTTGGACACACACTTGATTGAGCATCTGTCTTCCAGGGCTTTATTTCAAAGGAGGTTGGTGGGTTTTTGCTGCAGCTCTGAAGCATGTAATATGAGATGAAGAAATTCAACGGTTCGGTACTTTCTCTGCTGGTCTCATTCCTGTTTGTTTGTTTTTTTTCAGTCTGATTTGGAGACGACCCACTGATGTAATAGGTTATTAAATAACACCTAAATTCCCATAATTCTTAATACTTATAAGGTGTGCCATTCTGATGAACATTCTCGTTATATATATATATATATATATATAAAATATACATTGAAAACAGTTATTTTATCTTTTTTTGCATTTACCCAAAATGTATGTTTTAGCTTTCTCACAAAATACATTTTCACATTTGACGATGTCGGTTTATATAAAATATTTTACAATGCAATTTTTTGTTGTTGTTGCTTCATGCCACTGTTGAGAATTAGAGTTGATGTTCTTAGAGTAATTTTTCAGGTCTAAATAAACCAACTCATAATTTTTAATACAATTTGAGGTTTAGACTATATTTGAGAATGTTTGTGTTTTTATTACATTTTCTACGGAAAATGCGTGAATGAATATCCCGGACGAGCCCCCAGATATGCCATGCATATAATGCGATTACACTCATTTGTTTTATCTCTCCAAGTAAATTGTGTCTGTATTCAACCATCATCTACAGTGAAAAATAGATGGAATTTATTTGATGTAAAGCTGAAATGAAATGAAATTATACGCATTGCTGTAATTGCATGTCAAAATACATCCTCATATTTAAGTTAAATTTTTTTGATTGACTCTTGATTGGTTCCTCTTGGTACTTCTGCATTCAAAACTCATTAATTTTAGCAGGTTTAATTTGATTTATTGGTGTCCTTGCTTTAATGTTCGCAGCAAAAAGAGATCAGTTTCCTCAAACACTTTCCTTCTGACGGTCTGTTTGGTACGTGTGTATGGCAGTGGTTTTGGTTGAAGAGCTAAAAGCATGTGGTCGGTCATTATGCTTTTTATGTCTTCAAAGTGCAACATCCTGATATCCGCTCGTTGAGGTGTTTTAAATGAGCTCTCAAACCTGGCCGGTAACGGACACATTATGCCTTTGATGTACTTGTGCTCGTTAAAAATTTAGAAAACAATAGTGCATTAGACCGTTAAGAAGGGCAATAAATTCAACTGCGGGAAAATGGCCCTACAAAATTAAATTTTCACTTTTGCAATCGAGCAGAAGGAGATTTTGGGGGAATATAAAAAAAAAACTAACACAGAAATCCATTTGGAAAAATTGAGAAAAAAAACTGGAACATTGTATGAAAAATGATCACATTAAATAAAATTCCAAATTAAGTGCATTAACCTCAGACAGCATTTGTGCTATAATGTTGATTGACATAACATATTTTGGGAAAAATGGGTTACAGTGAGTCACTTGCAATAGATGTATTCATACAATTCAAATAGTATTCATACGTATTTTATTCATACAATAAAATGGTTTGAAAAAGAAAATGCCTGTTCAAAATAACATATATTTGGAAACAAAATATATGTATTTGAATGGAATAACTTTAAACTTTATGCAATGCATATTTGTCAGTAAGGCTAAGTGAAACGGGTAAGATTTCTGTTCTCAAAAATCATGGGTTTATTACGTATTATTTGCATATTTTTGTTTTATTTGCATAATGATAAGTTTAAACAATTACATTTATTCAGTTAAAGAGTATGACCATTGTTTAAATAAGTCTGCATGTGGAACAAGCAGTAACAAATTAGTTAAAATGTATGAAATTGAAACGTTGAATTGAATTTATTCATGGTAAATTTTTTTAACCAGTTCGTGTTTAAAACGCATTAAGTTTATTAGTACTATTATAGATATCGTACCTGTTGAATTCATCTCAGTAAGCCTATGACAAATATGCATAGTATTAAATTTGTCAGTTTGTTTGTGTTAAACTTGTGTAATCTTTAATGCATATTTTATATGGAAATCTAAAACTTACTTAAAATAGGTAATTTCTTAATGTTTAAAAAAATTACCCTTTCAACAGTATTGCCACAATTTGTGAACGATATGCATTCAATTTTTATTTTATTTATTAATTTTTGGCGTGCAAAAAATACCAACCTTTTCTGTGTAGTTTGCCATGACAAAACAATACAATAAAAAATAAACAGCACAAATAATACCCAAGTTTTAACAGATGAGTTAATGGAGGTACACATTAACTTTCTCCAAAAACTGGATTCATTCACTTTTTATAAGTATCACCTAGAGTCAAATTTAGTTTTTGTAGTATCACTTAACTACTATTGAATCAGGAGTTTTGCTAGTGTCCCATTTTTTTTTTTTTTTTGGTAGTGTGGTAAAAAATGATATTGAGTTATATTAAGACATGAAATAGTGACGCATAGTACAAATTACACTTTTTACTTGTACGTGTCGAATGCTTTTTATCTGTTATCGCACCTGATAAATTTACCAATTATTCTCAATGACAAGCCATCAATAACTTCCCAGTGTCTGCATGCAGTGCATTCCCAAAAATACATTGTTTTAAATTGAATTCATGAAATCCAGAACGTGGACAGTCTCCATAGATCAATACTCTTTAATATGAACAACAGTTTATTAATGCCACTGTACATCCAACGCTTATGAAGATGAAACATGCATCCATAATATGAAGTGTTCTCTCTGTGGCAAAGATTTGTTATGCCCGACTGTAAACATGTCAATACCATGGGGTTAATGGACTCCGAACAGCCACTTCAGCCAAAGCGTATTTGTTTGTTCACAGATTGACTGTCCCCCCAAATTTACGACCGACACAAGACCATAAATCTTTGCAAATACGCAGAGGTATTTTCAAATAGTTCAGTCATATTTTCTTCTGTCTGCTCGGCCTCCATAACCTCTTGATCCATCGTGAAAAAATGAGCAATCTCGCTCTCTTTCCCTCTCATTTTTCATTATGATCAATGACTCCATCATGAAAGGCTGTTAAGAGATTCTGTGGGTCTCCATCATGCCTCTTAGGGATTCTGATGCGTCTCTGGCTTGTTTTGATGGTCTCTGTAAAACTCACATTAGTTTAAAACCCAGTGCTGAAGAATTTACTGAAATAAAAAAGTTGGCATTTGGTATTTCAGTGTTAAAATCTGACTTAAAACCGACACTTGTGAAAAAGTAGTGTACTTCAAATCATATATTTTTTTAAACAAAGGTATTTACGGATTATATAATAGTAATGAAATAACATTCCACTTAAATTTACTTGAGAGCCACGATCATGACTTGTTCACACTTTGTTAAAAGTATAAAGTATTAATTTGACAATGTCAAGTTAAACGTTTTACTTGAAAATACATTTTAAATCATGTTTTAATAATCTTTAGTTGTGTTTTTAAGAAGTGAACTTTTATTATGTATTTTTATTATAATTATTTTAGTATAATTTATAATTTTATAATTTTATATGTAATAATTCCACAGTTAATCTCCAAAATAATGTAGAAACAACATATTGATGTAACAGCTAAGAAATATACTGAAATTGAATAAAGTTATCAAACACTTAATAGTATTTACTGCACGAGTCCTTAATATTATTCAGTCAAGAGTAGTGAGTGATTTTTATGGAAGCTTGTCTCCGCCACTGAAAAAAAAGGTAATTGTGATTTTTTTTCTCATAATTTTAACTTTTTTTCCTCGCAATTGTGACTTTTATTTCCAGAATTGTGTGATATAAAGTCCCAGTTGTGAGTTATAAAGTCAGAATTGTGAGATATTAGGTTGCAAGTGATAAAGTGAGAATTTTGTTTGTTAAAAACTTTAATATTAGGTGCCATTAATTAGTTCGTTTTATAATCGATTGACAAATTACGTTCTGAAGTCGGTCAAAAAGTACTTATTTAACAGTACTTATTAAATTTTGGCATATTTAACATTAAATTTAAAACATGTTTTATTTATTTAAATATAAATTTAAACTATAATTCATTTTCATTAAAGTTGCTGTAAGTCATTTCTGAGTAACGTTGAAAGTGGATCGGGAGCATCAAAACACACTTTCAGCCAATCAGCAGTAAGGGGCGTGTCGACTCATTGGGGGGGAGGAGGTGTTATCAACAGTGTTTCTCAGAAATCGCTTACTGCACCTTTAATTGTAAATAACATGCAATTAAGTGTCCAAGAACATTACATCCAATTCGCACTTAAGTATAAGCTTTTAAAGTATATTATTTCTGTAATAGATATTCTTTTATTTTACAAGGGTATTCAAGTGTCTAGATCAAATATGGAGTGAACTTTACACTTCAAATTGCCACACAATTTTGGGAGCTCCACCAAGCAGACTGCGTTCAACACCGATTTTAAGGAAGTATTTGCATCATTGTGGACCCGTAGCTTATTCAACCTGATCTTATGGCAATTCATATGAATTTTGAGAAGGGGCTAATTCGTACGAATTTTACGAGGTGGCTAATTCATACGAAATTTACGAGGTGGCTAATTCATACGAATTTTACGAGGGGGCTAATTCGTACAAATTTTACGAGGTGGCTAATATATACGACTTTTACGAGGTGGCTAATTCATACGAAATTTATGAGGTGGCTAATTCATATGATTTTTACGAGGTGGCTAATTCATACAAATTTTACGAGGTGGCTAATTCATACGAATTTTACGAGGGGGCTAATTCGTACGAATTTTACGAGGTGGCTAATTCATACGAATTTTACGTGGAGGCTAATTCGTACGAATTTTACAAGGGGGCTAATTCGTACGAATTTTACGAGGTGGCTAATTCATACGAATTTTATGAGGTGGCTAATTCGTACGTATCCATATGACGTCACTCGTATGAATTTGTACGATTTTTGAAAAATCAAAAATATTTTACAATATCTTACAGCACATTATTTAAATCACTGGTATTCAAATAAGTAAAAGTGCAGCTTCGGCTAAGCAAATTCCACCCGTAGCTTATTCAACCTGATCTCATGGCAATTCGTACGCATTTTACGAGGTGGCTAATTCGTACGAATTCATATGACGCAACTCTTATGATTTTTTTTTTTTTTTCAATTTTTTTTTTTATTTTTTCTAAGTTGCCCAATTCTTATGAATTCGTACGAATGACCTACCCCTGATCCCGCCCCTAATCCTACCCATTACTTGGGTTTAGACAAATCATACGAATTAGCCACCTTTTACACACTCGTACGATATGGTCGTGAGATAACTTTGGCTTATTCTCTTGCATTTCAAGTGGTCTCTACCCACGTTTACTCAATGACTTGATTATCCTTCTCTGAGCCATTTACCAACCATCTGGTGGTCCGTCTATGGCTGCGGTAAAATGCTCCTGATGAAGTTTCCTGTTCCTTAATGGCTTACTTCACCCTCTCTCGTGAAAGGAAATTAGAAAATAAGATCCAGGGTTCCAGTAGACTTTTCTCTATTGGTCTGTTTTGGGTTCAAGGCCAATGAGGCATCCATAAATGGCCATGGGAAACCAACTTGTCAGCAAAAGAGCGTTCTTTCGCACACGGTGTTATGAGATGACATCATAGATCAAATCGGCGTTGATAGTGCGTTATTCAAACGTTGCTGACATTTGACAAAGTTGTATTGCAATATGGTTCAATAATGCTGCTAATGAGAAGTCTGATCATGCTGAGTTTGATGGATGAAGCGCTCCGAAACTCTGATTGATTTTTTTGTGAGGCTGAGAGCGCCGGTCTGGCTTGATCGGAGCAGATATTCACAGATAAATGTCTCCACGTCTGCAAATATCCAATCGCTCACGGATTCAACCGCGAATGGCAATTCCCTCGTGAGCGGAAGAAGTGGCATAACGGGATTTGCTGATCTATTAAAGAATCGAATAACATCAGGGCGCGTCTTTTACGCTCTCGCTGCGTGTTGCTTATCGAAAGCTGATTCAATCAAGCGTGATTGCTGCTCTTGGGTTTCACACGCACCACGGGACAGATGGCTATGGGAAGTGCATGCTGTGCCACAGGAACAATGGCACGACACACTCTCTGTCCTCATGGTGGTGATTCGCAGGTTCAGGGAGCTTTTAATAGGGCGTATATATGAATCCCTCAATCTTGCAGAACAAAGATAGGAATAAAACTGTAAAATTAGGTGTAATGCTGCTAAAGTGGAGAGCGTGTTTTAACACAAAATAACACATGGAAAAAGAAAAGCGACTGAGTTTATATCTCACAATTCTGAACTGTTTTGATTTTTGTTTTGATTGTTATGGAAGCAAAATTGAACAGTGCATGAAAAAGCAATGTTTTTTGTGTGAAATTCATCAATGCACTTTATGTGAGGCCTGGCCAAGAGAACAAACCAGGCTGATTTGTAATAGATATAAACTAAAATTTATATGCTGCGTTAGCTCTGTTCCCTGCAGGAATATCAAGTCCTTAGTTAAATTGCTGGTCCTCAAACAGACACTATAACGAATGGAGAAGTATCATGAATACAAATTGATCAAAAGTACTTCAAATATACAAATAAAGATTAAGCAGTCTGAAAATGTAGAATCCAAGGAGGGAAAAACAGGTCCATGGGTCTCTCTAAGAATCAGTGTGAGGCAATCAAGCAATAAATGCAAATAGGCCTATTGATATGATGGTGTGTGCCAAGCTAATTTACTGAGACTAGAGGTGAGATCTACCAAATGAAGTGGTTAAAATAAAAAAGTTGGTGTTTTTTTAATCTTAATTGAAGCAAATTTGAATAAGTGAGTGTGTAGCACGCTCAGAACTACAGTCACTGAAAAAAAGATGTAGGATTTATAAAAAAATCATTCTGAAATTGCTGGTAAATTTAACAATTACAAACAAATGGCAAGTGACACATTGAAACGAACATACTTTAATAGTCTTTGTTCTATTTACAACTTTCAAGCTTATTTGCTTGAAAGTCCAACTTTTTGCAATTTCAATCAATTTAATAATGAATTATAGGTTTATACTTATTATAATTTAAATTAATAATAATCCATGTATTAATAATATAATATTATTGAAACCTACAACACACTTATATTAACTTATTTATTTTTCGCACTCAAATTCTACTTTCATAAAGTTAAATTCAAAGTACAATTCTGCAACCTATTTGCTGCCTGATTCAAATTCACAAATTCTAACGACACTCTAATAAGCACAATATATGACACACAAATATTGAGAAAAATGCACATTTTTTTAAATGGACCTAACTATTTAGTTTTATCATCACGGTTTGGTATAAGTGTTTATAATTGGATGTTTGTCTCTTTTGCACTGTTCATAATGGATATATAATCATGCTGGATGCCTTTTGGTAGTCTTCTTCACTCTCAGAAAAAAAGGTACAAAAGCAGTCACTGGGGCTGTACCTTTTCAAAAGGTTACACTTTTGTACCCAAAGGCTGCATATTGGTACCTTAGTGGTACATATTAGTTCCTAAGTGTACATATTACCACCTAAAATTGACATATTAGCTCATGAAATGGATATATTACCACCTTAAATGTACGTATTAGGACCTAAAATGAACATATTATCTCCTAAAATGTACATATTAAAACTTAAAATGTACATATTATCACCTAAAATGTGCTTAACACCTAAGATGTACTTATTAGCACCTAAAATGTACATATTAGCACCTAAAATGTACATATTAACACTTAAAATCTACATACCAGCACCTAACATGTACAAATTACCACCTAAAATGTACATATTAGCTCCTGAAATGGACATATTAGCACCTAAAATGTACATAGTAACACTTAAAATGTACTTATTTGCACCTAAAATGGACATATTAACACCTAAAATGTACATATTAGCACCTAAAATAGACAAAAGTTTACCTTTTGAAAAGGTACATCCCCAGTGTACATCCCCGATATCCAAACATCCTGAATGTTTGTTAATTTTAAAGTTGACTGCTACATCTAGATCCGGCCTCAACTAATTCTTGCTGCAACCCCACTGTGACAACCAGGAGGTCGTACAAATTCATATGAATTAGCCACCAATTTGCCAAAGCGTAAAATAGTTGCAAATTGCTTCAGAATTGTACAGATTCATACAAATTATCCACCAATTTACCAAAATGTTAAATAGTTCTGAATTACCATGGTTGAGCAGCTCACTAGGGCTCTGTCTGAAATCGCCCCCATACCCTATTCACAATTCCTTACATTACTCCACTAATACAGTCCTCTTGAAGGAGAGAATGAAAACGATTGAATTTGGACACTGAGTTCCAGAAGGTCTGCTGCGTTTGCAAATGCTTCCAGTTTTATAATGTTTAACAGCAAACTGGCAGCTCTAGTTTTAAGACGAAAACATATAAACTCATTGAATCTAGCATGTATAATCCTTAATTAAACAAGTTAATAATCAAGGAAAAAGGAATTGATACCTGTATGATACTACACTGTAGCCACATTGGACCAGCGGTTTGGAAAATGAATGGATGGATGATTCAGCTGTGAGCGCCATCTTCTGGCGAGATACGGGGTTTTGATCAGAACGGCCCTTATAGTGCATTATGTGTATTCTAGCTGTTAAGTGCACTTCGGTTGTACCAGAGAAAGTCTAATATGGGGAGAACGATAGATATCCACAATAAAGGTAGATGTCTTACGGCGGAGTTTCTATCGTCATCACCGGCGGCCATCTTGTCACAGGCAAGCTGATGTAAGATGAGTGATCAGCACGAACACAAATACTCTTATCTCATTGAAATCTTGACGGATTTGCAAACGGTTTGGTTTCTTACAAACGTTATTAACATGGCTGTAATTTTTGATGATTACTTATTTATACAATTATTATTCATAACTATGCAGTGTCATAACTACATCTCTGACGTTTATAACAAACCAATCCGTTTGAGAATCGGTACAAAATTGAGCAAGTTATGGTTATTTAAAAAGTACATGCACCATTAAAACACAATGTTACGAGGGAGCGAGCTGCCTGTGACAAGATGGCCGCCAGGTGCGGACGTCGACCTCCATTAGCTAGCAGCGCGGACGAGACATTTAGTCTTTTTTGTGGGTATCTATGGGGAGAACTCCCACTCACATTAAACTTCCGAGTTCTGAACTGGTTGCAGTTCCAGTCCATATGAGGGCACTCACATGCGGAGTGCAGAATGAATAGAGGTGTACCTGGAGGTCAACCTGTAAGAAATCGAAGGGACATAAACTTTCGACCTATAACCCGTGTTGGACTTACATTCAAATCCAAGATTTCTCAATGACAATCGGGTGAAAGAAACAAATTTAGCCATTTAGCCCCATAGACTCCCATTCATTTTGCACTCTACTATCGCCCCCAGTGGAACTCTGGTGGAAGGACAACCAAAATACGGTACAATAGGACTTAATAGGGAGTGGCCAGGCTTTCCGTAGACTGGCTTTGGTTGTACACTCGTTGTTGCAGTGCATTGTGGTATTGAATGAGTACACTTGACTCGAAAACGTCCACTATGGTTTTGGACACCACTACAAATGGCTGTCCCCTCAAATAGTGTCCTATCTAAGGGTGTAGGGGGTGATTTTGGACACAGCCCTGGTTTTGAAACATATCTGTTGTTGTTGTTTTTTTTATCCCTGACCCCAAATCAGTGCCAATATGATGCATCAGGTAGAAAGAGAAATATTTTTCTGTGGTTTCTAACTCCTCAGATGTTGTGCTCCAATCACTGGACTGCTCTAATTGGCCTCCTGATCTGCGGCACCTTTGATGTTCAGGTACGGAAGATAAGTTCACTGCAAATGACATCTTGAATCCACGACGCTCCCGTTTGTGTGGGAGAACTGCACCTTTGTACCTGATGCCCGCTGTGAAATATCTAAAGGGTAGTCATTTTCAAAAGCAACAGCACATGAAAGAGTAAAAGGGAAAAAAAGGAAATTTGGTTGTAAACTGTGAAGTAGAATGACATTATCATTATCATTTTTTTGTAATTAGACTGAGGGCGGTCGAGCACACAGCGTTATACGGCCATTTCATTGTGTTCTCAATGCTTTTTATCTCAAAAAAGGAAGAAAATTAGAAACGGTTCAGTAAAGTATTACGCCAAGAGGAGATACCTTTGTATCTTGCTGAGTTAAAGACTTTTGACGGATGTTGATTAAAAGTGGCTTGCGTAGCTCTGTTGGGCTGCGCTATTAAAATGCATGTGCCAAGGAAAGTGCTTTTTCATGCTGGTTTTATAAAATAAAATAACTTTTTAGTCAAGAAAAAAATTTAAGTTGAATAACTTTAAGTTAAATTATTAAGAAATAATTAACTATTATATCAAGCTACCTGTCAAGGTTTTCGTTTTTAATAATTTATCAATTTTTAATTGTATATTTTAATAAACAGTAGATCTGGAAAAGCTACTATAAAATGACATTTTTCAGACTAAGGACACCATTGGTGGACAGGAAGAAAGAGCAGCTTAGTTAAATTATTGTATTTTTATTCACACATGTACTATATAGAAAGATTTTAAATGGTCATTTCTAAAGTGAGGGTGCGAAGGAGTTGTTGTTTTCTAAGAACCAATGAGGTTCATTCTTGTGTTACGCAGCATGTTTGAACTTCTGCAAGAACCAATGAGGTTCATTCTCGTGTTACGCAGCACGTTTGAGTTCTGCAAGAACCAATGAGGTTCATTCTTGCGTTACGCAGCACGTTTGAGCTTCTGCAAGAACCAATGAGGTTCATTCTTGCGTTACGCAGCATGTTTGAGCTTCTGCAAGAACCAATGAGGTTCATTCTTGCGTTACGCAGCATGTTTGAGCTTCTGCAAGAACCAATGAGGTTCATTCTTGCGTTACGCAGCATGTTTGAGCTTCTGCAAGAACCAATGAGGTTCATTCTTGCGTTACGCAGCACGTTTAAGCTTCTGCAAGAACCAATGAGGTTCATTCTTGCGTTACGCAGCATGTTTGAGCTTCTGCAAGAACCAATGAGGTTCATTCTTGCGTTACACAGCACGTTTGAGTTTCTGAAAGAACCAATGAGGTTCATTCTTGCGTTACGCAGCACGTTTGAGTTCTGCAAGAACTAATGAGGTTCATTCTTGCGTTACGCAGCACGTTTGAGTTCTGCAAGAACCAATGAGGTTCATTCTTGCGTTACGCAGCACGTTTGAGCTTCTGCAAGAACTAATGAGGTTCATTCTTGCGTTACGCAGCATGTTTGAGATTCTGAAAGAACCAATGAGGTTCATTCTTGCGTTACGCAGCACGTTTGAGTTCTGCAAGAACCAATGAGGTTCATTCTTGCGTTACGCAGCACGTTTGAGCTTCTGCAAGAACTAATGAGGTTCATTCTTGCGTTACGCAGCATGTTTGATCTTCTGCAAGAACCAATGAGGTTCATTCTTGCGTTACGCAGCACGTTTGAGTTCTGCAAGAACCAATGAGGTTCATTCTTGCGTTACGCAGCACGTTTGAGCTTCTGCAAGAACTAATGAGGTTCATTCTTGCGTTACGCAGCATGTTTGAGATTCTGAAAGAACCAATGAGGTTCATTCTTGCGTTACGCAGCATGTTTGAGCTTCTGCAAGAACCAATGAGGTTCATTCTTGCGTTACGCAGCACGTTTGAGTTCTGCAAGAACTAATGAGGTTCATTCTTGCGTTACGCAGCATGTTTGAGCTTCTGCAAGAACCAATGAGGTTCATTCTTGCGTTACGCAGCACGTTTGAGCTTCTGCAAGAACTAATGAGGTTCATTCTTGCGTTACGCAGCACGTTTGAGCTTCTGCAAGAACCAATGAGGTTCATTCTTGCGTTACGCAGCACGTTTGAGTTTCTGAAAGAACCAATGAGGTTCATTCTTGCGTTACGCAGCACGTTTGAGATTCTGAAAGAACCAATGAGGTTCATTCTTGCGTTACGCAGCACGTTTGAGATTCTGAAAGAACCAATGAGGTTCATTCTTGCGTTACGCAGCACGTTTGAGATTCTGAAAGAGCCAATGAGGTTCATTCTTGCGTTACGCAGCATGTTTGAGCTTCTGCAAGAACCAATGAGGTTCATTCTTGCGTTACGCAGGATGTTTGAGCTTCTGCAAGAACCAATGAGGTTCGTTTTCGTGTTACGCAGCACGTTTGAGCTTCTGCAAAAGGCTCGTTCTGGTACGTCAAGCAGGTTCGGGTGAGCTTCTGTTTGTCAGATGATAAATGTTTAAATGTGAATAAAAGCCTAAATTATATCTGTTTATCATATAAAACGATCAAGCTCAATTCATATGGATTAGTTTTGTGATCTCTTTATAATCTTTTTGAAGCATCAAAGAGGGTTAGCTCTCAGAATCACATCAAAAAGAACGTAATTTGTGTTTCCAAAGATAAACAAAGTCTGCCGGGTTTGGAACGACAGTAGATGATGACAGAATTTCTATCTCTCTAAGGTAACAATTGTCGGTTACCACTTTTTCCAGTGTACGGAGTTAGACTCTGAACATTCCATAAATGACTATGTTATACATGACTATGACAATGTTGTATATCATTAGCCTTATGTGATAAAATAATAATAATAAGTATAAAGGTCTGTGCTGAGTTTTATGGATGTAGTTTGAAAGCATTAGGAATAAGCAGTCCATTGGATTTTTGGGTGTCAGTGGGGCGTAAGCACACCGTAAAAAAACGCAGGAACGAGATTATGCGAATTAATACAAATTACCCACTAATTTGGAAAAACGTAAAAATTTGTAATTTTTTTTAAAAACAAACTAAAAATCAAATATCTGCCAACTCTTTAGCCCTCCGTCTGGTCCTCGAGACATTTCCACTGACTATAAGTAACTTTGCAATTACATGTCAACTTCTAACCCTACCAGTCTACTAAGACTCTAATGAGAGTTAGTAGACATGTAAATGCAACGATACTTAGTCAACAAAATGTGTTTAAAGGCACCATCAAAATAAAGTGAAACCTATGATACTCACATTTGTAATGCTGTCAGATATTCGACTCTGAGGGTGTTACAGTCATCTGTTGTACACTATAATGTCAACCTGATGCTCATCAAACACAACTTGCAATGACATGGATATTACTGTACAGATGAATGGTGCAGCAAGACCGTGAGAGAAAAGGTGTTACGGGGATTCCGACAAAAACTGATCCATTTTTTATTTAGGCAGGGTAACTCTTCTACAAGTCTTCAGAGGGGAAACTTTACATATGCATCTGTCTTCTAATGCCAGACCACAGAGAGTACAGAATGACGCAGAGAGAAGTATTTTTAGATTGTGTATGAATTTCAAACAGATCCATCTGGAGGTTGATCAGACTCATAAGTCAATTGATGTTCCAGCAAGCTCGAAAAGGAGATTAGATACAAGCAAGCCTGAAGATATACAGTGGCCTCATAAAGTATTTGGACACGTAAGCCGCAGTTAAAAATGCATGAATGTCTTCACATAATATAACAAAGTATCAAACCATGGATCATATATTTTAAAGAAACATAGCTCAAGTCTTCAAGCAAAACCTTTCACAAAAATAAGTTTGCAAGGTTTAAAACGGGAAGAATTTTGTTATATCGCTCAAAATGTTGTTTCTAGTCGTCAAAATGTTTGTGGAACATCTGTTGTTATCTAACAGAATGAAATTCATACATTAAATGTGTACGTTTTTGGCTTGTCCTGATGTGCCAGAGTGCAGATTAGGGTCTGATGCATTGAGCTTTGGTGCACCTATGGGCTTTTCAGGTTCGAATCTAGCTTGCACAACGTGATCTCATGAGAATACGTTTGCATTTGTATGTAAAATGTCGTTCTATCATACGTATGCATAATTACTTTTTATATTCGCAGAAACGTATAATACAGACGTATTTACAGTTCTAAAATGTAAAATATTTACGTATTGACAGCACAAAAACGTCATTTATTTACGTATGAACAAATCCACCGATGTACACATTTGTACGTATCACAATTTATGCATATTAATATCGTAGCATTATGTTTTGACTATTGCTTTCCACTGTCTTATTAAGTTTTCAGTCATATTTATTGATATAATACTCATAAATATTAACATTTTGCTCGCTACGCCTGCATGATGTTAAACAATACAATATAAAACATTAAAAATACATTCTTTAACATTACTCGTTTAACCGTTTTGTAATAGTTTATTTACCTTGAGACACATAAAGCGTTTTCTCCTATAAAACACAACAAAATTCACAAAAGACATCAATTTTATTAGTTTGATGTAATCCAAATCTTTAGAATCCATAGTTGTATGCAAGAAACAACGCCTAATTCAACCTTTTATCCAGTCGTGATCGTCTCCATTCTCAGAAGCGACTGTACATGTCTAACCCCGCGCTGGTGATGAATTCAAATTCAAAATACGTCGATACGTCATGTTTTACGGCAGTGATATCAAACGTTCATTGGCTCTTCCCTGCTTCGTCACAGATTGCGACATGAAGGACTGAGACGGTTAGCTTTTAGTTAATTTGAAAATGGAGTTCATTTGCAAATTGTGGCTCAAAATATATTTTAATGCTATATTATTGTTAATAAAACTGCCCTTTCTCAACACATCTGTCCATTACTTTTTATTCTTTTTTATATTATGTATAAAATGGTTATGTTTGGGATTAGGGTTACGGGATCTTACATTTATCTATAAAATGGTAAAAAGGGAAATTATTCAGATATCTATATGATATGGAACATACGTAAATAGTTTACGTTTTTTAGCTGTAAAAACGTAATAATGTTACGTTTAAATGTTGCAGATATGTCGATATTATACGTTTCAGCATCTATCCAAATGTACGAGAAAGTACGTTTTCTATCTTTGCAAAAACATAAAATACCTACGTATTAACGATAAGACCAGGCTGGCTTGCAACATGTCATGTATGTATTCTACAAGTTCTGTCCAGTAATGACCAACAGAAATCTTTGCTTGAGCGTTCGCCAAAACTAGTGTAACTCGCCAAGTCACTAGTGTGAATGCAACTTATTAGTCAAAAGTATCAGGTCAAATTTCTTCAGTTCAGTGGGGATGTTCAGTGACATCAAAAAGTCTTGAGGGCTTTGGTTTCCTATTGGATGTTTATTGATTTGTGTGATTGTATGTTGTGTCTTTTCTGAGAAACATCCTCAATGGAGCTACCAGGGTTGTATTGCACCATATGTTTCAAACAGTAATTTTGTAACCTTGAAGTGTTGCGTCCAAGTCAAGAGACCCATTTAAGAAGTTTTTGACTACAGCTGTCAAGTGGAACAGTGTTCATCGTACCTTTTAAAACGTTTCACTTCAGTTGCTTTATAAAATGTAGGTGGTAATGGACCGTCTGCGTGATTACCCTCTAATTTATGTCATGGTTGTAGGTTTGAGTACCAAGAAGTCCTTCTGAATGGACATTTCACTCATTGTGAATACACTACACCATTAGCATGACAAGCTCAAATTGCTTTCTCCTTTTAGGACCGTCTGCAACCATCTCTCGTCTTTTAGAACAGATTATGTTCGTTCATTTAAACAGACGGTTCAGGTTGCCTCTTAAGTACTGAATCTCGAAGTTTCATGTCTATCCATGTTGTTTTCCTCTGAATTTCAAGAAAAGTAGGGGATTGAATTCATTTCCGAATTGAAAGGAAATGAAAACCATTTAGTCATTTCTTTTTCAAGCCGTCCCTCGTACAAACACATCCCAACCCATCTCATTACCACCACCCCAATTTATTCAGTTCATTTATATTCAAGCTTGCCGAGCAAACAAGAAGTAATTGAGAGAGGACGAACAAACGTAGAATGAAATGTATAAATTCGAGAAGTGGAGACTGCGACATGTAGCAACTTGCCGCAGTAAATCCCCATTTTAATTTCCTTTTTTAGTTTGTGTTTCGTGGTTATCACTTCCATTTTGCTCATGGCTGGGATGTTTACACTGTATCCTTTATTCCCTCATGGCTGTCTTTGCTGTCTTTTGATATACAGATCTCTCTGAAGAAAAAGAGCCTTTCTATGCCACTGCTGACTTACAACAAAGAGTAGGAGCTATCAAGGAAGAAGGTTGAAAGGTAGAGTTTTTTTGTGTGTGTGGAAAGCAAAACAATCTATTGATTCCCTCTTCAATACCTTATTTAAACGGTATAAATGCACTTATCTCGAAGAAGTTTCTATGCGCAAGTTTCTTTTCTCCACTAAATTGTAGAAGTAATTGCAAACAAACTTCTCACAAACGAATAAAGTCTCACTAGAGCATATGCTGTTGTGCGTCAGATACTGTATCAACATATGTTGCTATGGTTTTTTTACAGCTCTTTTCCAAAACCTAGACGTAAAGGCTGTTCTAAAAGGTAGGCTTCTTCTAATATATCTTGTTTAGCCTATATACCTTGTTTTTCTTGGCAATCGGAGTGGGGAAAAAAGTCCAAGATGGCCTAATTTAAAACAAAAGTCATTTGACCCAATGTGTGTTTGTGCTATGTATATGCTAGTTAGCTTAGCAACATGCTAACGCCAAACTAAGTGGAGTCTCCCATGCAGATTACTATTTGTGTGTTTTGTGAATTTACCCACAGCATTCAGAGTGCTCTAAATTTGTAACTTATGAGGTTCTTTAATATTAGGATGATGCTTTAGGTCCACAATCACACTGATTCAGGCGCTAGTTCGCTGTACTGTTGGTTGCTAATAAGCGTTTCTACTACTGGGTTAACAAGGTAACTGGCTGAAAATGTTTGAAAATCTGATTAGATTTAAGATAGCCTACATTTGGAAATTGAATACTTAGGGTCAGGAGTTTGTTCAAATTCGTTAGCAGTGGTAGTCGTAGGCCTACTTGAGAAATACCGATACCCTAAAATATTACTCTGGTAAAAGTACAGTAATTTTCAAATTACCAATATTTCTTTCATATATTTATGAACAGTTGTGCTAGTGAAGATGGCTTTAGCAAACACCACTAATAAATATTCTGTATGTATTTGTTTTGCATAACCTGTAGGCTGTTTACGATGGTACATTGGTATGACTCATCTGATCAGATTTTAAAGCCACAACTGTGCGTTTTATCAATAATACATCATTCAAGGGAAGTATCTGAGGACATGTGGGCAATTACTGCTGGGGTGATATTAGTGGATAACACAGAATGGTACAGTGGAACAGGCAGGAGATGAATAATAGATCATCGGTTGGGATGTTTTCAGCTACATTGATCAGTTACTCAGGCCAGCATGTTGCTGTATGTAAAGTCAGCTGAAGTGTTTGTAAGTGTGAAAGTGCTGACTGCTAACTGTTGCCATAGTCACCCGTAAATGTGGGCGGAAAAGGGGAATGTTGTTTTGCAATCCAGAGATCCTCTTATTTACAGACAGGTCACACCAGCACTTTCCAGATAATGGCTACGTGACAAATGCTGTGATTGTTGAACTGTAGAGTGTGGCGTACATGTGTAAATGTTACAGCCTTTATTTATAGAAGCAAGGATCTTGAGATCTTATATAATGCAATTAAAATAACCCCATATGCCAAAATGCTCATATCATGATTGTAGCTGTGTTATTTTGTAGCTTTTTTCAATAGTCACATACACTCGCCACATCCCAAAGATGCTCTATTGGGTTGAGATCTGGTGACTGAGGGGGCCATTTTAGTACAGTCAACTCATTGTCATGTTCAAGGAACCAATTTGAAATGATTCGAGCTTTGTGACATGGTGCATTATCCTGCTGGAAGTAGCCATCAGAGGATGGGTACATGGTGGCCATAAAGGGATGGACATGATCAGAAACAATGCTCAGGTAGGCCTTGGCATTTAAACGATGCCCAATTGGCACTAAGGGGCCTAAAGTGTGGCAAGAAAACATCCCCCACACCATTACACCACCTCCACCAGCCTGTACAGTGGTAACAAGGCATGATGGATCCATGTTCTCATTCTGTTTACGCCAAATTCTGACTCTACCATCTGAATATCTCAGCAGAAATCGAGACTCATCAGACCAGGCAACATGTGTAAATGTTACAGCATTTATTTATAGAAGCAAGGATCTTGAGGTCTTATATAATGCAATTAAAATAACCCCATGTCAAAATGCTCATATCATGTAACCGAATGAAATTGACTGTGAAGCTTTAGGGGTGTTGATGGACTCGCTCTGCTCCATCTGTTTTCATCATCGTTCTGAAACTTGATCTGAACGTAGTTTTTGACAAAAAAGTGATTTTTTTCACAGCTTTTTGCTTAAAATTTCGCTTTTTTATGAAACTTACCAACATTCAAGTGTTAATAAAAAGGATTGCATTAAGCTAGAATAAAATTGGGTAGTTTAATGCTACGGCTGCCCCGATGGAAACTTGTAACTGTTCCAAAAAACTGTTGCCTGGACCTCCGCTAGGAAGGAAATATAGAGACCGGACCTCTTCAATTGAATACCCCTGATCTAATGGATGAACTCAATTGGATTTATTGAATTACGCGCTGTCAATCATGGTAAAACTTGAAGGTTTCATGGACAATGCCATGTTTGAATATGTTGCTTTAGTTATTTAGTTAAAATTATAAGATTTGTTTTCCTAGTGAGACAGAAACTGAGATCAATAAAACTCACTAATCTAAAAAGAGAAGATCTTAAAGAAAGAGCTTAGGACACCGCCTTGCCCAAATGTCTCTCCTTGCTTATCAATTCTTACTCTTTCTCCCTGATTCAAGTCAATGAAGGTTCACTAAGATTGTCAAAATAAAAACAAAGTATCTTGTGAATCGATTCGTTTTTTTCCCTATCATGTTTGGTATCATTTTAAATGTCTCAGTCCGAATGGGAAAATGGTCTCAATTTCACAGCGTTTTCTTATACTGTATTATGGGAAAGATTGAAAACTTTTGGATGGTGTGTCGTCAAGAGATCTGATAATCCAACCTGTTCCCACAGGAATTCGTACGAATTTTACTAGGTGGCAAAATTATCCAAATTCGTACGACCTCCCTCGATATTTGCTAATCGATTCAACGAGCAAGGTACATGCACAAACGGTGCCTGACGGGGCAGTAAGGCAAGTCGGTTGGCTAGGCTTTCAGATGCCGCCTGTGTATAAATATCTAGTTGCTAATGTGTTCTGAGTGCTTGTTAGCATTGCTAGCTCACTTTGCTTTAGTGGTTTTTAAAAATGGTTAATTACATTTTTCGAGATGAAACGGTTCTTGTGAAATGCATTAAAATGACCTCAGCAACTTGAGAACTCAATCTCAAGTTCTTTGTAGAAAGCCTCTTAAGCAGACATGGGAAAGTACCCTCAAAATATTGACGTTTCTTATCCTATCTTTCAGACTTTTAGCTTATCTTGTCACGCGGTCCACCAGGTACTGCTCTGCAGGGGGCATCACGACTTCAGTGTAAATCTAACCTCTCATGCGTCAGCCTGGAGCTGAGCGGATTTCATTTGTTAGAAGGCTGACTTGAAGACCCTTTGGTCCTTCTCCTCCTACACAAGACTCGTGATTCATTCTCTGAGCCTGAGACGACCATCACGAAATCCCTTCCGTCGGCACCTGGCTTGATTTTAATTCACAGGCGCTTAGGATTTGGTGGGCTATTACGCTTCCAACAGAATGAATTTGTAAAATTCCAGTTCAGTAAGACTAGGGCTGTCTTCAAGGGGACCCTGTGTGAACTTTCACAGTATGAAATTAAATTTTGTTTCAGAAATGATGGGAAAAGTCAAGAATTACCCGAGTATCATCTCACTTACAGGCTTTGCGTACCTTTTCTTTGCACGTCACACTGTGTTTTATTAAACCATGCAGCATGTTCTTTACATGCCAATCCTCTTTATCTCTTCTTTGACTCTAGGGTTTCATCAATTCTAGTCATGTCCGGCGCATTTCTTTGGTCAGTGCATTGAGAGGTATATGTAATGGCATATTGACACGTCACACGCTTGCACCCTCATCTTTTATTTAACTTCCCGCACTTGGTGGTGTGAAGGGAGAATTTATAGGCAGCTGCAAAGGGCCCAAACCTACTATAAACCTGTCACACGTTGAGCTTTCATGCAGTCACAAATTTTACTGTGGCCCTTATTATTCTGACGTTCTCTTTCGGGCTCTTGTTTTGAACACCCATTTTCATATAAATAGTTTTTTGGTCATAGGCAGACAAATGAAGGCACAAGGTCACAGAGAATTATTGCTGATGATAAAGAGAGGAGATCTTTTTTTTTTGCAGATTGAGATTCCACAGAATAACCAAAGCATGATTCTTTTGCAAAAGTCTTTTGTCTTTAACTTAACTGTGATAGTCAAAAGTATAAATCTCTGTATAACAGGTAGTTTTGTTATATTTCCCAAATATATTTAATGTGTGCCTAATGGACGTTTATATGTGTGACTGCCCTTTTTAGTCATTGACCTTGTTTCGGCAACTTTTTTATACGTTTTGGCACGACAACACTGTTTTGGGGACCTGAAAATGCAGGTTTCAAAGTGTACATTTTTGAAAACTTAATAGTCTCTGTGTAAACTACAAAAACGTGAATTTGTGAAAATGGTGACGTCATACGAATGCGTATTATGTGTTCGATCTATAGGCGCGTGACATCGCCATCTACTGGCCTGACATGAATAATACATTGTTTTTAATTGTTTTAATGGATCCATATGAACGGATCATTTTAACAAAGCTGTTGACTGTATGTGAAAACTTTTTTTTCCAATTAAAATCTAACTTCATCTTTGTTTTAAGCCATTTTGCAAATATATTCGACATGCTGCATAAAATCCAACCCGATCTCACAGGAATTCGTACGAATTTTACGAGGTGGCTAATTCGTAACAATTCGTACAACGTCACTCGTACGAATTAGTACGATTTTTGTGAAATCGTACATATTTTACCAATTGGCCAATTCGTATGAATTCTTACGATTGACCTACCCCTAACCCCGCCCCTAAACATAACCATCACGTGGGTTTAGGCAATTCATACGAATTCATTCGAATTGGTCGTGAGATAGGGTAGATAAAATCACCTTTTTTGTTCCACACAAGAAAGCAAGTCATATGGGTTTGGAACAACATGAGGATCAGAAAGTTATGCCAGTTTGCAAATGCAGTCAAACACTAAACTACCTTCCAAGTTAAACCTCCGGTGGTGCAAATCTTGCATTTCCAGAGCATTTTTTTTTCTTCAAAACCTAATTGACACACACAATAGCCCAAAGGATTAAGCATATGCTCAAGTGTGAAAATTTATCGTATTCATTAGGAAGGTGTCACTTTAATTACCGGTGAGGTGAAACACTGAAAGCCATGGCTGTGCTGTATCGTGTGCTGTAATAAGTAACGGCTGAAGGGCGTTGTTTGCCACGAGTAACCCCTTCAGCCATCACTTATTCCGATACAGCACTTGCCTCGAGTAAATCACTAAAAGCCTTCCTTCCGCTAGGAAAAAAATAGTCCCTGACCGTGAACATCAAATGTGTAATATGCATGAAAGCTGCTTTATTTTACCATAAATAAAGCACAGCTATTGACCAATCAGAATCAAAGATTGGAACTAACCGTTTTATAATGGGCCTATCATTCACCCCACCATCTTTCAATATTTAGTAAGCACACTCTGCTTCCAGTCAGAGCATTTAAACATCTCATGTTGGATTGTTAACGTTTTGAAATTAGCGTAATACAAGCTATTCTGGCAATGGGATGGAAGGATAGTTAAACTATTCGCCATATGCTGGAGAATCACAAACCAAGAGGTTTTTGGGTTGCTTATGAAGATTTTTTTCTTTCAAAGGATCCAAACTTTCTCATTAGCAACTCAGATTGTTCAATTACAAGGTCCTTTTTTCTGCTGACTACTTTGATTTGAACTCAAATTTATTGCAGGTGCTGATACAGACTTCTCATGAACGTGTCTGTTTTTGACAACCACTCTTATTGATGGCACATGAATTGGCTTCGCACAGCACACACACACAGACACAAATCAAACAGTCTGACTTAAAATATTAACCGAGGTACCAATTACGCTTCGATCACTCTCAGATATTTTCTCCCATTGCTTCAAAGCCCCTGCGGTGCGAAGGATGATTGTTTCAATATTTAGTGAGAAGTTTTTTATCATGTCAGTGACTGCACCGTGGTGCATTCATTCACTTTCTTGCATAGGAATTGCAGTAGATTGATTTGCTTTTAACACTGGGACTATTTTCTGAGTGCATGGTAAGATAGCTGCATACTTTATGGCATATGTTGCCATAGTTACCAACTCATCTGACGAGGGGGAAACCTTCTGGGGAAATTCTTCCTGTATCAGGAAATGTAATGACTGTCACTCCACTTGGAAACATGGGCCAGACCTCAACTGAACTGATCTCAGATCACTGTTTGCCTCTCATTTCCAATTTAGCACAGAGAAGCAGCTAGGAGAGAGATAAACCTAGATGAACCCAAAGCACTTACTCTGAGATGCTAATAGATTCGGGAATAGGGGGTTTAGTGAGGGCAAGAAAAAAAGGATTAGGTTCCGATTTCCCTCCCTCGCTCTGACCTAGTCTGAATCTCAAATGGACAATGGACCATGATACAGAAATCCCAAGCTCCAATCTGTTCGGGTGGTTTTGCATCGTTTCCGGGAGTAAAAGTGTAGATGTTTTTTCTCAGTATGCCAGGAAACAAAGTTTAGAATGTTTACAAGGCATCAGGTTTCTACATCAAGCACTTCTGAGGTATACCTAGTCACTGGGTTATACAATACTGTAAAAAATACCAAAGTACAATCTGAGCTTATGTTTTAGGAAGGTAGGAACACACCGTGACAATGTGTTCCCAGAGGTCGAGGGATTTCTCTTCTTTCTAATGGGTTTCCTGAGCTTGCAGACCATTTAGGCAAATGTTGGCTTGGTGTCCTGACATCTAGGCTCATCGACTGCGACATGGGGTGCATTTCACTTCTCTTTTAGATGCTTGAAAACTTCCCTAAGGGGAATATCCACTACCATTTTGAAGTGTGTTTCACTTCGTCAACTGGATAAGGGAAGTTTATACGGACATACCCTCAATCCCTTGATTTTGGCTGAGGGAGAGAGTCAACTCGTATGTGCACTTCAAGCTGCTCCAAATACAACAATGCAACATGATTGTGATCTCACAACAAATCACGCTTAATTACCCCCGTCCCACACAGCTAGTGTATGATATTAATTATTTTTTAGATTTAACTGCAAATAAATGTGTTACCTTATTAAGATGACTGTTTGTAACTAAGCTCTACAAGAAGATTCCAAGAGATCAAAAGCTTTCCAAGTAGTGGTCACTTGTGCAACATGAGCAATGATGCATATTCAAGTCAGTTAGAGAGGGAAGTGCATACAAAGCAAAGTATCCAGTTGTGATCACTGTTTCTTGGTGTCAGACCATTGGATTCCAGCTTGCTTTGTTCCTGGACCTGCAAGGGACACCTTGTGCTCGTCATTTGCCAGCGGCAGAGTTGATGTTCCTTCGACTTTAGGTGCACCTTGACGACTTCTGCTAGATGTGCTTAGGGGCCTGAGCATGTTAGAGAGGCCCTTGTGTTCAGTTTCCTTTGGAAGCTTCTAGCCACATGTCCTGAGGCTATCCGAGACCTTATGGCAGGGGTTGCCAACTCTGCTCTTTGAGAGCTACCTTCCTGCAGACTTCAGTCAGTTCCAACCCTTCCCCAACACACCTGCCTGTCATTGTCAAGTATTTCTGCTCACCTTTATTAAGTGGCTCAGGTCTGTTTGATTAGGGTTTGAGCCAAACTCTGCAAGATAGTAGTCCTCCAAGAGCAGGGGTGGCTACCCTTGCTCTAAGGCCACATTCCACGCCCCCAACACAGTCTCCTTAATCAAACACACCTGATTCAAGTCATCTTATTAGTAGAGACACCAATACCTGAAATGGTGTGTCAGACAAAGAAGACATTGCTCTAAGGTATCGACACCATGATTCTGTCCTCTCAATGTTTGAGGTAAGCTACAAGGTAAAATATTTCAGATTTAGTCATACTCATCATACTAAAATATGAACGCTTGAAGATTGGTTGTTGGCCACATGGCTCCTTCCGTAAGAAGCTACAGTGTTACGAGAACTAGACTAACACTAACCTAAAGGCAAACTGGTTCTGGAACAGCTCCCACTCAAGAGACAATGGTTTGCTATTACCTTATGCAAATTTCATATCTGTCCGGTGGAAGGAATGATTAATTGCTGCCTTACTTGAAGGGCCAATGAACAAAAGAAAACACAGAGGGATGGCGGACCACTCTGTTTCCTTATGTCACGCTGAGATGAAAGGCTGAGATGTCCCTAATTGTCTGGAATATGCACACAGGAATAGATTTTAATACTTCATGGAGCTATGCATTACAGTTGCGGGGAATTATGGCTCCTATAATGAATTGTGCCTGAGAGTGTGTATTTCCATGAGCTTCCCAGAGCTCATTTGAACAGGATGAGGATTTGTCATATGCTGATTCAGAGATATCCCTCTCCATCTGTGGCTTAGTTTCACCTACACCATTCATGGGAGACTCAAGGGTTTTCCCCGAATAAGGGATTATCACGCTTCTGGGTTTCATGGGCGGGGTTTGTCAACTTTGTGCGTGTCCACTTCCGACGCAGTTCAACGATGGCTGAAACGAAGGCTAGATGTCACTGCTCTGTTCCACTTTGTAAGTCTAAACAACAATGCCAACCCTACTTAAAGGGTTAGTTCACCCAAAAATGAAAATTCTGTCAGTATTTTCTCATCCTCATGTTGTTCCAACCTCGTAAGACCTTCGTTCATCTTCGGAACACAAATTAAGATATTTAAGATATTAAGATCGCTCCTGCATACTAGTCCATAGGCTTCTTGAGGGAATGACAATTGCTGGCCTCGAAATGTCATTAAAGACATCGTTAAAATAGTCCAAGTGACTACAGGGGCTCAATCTTAAGTTTATCAAACGTCGAGAACACTTTTTGTGCGCAAAAAAACAACAAAAATAACGACTTTATTACATCGACTTTATTTGTTTATTTCTCTCTCTGTCTCGAGTCAGGTTACTAGTTTAATAGCGTAAGCTACTGTTACTGTACGTCACACGCATCACACACATATGACCAGCGTCGGCCAATAGTGAGCCTATGTGTGATGTAGCTCTACACTACGTTAACTGACTACAGGCCCATATAGAAGGAAGTGAACAGTTGAAATAAAGTTGTTATTTTTGTTTGTTTTTGCACACAAAAAGTATTCTAGTCATTTGATAAAGTTAAAATTGAGCCACTGTAGTCACTTGGACTATTTTAACGATGTCTTTAATGACTTTTTTGATGCCAGCAAGTGTCATTCCCTCAAGAAGCCTATGGACTAGTATGCAGGAGCGATCTTAATATCTTAAATATCTTAATTTGTGTTCTGAAGATGAACGAAGTTTCTTACGGGGTTGGAACAACATGAGGGTGAGTAAATACTGACAGAATTTTCATTTTTGGGTGAACTAACCCTTTAAGTTTTCATGGATTCCCGACTGAATTGAGTATAAGGAAGAAGTAAATTAAAGCGGTTCGCCGGGATGAAGGTCCAACCTTCAAAATAAAACAAGGAAGCATGTTTGTTTGCAGCCAGCACTTTAGTGAATCAGCCTAATTTACCAGGGATGCCGTATAAATTAACTTAGTGTAGTCCGTCATCAGTTCGGCAGCGAGATCGGAGATTCAACGGAAGAATCCGGAAGTAATATGCATCATCGTGATAATCCCCTATAGATCGCTAAACCTGGGCATGCCAGATGGGATACAATTAGACACTCAGGGTTTTGAGGGTGTCTGGTTCTTACAAGGCTAGGCTTTTCATTATTGGAATAAAATCTTGTCCACATGGGCCCTGTCCCTCAGCCCTTTCAGTCCTCTGAGTTTACACTTTACTCCAAGGACCGCTGGGAAATAGTTCACTGTGAAGTCCCACACCAGTGCAGCCTCTGCAAATGAATGCATCAAGGTCTCATAGTGGCCGCGAAAGGGGTGTTCTGGAGAACTAAATTGACAAGTGGGACACCCTATGACCTTGGAGTTCACAAAAGCATGTAAAGGCTGCTCCCATAGGCATTTAGATGAGCCCCCAAAAAAAGTTTATTCAAATAAGACGACGGACTGTCTGACTGGCATTTAAAGCATTCGAGTTTGTTTAGGTTTCACACGCCATTTAGAGGCTTGAAATGTGAAACAGGTACATGGCTTTCTCACGAGGTTTCTTGCCCTCTGGTACTGGTTATTTCTTTAAACCACCTTTGTGTGCAACTAATTGCCTCAAAACTGCCAAAGCTTTGATTCCACAGACCTCACAAATGTCTGTCAAATCCAGCAAATTAATGCTATCTTTTTGCCTCAAACACTTAGAAGTTGCATATTTATTGAAGCTTGTATATTTAAAGTAGTAGTTCACTTTAAAAAAAAAAAAAAACTTTTGCTGATAATTTACTCACCCCCATGTCATCCAAGATGTCCATGTCTTTCTTTCTTCAGTCGAAAAGAAATTAAGGTTTTTGATGAAAACATTCCAGGATTTTCTCCATATAATGGACTTCAATGGGCACCAAACGGTTCAAGGTCCAAGTAAGAGTTTCAGTGCAGCTTCAAAGGACTTTAAACGACACCAAACGATGAATAAGGGTCTTATCTAGCGAAACGATTGGTCATTTAAAAAATAAATAAAAAAGTTTACGTTTTATGAGCACAAATGCTTGCCTTGCTCTGTTCTGTGATGCGCGTTTGTGACTCTCCCTGTTCGAACTCGTCTATTTTCGAGTCATGACTCGAAGAGTCCTAGATAAGACCCTTATTCATCGTCTGGTGTCGTTTAAAGCCCTTTGAAGCTGCACTGAAACTCTCATTTGGACCTTGAACCGTTTGGTTCCCAATGAAGTATATTATATGGAGAAAATCCTGGAATGTTGTCATCAAAAATTTTTTTAAAAGTGAACTACTCCTTTAACTTGTCAATGTATTTTCCAGTGTTCTACTATTGTGCCATCTGAAACGGGTGGGTGACCCCAGTATGTGACTTCACAATTTTATCCAAGCCAGTTGTTTTCAGTGATGTTCTCTCACATAGAGGTTAGCATGTTGAACCGTACAATATGGTACTTTCTAGAGAGTTTAGTCTGGAGAATTTCCTGAAATTCCATGTTGTAGTACCAGATTCTTTTCCTTTCCAGATGATTATCTGTTTTATTTAAAGTTCAATATAAATACTCTGAAAGTGAATTATCTGAGGGCAGTCAAGTGTGGGGTTTCCAATTATTGACTGCTGTAAGTGAACTGATGTCTTTCAAAAGGCTACACGATAATGATTACAGTTTCGGAGTAAGTTCTTCTCTTCTGATTACAAAAATATGGTTCAATGAACTCAGATGAAAAATGTGAGCGTGTCCTCGTATGAGTACGTACTGATAAAGAAAGCTACGGCACTTTAAGTGACAGGACATGAGTGCTTTTCTCCCTGCTCAGACATGGACATTTTAAGGCCTGTTGCTTGTCATGTACTAGTTAGCTTGTAAAGACAGAGACATGGTTTTGCAATCTGTTACAAAAGCGATAAAATTTACTTGCCCTACTTTTGTACATAACACACGTGACTACCATTAGTTACATTTTTTTTGTTTGGTGATCTTTTCTGTAATCACATTAAACCTACCTTGGGTTTCATTGCCGCTTTAACCACTCTGCTGCTGAATTGATCTGCCCTACAGCAAAAGCATCTCATCAAAGTATGGTTTGCATGCCTAATTAATGTTTTTAGCAAATTCTGTAATAAGAGGCTTTTTAAATGAGATCAAAGTGTTCCTTGCCTTCAACAACAGTCATTTAGAGCTCCTCGTACGATTTTGAAGCTTCTACTTGACTGACTTCAGACACTGTAATTAAAGGAAAATTTCAGGCAATGCTATGTTCGGCACACAGTGGGTGGTTATACATCTTTGGTGTACACTTTTTTTCTTTTTTATGTCGGAATTATCTCATAAAACAACTCAAATAAGCCACAAAAGAGAAATAAGCGACAACGCAATAGAGTTAAGATGAATGACAGCAATTAAATTGGACGACAATTAAATTAAATTGGACAACAATAACAATTTAACATTTAAGACCCTCAAAGGAATGAAACCACAACACAACCCCCTCCTCTTTTGGCTCAGTAAAATATCCCTGTTGGCTGTAGTGAAATATGTAGTTCACCATTCTTTGCTCACAATAAAAACCCATTTCTGATATAGGCTATAATAGCACCTATTATTTTAAACGGGGGAAGGAGCCTTTTGCCCTATACTAAGCAATAAAAGATCCAAGCGTCAGCAGATCCGAATCTGTTCCAGGCATCTATCAATAGGCCTACTCACGGTTGTCAGACAGAACACGCGTGTCGAGAGAGGAACACTGCTGAATCTATGCATCCAACATACGAAAGCAAACTTTACATTTCAATTTTGTTTTTTCAAAAACTGTTTTAGGAAACGGATGTGCATTTTTGTTGAAATGCACCTCAACCATGTCTGCATAGGATGTCGATTTATTAACATTACGTTAAGATTTTTTCTAAGATTACTAAATGTTCCAGGATGATTACCTAACAATGTCGGCGCAAATCTATTTAATATTCATGAGCTCTTATTTCCATATAAAGTGACACCGCAGCACACCATAACGTAGAAGAATAATTGATTGTTTGCAAAAACACAAAATTCAAATTATTAAAAAGGTTGTGGGCAAAGTTCAATTTAATTAGTTTAGTTGTACTAACTAAACGAAAACCTTATAAAAGTTCCTTCAAATAAAACAAATTTCAACGGAAATAGTATCAAAAGTACTTAACTTATATTTCAGATACATTTCTCATTTTCATTGTTCGGGTTAAGAGCCCGTTCTCATCCCAAGGCGTCATATACGACGCTTTTGCCAATGCGTATGCATCCAACGCACATGGCACCCTTTAGCGTCAATATGAGACACAGATATAAATGGGCTAGAAGGCGCCTCCTAGTGGTCTAACCCTACCCCTAAACCTACCATAACCGAAGCGTCTCATTTGACGCTAAAGGGTGCCATGTGCGTTGGATGTATACGCTTTGGCAAAAGTGTCGTATATGACGCCTTGGGATAAGAATGTGTTTGGTTATTGGGGTTATACGCACAACCGGCACATCCGGGAACTTAACTGTCAATTTTGTCCCCGCCCCCTTTTGGGGGAAAACAAACTAGACTCCCCATAGACTTCAATACAAAATAACATCAAAAACTAACGTCCGTACACAGCTTACAGGCGTAAATAAGTTAAGAAATCATTTATATAAAACATGTCAAGTAATTATATGTCCACTCTGCCTGCCATAGTGCGTGAAAAATACATACACAAACTTAATTTGGCCAATTTAAAAACATGTCCCTTTATCAGCGTCAAATTGGGGTAACAACCCCACCCAGTGGCCAGAGGTGTCTTACCCGGACATTTACTTTTACCTCGTCGAGTCACTCACGAGGTAAGAGAGTGAATGATTTTATTTCGCTTTTTAAAGTAAAAAAAACGTGATGTGTATCTCATGAATTAATGATTATGATGGCAGGTAGCCTGGGCTAGTTGATAACGGGCATAAAAAATGTATTTTTCACGCTCTATGGCAGGCAGGCTGGACATCCGGTGTATATAAGTGATATCACTTATATAAGTTATTTACGCCTGTCGGCTGTCTACGGACGTTGGTTTTTGCCCTTATTTTGTATTGAAGTCTATGGGGAGTCTAGTTTGTTTTCCCCCAAAAGGGGGCGGGGACATTCTATGATGACGCAGCGCCGGTTGTGCGTATGGTGTTGCTAGGCGGTTGCTAGGGTATTCTGGAGGGTTGCTAGGCAGTTGCTAGGTTATTCTGGGTGGTTGCTAACCCTAACCCTGATGTATTAAAGTAAAACAAAAATGTAATAAACTATATAAGCATTTCAATCAATCGATCGACCGACTGACATTTCTTTAAAGAGCAACATGCAGGTTGATTTTATTTCTGAATTAAGACTTTAAATTGTCTGCAGAGCTCTTTTAAAAACACTTATGTAAAAATTACTAATGAAATCTCATTTGATGTAGAGATTTTGATGAAAATGCGCTAGGCTCTGGAATAACGCCTTTCCAGCAAGCAACGCGTCATATGACGTACCCCGAGGAAAACAAATCAGCTCGCGGCCGCTTTCTCATTGCTGGGTGTTGATGTAGTTAGAGCAGTAGCGAGAGACATATAGTTTTAGATCGAAGCCATAATGGTAAATTATTGTGTTTGTGGTTGTTGCACGAATTCCAGCCTGTCAGGACATCATATCCATCATTTTCCTTCTAGGTAAAACAAGGCTTTTTGGTCTTGGGTGCGTTATGTGCAGGTGAATAGAGCAGACTTCACTGCCTCGTCTGTTAACACACACACACTCGGTCGTTTGTGGCGCACATTTCACTCGCTTTATCACAAACTGCATTTGAAAAGCATTATTTATTTGTTGTTATGGCATGATCAATGTGGATAGTGCTAACCAGCTTGGATGGTCTGCATAATCACTGTCAGCGTAGAATATGAGAAGACAAAATGTTGCTGGCTTAAATTAAGACAATCTAAATAGATGTTTAATCAAGAATAAAGTCAAATGTATGTTTGCTAAAGCAGATTTATTGCAAAACACCAAGGTATAGCCATACAGTAGATGAATCAGCGTTAGCCGCGGTGCTAACTTACATGAACTCACTTGCCCTGTATTAGCCACTGGTTTTCTCGACACCACAACTCTAACGTTACTTCTTTCCTCTGCCCATTGTTCGTCTCCCGATCTCCCCCTGACTTCTATCTCGCCTAGAAGGCTCATAATTATTTGCCTGTGGGTCATCATAGGCATATTCGTCAACATCACAGAACGCGGTTTCGTCGTTCGCATCCATTGTAACCTGAGCCTGAACTTGAACAGACTGCCTCGCCAATCGTCACTTCCGGTTAGTGCGTTGTAGACGCGGGAGTTATTTTATCACAATTTTTCTCAAAATATCGTTAATGGCTAAATATATATTACTCCAGTTCAGAAAATCTTGTTGTTTTATCGTCAACTTACACTATGCTATATAGGGGTGTCCAACCTGCCAGTTGCTCTTTAAGCACATTTAAATGCAACACAATTTGGCCAAAGTGCTATACATGTCTAAAAATTCCAAAAACACTGATCAGTGTCCCAAAACCTAGAGGCAATTGTATGCCACAGTTTAAAAAAACGAAAGAAAAATAAATAATTAAACAGAATTACCAATATGTTAAAATTAGGGCTGTCATACGATTTATCACGATTAATCGAATCCAAAATAAAAGTTTGTGTTTACGTAATATATGTGGGTGCACTGTGCATAATTATTTTGTATATATTTATATAAATACACAAACACGCATGTATATTTAAGAAAAACAAAATTATTCATATATAAAATATTTATATTTATATATAATATAAATTATATATAAAGCTATATACAGTATAACCATGAAAATATTTCTTAAATATATACAAGCATGTGTGTGTGTATTTATATATGTAAAATAATTATACACAGTGCACCCACATATATTATGTAAACACAAACTTTTATTTTGGATGTGATTAATCGTGATTAATCGTTTGACAGCCCTAGTTAAAATCAAATTAAAATGGAAAATATGTATATAAAAAATAAATAATATGTAATAGTATATCTCTCGTGCCTAGATTTTCCATAAAAAAATGACAACTGAATTCATTTAGCCGAATTCAGCAGACCTCAAAATGTGCTCAAATGTAAAACAATATTTTACGTGACGTACAATATCATAATAGGCTGTGATATTGATTAAAAGTTTCCTTTTGGTTTATTGGTACAAAATGTGTGTACAATCACAAGTTCCAAGGACTTTTTTGGGTGGATTTGAAATATATTAATCTTCCCACTCATCTCTAGCAGAAGGACTGGCGCCTTAGGAAATGTGATTCATTACCCACAATACACTGCAAGAGGAATATAAGCCTGAAGTAGACACACTCCATCGGCCACCTCGCCACTCCCCATGCTCTGGGTTCGGTCTTGCTTTAGGGTGAATCCAGGATCAGGAATGTACTTTTATGCATCATAGGAACTTTGTACTGCGTAACTCAATGTAACCAAGCATGGATGAGGATGCCTTGGGAGAATTGCCCTAGAACAGCAGGATGTCATTTATAGCAAATTCTCAGGTCTTAAAATGGAAGACAAGTGTTCATGTATTTATTTATTTTTTTTTAAATCTTAATCTTCCTGCAGGAAACTTCATGCTCATAGTGGCTTTAAACACTGTAGGATATGTGAGGTCGGATTATAACAATAATAAAAAAAGATTTTGGATGCATTCGGCAATAAAAAGTATAATATAAAATAAAGCTCAATATTTATAGTTTCAGAGTATATATATATATATATATATATATATATATATATATATATATATATATATATATATATATATATAGTAAACCGCAAGGGCCCCAAAATAGAGCCCTGTGGTACTCCAGCTTAACAATAAGTTTCTCAGACATGTAGTCTTTTAAAGTACATGTTGACATCTGTTATTTAAGTACTGACCCAACCTACAGCAGCATCAGAGAGGCCAATGCAAGCCGTTACATACAGTATATATATATATATATAATATATATCAGCAAAATAGTATAGCGTATATATCAAGTCTCAGTTTGCTTTACATGAGTCCAGGAGAAACAACTGTATTTGTGATATTTCTTTACTGTAGGTTAATTGGCCTTTATGCCGCAATTATTATTTTTGTGAAAGAGCTGCATTTGTCTTTAATATGACTTTGATTTTCCACGTGTACTGGCTTGTCATGTAACAGAAATGAAATATCAGAGATTGGACATTTTGGCAGGTCTGCTAAATTGTTCACGGCAGTGGCTCTTTCCATTCAAACAATGTTCATGGATCAGTGCTTTTCATTTCATAAAACAAAATAAAAGAGGGAATAAATATAAAACTGGCTCAGAGCATGCACAATCCCTGCATGTGCTTAAAGCTATTTGAGTCTGAAAAACGCTTTTAATCGAACACATTGACACTGTTTGTTTATGCTAAAGCAGCTGCGGCCAGAATGTGAGTGGAAAATCTTCGCATTGTGTGGGCGTTGATGTGCTGGTCTTTTACATGTTGCATTGGAAATGCTGAAAAGTTGTGCTGCTATGTGAGACATTCAAGACCTCATTCTTAGCAACAATGGCATTTGAATTGCTGGGTTGTCAGGTTTTTTATTTTTGCTCACTAGTAGGCGTTCCTGCTCATATCTACAGGATCGCGTGATCCCCACTTAAAAGAACTCTTATTGCTGGGTGATTTAAACTGGGATTGGTTGTCATCAGTGTCAAACTAGTTTAAGGAATTTTGTGATTCAGTGAATATAACCAACCCAATCTCACGACCAAGTCGTACGAATTCGACGAATGATTAAAAAGTGGCTAATTCGTAACAATTCATACGACCTCACTCGTACAAATTAGTACGATTTTGCCAAATCGTACTTATTTTACGAATTGGCCAATTCGTATGAATTCGTATGAATGACCTATCCCTTACCCCGCCCCTAAACCTAACCATCACGTGGGTTTAGACAAATCGTACAAATTCGTACGAGTGAGGTCGTTCGAATTAGACACTTTTTAATCATTCATCGAATTCGTGCGAATTGGGCGTGAGATAGTGTTGATATAACTCAAATCATAAATACACCTACAAGACCTAATCTTAAGAACCCAAGCAAATCCACTCCGATTGATGTCGTCGTAACAAATAAACCCCATAAATTGTCCCCCGCTCATTCATCTAATGGTTTCCTGCACCAATTAACAATAAATGAAAGGCAAATAACCGATAGAACCGAGATGGTAAATTGCTTTAAGAAGAATTTCATATCAGCTGGATCTTTAGTGTATTGTCTGATCAAAATACTCTGAACGTATATCACTCAAGGGAAGACTAGATTCAATTTTAAAGGAGAACTCCGGCGCAAAATAAACCTTTAGTCTAATAAAACATTGATACCTAGTCAACCGTTCTCTGAGATTTGTTTTCATGATAATCAAATGTAAAGTATTTTATCTCTAAAAACTGTTTAGCGTATAACGTAATGGGGGCATTAGCTAGGTAAAAAGAAATCGCTATAGTTTATACCACTAACAAGGCTCAAAATAGCCCCACACTAACACAGTAACATAATGAGGCTCCATACATGCAAAACGAAGCATTGAGAACTTTGTGTAAAGTGTACAGACTGTTTAATAAGAAGATATTATATAAAGACAGTCCACTTGTGTATACAGACAGGAGCCATCTTAGAAAACAGTCACGACAAGTCAAACCACGAACGTCGTGCTTAGTGAGCCGAACTCCTGAACTGTGAACGACGTTCGGGAATCGACTTATCGAGTCTGTTTTCTAAGATGGCTCCTATCTGTATACACCAAATGAACTCTCTTTATAAAGTATCTTCTTATCTAAATCTATGTAGGGAACTGTTTCGCCCTCACGTGAAACTCTTGACTGTATAGATTCCTATTGGATTGACTCATTTGTCAGCTGATTACAATATTGTCAAAAATTCATTCTGGTAATTTCAACGATGATGACAATGATGTCGACCGAGCTTAGGTTTATGCTCTTAAATGAAATGAAAATATTATTGGTCCCTTTTAATGTTCTTCCGTGTTTCTCCCTTGTTTCGGGAGTTTGTTGTTAAAAAGGGTTAGATTTTTAAAGGGTTAGATTTTTTTTCTCTGTTTTGTGTGTTTTTTCCCCTCTGTGGTCATATTTCAATATTCGTGTGTCTGTATAATGATTACCGGTCTCTGTTTTATTGGTTGTTGTCCACACTCCCCCTTTCCCACAGCTTTAGACACCCATTTCTTCAGACTTTTTCTAACTCTGAGATGTGAAGGGTCAGGCTAAAACGGGGGATTTCATGACACCTTAATGAAGAGGTGTGTAACGTGCACTCTTTTCAAGTCCACTCTTGCAGCAGCATCCTGGATCAGTTGCAGAGGTTTGACAGTTGATGCTCGAAGGCCTGCCAAGAAAGCCTTACAATAGTCCAGTCTGGATAGAACAGGTGCTTGGGCAAGGAGTTGTTTGGCATGGTCTGATAGAAAGGGCCTGATCTTCCTAATGTTGTCTAAGGCAAATCTGCAGGACCGGACAGTTCTAGCAATGGGATGTTCAATTGATCATTAAACACAACCTCAAGGTTCCTGGCTGACCTTGGAGTTATGGATGACAAGCCTTGGAGCCGAGTGTTGGGTTGGCCAGGACCACAAGCAGTTCTGTCTTCGCATGGTTGAGTTGAAGGTGGTGGTCATTCATCCAACAAGAAATGTCCATTAGGCAGGCCGAGATACGAGCAGCTACAGTCAGATCATCTAGATGGAAGAAGAGGTAGAGTTGTGGATATAAAAAAAACATGTTTCTGAATGACAGATCCTAGTAATGACATGTAAATAGAGAAGAGAAGTGGTCCAAGCACTGAGCCCTGAGGCACCCCAGTAGCTAGATATTGCGACTTAAATAGTTACACAGATTCTTATTAGCAAAACATTTGTATTTTGTAAAATATAGGCTACACTGTCTATGGAAGCGACAATAATAATCCGTTCTGTTATAATTTGACGAAGTGTTTTATTCATATCAGATTTACATTGTATGTTGGGAATGAGATGCCAGAACTGCAACTGATAGAATCTGCACGATACTACGATCTTTCTCCAAAGGCAGATTGTGGAGACGATTTAATCGCTCACGGTCTTGTCTTTTGTATCCAGAGATTGTGTACTCTTTCAGAAGATGTGTAACAGCGCCCCCTAACGTATAGCAGTGAAAACTGCTTGCCAGAGAAACTTATCAAGGGTGGAGAAAGAGTTCATTTTAATCTTTTCAATGGACTCTTGACTGTAAGGAAATTGACCCAAGTGGGATGGATTGTATTCATCTAACGATAGCTGTTTCATAATGAAGGTATGAACTCTTTGAATGGACCTAGTTGGCTAGAGAGGCTTCTTTTTAGCTAAGTTGGATTTCAGCAAGCAGTGGTATCTGATTTGTACAGCTACAATAGACCTGGATGTGCAGATTTGATGGACTAGAAGCTGTGCAGGATGAGGCCACTGGTAGCAGTAAAAGCTAAATTGAAGCAGTTATAGGCAGCCAGTGAAAGGACCAGAGTTGGGGCGTTATGTAAGAGAATTTCCAGAGGTTAAATAAAAGTCAATCTGCAGAGTTTTGGATGTGTTAGAGGAGACATGCAACAGATAGTTTTGAAACATCTGCAGAGTCGCGTAATGACCACACAGCCTAGGAACGGAAAAGGCTTTCACTCCGTGAACATTGAGGATTTCTCTTGAAGGATAGAAATAATTCATTCGCTCCAGCCTTTCAACTCCACAATGAGTGTTGTACGGGGGAAACATTTAAGGTCAGATGTTGGCTACAATCTGGAAGAATTTTAATTTAAGACTTGCCTCAAAACAGTCCAGTGGAGATGGTTTTGTAGACACAAGACATTATTCGAATATTTGAATTATAGAAGTCTTGTAAGGCATAATCAATTTCAACTTCTATTTAGAGTCCAGATACATGAAAATTACATTTTACAAAAGCCCTGTACGCACTTTCGTACACCGAAAACAAAGGAAAGTTGTGAATGGAACAGATTACTGAAGTACTTTTTTTCAAGAAAATGCTTTAAAACTTACGTTTAATTCTACAAATTGTCATTGTAATAGTGCCATAACCATTTTATTTTCATTTGTATTGTTAGTAAACACGCTAAAATAAGTTTAGACATGTATCATGTACATTTTCCTCATATTTTAAAGAAAAAATGTTTTTAATCTCACAAAATTTGATTAACAAGATTATTAATTTTAAAAATATGTATTTATATCTAATAATTCATATTTAATATTAAACGTTGATAATATTAAAAAAATCAGTTTTTGTTCTTTTTAAATGTCTATTTAGTTTCCGTTGAAAATTTTCGTACATCCCTGCGTAGTATTTCAACACTATCTCACGCCCAATTCGTACGAATTCGACGAATGATTAAAAGTGTCTAATTCGTACGACCTCACTCGTACCAATTTGTACGATTTGTCTAAACCCACGTGATGGTTAGGTTTAGGGGCGGGGCCAGGGGTAGGTCATTCGTACGAATTCATACGAATTGGCCAATTCGTAAAATATGTACGATTTAGCAAAATCGTACTAATTCGTACGAGTGAGGTCATATGAATTGTTACGAATTAGCCACTTTTTAATCATTCGTCGAATTCGTACGACTTGGTCGTGAGATCGGGTTGGGTATTTCCATATATATTGTAATATAGCAATTGGTTAATATTTCATATTGTTTTTTTTATTACTAAATTAAACTCACTAAATTAAAAATTACAGTTAAATTTCCTTTTATGCATTTCCTGAATTGTTTTTACACCCTTGCATGGTATTACTATCTGATACATTCACTGTACCATAGCACCACCACAATGTTTTTGTTGAAACTGCTGATAGTCATGAAACCTCATTTCTGAAATGAATTTCTACTGAAGCAAACCGTATTTATGAAACCGCCATAACTTTGCAGACACTTCCTGAGCTGTGAAGCGTAAAAAAACTCCTCATCATAAACTAACAATGCATGAAAATATCTGGAAAGAGAGACACCTCCAGCATATTTGCACAGTTGTGAAGGATTTTGACCACCATGGCAATAAAGTGTCAACAAGTGTGTGTGTGTCAGAGAGAGAGATACTTGTGAGAATATGGGAGCTCAAGCCACCTGCCTGGCCTGGAGGCGACGCAGAGCAAAGGACTTGTGCTAATCAATCACGGTGAGTGCAGCTGGGCTTGGCAGGAGTCAAGATGACTGTGGATATTGGATCTGGTCCATATTACCTGGGAATTTATGGAAATGGTGGATGAGGGAGTCTGCGGATCACAGATGTTTAGCGGGTCGAAGGGGATCCTCACACATTCTATTCGCAGTTCTTCCTAAAATGAAAATTGTCTTTGTTTTAATTCCTTTCATTTGTAAAAACCTGTTTTTTTCTGTGGATCGCCGAAGTATATAGACCATTTCAAAAGATGTAAACAACACTGGCCCAGAAGCACTTCCTGTTTCAGTTTTTTAACACTACATAAAAGCTGGGATAAAATACAACCAACAGAACATTTAAAACTGAATCAAAAAGTTAAACATCTTTAAGATGTTTTCTTTACATGTGAAATAAAGAAAACAGTTACAAACTGAAACAGGAAGTGCTTCTGGGCCAGTGTTGTTTACATCTTTTGAAAATTTTTGTACACAATGATGACGTGGCAACGTATGCGCGCGCATATTGGCAACGGAAGTATGGCGAGAATCAGCAGTGTGTCAAGCTCGGTCAAGCTACGCGAACGGATTTTTATTATGTCCTCGCTCCAATCAACACGTTTAATCGCCTGCAGCCACAGGCGCCGCCGGTTCTTCTGAAACGCCCGTGATTATGTTGGAAATATAAAACTTAAGCCCCTTGGTGGAATATTGATTAGTGCAACCGTAAACGCAACAACCAGACATTTTGAAGCTGGGAAACCGTTTTAATAAACTTTCGGAGTTGCTAACGCGTTACAATCAGTGGGGAAACAACACCACTTCCGGAGCTAAAATGCACGTGCAACTATTTGATCACGTGGGCTGTAAAAAGGTCTATAGTGACCTGTGGCAATCAAGATACAAAAAAAAGCACCATTGAAGTGTCTTATTCACTTACGTGTGCAAAATCTGCATCCATTTTACACTAACCCTTAAATGCATGCATGTTTGGCCTATCGCTATTACATATTCGGGTCTTTCGCGACCCGGAACTGTATCTAATGCCTGGTTCAGATTACACGATTTTTTTTTTTTTGTCTGTTGCGATAGTCACTGTGTCAGATTACGCGATTTTGACTCCCAAAATCTTGTCGTGTCGTGGAAAAGATGTCAGACTACACGTTGCTTCCTGACCAGTCATCGCATGCCGTCTTGAAAGGCACGCATGATGTAATCGAGAAGGCGAAACTAGTAGCGAGTGACTTCTGGAAACGAACGTTAAACGAACAATGTTAGTCTTTTCCCCCCCTTAGAATTGGCCTGATAAATCGCAATTGCGAGTTTATATCTCCCAATTCTGAGAAAAGATGTCAGAATTTCGACATATAAACTCGCAGTTATGTGTTAAGTCAGAATTGAGATGTAAACTCGCAATTGTGAGAAAGTCAGAATTGTGAGTTAAAAAGTCGCAATTCTGTCTTTATAACATGCAATTCTTACGTTATATCTCGCAATTCTTATGTTATATCTCGCAATTTAGACTTTATAACATGCAATTGCGACTTTATATCACGCAATTCTGAGTTTATATTTCGCAATTCTGACTTTATATCTCGCAATTCTTACGTTATATCTCGCAATTTAGACTTTATAACATGCAATTGCGACTTTATATCACGCAATTCTGAGTTTATATTTCGCAATTCTGACTTTATATCATGCAATTCTGACTTTATATCACGCAATTCTGACTTTATATCACGCAATTCTGACATTATAACATGCAATTGCAACTTTATATCACGCAATTCTGACTTTATATCTCACAATTCTGACTTTATAACACGCAATTGCGACTTTATATCTCGCAATTCTGACATTATAACATGCAATTGCAACTTTATATCACGCAATTCTGACTTTATATTTTACAATTCTGACTTTATAACACCCTATAGCGACTATATATATCGCAATTCTGACTTTATATTTTGCAATTCTGACTTTTTAACACCCAATTGCGACTTTATATCGTGCAATTCTGACGTTATATCTCGCAATTCTGACTTATATCTCGCAATTGCGACTTTATTTCTTACAATTCTGACTTCATATCTCGTAATTTTAAGATAAAAAGTTGCAATTGTTTATTTATTTTATTCAGTGACGGAAACAAGCTTCCATAGTTACACGCTGCTCTTGTGAGAATAGGTCTATTTTCTCTGGGCTCGCTCAGAGAATCCTGCACATAAAACGTGTTCGGTGCAATCGCGAATCTCTCCTCTTCCCCAGCTAACAATTTTAGGTGATAAGAATGTTTTCACAATGTTCCCATTAAGTTATTAAAATGCTATTTCTGAATGTTCTAGCAACATTCAAAACGTCCAGTTTTTTCGCTGTTGTATTTACGTTATTTCTTGGTTATAAGAACGTTCAGTTCTCCTGTTATATAAACGTTGTATTAACGTACTTGCTTGGCTATAAGAACATCATTCAAACGTCCCGTTTATATAAATGTTGTATTTTAACATTATTTCCTGGTCATAAGAATGTTATTAGAATGTTAAGAAATAACAATTTTAGTTTATACTGTCCGCTCTTCTATTCTACAATATTCACTAATAACAGTAAAATAGACCGTACTAAGTCAATTTATTGCAGTAATTCCTCTCTCAACCAGTAGGAAGTGTTTTGAACACCTGATTATGCATGAAAAAAATGTCATATACCGGAAAACCGGCTTAATTTTGAAAAAAAAAAAATGTGATATCAATTTTTTGTCAAACCGGCCAGCACTAGAAATATGCCTTTAAGCTTAAGACCAACGAGTAGAACACGGCAACAATTGGTCAGCAATAGTTTTGTGCTGTTCAACATGTTCTGGTAACAATTCTCCACAAAACCAAAAATAGAGGAAAAAAATGCATAAATATAATTAGATGCTTTACATCTTATAGGCCTAGACAGCATTTCCCCCAACCTCAAAAAAAAAAACAAAAAACAAAAAAAAAAAACAAAGGCAGCACAAAAACACCATGAAAGTATCATGATTTAAAAATATATTATATACAATGTTTTGCAATACAGATGTGATAAGATTTTTGATCCAATACAGTAGTGATTTTATTTATTTATTTATTTTTTATCTTGATGGTCCTACTTAAATTTCTTTTAGACCAAATATTTATTTATTTATAAAAAGTCATTGCCGTTGAAATCAAACTCTGCAGCCTATTGTACGATGGCCTGATCTCTGCCAAGTGAATCAAAAGGCCATTAGTTTGGCGCTTCACTGTGGTCAGAAGTTGAATGAGCTCTTCTAAACAGTCAGCACATTTCGGGGATGAAATGCCAAGTCAAAGGTTTGTCAGTTCAGCAGAACGAGGTTCGACATGAGCTAACAGACCGTTCTGGTTGGGTCCTTCGAGTCAGACACACACGGTTCACTGAATATCCCTTAAGACCCAAACTAACCGTTATTGTAGCCTATTTTTCAAATGATCCCACCTCATATTACATCTCCAGTGTTAACTAAAAACATGCATTTGAGGACTCACACACATACATTTTAAAATTTAATGAAAGCCTGCACCATCTTATTGTCAGATAAAGAAAGGCCACAGATAATGGGATTTCAGGAGATGGCTTTGCATAAATATACCACCACGTTTCAACCTCGGCACGGATAAGAGTCGTTAATTGGAATGAGATCCAGGCCGTTATCATAATATACCTTCCATCCACGCTCAACGGTTCCCATGGGATCTGTTACGGGGGAGGTCGGTTGATATTTCACCCGATGCCGTTTGGCCCCTCGCTTCCACGCCTGCCGTGTTTACAGGGATGCCAGCCTCATGGTTTCTCGCTCGCCGCATTATAAAATCTGAGTAATCAAGATGTGGAGATGAGTGTGCCTGTCTGATCTTGATAGATGCACGGCAACCTTTGGGAGTGATTGGATAGTTGGTGGAGATATGAAAGGATAACATATCGCCGTTTAAAGCCTGGACAAAATAAACAGCTCAGGCAGAAAGATGAAAAAAAGACATTCACTGATAAAAAAAAGTATCTAGAGCTTGACAGAAAGAAATCAGCGTTCAGACGGCAGCAGAACGACTCCCCGATTAAAGATTCAGCTCACAAACAGATTTTACGCACAATTACGTGCAACTCTGTGGTGGAAAGCGTCACTGTTTCATAAATGCATGAACGTGAATTTATGAAAATAACTTCTAGCCTATTTGATATTGCTTCAGTTGAATTTCAATATGCCTGTTTTTGTTCATTTTCTATCATAGCGGCATTTAATTAGTCACCTATCGTTATGCAGTTCTGCAATTAACATCAGAAAAAGGTTGGCCTTGCATTAATTGTCATCTGTTAATGCTCATAATTATGTACAAATGAGCTTTTATGTCAATGCTGGCAGGTTGAACTGAATATTCTCAGAATTTTCTGTTTATGCTTGTTTAATTAAAACAGAATATTGACATAGCCAAGTATGAAATGTTTCAGAAATTAGATTTTTAGAAGATAAAAAAAGTTTTCTCATAGGCTCCCTTTGAATTTTTGGTTTAGAATTTGATTTAAATTGACATTAGGCATGTCAATCTGGTTTAGTCTACTCAATAACATCATCCATGTAGTTCTGGCGTTTCCAATTGTTTTACAGATAAAGGATTAAAACTGTGACAGCCAATCAGAGTCCATCCTGCTTTTAAGAGCTGGAGCCTCAAGCATTTAAAGATGCAGATGATAAACAGACCGATGGTTTGGATGCTTAGTGTAAGAGTTATTGTTCTCGAAGTTTGTTCTTGTTTTTCGTAGTCGTCTTTCTTTTTGTATTTTTTTTTCTTCGTCTGCTTTGTGTACGATTTGTGTCTTGAATTAAATAAATGATCCAGGAAGAAAGCTGGAACCAATCAAACAGTGATTCCTCCCAATAAACTCATCCAATCTCAGAGAATATTAGGAGATAAAATGGAGAAAACACAAAATATCAACACAGGTCCGATTTAGGCCACGTTTACACAAAGCCGGGTATTTAGCGAAACGAATATTTTCCCCCTCTCCGTTTTCAAAAATAACATTGTTCACACACCCGCATAAATACGCCGTCGAGCGCCATCATAACTATGCCAAACCTATTGGCGGCAGTGTAGGGAGAAGGATAAAGCCATGCAAGCCAATCAGAATCCTCAGAATCGACAAGAGAGAACCTAAAAATGCCGTTTCTCCCAGTTCACACGAAAACACATTACCAGCGTTTTCAGAAATCTCCACTTTGGCCGGAGTTTTTAGAAATAATCGTTTTCTGTGGTAAAAACTGGGTTTTCGTGTAAACTAGAGCCCAATCCGTAGGGAAATATATGCGTTTTCCCTTCGTGTAAACAGGGCCTCAGTGGCCAAGAGTTGTGTCGCACAGTAAAGAACTTATGAGAAGCAGCAGAGAGGAGCAAAAACTGGTTGTGGTTAAAACGGAAAGATTCTGGCTGGCTGTGTACAGGCTGCCACGCTACGGTTTTGAAGAATTCTTGAAAAACTCGAAGAGTCTGTTGCATTATTTGTATAGTTTGCATAGTTAGCATAGTTATTACAATCCCGTCTACTGTATTTTTAGTGAATGAGGAATTTGAGTTGGATAGTGTTTTGCGGTAAGTAGTATTTCATACGAAACCGTTGCAACTGATCCTGCATTGATGACAGAGGGGCTTCGACAGCCTTAGTCAAACAGGTTGGCGCGAATGGTCGGTTGTTGTGTGTTGCGGAACCGTTGACACTGAGCCTGCTTTAAAGACGACAGTGGGTCTTCAACAACCTTGAGCCTAGTTCACACTACACGATTTTAAAACGTCGGGCTGAACTTTGTGGTTCACACTACATGACTTGCTCTCTGTGAAATCAGGAGTGTTCAAGTTGTTGAGCTGTTCACACACGCAACAAAATGTGATTGATCCGCAACAGGAGGTAACGCACTACAGGAGTTGACAACAACTCTGTCACCCAACGATTCTATCTTGTCTACAAACCACAATATAGAATCGGAAATGACGCAAAACAGCATGCACGTACCCAGCGAAGAACACAGCATGCGAATATGGACGTCAGACAGAAACTAGTGCTGCAAACTGTTTGCGCGATATTTGCTCTGAGAAAAAAAAAAACGCAAAAAAAGAAAAAATAAGATTTACCCGGTGACCTCAACCCATGCCTTGCTCTGATTGGCTGTGGATGAGATCACGTGAGGTTGAGTTGTGGATATCTAGCATGCTAAATATTTTTTCTGGGCTCAGCGACACGTCTGCTCTTTCATACTAACAGATTGTCGAGCGTTCATCGCTCGCTAATCCCCCTCAATTTGCACGCGATAAGACTCTGACCTGTCAGTGAGCTCAACGATTTGCCATTCGGGCTTAAATCGGGCTTAAAATCATGTAGTGTGAACTAGGATTTAGTCAAACGGCTTGGCACGTATGGTCGGATTGCGGTGAGATTGTGGCGTTAGAGACTGTGGTTTGGTCACATCAAGGGTTTATGCCACTGAACTACGAGGAAGGCGCAACCTCGGCAGCAGGAGGGACCTCAAGCATACTAGAAAGAAACCCTGATGTCCTGGTCAAGACAATCTCCTGAACTCCAAACTGAATGTTAGAATGGGAAACAAAGGTGATTTAAGCAATTTTGATTGTGGCATGGTTGTTGGTGCCAGACGGGCTGGTCTGAGTATTTCACAATCTGCTCAGTTACTGGGATTCACACACAACCATTTCTAGGGTTTACAAAGAATGGTGTGAAAAGGGAAAAACATCCAGTGTGTGGCAGTCCTGTGGGCGAAAATGCCTTGTTGATGCTAGAGGTCAGAGGAGAATGGGCCGACTGATTCAAGCTGATAGAAGAGCAACTTTGACTGAAATAACCACTCGTTACAACCGAGGTATTCAGCGAAGCATTTGTGAAGCCACAACACACACAACCTTGATGACCGGATGGGCTGCAAAAGCAGAAGACCCCACTGGGTACCACTCATCTCCACTACAAATAGGAAAAAGAGGCTACAATTGGCAAGAGTTCACCAAAATTGGGCAGTTGAAGACTGGAAAAATGTTGCCTGGTCTGATGAGTCTCGATTTCTGTTGAGACATTCAGATGGTAGGGTCAGAATTTGGCATAAACCGAATGAGAACATGGATCCATCATGCCTTGTTACCACTGTGCAGGCTGGTGGTGGTGGTGTAATGGTGTGGGGGATGTTTTCTTGGCACACTTTAGGCCCCTTAGTGCAAATTGGGCATCGTTTAAATGCCACGGCCTACCTGAGAATTGTTTCTGACCATGTCCATCCCTTTATGGCCACCATGTACCCATCCTCTGATGGCTACTTCCAGCAGGATAATGCGCCATGTCACAAAGCTCGAATCATTTCAAAGTGGTTTCTTGAACATGACAATGAGTTCACTGTACTAAAATGGCCCCCACAGTCACCAGATCTCAACCCAATAGAGCATCTTTGGGATGTGGTGGAACTGGAGCGTCGTGCAAAAAGCAACAAAAGGAATGATAAAGTGATATAGCTAGAAAAGATTAAAAATGCAACCTTATTATTTAGGCATGCCCCAGTGCTTTATGGGAACACCAGTATCAAAAAGTTGAGTAGGTTTTTCTTAATTTTGTATCGTTGATATTTACGCTTTTATTTCTACAAGCTTAAATCGAGTACTAATATAGAATTTACATTGTTTTTGGTTCTTTTTTTATTCTTGCCTGAACTAACTTATTCAGGTAGAAATTACATTTTCAGTAGCATTACGTCACAGAATTATTTTTATCAGACACGTTCACACTAGAACACTTTTTTATGGCAGTGAAAATTACTATTTCTAAGTGTCGTACCTACTCAATTTCAGACGTGGCCCTATTGATTGTTAAAATGACAAGTTGCCCCGCCCCCAAACTCACACCATTGGCAGAAGGTTGTCTCAAAGTTTTCTGATTGGCTGAGGTTCAGGCCACGCACAGATTCTTGTCTGCCATTTACAGGCTGTAGGACCATCTTCAACACAAGTGTAATTTCTCAGGACACTTAATTCAGATAGCAGGGACGTTATTTTCATGGAATTTAGAAGAAAATTTACTTACAAACTTTCTTCCAACATGTCTTTTGTAGAATAAGTCAAGCAGTGAACAGCCTTTGAGGACAAAACTGATTAATTCCTCCCCTCGTGCTTTTACAAGCAGCACCTCGGAGGACTTTTACCATAAACAGGAAGGCTGTATTTGCAGCAGCACACCAAATAACCCATCTGGCATGTCCATAGAGCCCAATACAAAAAGACACTGCCTGGTCTACGAAGCGTCTGTTCAAGTGTATAAAACCTTGACATCACCCCCAGCACAAACAATAAAATCCAACCGTGTTTTCAATCCAACCATTAATCCACACGGATATCTTCCAACCACCATTAAGACAATCTAAATGTACATTTGATGTCTTTGTTTTATCTCACGCTCCGTGTTGATGCCAAGAACTGAAGTTTTCCCTCAGGTCCTCTTACAGATCCAGCTGTTCTGAGGGCTGAACCGAGGGTTAGTGAAAAGAAAAAAGAAATGTCGATAACAATCAGTAAATATTGAATTGAAAGTGAATCTTTTCACTGTAAATGATGATGGGTGCAGTTTTAATGGTGCATTAAGTTGCCCATCTGTCCAGTGTGTCCACTGAACGGCTAAGGGTCTGTAAAGTGTGCGTTTGTGAGAAAATATCACAAGCAATATTGATTACAGTACAGAATTTACTGATCAAAGTCTATGTTAATCTAACCCAACTAATTATCATAGACTCAGCCTTCAGGTGCTAATCAGACCAGCTCTAACAACACGAGTGACAACTTTGAATCTGCAATAATTAGTGGTTGGAGCTAGCCTGACTTCGTCATACTTATTTTCAAGAGAGAAAATGAGTCTGAAACTGCTCAATTGGGCTTTGATTATGAGGCGTGTCGTAACCGAACCAGGAATAAAACAAAACCTCTGCACTCAATTGGATAGTCGGTAGACCTACAACCAATCAGAGCAACGCATAAGTCAACTCCTTTGCATAGCGCAGTTTTCAAATACAGAACGTAGCCTACTTTATTTATTTTAGAAGTTAAATAACAAGTGTTACTTCTTTTACTTACTTCTCCATGAGTGCCACCAAAGGAGAAACCACAACGACCACAGGCTTTTCATTACGTCCCGTCTTTTTAGCGACCGTCAGAGCCAGCTGATAAGTTACACTTTTCCCGAATCATGTAGGAAGGACGCCAAAAATATATTTCCGATCGACAAATGCCTTGATTGCAGTTCTCTGTTTGTCTATTAAAATGAATGCGCTGTCGATTTATTTTACAAAAGACGCGACAGCGGAATCTATACATCTCAATTCTCCAGCTGCACTCATCTTTGACAAGCGCTCTTTGACGACGTAAGGATTACGTTACTGAAGACCACCTGTCAATCATCGTATAAAGCCCGCCCTGGCAATTTGATTGGCCCGATGATTTCTGAACCGATCATAATTTCTCCTCAATGGATTGAGTCCAGACCGAACTTCCCGTCCAAAAAATGTGGGCGGAGTTCGGGCTGGCATCCAGGCTAGGTTGGAGCTGCCATGCACAATAACAAAGAAATGTGCATTTTATAAAGTTTTTAAAGCTTTGTTTCAGTCCAAGTAACATTTTGAACTAATCCATTAAAAGCTTATTTGACTAATCCTGCCATTAAAGCCTATGGGCGTGACACAAGTGTTTTTTTTTGTTTTTTTTTTTACTAGTTTCAGCCCCCCGCAGGTATCTGTAACCCGGGTAATCCAGGCTACTAATAAAATAAAGTGAAAGCAGAAAATAATTAAGAAAGTAACAAAAAACATATTAATGAAGTGATGGGCTCTTTAAGAGCTAACAGCAGAGGAAGTGCGTGAGTGAACTAAGCCCCGCCCATCTGCTACTGGCGGGCGAGTGAGATGAAGCAGCTACACGAGCGATCTTCAAGACCCTTTTATGTAAGTGTTTAACTCAGAGAAAAGTGATCAAATACAACAGAAAATATGATTTCTGAACTGATGCTATAATATGAAGGAGCTGATACCAGAGAAAGACGCGGATGAGACGGAGGCTTGTGTAACAGATCGATGCAGATACATGGGACATCAATGTGCCACAAACTAACTTCCTTGTAGAAAATATTCATCGCCTTGGTGAGTTAAAACTCAAGCATTAACTTGACATTTAAGTAAAAATGTGCTGCGGATCTGATAGAGACTCAATACAGTGTTTATATAAGCTATGCAAGCCGAAAAGTAGATAGCACATGGGCTAAAGTTGACGCACGTGTGAGAATGCTAATGAGCCATGTATGCTAAATATGCTATTAACTATTAAGTGTTAAAGTGTTATGGTTAATATGTTGATTGAAGTGCATACATGTGTTTGACGATGATATTGTTGAACTGTGGGTTAATTATTGTTCTGCCTTGTGTTTTGCAAGGCTGGGTTTTTGTGAGATTCAATTTCTCCTGTGTTGATTCCCTGATTCGTGCTGGACGCACGAGGTGTAGATTGTAAGCGGCGAGCCACCCATGGGACCATTTTCTCTTTTGAACTGTGTTTTTGAGCCATCAAACTGGTAGGAGAGTTCTTTCGTTTACTTTTGGACAAACGGGACTTGGACTCATTGAGATCATCTTGTTCTCTAGTTTTCCCTTTTTGATTTTCAACAAAAGACATTGATTGCGATTCTGAATCATTCTGAAAGAATCATCAGTTCTCTGAACTAATGGACCGAGTTATGAACTCAGGTTAACTGAATCGAACTGTCAAATCTTGAGTCTCTGATTCACATTGGACAGAATGTTAAGGTTTAAAGAGAGTTTTTTTTAATTTTTTTTTTATTTTATTTTTTTATTTTGCAAACACCATTAACATTACAGAAAATGCAACCCTACGACATGCACAAGAATACTACATATGACAGACAGATGTACATTACACAAACACACACTGTAACTTAACAAGATATCACAATGACGTGGCTTCGACACTCATAATTCACATTGGACAGAATATTAAGGTTTAAAGAGAAAGTATTTGTTTTCAACTGAAAGTGGAAATTCTGAATTTCATTCTGTTAACTGAAACGAACTGATTGTTCATTTTATTTTGTTGTGAGGTATTTGAACTATTGGTTGCAGTACTTTGTGTGGAAGTATTATCCATTGCCCTTTACCTTTACTGTGTTATAAAAAAATCTGACACAGAGGTTAATTTTATTTCTTTTATTATTCATGTGAGAATCTGGGTTAATAGAGTACTGTCCAAAACTGAGTCCACGTATCTGGAAAAAAAACAAGAGTGAATATTGTCACCTATTGTATTTTAATTGTTTATTTTTGTAACTCTCACATTTCAACATGACGTCATGACTTTTGCGTAAACATACACGCCACTTTCGAGTCAAGTGGCGTGTTCTACGCATTTTGAGCTTTCCGCGTGTTTGTCTACGCCATTAACGTTCGCATCATTCCGCGTGTCTGCACACGCCGTCAAATGTCCAGTCATAAATGCCATTAACCCCAGTGACGGTTAAGTTTAGGGATGGGGTTGAGGTAAGTCATATCTTTTTTTACCTAGGATGGTAAGGGAACAGTCATAAATGCCATTAACCCCAGTGACGGTTAAGTTTAGGGATGGGGTTGAGGTAAGTCATATCTTTTTTTACCTAGGATGGTAAGGGAACAGTCATAAATGCCATTAACCCCAGTGACGGTTAAGTTTAGGGATGGGGTTGAGGTAAGTCATATATTTATATAACGTTAAGTCAACGGCGTTCATAAACACGCTGAAAAGCGATTATGCGTCTTGATAGCACGCCAAAAATGGAAATAGACTTGGCGTGTCATACACACGCTACTTCATGAGATCAGTCTGCACATTTTATGCAAAAGTACATTTCCTCTTAATACAAAACCAAACTGAATCAGAAACAAGTCTTTGTATTGATTATTCACTCACCTGTTGTGCTGTTTTCCTCTCTCCAGTAGCCGTATCTTTCTTCTGATCAACTGGCCATATTGAATGTTACGCTAGCAAGACGCACCAAACACGTGTCGCACGCTACATATCATTTTCAAGTCCTGTGCCAAAACGAAATCCCCTTTAGACCAGGTTTTTGTTGGTCAGTGGCGATGGCATAATATTCGTCATTTAAAAAGCACATTAGTAATGTGCATCCACAACACGCATCCACTTTGTCCCGTAGGTCTGTTTGCGTGCTTAAAAGTGCGCAAGCAGACCATCTACGGGACAATCCGGATTCCACTATATCTTCATGTACACAATGATAATCTTTTACATTGTAATCCTTTTATTTGAAATATTTGGCATGTTTGTGTGCTGCTGTGTGTCCCTGAGTGTACGCACGTTGCGGACCCGCCTATAGGCGCACGTTACTAACGCACTCTTTAAATAACAAAAAAATATATTGCGCCATTGACTTTAGACCAGGTTTCAGTTGGTGAATGGCTCAATCTATTTCTGTCGGCTAACAATAACAATGCGCCAACGCAACGCATTCTCATCCTAGTGCGTCATCTAACTGACACTTTTGACCATGTGTCTAAAACGACGCACATGGCAACCTTTAGCGTCAGTTAGTTGGCGCTCATCCTAGGGCGTTATCTAACTGAAGCTTTTGACCATGCGTCTAAATCCGACGCACATGGCAACCTTTAGCGTCAGTTAGATAACGCGGGTAGGTTTAGGTCTGGGGTGGGGTTAGACCACTAGGAGGCGCATTTCATATTGACACTAAAGGGTGCCATGTGCGTCGGATGTTGACGCATGGTCAAAAACGTCAGTTAGATGACGCCTTGGGATGAGAATGGGCCACACCTCGTTTTCAGACACTCACACCCATGAGCGTACAAATGGGCGCAAATGCTATTTAAACAACATGGCACAGAACGTAAAAATTATAGCTGGATCGGACTGAAATTAGCCAAAAAATAAAATAAAAAAAATACTTGCGTTGCGCTTGGTGCTGCATTACACTAAGATAAGGCCTAAAGAGTAAGTGAAATGTTAGTGGCACGCTCACTGAAAGTAGATGCATTTTTACCAAGACAGATTCTACCAATTAGCTTGTTCGTGGCAAATTTTTAGCTGCAAACAGTTCTGGAAAAAAAAGACTTGCTTAATGAACTAGAGGGAACATACAGTATATTTCAATTGAAGTGGATTCCACAGCTTGGCCTTGGAGGCAGGAAATACAAGACTCTGCTGACAAAGCTGTGAATTCCATCAAGTCTTGATGAAAAGGGTCCACAAAAAAAGGACAGTGGACATGTGCTGCAATGCTTGACGCATTCCGATGCCAGATTGTTGTCATGGGAAATGTCCTTAATTTTATGAACGCTCATGCATGTAATCCAGCAAACAAAAGTATAGGCTACTTTGATTGTTTGGTTGACCGCATGCTTAAAATTATGTCTATGAAAAATACATTTTTGTCATTGACGCCAATGTAATATTTCTGCTTTCTTATATCGTGAGAACTATGATTCTGTCATCAAAGATAGTTGCGCACCTCTTGTCTCTTGAGAAACAAGTACCTTATAGCAGGGGCCAACCCGAGGGAAACCAAGACGTCTTTGTTTTGATGTAAAATAAAACACCTAAAGATCTTGTTCGGAAGGTGAAGACAGAAGAGTTATTCAGTTCCTTTTACCCTCTACTCCTACTGCAGATCATACAGCAGATCTTGATGTTGAACCAGAAGCTTGTGTGAGACTTGTTGACCTTGTCCTTGATAACTTGCAAAGCTTTGCCAAACAAGTTACAAACTTCCACAGAAATGAAAGGATTCCCTAACCTCAACCTAATCAAATTCCACCATGTAAATTCCACCATGTAAACCTCTGCATCCTATGTAAAATTTTAATTCTTTGAGTTCTCTCCACCATTCAAAAGCCATCCCGATTATTATTTGTTTCTTTGACGAAAAAATGACGGTATTCCCTCGCCCTAATCCTCCTCTTGGAGATTGCCTCTTCCATGTTAAATGTATCTGGTCTGCTGTTAGCATAGTTCGGAGCCCCCCTAGTCCGACTTTGGCAAAAAATAAATAAATAATTATAACTATCTCGTGGCCTCCAGATACTAACTCATGGCCTCAAGATACTAACTCGTGGCGTCAAGATAGTAACCCGTGGCCTCAAGATAGTAACTCGTGGCCTCAAGATAGTAACTCGTGGCGTCAAGATACTAACCCGTGGCCTCAAGATACTAACTCGTGGCGTCAAGATACTAACCCGTGGCCTCAAGATACTAACTCGTGGCGTCAAGATAGTAACCCGTGGCCTCAAGATAGTAACTCGTGGCCTCAAGAAAGTAACTCGTGGCCTCACGATAGTAACTCGTGGCCTCAAGATAGTAACTCGTGGCCTCAAGATAGTAACCCGTGGCCTCAAGATAGTAACCCGTGTCCTCAAGATAGTAACCCGTGGCCTCAAGATAGTAACCCGTGGCCTCAAGATAGTAACCCGTGGCCTCAAGATAGTAACCCGTGGCCTCAAGATAGTAACCCGTGGCCTCACGATAGTAACCCGTGGCCTCACGATAGTAACTCGTGGCCTCAAGATAGTAACTCGTGGCCTCACGATAGTAACTCGTGGCCTCACGATAGTAACTCGTGGCCTCAAGATAGTAACTCGTGGCCTCAAGATAGTAACTCGTGGCCTCAAGATAGTAACCCGTGGCCTCAAGATAGTAACCCGTGGCCTCAAGATAGTAACCCGTGGCCTCAAGATAGTAACCCGTGGCCTCAAGATAGTAACCCGTGGCCTCAAGATAGTAACCCGTGGCCTCACGATAGTAACCCGTGGCCTCACGATAGTAACCCGTGGCCTCACGATAGTAACCCGTGGCCTCACGATAGTAACTCGTGGCCTCACGATAGTAACTCGTGGCCTCACGATAGTAACTCGTGGCCTCAAGATAGTAACTCGTGGCCTCAAGATAGTAACTCGTGGCCTCAAGATAGTAACTCGTGGCCTCAAGATAGTAACTCGTGGCCTCAAGATTCTAACTCGTGGCCTCAAGATAGTAACTCGTGGCCTCAAGATAGTAACTCGTGGCCTCAAGATACTATCTCGTGGCCATAAATTAGAATCTTGAGGCCACGAGTTAGAATCTTGAGGCCACGAGTTAGAATCTTGAGGCCGCGAGTTACTATCTTGAGGCCACGAGTTAGTATCTTGAGGCCACGAGTTAGTAAAATAGATGTCGTCGTACAGAAAGAATGTTGTGACAGTTGGTAGGTGTGGGATTAGCCCCGCCCCTCCTCCACTGTGATTGGACGGTTTGATAAAAAGTGACAGTAATGAGCGCTGCGTTTTATCCAAAGTTGAACATTCTTCAACTCTCGGCGACCAGTAAAAAACACTGGGCGCTTCAGCGTGAAAAAAATAAAATAAATAAAAAATATATAAAAATATTTAAAAATATACACCAGGCGCGTGGAAAAACACACAGCTTAGGCCATGCGCCTAGATCCTTAAAACAGGGCCCTTTGAGTAAATTTATCCTTTAGTTAAGTTTCTGTTAATTATGTTAACATTCTTTTCTAGTAGTATGGAGTGTTTTAGCTAAATGCAGATGGAATCTATTTAAGATTTGGAAAATGAATGTGGACTTGAGTTACTTTTTGCCGTGTCCTTTGAAAAAAAAAAAAGAATGGACCTGACTTGCAAGGTCACGATTTGTGGTCAATTGCTGCCACAGATGTGCTGGCTTCAAACTGTAATTGGTAAGAGACAAGATGGCCTTGGTGCTTCCTCTGTTCCCTTGACAGTAAATCTTAAACTGAAGAGACTTGAAACACTGAGTTTCTGCCTTGTGTTCATTTTTAACCTGAAACAGTCTGGATCAGGACCATTTTGTGTATACCCAAATCCCAAAGCACAATCTAATTCTCAGTTTGTGTCCAATAGAGTTGAGAGCAGTTCTCTTGCCATCTCGTTATTTTAGCTTGACAAATCCACACCTGAATCTGTGCCTACAACATTTGAAACTCCACAGATTGTAACATTTTTTTTTTAAATGGCCAATTTCTCAAATTGTGATTAATTGACTAAATTGTCTGTTTTCTTTTCTCACTGTATATAAATATACATTATTATCCCTGTACTAGCAAGGCTTATGGAAGCTGAAAAATAATAAAATCAAATAAAATAATGTGTATATGAGGGTTCTTGAGTGAATATATATAGAGCCCTCATACACACATCATGTAGCCAGGTACAATAAAGTCAAGATTTACAGTGGTGTGACATTTTTAATATAAGAGTTCAATCCCTCGTGGTCTCAGAGAAACAGAGGAATAATTCTTCACTGCTATGAACTGCACTCCTTTTCTCATATTTATTTAAAATGTTATTCATAGCACTTTCCATTATATTTTTATTACAAGTATTTATGCGGATCTCTGAACAAGAGTTGCAACTTTAGCAAACCAAAATTAAACTACCAAATGACAAACTCTGTTATAATTGCAAGCTAAAATCAAAAAGTAAATAATTTGACTGCATATTAAAGTACATAAAAGGTGAATCAGAAACGAAGTACACAAACCCTTTTAGAAACCTGAAAAATGTGTTATTAGTGGTGCCTGTAAGCATCTCTATTACTATTGCTCAAATATATTTAATTTTGCCTCATGAATCATTCCACATCATCTGTTATGCGCATGATACCTCAAACTGTGTTGAGGACTTCTCAAACATTTAGGCATTCATCTTGAGCAAAAAACAAAACAAAAAAACGGCCATGTGACATGTACTCTCGGTTGTCGGTCATGGTAATTGACATTTACCTGCTTAGTTCACTTCATGCAAGTCACTTAAAGTGTCTGCAGACTCTTAAGATGTAAATGATGAAGTCACCATGGGACTAATTTTATTAAGGTTGGGTGGTTCAAGTAGTTAAATCACATCTAATGGCAAGTGAGCTGTTAGGCCACATTATGAGACAGAAGCTCATTGCCCTGCATGATTATCTCATTTCTTTTGGGCTGTTGACTCTACGATACTTTATTGATTTAAAATGTTTTCCCTTAGGCTGGCCACACACTTGAAGATTTTAAGCCTGGTATTCAGCCCGATCTGCATCCCCAAACAATCAAATCGATTCGAGGCTTGTCGCAAATGACTTTGTCCAAAAACTCGACAGGTGTGTGGTCCGTACTCGTCTATGTCATGGTTGTGTTTTGTTTGCCTGCCTATGTGGATTACCTTCAGGGTGTACTTGATTCCTCAAAGTCAAAGTTTATTTATTTATAATTGTATTCTGATTCCTGCATCTTTGTGCATTTGTACACTGCCAAGTTGTGACTGGTTTGGTTGATTTAAAATTGTAAATGTTTAGTATAAGGTTTCTGATATCTATTCTGAATTGTATTACCAACTAATCTCTTGGAACTTGGATTTATAAGGTCAAGTTCTGGTCAGCGCAGTCTCATCCCAAGACGTCATATAACTGACGTTTTGGGACGTCTTTTGACCATACGTCAATATACGTCTTTTTAGGGCCCCCTTAAACGTCGGTAAATGAGGTTATGGGATACTAACTCTACCCCAGACCTAAACCTAACCCTAAACCTACCCCGTCACCTAACTGACGTTAAAGGTAAAGCGTCAGTTGTATGACGGCCCGGGATCGTCATCTACCGACGTTTAAGGGGGCTCTAAAAAGGCAGATATTGACGTATGGTCAAAAGACGTCCCAAGATGTCAGTTATATGACTTCTTGGGATGAGACTGTGTTATTCTGGTAAAAAATTCCAGTTTTTTTAATGTTAGTAAAATGTTATTTATAGGTTAGCATAATTTCCTTGAAAAGTTCTTCAGTTTGTCTCCATGTACAGTGGGGCCAAAAAGTATTTAGTCAGCCACTGATTGTGCAAGTTCTCCTGCTTAGAATGATGAGAGTGGTCTGTAATTTTCATCGTAGGTACACTTCAACTATCAGAGACAAAATGCGAAAAAAAATCCAGGAAATCCCATTGTAGGATTTTTTAAGAATTTATTTGTAAATTATACACGCCGATCCAAGTGCGCTGGTGAGATGTGAATAAGGTGATAAGGTGAGCGCGAACAGTAGGCTACGTCTACATATTGAAGAGAAGAAAATGGTTCGTGTTTGTGTTTCTTCTGGAAACAACGGACCATATGAGATTCTGCACAGTTCAGCGCACTTGGATCGGCGTTCGTAGATCGACTGGTAGAGACTATTTTTCAAAGATGGCTTCTTCCTGTATTGGCGAAGTTGACTGTGTGTATAAAATATCTTCTTATTAAACTGTATGGACACTGACAAAGTTCTCAATGCGTCGGTTTGAATGTAGGGACCCTTATTATGCTACCGTGTTAGTGTGGGGCTATTTTGAGCCTTGTTAGTGGTAATAACAAGCTATTTTTATTTGTCATTACTCTATGCCCCATATACTAGCGTTATACTGGCGTTATAGGCTAAACTGTTTTTAGAGATAAAACTATTTACATTCGGCAATCATGAAAACAAATCTCAGATAACGGTTGACTAGGTAACAATGTGTAATTAGACCAAAGGTTCATTTTGCGCCAGAGTTCTCCTTTAAAACTCATCTTTGATCACCAAAATTATGTTTAAACGTTTTTTTTTCCTTAAATTTATTCATGCCTTAAAATAGTTTGAATGTAACTCTACACCCTTGCCTCATTTAGTATACGTGGTTCTATGAATATGCAGATAAAACCCGCCTCCACTCACTCACTCAGCTCAGAGATCAACTCGTTGACGATCACACTTTGAACTGATAGTTTATAACCAACTGATAGTTGGTTATAAGATAGTTTGTGATGTCAGAAACACCAGCGACTTCAAACCGTGTTTTTGAGACTGTCTTTGGTTCACTGCAGTTTTAAAGAGAAAATACTCCAATGCTATCGACTTTTGAAATTTACACATGGTTTGTCTTAAAGCATATAAAAAACACCACATATATGTATAAACAACTTTAAAAGCTTGATTTTCACCACAGGTGGATTTTAAAATACCATTTGAAATCTCCATAGAGAAATTGATTTTTAGTGATTATGTACAGACCTGCAGTACCATGCGCTCAGAGACTGATAAGTGGCATGCAATTTTGTAGAAAAAGAAATCATAGAAAAGAAATGATGGCAAGCAATCAGGGCTGTGGTTTTTTGCAGGTTAGCTAGCTTTAGTTAGCTACCTTACTTTGTTAAAACTACCCTGTACTTTTTTTTTTTTGTGAGTTATAGCATAAAACTTTACAGAGGAAACAGTTTCAGTTATGAAAAAAACTTTTTCGTTCGTTTCCTCACATAAACCGCTCGTTTCGTGTCTTAGGCCATCAATGTGTACTTACATGTATGAGTCATTAAATCATGTTTAATTTGGACTTCTCTGTGCATGCTCTTTAAGGTGAACCCCATGTACCTCCATTATATGACTGACAGACAAGAACGGTTTGACCTAAAAATATCAAAATTGAAAATACTGTGGAAACAAAGACACCTACATCTTAGATGCCCTTGAGGTAAGCTAAAACATAACAAAAATTAATTTCAAAGTGAACTATCCCTTTAAATATGAAAACCAAAGACTATTAGATCCACAGAACAAAATGTCATAATTTTCTGCCATTTTTAAAATTTATTGTAGGCCCATTTTCACGCAGTTAAAAACTTAAATGTCACTTCATTTGAGGCAACTAAGATACTAATGTTCGGTAACAAAGCCCATCTTTTTAAATAGTTTGTCGCAGGCTCCGATAATTACAGAGTACTACAGTGAGTACTGTCACAATTACATTTGCTAATGAGATAACAGCAGATGTTGGAAACAATGCAGAAAAACAGCTGTGACCCAATCCTGAGGGCTGGGGAGACGAGTGACAATGCAAAAATAGACAAGTCGGCAATTTTATGCATATATGCAGGCCCGTTGCAGTACAGCCCCTGTGATTTACTTAACTCCAAACAATAATTGAATAGAAATATATATATATATATTAAAAATGCATGAAGAATTCATGAATGTTCGGGAATGAAAGCTTTATAGGAGATGCTTTGTAAGGATCAATCTCTACACTCACTGATACAAGCAACAGACTTTTCCATCAACACCAGAACTAGATACTCAATGACTGTAAAGTACCATACTATAAAACTCTCACAGCTCTTTAAGTACATTTAAATGTTGAAATATTTCTTAATATATCTCAGCTTATATATAATGAGACAACTATAAGAAAGCTATTTGTTGAATGACAAGTGTGGTGCTTTTAAAACGTTTTCCCAGTTGTGCCTCCTAAACTGCCCGGCAACAACAACACTGATTACCCAATGGCTTTGATTGGGGGCAATGTCTATGTTTTCATTTGACCAATGAATGATAAAGATGGTTTGGGGAAACCTGATTGAAAACATTGATTACTTTTGCTGTTCCCTTTGGTGTTGTGTAGTTGAAGTGGCCTTGGTGAAGTAAGTTTGGTAAGTAAATATGGTTCATTTTGATTTTTCCAATGGACTTTTACTTATTACTTCAGTCTCTCATCTGCTTTTACCCTGTTTAATGTTTGTTTTCAATTGATTTGCTATTAATTGCTTTTTGTAGATGCCCTTTTAACACTTTCTTCTTTCTAAAACCTCTGAGACACAATTTCACAGTCTTCTAGCTAGGCGAAAGGGGATACAACTCCCTAAGGCACCTAAAGTTTGAACATATTTCACCACAGATATAAGAGTTCACACTTGGTGACACAGTTTAGGCCATAATGATGCTAGCTGTTCTCTGCTCTGCTAACTTTGATGAGAAAAAAAATAGCTTGGGGAAAAGGCGGCTTTTTTGGAGGTTCTTGTTTTGTAGATTACATGTGGTGTATTTGAGTTTCTAAGGTTTAATTTGTTATAAATGGCACTAAGGTTTAAAATAAAGCCACAAGCCACATGAGGTTTTGCGTTAAATATATGCAATGCATTGGGATCATTCTAAATACTCTAATTGCTAAGAAACTAGCTTCATAGCTAAATTTGAGTGTTTTTTTTGTTGTTGTTTTGTTTTTAGTTTGTTTTAGTTTTGATACCTGGAAATTTAAACTAGAATAGCATGTTTTAGATGTTGAAGGCAACATGGTAAATATTTTAATAATAAATGTCTGTTTTATCCAATGGAGAGTTAGATAAATGAATACACTTATTTGCAAGGCTTAATTAAAATTTTCTTTAATTAAAGCCTACTTTGCCAATTTCTTTTGTCTACCTTCAGATCTTGCTGATTATCTCCAAAAAGGTAATTACCTTGGCATGCAAATATTTTTTAGCACAGAGGAACATGGTGCTATATATTCCCAATATTTTTTTTCTGTACTGTGTCCTACTTTAATAGCTCAGTGATCTTTGGTGGGATGCGCTGAAAAAATGGACACTTGCAGGGCTGGATGGGAATCCAAACGCTTTGATTGCCTTCTTGTGGTACTTGTGGTCAAAGATCAATTGGACAAAACTCGAGAATGAAGTGGAACAATAGAGGGGCAGCCAAGAGATGGACGCTACTTGAGGAAAAAAAACAATTGTTGGTATGGCAATGCATTTCATCTGACCTTTGATCTTTTTACAGTGGGACCAAAAAGTATTTGGTCAGCCACTGATTGTGCAAGTTCTCCTACTTAGAATGATGAGAGAGGTCTGTAGTTTTCACCGTACATTTTAACTATGAGAGACAAAATGAGACAAAAACAAAACAAAAAAATCAGAAAATCACACTGTAGGATTTTTAAAGAATTTATTTGTAAATTGTGGTGGAAAATAAGTATTTGGTCACCCACAAACCAGCAAGATTTCTGGCTCTCCAAGACTGATGAATGACCTGCAGAGAGCTGGGACAAAAGTAACAAAGGCTACCATAAGTAACACACTACACCGAGAGGGACTCTAATCCTGCAGTGCCAGGCGTGTCCCCCTGCATAAGCCAGTACCCGTCCAAGTTTCCCAGAGAGCATATGGATGATCCAGAAGAGGATTGGGAGAATATCATGTGGTCAGATGAAGCCAATATAGAACTTATTGGTAAAAACTCAACTTGTCGTGTTTGGAAGAAGAAGAATGCAGAGTTGCACCCTAAAAACACCTTACCCACTGTGAAGCATGGGGTAGGAAACATCATGCTTTGAGACTGTTTTTCTGCAAAAGGGACAGGAAAACTGATCCGTGTTGAGGGAAGAATGAATGGGGCCTTGTATCGTAAGATTTTAAGACGAAACGTCCTTCCATCAGTGAGAGGCTTGAAAATGAAACATGGCCAATTAAACAATTTGTTTAAACTGTCTTTATATACCGATGCATATCTAAAATGCAAGTTCTCTGAAAAGGAGAGTATAAAAATCAAGTGTCTGTAGTCATCTTAGGGCTGCAGTAAAACGCATCTTTCCATTTGGAACGAATGCAATGACTGGCTGGGCGACTGTCTCAAACTTACCTACCTACCTCGCATCACTCTCACGTCCCTCGCCCTCGATCTGCTCGCCACAGCCATCTAACTAGAAATTTTGTGTGGAATGAATTTCAAACTGGCAGCTAACGTTAACGTTAGCCTTGTAGATGAAAGAGTGATTTCTCTGATGTTTGCGCTGTTCTGGATTAGTGGGTGTGGCTTGCGGAGCTGTGCAATGTGATGCATTGTGGGAGTTGTTGTCTTGCATACGAATGCGCCCTTCGGTTATTTTCTCTTTTCTCGGTCAAGAGGGCACCAAATTCAAAAATTATTTTACATTTTGACTACATATATGATCCACTTTCAATGTAGATTAATGCTGAAATGGGTGAAATGCTCCTTTAATTGACTTTGAACATGGCATGATTGTTGGTGCCAGATGGGCTGGTCTGAGTATTTCATAAACTGCTTATCTACTGTGATTTTCACACACAACCATATTTATGTTTCACAGAGAATGGTCAAAAAAAGAGAAAATATCCAGCGAGCGGCAGTTCTGTTGATGCCAGAGGTCAGAAAAGAATGGCCAGACTGGTTCAACCTGACAGAAAGGCAACAGAAACTCAAATAACTACACTTTACAAGCAAGGTCTGCAGAAGAACATTGCTGAACGCTCAACACGTCCAACATTGAAGCAGAAGAGCATCTCTGAAAGGTAAGTATATATCTGAAATGGCCACTTCAACATCCATCACCGATTTCCCCTCATCGTCACTTCTGCTGGCTATCTTTGAGAAAGCATCTGCCGGATTGCTCTCCGGCAGATGCTATGTTAAATACATATTGCATTGCTATAGAGCTGAGAGGACACCAAGGGTATTTAGAAAGTCATTGGTTTTCGTTGAGGCCTGAAATTAAATTGAGAAACAAAAAAAAGAGAGATGGAAGCCATTGGAGTAGAGCAAAAATAAAAAGTGCACTAAAACTGGAACATGGCATCCGTTCGGCTCAGTCTCCTGAGAAATGATTGTCCATCTGGAATACAAAACGTCTACCTTAGGACTCTGTTTTTCATTTCTAAGAACCACATCACTTTTATGCTTCCAAGAAACTCAAACTTCGAAAAAGAATAAAATAAGCGTGTGGAAATTGAAAATAATCAAAGATATTTGAAAACGAACATTCGCTCTGCTTAAATCTCCTCTTTCTTACCAGACTAGGGGAGGTTGTCAACTTCTTATTGGTCAGTTTGGATGTCTCACTTTGGGTGTCAGTCACATGGTCAAGACGGTTGAACTGTTTCTCTGGGCTATTCTTTCTCTTTCTTGTTTTCTCAGCTCTTCTTTTTACTAGGGCTTCTTTGCTCTGACTCTTCTCTCCTCTTGTTCTTTCTCTCTTCTCTTTTCTTAAACCAATCTCTCTCTCTCTCTCTGTCTCTCACTCTCACAGGTAACATTATAAATCAGCCTGATCTCATGGGAATTCGAACGAATTTTTAAAGCTGGCTGGGCGACTGTCTCAAACTTACCTACCTACCTCGCATCACTCTCACGTCCCTCGCCCTCGTCCTGCTCGCCACAGCCATCTAACTAGAAATTTTGTGTTTCACAAAACAATTCATAGGACCTCACTCGTACGAATTAGTACGATTTTGCTAATTCGTACATATTTTACGAATTGGCCAATTCGTACGAATGACCTACCCTTTACCCGCCCTAAACCTACCCATCACGTGGGTTTAGACAAATCGTACGAGTGAGGTTGTACGAATTAGCCACTTTTTAATCATTCGTCGAATTCGTACGAATTGGTTGTGAGATAGGGTAATATATATATGCTGTGTACAATTAATAGTATTTTATCATACCATCTGTTTTCTAACTATTTTAAGTGTAACCATAACCAGATATTGTCATTAAGCCATTTCAATTACAAATGATTTTCTGTCTAGTTTTGATTCAGTATCAACTTTGACGTGATCCCTTTTGCAATACAATATAGTCATACTAGCAACACTCTCTGATAATGTAACTGTGCTTATTTTCTTTATTGGTATAAGTAGCAGTGGGTGGTAATAGACAAGAAATGTACAGTTTTCTACCGTCTTGCTGATAACGTTTCTTTAGTCATTAAGTAATCCTGCAGCCTGAACATCTATAGCCAAATCATCCTTAAACATGTGACCTGTATACATGCATTCTCATTTGCTACAAGTAATTATCACGCCGTTATAACTGATGTTAGTCTGTTTTAAAGCTGCAGTCTGGTGTTTTTCCTCTTTGTCGCCATCTTTGTTCGAAATCTGCAATTGCAGTCATTTGCGGAATTATCGAGATGGCTCTCATTGCAGAACACGAAATCCAAGGGGAGGGGTTGGATCCAGATACCTTCCATATACCTAAACCTACCCATCTCCGCCCCGATCCCTAATCCTACCCAACTCCACCCCTTAAATCTGGATCCAACTCCGACCCCTGGATCTCGTGTATTGCAATGAGGTGCTACTGGAACTATCAACTTTACGTGAGTTGTACTTCAACATCCTCGACACGCCACAGTGTGGATGAACACAATGTTTGAGGAGAGTGTGTAGCTGTCAATCACTCTACCGATGTGGATACTAGAATTCAGAATCAAAGATTATTATTTTTGGAAGTATGACGAAGATAAGAGTTTTCACAGGAAAATGTCATCTGAGCTAGTAAGAAACATCAACTTTTGTTCTGGTTCTGACATTGCAGTAAATCGCACTAATCAAATCTAACAATCGCTTATAAGTTATCATATCACGCAAAACTGTGCAATTTATACTTTGTTCTCAAATTGTTCATGTTAACAACGTCAGCATTTTTTGTATTATCTCTTACTAATATATCACCTTAACCTGGTTTATAGTGACATATCAAGAGTGCTGAAACTGAACAATTGTTAATAGTGTTCAGGAGAGAGACCACCCCAACCTCTCTGATGGATAGCCACTGCTGTTTCAGCACAAGTGAGGAAGGAGACCATCATTTGATGCTTGAACATCAGCCCTATAAAGTTAAGTCACTGGATCATACAGGAGTAATAAAGAGACTTTTCATTTGTTCAGTACTTCATGATTTCAATGCACATTTCAACACTAGCAGCACTTTGACCAGCGAGATTTTTATTTGTATTAGTTATAACATTTTCATATCTGTTTAATTAATCTATATTATGTTGCTTTTCGATATAGTTCTTTTTTTTGTTGTTCTTATTTTTCTAATTCCAGTTTTAGTTTATATTTAGTTACAGTGTTTTAAGTCTGCCAGACCAGAGTGGACAGTGGTTAGCACTTAAAGGGTCATGAACTGGCTTTTTAAATTTTATTATATTGTTGTCTGAGGTCAATTTATGATGTTCGCTTGGTTTTTGCATTCAAAAACACCAAAAATGAATAAGTAATAGGCTATTTTCTACCCTAGTTTTGAGCCTAGCTGAAAAACGCTCGGTTTTATGGGCGTCTCAAAGACTTGGAAGTAAACGCCGACTGGATAACAGTTTTGCATATTATAATGAGTTTCAACTCACCCATCGATGCACTTGGGGGAAACTGTTTTGAAAACGTCCAATGTTGTAAAATGGCAACCGTAATGATTCCCCCATACATGTTCGACCCAGAGTCCGTGTGTTGCACAATTCCTGTCAGATCCAATATAGACGGCACAGCACCGTTCTTTACTCTTAATCGGTCTGCAAATTCAGTCTTTTTTACAAAACAATCCTCAGTGAAATGAAGCAAACAGACGGACAATGTTTTACCTCATCAGCTGGAACGTGATTAAAAATAAAGTTTTTCCATGCAGTCCTACTGGAATCCAGAGGAAGCTTATGCAGCGACTGGCTTCTTCCACAACCAGGCACTGCACAATATTTTGTATTGCTCGGTAGCTCGATCCGTATTGTCATCACGAGGCTGGCCTATGTTATTTAGCTATGCGTGTAATGCTCGAATCGGTGGGCGGGGTTAAACCGGCCGTGGTGAAGTAGGCGTTGATTTTCTTCTCCTGTGGGGGTGGTGTTTTATCCTCTTTGACGTAATAGTTCCCCACTTTAAAAACGAGTCATTTTCAGAGGCTGGTGTCAATAAAAGCTTTTATTTGTCAAGGACGTTTTCAGTTCTGAAACTTACATTATATTCTTATAATATGATGAGCGCTTAGATGTCAAAAGCTCAAGGAAAATTTGATTTCTCAGTTCATCAACCCTTTAATGCGTAAACTGATGTAATTTTAAAAAAAGTTTCCCTTTCTAGGGAACGCAACGGTGCATCTGAATATTGATACTATAGGAAGGCTTCCATGTGAACACTTCTGGCCTCTGAAGGACATGTGAAATCATAGCAATTCTATTGGCCAAAGATAGACATATGATGTGAAATGGCACGCCATATGGCTATAAAGAGGTGCCTGGTTTAGACATCATCAGCTTTGTTTTTCTTCAGGAAGTGCTATATGCGAAATCAAGTCTGATCTCTGTCTGGGAACAATTGGGACACCCTCTTCCTCTGAGGAGAGTATCAGAGAAGTTTGTTTGGCCGTTTACTGCTAGAGAGCCATTTCAGGGCACCGAACATATTACTCCTACATCGGGAGATTATCTCAAGAGACGAATTCCCCTTTCAGACCATTTGGCAGCGTGGCAACTTCTGCCAAATGTGTCTCCTTGGGTTCTGTGTACTGTGGAATGAGGTTTGTGGAACCAGTTTGGGAATTGTCCTCCTTGTTTCAATGGGGTGCTGCCCATTCTGGTGAGCACCGAGCAGACTCTGGTGCTGGAACAGGGACCAGACATCCTGTCAAGGCAGGCTGAGGCCCGAGGAATGGAGACTTTTACCCAGAAGGGCTGAGTCGATCTGGCAGAGGTTCAGCAAAGCAGAAGTAGATCTGTTTGCTTCAAGGAATTCAAACCACTGTCCATTCAGGGGTGCGTTTCCCAAAGCCAACTATGGTCACACGTTCCATTGTTATCAATAGAGTTAAATGGAAATTGTGATCATAGTTGGCCAATGACGCTTTTGGGAAACCCTAGTCAGCCCTCACACCTCCAGAACCCTTGGAGCTGGATGCATGGAAAAGATGTGTCCAAGACTCTGTACGCTTAAACCCTGATTACTGTTCTCAGGAGTTCTGTCCTAGGTACACCAGGAAGGGGTTTGCTTACTACTAGTTGTTCCCTTTTGACTGGCACAATTCTAGTTTTAAGAACTGATATCTCTCCTGGTTGGCTCTCCTTGGGAGATTCCCGTCTGGAGGAATCTTCTGTTTCATACAGGGGGCACAATTTATCACCCCAGACTATGGGTCTGGCCCCAATCTTAGGTGCTGATCTTTCAACTGAGGTTGTCGAGACTATCCTAAATGCTAGGGATCCATCCACGAGGAAATTGTACGCCTTCAAGTGGAGGCTCTGTTCCTTGTGGTGCTGGAGTTCTTGCAAGAACTTTTTCTCCATTTTCAATTAAGGTGGATGTGGTGGCCATTTCTGCTATCCGCATACTCATGGACATAACCTTCCTGAGGTGGCATCCTTTGGTGCCTTGCTTCCTGCAGGGTGAGAGATGTCTTAGGCTGCCAAGGGACTTTGTTGTCCTGGAAAATCTCTCTATGGTACCTTTTGAGCCCCTGGAGTCTGCCTCTAAGAAAGTTCTCTTAAGGTGGTTATCACTTCATTTAAAAGAGTGGAGGATTTCCAGACCCTGTCAGTTGCCGCCTCCCGCTTGGAATTTGCTCTTGGTGGAGTCGAAGCTATTCTTCATCATATGCTGCCTTCCTCAATTCCAGATCCACTAAGTTTGCCCATTAACAATTTTACTTCTTTAAGGGGCAGGCATTCTTTCAGTATGGTATTATGGGTATTCACGGTCCCATAGCATCAATTTACAGACACAGTGTTGAGTTTGAAAAGGAATTGTCTTGGATTATGACTGTAACCCCAGTTCTCCAAGTAAGGAACAAGACACTGCATCTTTTTGCCATACTTCCTGCATGTCTGAGTGAAACATTTTATGAGAACCACCATTGATCATAATAATTTAGTCCAAGATAAAACTAATTTATGTCAGCGAAACACTGATGTACACAAAGTTTTGGAGCAAAAAGGAGGTTAATTTCAAGACTGTAGGCAGTCAAATATGCACTAAGGAGAATTTAATGAGAGAGGCTGTGGTCACAAAAAAAGCCAATTAAAGTCTCACAAGTCCTTCAGGGAACTTATAAAAAACAGTACTTTTTTCTTCTTTCTCTTTCCAGTACAGCTGGAGAAGTCTGTGTTCACATTAAATTACGTCTCTAATGATACACCACTATTCTGTCAAACATTGGTATGTGAACTTAATAGATCATATTGTGTTTTTTTTCACCTGAAGTCCACTTATAGTGTTTCTTGTACCAAAACACGCCATAATTTATAGTTTAATGAGCATTTACAACTATCAGCATTTATCACCTATCTATCAGACCCTTAGGCTTAAAAAGGATGGCTTTTGTGCTGAATGAGGGTTATTATATTTTTATTTTTTAATTTAATTCTCATTTTTACTTTATTTATCTATAATGTGTTTCTTTTCGACTTAGATTTCTAGTTTCAGTTTATTTCGTTTTTGTACTTTAGGGCCGTCAATGTTAACACTAACTGATATCATTTAAACAAACGTATACTGCAGACAGGTTGTAAAGTATTATAATAGAAATATACATAATATATAATATAGCAGTTTTTTATTAAGTTTTCCAAGTTATCTTCGTTTTTACATCAACCTGATAGAACAATACTATTTAACGAGATGGCTATTTTGTGCAATGTGAAAGTTTTTTGCAAATTAATCAAATCATAGAATACTTGCAAACAGTCAATTCGATAGAATTTTCATTTCAGTTAGTGACTTAAGAAAAGAGAAGAATTTATATTTTAGTAGTTTTTAGTATGACTTAAACAGTCTCTGCAATGGTTGTCTGACATATTTGCAAGTTACTCATCCAATAGTTTGTTCTGCTAAAATAAAAGCCTATTTGCTCTACATAGTGAAAGATTCACAAAGTAATCCATTATCTGAGTGTTAAACATTAATATTATTTGAAAAGATTAAAGAAAATTCAGTTTTTAATGAATGATCCCTTTTAATTCAGATCACCTAGTGCTCCCTAGGGAGTGAGACTTTATTTTCATCTTGAAGAATTGTGTCCTGCCACTTACAGCAGATAGGAGTACTAATCAATGTGATAATTAGGCCCATGTCTCGGTTTAATCACACGGGCCTACCTTGAATTACCTTCAAGCACTTCTTAAAAATATGTCATGTTCAGAACAAGACTGATAGAGGACAAAATGGGGAAAAGAGTATTTTCCAAGAGTATTCATTTTCCAGAAATCTTGAAATATCAGCAACCTCCTTTTACATTATATATTGGCATGATACAAAATGTCTTTACTTATACATATACAAGGATTATGTTAACAGTTTGTCATATAATTGCTAACATAATACTATAGTTGACCATCACCATATATATTTCAAAATCTGTGCGGTGCTGATGTTGTGACTTTGGCCTTATGGTGATCTTAGCAGGTCATTACTAACTCTGTCGTGTTTTACAAATGACCCACATCAGAGAATTTCAGGTAATGTATATGAATGAAGGTCTGGATATTCCAGGTGTCAAAGGGGACCCTGTTGCAGATCGGTCGCTACCTGCAAGCTAGCTCATTAGCCATGCTACCCTGTTTGCTAGCAGACCACCTGCAGGATTACCGCCAGTGATGAATGTTGTTATTGCTTTTTTGCTGTTGAACTTCGAGCTATGGTTTGCAGTGTTGAATGTAAGCATCACCTTGTTAACAGGCCATTTGAGGAGGCGTATGTTAGACGCGGTTTCCAAATTCAAGATTGCATTTTCTTTTTTAAAATGCTTTGCATCTCTTTACAAGTTTCATATTTCTTAGAGAAGACACGAAAGTTTATGACTTTCTTCTGTGAAACAAAAATGTACATGCTTAACAGAATGCCTCAGGTTCTTTTTTCCATACAGTGAATGGGGACATATGCTGTAAGCACCAACAAAAAACACCTTAAAACTATCATAAAAATTGTCTTTTCTACTTGTGCACTATATTCCTAGTCTTCTGAAGTCACAAAATTGCTTATATAACAGCATTCCTTCAGATATTCTTTCACATTGTGTTGCCCATAATCATTTTCAGTATTTTTTTAAATTTAGCTTACATTTATCGTGTTAACTTAAAAAGTTTAACACTAAAATGAAAATGTGTCGTCTATTACTCACCCTCATGGCATTCCAAACAAGTAAGACTTGCGTTAATCTTCGAAAAACAAGTTAATCTATTTATAAATGAAATCTGAGAGATTTCTGTCCCTCCATTGACAGTCTATGCAACTACTTTTTTAACCTTGTATTTCTACTATTGGACTTGACGGTTTGGCACTATTGCTTCTGAAACCTTTTTTTCTTATTTCACACATGAGCCTTATTATTGCGGACTGAACCGAGGAACCATCTTCTTCCAATCCGTCCTCCTGGAAGATCAAAGCCTGGTCCGACAGTAGGCTACTCACCAACCCAACACGAAAATCAACAATCTCCGTCTCTTATCGCAGCCTTTGTTCTGTTTTGTATAGGCGCCTATGATGCTTTCCAGTATATATCTGCCGCCTCCGAAACCTAGAGTCTGAGAGAGAAAGGGAGGATTGAAGGGTAAGACCATGTGAAGATTAGAAGCCGGAGCAAACAGCTATTGAAGCGAAGACGGACAAAGAACACGCTTGGCAGAGGCTGAAGGAAAGCCAGTCTTTCATCAACAGCAATGATGAGGCCAAATGACATTTCTAATGATTGACTTCAAAGTCCATCCTCTGAGAGCAGGGAGCATGACTGCAGAGGAAACTATGAGGAAAGTGTATGTCAGACATCTCTATTTCAATTTATTTCATTCATATAAAGGATTGTGGGATTTTATCAAAGGAATCCAAACTTTTTCAATAGATTATTTGATGTGGTAAACCTCATCTAGGCTTGTAATTGGTATTCAAGAGATGAGTAATTCTATACTTTTAAAGTGATATTGGCTAAGGCAATCTCCATTAACCATCAGGAGCCTAGCAGCTTGCTCACGTGGTGAAGCATCCGGATGCTTCAATAAATTGATATATTTTGCTGTACGCTGTAAACCTTTTTACAACTTTCAAAGTTCTAGCCCTTTCTAGACACAAGCAGAAATCAGCCAAGTCCGCTTTAGGCCTAGCCTGCCACTATTTCAAAAGTATAGTATCGCTAGTCGACAACAAAACTGTCAATAGCTTAAATCATGTTGAATATGATCCAAGTGACATGGCCTCATCATCTAGTTTGTCATACTGTGAGTGTTAATGACAAAAAAATGAATAAATAGGCTACTTACTTGGCGATTCCACAAGTTAGATGTCTGAATAGTCCAAATTTGGCCACTGCGTGGGGTAATTAATCCAGTTTTCGACCATTTCAAAGGGACACCTCTGTAACCCTGTATCTAGTAGCTTCTTTAAATACCGCTCACAGTCCTCGGCCGGCAAAGATAGTGCATGTAATTGTGCCATTTTTGCTATCAAGAAACTTTGCAGATCTAGAGCAAGTTCTGTTCTCAGGGGAATCTGTTTGTTTCCCCCAAAAAAGGGGCGTTACTCTCCAATGACGCCAAAGTAGCATTGGTATACAATTACTATGACTATCTGCATACTCTCAAAAGGCAAATGATTTCTTTCTTAAAATGTCTACAAATGATAACTTTAAAAATTGTAACTGGTTTCCTAACAATCATGTATTTTTCTCTTTTTAGTTTAACATGTACGTGTAAGCAGCTCTGTTCAGTTAAGGATACTCATCTTCTCTTCGCTACAAAGTAAGTAACAGAGATATGAAATTTATGATCCATATTGTTTGATTTATATTTTTTTAATTATGACTTTATGCCTAAACATAATCAGTCACAAAAAAAAAAAAAACATTAAAGCTATACCATGACTTTATATCACTTTTTCCTTTTAACATGGTAAAGGGCTCATACTGTCCATTTTTGCCTTTATGAACATGATCATAAATGGAAGAGACACAATGTAATTTTAAACTCTATATAATAAGATCAGTAAGAAAGAGGACAAAAAAGTATATGGACAAAAAAGTATATATGTAAAAAAACTAATAGTAAAATTAATAAAATGAAGGTACTAATATGCTAAATAAACATGGTTGAAAAGGCTATTTATAACACCATTAAGGTCCTATTAAGCACTTTTAAAGCATGGTTCTATATGGAACCTTATAAAAAGGGTTCTACTTAGCAGCAAAAATGGTTCTGCTATTGTTACAAGCCAAAGAACCCTAATTTGGAACTGTTTAAAACCATTTTTCTTAAGAGGGTACTATTGAATACTACATATCATCAGAGCTCGAATTCACTTCCAAGTATGACTTGCAGTCTATGAGGTAAACTAAACGCTATTGGCTATTTGAAAAGGGGGTGGGGCAATTCAATATGTCCCGCATTAGCTTCCTGTTTCAGTGGAAATTACGTCAACGGGTCGTACAAAGCTGATACAAAGGCACTTTAGTGGGCCTTTAAGAAAGGCAGTAGACAGAAAGCCAGCTTTGGAATAGAGCCATTACATCTTTTTAGGAAACCCTGGGAGCAGAGACAAGAGAAACGTTTATTATCATGTAGAGGTTATTGTTACTTGACAGTTAGAATAGAAGCTGTGTTGTCAAAAAGTCATAACCAATACCAGTCATTTGAGAAACTCTCTGTCTTACTAATTGTTTGGCAGATTTCAGAAATTATTCAAGATTATTTAAATCCTCTTTCCCTCAAGGCTTTATCAGACATGATTTGTTTCACAAGCTGTTTTTATTCTCCACGATATAGTAGTGCCACACGCTTTTAATCACGAGGTTGGAATTTCAGTCTTTATGCTGTAATTATATGTTTGCCTTTGTCATTTCAAATAGGTCTTTAAAAGAAAATCAGTGGGACAGGTCAGATGATTTTTTTTTCCCTGAATGAATTGCTTGTGGATAGGGAGGAAACGTTTAAACAATGCAACGGCGTTTGGTAAATTGGAAAGTGTTGAAAAGCGCTGTGGGATATTGTGTCTTGTGATGCCTGGGCTCTGTGCCAAGCCGAAAACTGGCTAAATGTCTTAGATGGCCATTGAGAAATATACATCATCTCATTACACTCACAGAGAGAGAGAGAATGAATACCTTTAATTGAGTTTCAATGTGATTTTTTTTTTCTCACTTGGGTCAACATTTTGCGATTGCATCTGTTATGAGTGACCATGATATTCTTTGCAAGTGTTCTGTTTTAAAGGGATACTCCACTTTGTTTGGAAATAGGCTCATTTTACAACTCCCCCAGAGTTAAACAGTTGGGTTTTACCATTTTCGAATCCATTCAGCCGATTTTCAGATATTTAGAAGAATATCAGTAACCAAACAGTTTCTGGTCTCAGTTACCCCTTTTCCACCGAAAAAAGAACTGGTTCGGAACTGGTGCTGGTTCAAAGTTGGTTCGGAGCTGGTTCAACTTGTGAACCCGTTCAGAACCGGTGTGCTTTTCCACTGACTAGAGCGCCCAGGGAACGACGTCGTTACGTCACTGTTAACGTCGCTTGCAAGTACATTGCTTTGGGATTATCTCTAACTCGTGTACCAAGGAAACTTTAAAACAATTGAAATATGTAAGTCTTTTAAACTTTTCGTTTGATATGTAATCTTTTCTGATAAGTTATGTACCCCTGTCTTGTGTCTTTTTTTCTTTCCATTTATTTGTTCTATATCGCGACTGTTTTCTTTTTTGCTTATGTTTAAAAAAAAAATAAATAAATAAAACGCTTGCGTGTTTCTGCAGTTTCTCCTCAGACTCCTGGCTTTGCGATGGTCAGAAAATATGTTTAAAAGAACCGAGAAGAACGCGTCTAAACCCGCCCCGTAAACATGACGTGCTAAAAGAACGGTTCTAGTCCAGCAAAGAGTTGGTGCCGCTTTGGAACCAGTTCTCGCGGCCGCGAACCGGTTCTTTGGCTGTCGAAACACAAAGAACTGGTTCGCACGCAGGCACCGGCTCTGAACCGGCTCTCAAAATGCTTTGGTGGAAAAGGGGCTATTGACTTCCATAGTATATTTTTTTCCTACTATGGAAGTCAATGAGACCAGAAACTGTCTGGTTACTGATATTCTTCTAAATATCAGAAAATCGGTGGAATGGATTCGAAAACGGTAAAACTCAACAGTTGAATTGTAAAATTAGCCTATTTCCAAAAAAAGTGGAGTATCCCTTTAAAAAGAAAGAAAATGTGATTAGATGTGTATGTGGGTAACATAATCCTTTAGGACAAACACTCTTTACGCAAGAAATCAGATGTTGCCTCACTACTGAAGACTGAAGTTAAGTTAGAAGAGTTCCTACTTTTAGTCAGTTACTCCCCAACACTCTTGGGGACTGGCATCCACAACACATTTGCTGTTTGTTTCAGCTGGGTAATGCTTTCTAAGAATCGATCTGGAGAGCAGTCACGTCCAACGGCCACAAAAGATGCTGTGACTAATCCTAAACGCGAGAGTCAGGGAGTTTCTCTTGCATCAGCGCTCGTGTGGATATTCCTCCTCTTCATTCTGCCTCCACACTGCTGCCACACGACTCACACCTCGTCTTCCATCCCAGCATCCCGTGGGATTTCTTTCCTTCAGCTCCTTTAATTGAGTGGGTGATATGTGTGACCAGCAACCAACCTGATAAAACTCCTCAGTGGTTTCTAGGACCATTATTGTTGGACTCTTGTTTTGACTTGGATTTGCTACCTTCCCAAAAAAGTCGGAATGGAAAATCCCCCTATTTTCACTAATCCATCTTTTTGGTGCATCTTTACATAACCTTGATCCATCCACCGAACGGCGGCAAAAATGCAAAGCCATTCTGCTGAAAAATGAGGCATGGAAATCTCCAGAGCGCTTTTGATTTTGAATACTAAATAAACATCCCTCAGATGCTGGAGTTTGGAGAGAGGTTTGGGATGAAATTGGCTTTCGGTAAAACGTGGAATGAGTTTGGACGATGTTTGCGTTTGGCCCTGTTGTCCGGTGCAGATAGTGCGGTGGTAACCAGGCCGAGCTCTCGTTAGCATGACCGTTAGAGCGAGCGTCTGTTTGACGTGATTGCCGCCAGCCGAGCAGATGGATCTACTGTTGTGAGATCATTCACATGCCAATTTTCTTAGTACACAATGGTCGAGACCTCAAACTCAAATTTAATCACTGTATAGTGGCCTTTTTCAATCAACACTGAAGAGCAATGCATTCGTCTTAATGACATTCATTTCTTTCAAATTGTGACATGCATCCGAGATAAACGGATTATGGAAAAAGGAAAATGTTGTGTGTGGACCTCAGTTGTTGATTGGATGAAAGTGAGCTGTGTAGAAAAGGAGCAGATTGGAGAAGTCTGGTGTTTCACAGGAAGATCGAGTTGTGACACTTTGTAAAAACATGTACTATTACTACTATATGCCGTGTACTATTAACTATTAGTAAAGAGTAAGGTGAAAGTGAGAGTTGGCAGCCCTGAAATAGCCAGAGTTTATGAAAATCTCCATCAGATCACAAAGTCTAGTTTGACCAAACTTTTGCTAAAATAATGGAACTACTGAACAATCGGATCCAGCATTTCCGGGAACAGCAGACAAAATTTATTGTCTCTGATTTCAAAAATTGTATTGCATCTGGAGCAATTATGTTCGTGCAAGCTCACCTTCCTTGGTTTGTCTTGTCAAAGCTTTTATCTCTAAATTGCCTTCGATTTGTGTGGCTTCTTGCAGTCATTAGTTTTATTTCAGTCCTCCCTGAGTGCCGCATGATGCAGCGCCGTTAAAATGCACTTTCTTTTGCCACATTTAAATCAATGTCATGAAATCATCTTCGTTTTTAGACATTTCGAAGGAATAATCAAATCGGTATGTTGGTCTCAAATGAATAACATTAAAAAAAAAAAAATCAAGCTGAAATTCTTTTATTTAGTAGCAAACAATTTAAATTGTGTTCATGATTTAGACTTCACAGTGAAATTGTTCCCAAGCCTCTGCTACTGCTGCACACAATACTGTGCAATGTCCTCAAGTCATGGAGGAATTGTTGTATTCATGAGATGTGCACATGAATGCCACAATAATACTGTAACTACTTAAGTGAAACTCTTTCTCTGATGGAGAATAGTGATAAAGCTTGTCAGAAACATTAATCCTTTAGCCTTTGTATTAGCTATCATGCTAAAGTATGTTTTCTAAACGTGTAGCAACTTTTGCTAGTTCAATTAATTGTTACAAACAACCTAGCAATGCCTTATTATCTGAAAGGATGGTTTCTACTTTAATTATATGTCCATAAAAAACAACAATGGACATTAACGAGACACGTTACAAAGCTAGTCAACGGTGCTAGCTATTTTCAGTTATACTTTACATGTTTTGTGAAACACATCACATTGTCTCAGTCTAACAGTCGTGGTGTTTCATCACCCATAGTTCTCCATTACATATCTTATTTTCAAGTTTGTGTTTATGATAATATGTCTAACTAGCCGTTAAAAAAATCCAGGTTAAGCTAGAAGTGTTTTGCTACATGATTGCTAGCTAGTCCAAGCTGTTTATCTGGTTCAAGCTGGTCGGCAAGCTACCATTCACCAAAACAGCTTTAGTCACTTACAATCACACTTTTTTTATGCAAACCATGGTTTCGATACCACTTGGTTCAACTGTAGTAATATTGAACAGTATTACAGTAATACTAAAACTGTAGTGACCATGAATGTTGTAACCATGGCTATTTTACAATAGTTTTATGGTGCGTTCACATCGGACGCGAATAGTGTGTCGGGCGTGAATGATTTCAATGTTAAGTCAATGCAAAGACGCGTTACGCGCATAAAAAATTCCTGCGGCGCGATAGACGTGAATACGCCTCATTCTGGCGTCAAGTTTGCACGAATTGAGCATCTGGCGCGTTACACACGAATGATTTAGTTAGTGCTATTTGTGCATTCACGTGTTTGATGCGAATTTGCGTCTGCCGCCCGAGTTGAAAAATCTGAACTTTGTCGTCGATTCGCGTCGCGTTGACCAATCAGGAGACTAGCTGCTTGCTCATGTGGTGAAGGATCTGGATTCTTTAATAAATTATTTTATAATATGACCAAATGCTTGGTTTGGTTCTTATGCACAACAAAGCAAATATTTTATCACTTAAAACTTTATTTCAATATACGAGACATGTTTATTTTGTATTGAATGTTATTTATTCCATATCTAGATATTATGAAATATTATTATGATGTAAAGGCAACCAACATACAAGTGAAATAAGTGCGTGTTTTGATGTGAGAGAAAAAAATCACAGGACATGTTTATAACTTTTGGAGGCTGGCTCTATTTATCATCAAAACAAATTACAGATTAGATGGATGCGCGATCAACATAAAAAAGATGGCCACCAATGGGTTTCGATTCTGACGCGTGTAAATTTCTCTTCAAACTTTTGTTTTTAAGCACGCCAGTTTCACTCTTGACACGCGAATTAATACAAAGTGGTCAAGCGTCAAACTAGAAGCAGTAGAAGCAAATTTGACGCGCTATTTGCGTCCGGTGTGAATACACAGTTGTGGAGTTGGTTACTATAGCTACTTAATTACCTCAAAAAAGTTAAAACATGGCTAATTTTACTTTTGTTTACTCCAACGACCATAGTTACTTTTCACAAGGACTGCTTAACCTAGCTAATGGCCTGCTAAAAATCAGCTTGGATTAGCTAATGACAATCTAAAACTTGCTATGTTGATTAGCTACCATGCTAACAACACAGCTACTAGCTTAAGCTGTGTTCCAGCGGGGAATAAAAGTGCTAAAATATCAGCTGTTCATTCGCATTGGCAACAAAATTAGCAAGAATTTGGCTGTTGAAAATACAATAGCAATAACTTCTAACTTGGAGCACTCTGAGTGTCATTGCAAACCACAACATGAACATAATTATGTTGGGCCCGGAAAGTGAACTCCACAGAGATCCACCTAAAGAAGATGCAGTGTTTCGCCGCCTAAAACTACGAAACAACAACTCGCGAGCAGATGCTCATTACTCTTATTTCTCAGAATATATCTCTTCGGCAGGATGGGTGAATTATTAATCATATTTAATGAAGTCAGAGTCATTTTAATATAGCCTGCTGAAAGCACTCTAAGATTTAATTAAGTGCTGTATTAGCTTAGAGGAGGCATATTGTCCTTCTCTGATCTTCAGATGTTGATTTGCAGAAGGATAAGCCAGAGGATTTAGATAATTAGTCATATTTGTCATGTTCATATTCAACTCTTTGTCTCACTCATTTTTATTGCTAATTACAGGGTAAAAGGGGGGGAAAATATGTAACCTCTGTGCAATTCGGTGCCATGATAAACAATTTATCATCTTATTCAGATATTAAAAACATTGATGGCATTGTTCCTATGTTTTTATTGTTAAAAGGCCTGTGTGTTATGATTATATTCTGTTTTGTTAACATGTTTTTGGTTTTCTTGTTTCCCTGTCCTTGTGCATTGAGGCCCTGTTTACACGAGAACGCTCGCGGGTGAAAACGTAAAAATATTTTATCGGATGTGCCTTTCGTTTACACGGCGACGGCGTTTTTGAGGCTTAAAAACTCAAAAAAGTGAAACCACCCTCCAGAGTGGAAATCTTAAAAACGCTCCACCGGCGCGTTCCCGTGTAAACGGTAAAAACGCAAAAGTCTGCTTGACTGTGAAGTTTGTACGCAGGCGCGTGGACTTGTTGTTGCTGTAGTATGCACTAGCTGCCTGAAGTGCATACTACATTGAATTTCACACACTTTTGCGTCACCGTTTGCACGTGGAATTCCCACACAAAACGCTCGTCTAAACGCAGAATAAAAAGTGATGACGCAACGCCACTTTTGCGTTTTCTCTTCAGAATCGTTTCCGTGTAAACATAGCCTTAAAGTTCAGGAGATTGTCTTGACCAGGACCACACCCCTAAATGCATTGAAACAACTGCCATGTGATTGGTTGATTAGATAATTGCATTAATGAGAAATTGAACAGGTGTCTATGCTTAAGCCTTGTTTATTGTGTATTTTGTTCATGTTTAGAAATTTTTAATTTTTAAATCTAACAATGGGTAGAAAATATGCCCAATACTACATAAATAGTTAAAAGCCAATTAGTATAAACATGTTGCCTTGCTTATTTTTTCACCCTATACTGTATAAATGGATATTTATACAAAAAAAAGTTCCAGGCCATCAAAAAGTTTGTAAACCTCTTACAAAGACTACTAACTTCTAAAATCTAAAAAAAAAGAAAAAAGAAAAATTTTAAATAATTTGTGCTAACCTAATTAGCATTCACGGCCTAAGCATTTGGTGATCAACCACTCGACCAAATCTCACCCCCAACTGTGTCCACCACATTTCAAAACAAAGTAAAGCCCTTGGCAATCCCTCCACCGTGACACTTACATTCAATACAAGTGTGTACTTTGAGCAAACATCACACTCTTTCTATAATGTGTGAGCTTGTTCATTAATTGCCTCACAGAGGAGACCAAAACACACCTTCCATCAATTATTCCCACGACGGGGCTTGTGTTCCTGCTATGAAGCTCTCCATCAGCTGATGATATCATTGATCAGGGTCTCTATCACCACAGGAAGTCAGAGCACTGAGTCTTGATGATCATCTCTGACCGTGCAATCAAAAGCGCTGTGAAAAAGATCATGTAGCCTGAGATACTGCAGATATTCTGTTGGCCGTTTCGAGCAGGAATTCTGCCATGTGGCGTGGCACGTCTCGTTCAGGTTTGTGCCTTGACAGCACACATGCCGGGATGACAATGAAAGCGAGAATTCAGCATTTTATGTTTTACAGGCATCACCGAGAGCATCCCTGTCTGCTAAGCGTTAAACAATCGCAGTGTGCTGTACAGTAGTTGCGTCATCTCTTAGAAGCTTGTCAGCATGTCTCTCAGCTGCTCTCGAGCACATGATCAAAAACACAATGACAAGCACTGGAGAATAAGAAAGGGGACGCACATGTATCAGCTCACAAATGCTCATTCTGTGGACGTGAGGAGTTTCTACAATGGTGTGCTTTACTTGTTCTGCTCTGTCTGTCTGTCTATCTATCTATCTATCCATCCATCCATCCATCCATCCATCCATCTATGTAATGTACACTCACCGGCCACTTTATTAGGTACCCCATGCTAGTAACGGGTTGGACCCCCTTTTGCCTTCAGAACTGCCTCAATTCTTCGTGGCATAGATTCAACAAGGTGCTGGAAGCATTCCTCAGGGAGTTTGGTCCATATTGACATGATGGCATCACACAGTTGCCGCAGATTTGTCGGCTGCACATCCATGATGCGAATCTCCCGTTCCACCACATCCCAAAGATGCTCTATTGGATTGAGATCTGGTGACTGTGGAGGCCATTTGAGTACAGCGAACTCATTGTCATGTTCATGAAACAAGTCTGAGATGATTCCAGCTTTATGACATGGCGCATTATCCTGCTGAAAGTAGCCATCAGAAGTTGGGTACATTGTGGTCATAAAGGGATGGACATGGTCAGCAACAATACTCAGGTAAGCTGTGGCGTTGCAACGATGCTCAATTGGTACCAAGGGGCCCAAAGAGTGCCAAGAAAATATTCCCCACACCATGACACCACCACCACCAGCCTGAACCGTTGATACAAGGCAGGATGGATCCATGCTTTCATGTTGTAGACGCCAAATTCTGACCCTACCATCCGAATGTCGCAGCAGAAATCGAGACTCATCAGACCAGGCAACGTTTTTCCAATCTTCTATTGTCCAATTTCGATGAGCTTGTGCAAATTGTAGCCTCAGTTTCCTGTTCTTAGCTGAAAGGAGTGGCACCCGGTGTGGTCTTCTGCTGCTGTAGCCCATCTGCCTCAAAGTTCGACGTACTGTGCGTTCAGAGATGCTCTTCTGCCCACCTTGGTTGTAACGGGTGGTTATTTGAGTCACTGTTGCCCTTCTATCAGCTCGAACCAGTCTGGCCATTCTCCTCTGACCTCTGGCATCAACAAGGCATTTCCGCCCACAGAACTGCCGCTCACTGGATGTTTTTTCTTTTTCGGACCATTCTCTGTAAACCCTAGAGATGGTTGTGCGTGAAAATCCCAGTAGATTAGCAGTTTCTGAAATACTCAGACCAGCCCTTCTGGCACCAACAATCATGCCACGTTCAAAGTCACTCAAATCACCTTTCTTCCCCATACTGATGCTCGGTTTGAACTGCAGGAGAATGTCTTGACCATGTCTACATGCCTAAATGCACTGAGTTGCCGCCATGTGATTGGCTGCTTAGAAATTAAGTGTTAACGAGAAGTTGGACAGGTGTACCTAATAAAGTGGCCGGTGAGTGTATTTATCTATCTGTCTGTGTATCTATCTGTCTGTCTGTCCGTCCGTCCGTCTGTCTTTCTTGTCTCTCAATCTATCTACTGTATCTATCTATACATCTGTCTATCTATCTATGTAATGTCTTTGTCTGTCTGTCTATCTATCTATACATCTATTTCCGTCTGTCCGTCCACCTTTCCATCCCTCCTTTTTTAGTTTTCATCTCAGAGATTTTAAATTGCGAAGAGATATAGCACAATGTGTATACCATTGGACACTGGCCTCAGACATCCTTTTATGATATTCCAGGTAAAGATCATTATAAAAGCATCACATATCCAGTTCATTTCAAAACCATAAGAGCCACAGCCTCTCTCTGATGTACATGTGCATACTCAGAGAGCGTTGTGAATGGCAGCATGTTGATTCCTGATGCAGGAATGTCTATAATTTACACTGAACAAACCTCGGGCCTCCAGGTCTCACACATAGTGTTTGTTTGATTTAAGTGCCGTCTATGGTGCATGAACACATCCAGTTATGAGAGCCGAGCCCCGCAAACAACACCCTGTTAGAGCAGTGGTTGTCATGGCAACGCAGTGTAGACCATGAGGTCTCGATGGATGAAAAGCCTCTGAGTTTTGAAACATAAAAAACTGCGAACACAAAAGCATGCCCTTTACCTCGGCAAGGTGTCTGTGTGTGTGAGCGCGTGGGAGAGGCAGATTTTCACCTAACGCATTCTAAAAGACAGACAGATGAGGGGGCATCGGCATATCCCACTGTTCACTCTGTCTGCGTTGAGTGATCACTGCAAAGCTATTAAGCTGTCAAGTCAAATGAACTAGAGGAGTCAGGTTTACACTGACAAGAGCACTGGTGTACATTCAATAAACCTCATGCATGTACGAACTCAATTGCGCTTCATAACTTTCTCCCCTTTGCAAAAGCAGCAAGAGAGAACATAGGAGAGATGAAATCTAAGAAAAATAATAAGATCATACAAATGTGTTTTGCGATAGTTATGAATTCCTCGGTTGTCCAGAGTTACAAAGCTTGATCTCCACATCATATTGTCACTGTGGGGAAGAACTGAAATGTGCAGAGCATGCTGGGAAACAAAGAACCTGCAGTACCTGGAGGATCTTTTGTCAAGAGCAGTGAAAGGCTTCATTGGTCAGGACAAACCAGGGAATTTACAACTATCACAGAGAATGATGCGCATGAAGAGTGAGTGTGTGTGTGTGTGTGTATATATATATATATATATGTGTGTGTGTGTGTGTGTGTGTATAGTGTGTGTGTGTGTGTGTTGCAATTTAAGTGAAATTACTGAACGTTTAAGTTTTAAATGGCACTTAGGATGGATGAATGGATGGATGGGTGGATTGGTGGATGGGTGGATGGATGGATGGATGGATGGATCAGTGGATGGATGGATGGATGGATGGATTGGTGGGTGGATGGATGGGTGGATGGATGGATCAGTGGATGGATGGATCAGTGGATGGATGGATGGATGGATGGATTGGTGGATGGATGGATGGATTGGTGGATGGGTGGATTGGTGGATGGATCGGTGGATGGATGGGTGGATGGATGGGTGGATGGATGGATGGATGGATGGATCAGTGGATGGATGGATGGATGGATGGATTGGTGGATGGATGGATGGATTGGTGGATGGATGGGTGGATGGATCGGTGGATGGATGGGTGGATGGATGGATGGATGGATCAGTGGATGGATGGATGGATTGGTGGATGGATGGATGGATGGATGGGTGGGTGGGTGGATGGATGGATGGGTGGGTGGGTGGATGGATTGGTGGATGGATGGATGGACAGACAGATTGGTGAGTGGATGAGCAGACTAAAACAATAACAAAGAAAAAAACAATGCATACTCTTCCCTATTTAGTGAAAACCTCAAAATCTTAATGATTTTGACATCAGAAATTAGTCATATACAGTGTGTATTACATACTGACAACTATTGTAGTCACATCTGACATATTATGATTGCAACATCATAACCTTCACCAAGCTCCAGGAAAGTTTTCCACTCTATTTAATTCATGCAGTATCAACAACTCAAAAGCTCTCTCACCGAAGCCAATCACACCTCCAGAGAACCAACTTCTAAAAGAACTATAGATTTTGACACTTTCTAAAGAAAATATGAGTAGAGCTTGGCTGACCTGGCTTCTGTACTGAGTGTTGTTGCCAGGCTATTGCTAGGTTGTTCCAAGTCTGTTTTTTTTATCACTAAAGCTTGAGAGTTCAATTAAGATTGAAATGTCCTTGTTCCTTATCACAGTAGGGAAAAGACCTGAGTAAAGAAATTCTGGTAACACTTTACAATACGGTTGCACTAATATGCATTAATAACTAATGCACAGATAATCATGAATTAATGTATAACTAATGACGCACTAAACCGTTAATTAATGATTACTGCATCAGAAACCAATAAAGAGTCTATATGATTAATAGATCAAGTAATGCATGGATTGCTATTAATCCAATGTGTCATTGTGTATTAATTCCTTAATAACATATTTTATGAACTAATAGTGTAAATTAATGTGTTAATTACCACAATTAGTCAAAGCTATGCACTTCAAACTTCCAGTTGTCTGCTTTAATTAATCATTAGCTAATGATTTACAAAGGTATCATTATGTTATGACTTTACTTGTTGGGGCACATCATTATTAACTAGTCATTTAGTAATTGTAGTAATTTGCACATGAATTTGCACTAACAATGAAGTAATTAATCATGTATTAATGCATATTAGTGTACCTGTCATATTATCTGGAAGTTGAAATACAAGGCTTTGGCTCATTTTGGTCATTAACATATTACTTAACACTGTTAGTTAAAAAAAATAGTTATTATGGAATTAATCCACAATTGCATATTTAATTAAAAACAATTCACATTAAACTTACTGACTCTTAATTAGTTCCTAATGTGGTAATAGCTTAAATAATCATTAGTTACACATTAATTCAGTTTTATCTGTGCATTAGTTAAGCATGAATTAATGCTTATTAGTGCACCCGTATTGTAAAGTGTTACCGAAATTCTTAGAAGGAAAAAAAAAGATCATACAGGTTAGAAATGACATTTTTTGGGGGGTAAATAATATTGAATTAGTACTTTTTTTTGTTTTGTTCTGAAGATACTTGGCCTTTAAAAACACAACCCTAAAACCAAACTGACAGGGATGGCTCGGGCAAAACATTGAACGGACAGTTTTGTTCCAGCACAAAATGCCTAACTGAGTCCTTGACATTTTAAGTCAATTCTGCATGAAGAACGTCAGTGGTATTTTGAGGGTCTGTGGCTAAGAACTGCAAGAAAATTGTTGAACCAATGTTGGTAAATTTAAGCAACGCTCAGACACAGTGACCTTTTCGAAAGCAGCAACCTTCCGAAGCGATAAGCCGCTACTCTCTCAGGTATATTGTAATGAGGGTTGTGGAGGGAGAAGACGCTTTCCTATAAAGCTCTAGACTTTGTCACTGAAGCTGAAGATGTTTCAAAGAGTCCACTGATTCAAACTAGCGCTTTCTTCATGCTTAGTTCTGCTTTATGAATATGAAATAAACGGGCAGAAATTTAGAATAATGGTCCGTCATTAATAGGAGGAAGTAATGCAAATCAAACGAGCAGTACTACATTAACACTTCGGCTACTACTATTAACTAACTTGGAAACAAGTTTAACTAATTAGTAATTAATATCAAATTTAGGGTTGCACTTTAGTTTACAGTATGTGCACTTACAGTACTGGGGTTAACTACAGGGGTTAAGGTTAGATTTAGGGCTAGGATCAGGGATAGTACCTAGTTACTCAATTATTATAATATGTACATTGTATGTAATTGGGGACTGTAAAAAAAGTGCTACCAAATTTAGGACTAAGTTCCTTATTAGGTCCTATTATAATTACAAAATGAGATTAGTCTCAATTTACAACTATGACAAATTATAAAGAATTACCAATTAATTCCAAATCACAACATTTTTGTGAGTCTGAGACGTAATCAATCATCTTTTTTACTCTGAATATAGTCAGAGTATGCTTCACAAATCACTCAAGTGTTGCCTAGTCACTCTGCAGGACCATTATTTTAAAGCGAAAAACATTTCACATCTCAGACACGTTAATGTATGTCCTTTACTCTCCATTCCTTACTGTAAAGCCAAAGTAGAATTATTTTCTTCAGGACGGAACAGTGTGGGACTACCACTCAAGTTGATGTGAGGCATGCAAAGAGATTTCAGAGATGTGGTGTTAGTGAGGCCAGCAGGGGGCGCTCACCCTGTGGTTTGTGTGGGTCCTAAGACCCCAGTGTAGTGACGGGGACACTATTCTGTCAAAGAGCACCGTCCTTCGGATGAGAAGTTAATCCGACTATCCCAGGATGTCCTTCGAAAAAGAGTAGGGGTGTAGTCCCGGCATCCTGGGCAAAAGTCGAGCTGACTAGCTCCTAGCATGTACAACAGGGGTGTCCAATCCTGCTACTTACGATATATTGTGTGCACTGTTACTCATTTTCGAGGTTATTGTCTGCGAATACCACACCTTGGCAGGACACGAGACTTTTCGGCAACAACGTCTGATGTGTTTACGTTTAAGTGGCATGAGAATGTGACATAAGCAAAATGCGATCAGTTGAGTTGAATAATTCAGCTCAAAATGATGTGTAAAACATGTTTTGTTTTATTTTTTGCCTTGCCTCAAATTCCAATTGCACAAAAATCAGATTTGGACTGACCGTATGAACAAGGTTCAAGTTTTAAGGATTACTAGAAACTTTCAGGCAGGTGTGTTGGGTCAAGCCGGAGCTAAACTCTGCAAGACGTTGGCCCTCCGGGAGATTAAAGATAGGGGTTGCCCAATCATGTTCCTGGAAATCTAACTTCATGAAAAGTTCAGCTCCAACCCGGATCAAACACAACTGAACCAGCTAATTAAGGTGTTTTGTATCAGGATTGGAACTGAATAGGTTGATCTCAAGGAACCTTTTTGGGCACACTTTTTTTGTGGTGTTCTATAACTGTATCACTTTGTTTTACAGTCCTGTTCTCCATATTCTTATTATAGTAATTACAATAACGGAGTAATAACTAGGTACTAACCGTGAACCTGCACCTAATCCTAAATTTAACCCATGTAGTTACCTTATTAACCAGTACTTTCTTAAGTAAGTATTAAACAATAAAAAATAAAAATAAAAAACTATAAAATAAAGTGCAACAAGTTTTTAAGATTTCTTTTTTTTATTATTGCTGGACTCAACGTATAAACAGCATTTAGAACTTAACAGTTCTTTTCTCAATTGCTTTGAAATAGAAATACGCTGTTTATCGACTAGGGACTTGTACAACATGAGGGTCCATATTTATGCTATAGTTAAGTATTAAATTAACACACTGTAATTAGAGATGAACTGAACATATAGTACATGTAAACCTTTATTTATGCAGTAAAGGATAGATAAGCAGAAATAACTGTTTAACTGGATGTTCAATAAATACCTTTTAGAGTTACAGTTTATTTATCGTCCACTTTAGACATTCTGCTGACTTAATAAATTTAAAGTTGTCTGCAACTACATGTCAAAAAACTTTCTTTTGAGTATTAGACTGTGAGGTTTACGGCTAGTAGAAAAAGTTGACATGTTTTTTCAAAGTTATTTATAGTCAGTAGAAATGTCTGTTGAGGAGCATCAAAATAAAGTGTTAGGAGATATTAAGTAGACAAGTCTACTATACTCTAAGGAGAGTTAGTTGGCATGTAGTTAAGTTACTTATAGTCAACAGAATGTCTAAAGTGGGCAATCGAAATAAAATGGCATAGTTTTAAGCCATTATTTACAACTTAAAATTTTTTTTGGTCATACTTTAGATTAGGCTCCAATTCTCTCTATTAACTCTTAACCATAACTTTTGCCTCAAACGTCTAACGTCTAAATAGTTAAGTTAAATTAAGTTATTGGGTAGGCCTAAGCATTGTAAAAAAAAAATTGTTGGTTTAACTTAAAAAAGTAAGTAACCTGGTTGCCTTAATTTAAGTTGATTGAACTGGAAAAAGTGAGTTAATACTACGAAGGAGATTGATTTAATCATCAGAAACTCAAAATAATAAGTTATCTGAACTAAATAAATTATTTGAGTTGATTTGACAAAAGAAAAAAATGTCGTGATAACAAATCTTGAAAATATTTTTTTTACAGTGAGTGAAGTAGAATAATGTTCATGCAGAATAAGTTAATAATAAGTACTAATAAACAGCCAATATCCTAGTAATCTGCATGCTGATATGCGACTAGTTAGTAGTGACAACTGTTACCTAATCGAAAGTGTGTGTGTAGGGTTTCACCGCCTTAAGTTATAAATTTGCTACAATTGTGTAATGAAGACAATTTGACTCCATTTTCTATAGTGAGAAGTATATCCACATTGACAAGTGATGTTCAAGTTTATTCATCAGAATAGTCCTGTAAATTACCATTAATACAGTATTACTAAAGACAAAATCTAATGACTTTGCTTTTCAGGTTTCACAAGAGGAGTCTGGATCATTTCACTCAAACTGCAAAACATCACAGGGAGTGAAGTCGCCTGGAACATGGATATCAGTGTCTTTTGGAGAGTAAAACGTTGCTAACGAGGTAAAATATTGGTTGTCTGTGAAAAATGTCACAGTATCTGTAAAGTGTTCAGGAATCCTGTTGAGCCCCAATCATTAATTTTACAATCCCATTCATTGACACTATTAATGCATTACTTTGATTTGGCATAATGAGAACAGTAATTAAATAATTTGGTTTGCTGTTGATAAAACTGCATTGTGTAAGCCATGAAAGCACTAGCTTGTTTTATTCATTGTCAGTTAATTCACAAATATATTTAAATGTCCCTTTATTAAGCATGTTATCTGCAACACTCCTTTTGAAAGCAGTAATTAAATGTCACTGAAGACATGGGAGCTTAACAAACACACAAAATCTACATTAATATGTGTATTGATAGGATGACCTTTTCCCCCTGTGGACCACAATGCCTTTCAAAGAGCATTCACGTCAAGCCGAAAAACGGTCATGAATAGAACTTTTATTCCCCTAGATAAACCACCTGTCTTGGAAAAAAAGCCACTTTATTTGCATTTGGCCTGCAGATCAAATCAACAAAACAGTGGTTGCTCTCTCCACAACCTTGTTTCATAGTTAAAGTCGTGAAAATATACTCATGAGTCACACATGACGTAAGAGTTGATGCGTAGATTGTTGAGTCAGACCTTAAAAAACTGCATGCTTTGCTCACCTGGCAGCCTATGTGGGACAGTGTTGGTCTGTCATCCTGCAACCAGCATACAATAATGCGCTTAGCAACCGATGACCCTTAAATATGCTAGCCGTAGGAGTGAAATGACAACACGGCGTCACGAAAACTACTTCAGCTAATGACACGCTGAAATGCTAAGCAGTGATTTGTAATCAATCTTGGATCTCCTCAAGCTGAGGTTTTCACTCCCACAACAACCGAGAGAGGTAGAAACGAAGGGAATTTAAAGTAGCCTTAACTACTGGTATTGTTCGCAAAAAAACGTCTTATTGTTTGGGATTGTTCTCTGTTAACAATGCAAGGCTTAGTTGGTATCAGAATTCCTGCGTGACTCGGCTCCGAGAGGGATTACAGATTTCTCAAACGGTGATCTGAGGAAGCTCACGTCATTCAGAGTGTTTTCCACAAAGCTGCGGGTGCCAAATTGATATTTAATAGTGTTTTTTGGCTCTGCGGTTACTTTGTGAAATGAAATCTAGACTTTTGTGTCCCATATGCTCCAAACGTAGATTACGTAAATTGATTGTTAGATTGTTATTTATGCAATTGCTTTTGTGGTATCGATTGCTGGGGGTCTAAACAAATTTTGAACCCATTTCCAACGGAATCAGCACTTCAAAAACGGGATCCTTTTACGATAAAAAACACCCCTTGTGTTTTTATAAATGCTTGAGGTGATTCCTTCCAAGTTCAAGTTCCTGTCTAATGCTTTATTTGGTATTCCAAGAGCGCAGAAGTCGTTCTGTGGAGCTGACAATTTGTGCATTTCTCAGTTAATTGCTATTTACTCACCCCAGGCTACCGGGAGTAAACCACAAACTCCTGGCACTTTGTTTCGTTTGCTTGCCTGGCCTTATGCCGTTGTCACGAATTGATTTGCGCTTTGAAATGATGCACACTCTCAAATTCAATTATGACACGTTTATCTTCTTTTGGGGTGTGATGCCATAATCAATCTGAATCGTGAAATTCCTCAAATGGATGCGTCCCATTGTATTGTTGTTTGAAAAGGCAACGCCGTCGGTCTTAGTGCAATATAATTAGGACTTAACAAGAAATGATTTGTCTAATCTAAAATCGATTCATCTTTCTTGGTGCCGTCGTGAGATTTCTAAGGGCTTCAGATACTTTGATTTCGTGTTAAAATGCCATTGCTAATAAGCTTGAATTTTGATGCTAAAATGCCATTTTATGGCTTGTGAAGTCTTTAATAATCTTTTTTTTTTCTCTCAATTTTGCTTATGTTTGAGTCATGAGCCATGCAAGGTCTCTGATTTTAAACTAATGAAGAACATGATGTTACTATCCTGCCTGTTGCTTGAGTAAATATTTGACAAATTCTGTTTTAACTTAACATAACCCACCGTTATGTTGTCCCAAATCCACATGACATTCTTTCTTTTTCTTATATATATATATATATAAGAAAAAGAAAGAATGTCATGTGGATTTGGGACAACATAACGGTGGGTTATGTTAAGTTAAAAAAGAATTTGTCAAATATTTACTCAAGCTCACTACTCTTGACTGAATAACTTTAATAGCTTTAATAAGAATACATTTCTTACTTGAATCAACTGTTAATGCTCTGGTGAGGAGACTGTGACATCTTGTGACGGGGGATGTTGACATATAATTATGTTTAAAAAGTATATAAAAGTGAATTTTGCATAATTGGTAACTAATTAACTTCTTAAGCAAAGTTTGAGAATCTGCCCCAAAAACATAATGTAGACTTAATGTTGGCTTTAGAACAATTGAATAGCAACACATAAATGACTCAGAACATCTTGGGAACTTCTGTAGAAATGCTCTGGAAGGTGAAATGCAAGAATTTCGTCAGAAAATATTAGAATCTAGTCCAAATTAACTTACCGTTTTCAGGGCCATCTAATGTTAATTGTAAACTTTAAACAGAAGTCGAGCTGTAAACTTGGAAGAGGAATTCCTTTGCCACGTCTGGAAGAAAGAAACAACAACAACTTGAGTTATCAAGCTAGATGTGCACCTGGTGAACGAGCCTGGAGACATTACCGGGTGCTCTTTGTGCTAATCAGAGGCTGTACATTCTTGCAGAGACAGCACTGCCGGCCCCGTCTGGGTGAAAAGACAAAGCAAAGCCGTTATCGGAAACAGTGTGAGGGAACATTACTCAGAGAGCGTCGTCGTGGGCTTTCGAGACCAGCACCATCTGCTCCAGTGTCACCGCCGTAGGAAGGATAGGATGAGTCAACTCGCACGCAGACAGGGACACCGTATCTCCTCCATTCCCGCCGGAATGACAGGAGACGCGGGAAAGTGGAGGTGTGCGAGATGCGCTATACGGTTGCGGGCTTGACTGCAGTTGGGTTATAATGAGGGTGTGCGTTTCTTTTTTCCAGTGTGAAACTGACAGGGGATGTTATGGTGAAACGTAATGTAGGAGTTAGCATACGACCACCATTAATAATTATCACGGTAGATACATGTGGATGTGTTGCATTATTCAGTAGTTAGAAGTAATATATGGGAAACCACCACTACTTATTTTTATAGTGTGCTCTGGATAAATTAATGGCTTTGTCATAACTTTAACTGTATATGCAAATGTATGGGTTACACGAAGAACAAGTTTCCGTTCTTCACGATTTATAGTGGGGTATAGTGCACTCTTAAAAACAATGGTTCTTTATTCAGTTCATACTGAGTAGCCTAAAGATGGCTCTTAACTAAAAATAAATAAATAAATAAACCTTTTGGAACCCAAATTTTAAGAGTCTGAGTACCAGCCAATTTTTATTGTAGCAATAATGCTATTTTATAATGCATCAGAAAATGCATTATTGATTACCAATGATTAATTCTGTACCTTGGTCATCTCCCACCTAGATACAAACATGTTATCAATTATTAAGAGATGCATCACTAATGGGTCAGTGATAAATAAGAGTGTCAGCGATAAAGAAAAGGTTTAAAACGCAATTTTCTTTTTTTTTTTAGGTTGGTGTCATACACGCTTGTATAGTTTATTTTCATACATAGATTTCACTATTGACTATCGGTGAAAATGACTATTGGTGTTTAGTCATTTTCAAATGTGAAGAAGCAATGACAGTTTTGTTAAAGGGGATCTACTGTAAGGGGTTTTTAGAAAAGTCTTGATTTTGTTTTGGGCCTTTACTAAGATTTAGTCGGCTGGACCAGTGTGTTGCAATTGGTTAACCACTTTGAGTGTTCCAGAAATGTCATGCCTCTTACTATAACCACAAATTTCAACACTACCAACACAACTTAATCAGGCCCTGCCCCTTTGTTTTGCATGAACCAAATGACTCTGAAAAAGATTTGTTCATTTTGATGAACAAATTTGGTCTAGAATCGTTTAAAGCCCTTTGAACAGTTTGCAGTTTGTACTGAAAGTGTCTTTTGGACCTTGAATCATTTGGTGCCCAGTTGCATTTAATGGAGAAAAATGCTGTTTTCATCAAAAACCTTTATTTCTTTTCGACTGAAGAAAGAAAGACATGGACATCTTGGATGACATGGGGGTGAGTAAATTATCAGCAAAAGTTTTTTTTCAAAAGTGAACTACTCCTTTAAATGAGGCAGCTTTTTGAGAAGTATAATATGTAACTGGCAAGCTTGTTAGTGTTTTTTTTATCTGCAGTTCTTCCACACCACTAGGGGTGCTGTGGTTCCTAAATGTGCTCGTTAAGTAAAGGTGGGTTTGTAGAGGAAGTGAGCAGAACAGCAGCAGTAGAAAGCATGGCTTACCTGTATTTGTGCTATGTCCTGGTTGGGAAATGTTACATTTCAAGCTCAACTTTAAGTAAGGATTTGTTTATTTTCCTGTTATAAAGTCAAGTCAAATATATTTATATAGCGCTTTTCACAATACAGATTGTATCAAAGCTGCTACACAATATCAATCAAGACAACTTAACAGTGTTTGTTTATTCATGGAAAAAAATGTATGCTTCAATGATGAAGTTTGACACAGTCTATTTCAATGTATTTTAGAGGGACTCTTTATTGATGACTTGGTCTGGATGTAAGCTTGGAACTTTTTGCTTACTTATGACTGTTCATGAAATGGAATAGTCAAATGCATGAGGATTGTTATTGGTGGGAGTGAATTCATCGCAAACAGTTGGATTATTAATCTACTGAGGGACTACTTCTACTTTGGACATTGATTTAGGATCTATATCAGTTGATTTGTTTTTCGTTTGTACTTACTGTTTGGGTGTTGACAATTATTGTTCTTTTTCATGGGAATATAAAAACAGATATAGTGTTTATTCATTTGGGCATAATTTTTTCTTGTTGACCAACTTTTAGACAAGCGGAATCCCCCATTATTGCGTTTTATAACTTAGTTTTGCATTGAGAATACGAGACGGTTATACTGTAACTATGTAGTGTTGAAGGTAATTCATTACAAATAAGATGAGTTACGTAATCAGATTACTTTTTCAAGTTACTAGCAAAGTATTGTATACATTTTAAATTTACAAAAAAAAAATCAGAGTTCCATTTTTAAAGCTACACTGTGTGATTTAAAATAAATATTTAAGAGATATCGGTATAAACTAATACATTCCTGAGGAGATTCAGGAATGAAGCTGCTTTGCATTCTCACTGTATGTCTCAATTGCAACCTCTGAGCTATCAAACCTTCCCCTGAGTTAGATTAGTGTTCAATTTAGTTATACTGTTTGAGTAGAATGCTAGAATGTTTGCTAAATGTTGTTTAAATAGTCTCAAGGAACTCATCTGACTTTAAAAAAAACATGCTAAATGAGCTAATCTTAATCGAAATCACTTAATATTATGTGGTATAATGTTGATTACCACAAATGTTGATTTCCCCTCATTTTCTTTTAAAAGCTAGAATCTGACACTTAGAATGGAAATGAATAACGCCAATCTGTTAAAATAAAAAAAACCCCACAGTTTAAAGCTACACTGTGTTATTTTTTACCCCCATCTAGCGGTGAAATGTCTATGACCATCCAGTGAATATTAGTTTCTGTTCCTCTCAATTCTGATTTCGTTTTAACTCCTACGGTGGCCAATGTAGTCCAAGATTAACATGCCTTCCAGTTCGACCTCGTCCATGAGTGTTAACTCAAACGTAAATGCGAAAGGCGAAGCTTGAATTAACAGGTATGTCCCTCTTTGGCTAATGTACTTTCAAGATGGAGGGGCAACATGGCGACCGACATTAGAACCCTTTACCCGTATGTATTTTCAATGGCATATTATACACTCACGAGGATACTTTATTACTTGAACGAAGTAGATATACATTAATGAGCACATATTTTTGAAAGAACTAAGTGTTTGTAGCTAAGAATAAACTAAAAGAGTTACACAGTGTAGCTTTTAAAAAGTAACACAAGTTCTATTGACACAAGTATTGACTGACAGCTCTCTTTTACGTTAAGAGAAATAAGTAAGCGTAGAGGCATTGTGTGCACTGTGTAAACATTAGGCTAAAGCCTAATCCTGGCTTAATCTAAGCCATGTCTGTGAAACCGGGCCTTTGTGTATTTAATCTCACTTCAAGCAATGTCTTTGTTGCTGACCTTCGTTGATCCATTCCAACCATACTAATAAGCAAAAATTATTAACATCACATTTTTTTTCTTTTTTTATTGCTTTAGTGAAAGTGTTAAACTTTCTTGTGTCAGATTCTTCTGCAATCCAGAATGGCAGCGCAGCTGCACGGATTGTTTGACTTGTGCCCTCTATTGTACAGGCGTAGATTTGCATTTCCTTGAACCTGAGGCTTATTTTTTTTTGATGAAGCCTGACAGTTATCTTTTTCATCTTCCTTAGTTATCTTCCTGCGGCACGTTGCTTAAATAGCAAATGCATTTTTGCCCATTTGTGCGCTCACTGCGCCCATTTGCTAATGAGATTACACATTACTTTCCATAAAAGTAACTAAGAAACTCAATTAGTAATGCTTTACTTTAAAAAGTAACTTTCCCCAACACCGGTGCTATTATTTAATAAGGCCATATCCGAGTCATATCTACAGATTCCAGAGTGGGCTCTTTTGATTTTAGCTAGTAATATCATCCACACTAACAACACCCTAAATTCCAGGTGGCGAGTCACAGCAGCCACATTTTCTGCAGAAACTAATATTGCAGGTTGTCACAGGTGGTTGTGCATCAGCCACAGGGCAACATCTTTTGAACTCGAGATGCAATGTCAAATGGAGATGTCAAATCTCCACTAATTTGACAATTGTATCAACAGCAAGGGCTCATCTTGTATGACATTCATGAATGTACCTGTCTGGCATTAGCATTACCAAGTGCCCACCAGCTTCTTTTTTTTTTTTTTTTTTTTGAAAGTGTGGGTGGAAGAAAACTCATGCTGGCATTGGTGCATGACTTTCTTTTACTCAGAAACGCTGTTATTGCTCATGGAAACAAGCCAATGCTGTGCCACTATAAATAACATGCATCACAATTGAAGCATTAACTGTGTCCCATACTGAGTACTTATTTGCTTTGACTTGAGAATAAACCTATGTGTTACCATTTGGTGGAAAAGAGAAATACAGAAAAGTTTCTTGTGATGTTCCTTCCCTACTTTGAAATACTGCCTGGTAAATACTTTAATTAATTTTCCACGTGCCATTGTTAAATTCCACCTCTGATAGAGAAACTGAGTGAGAGTAAAGATGGCGCATCTGTCGTGTCTTGTTCCTCTTTGATATGAATTAGTTTAATCAGCCTTATTAATTATAAAACTGGCTCGTTCAGAGCTTAATTCATGGCTCATTCTCATTTGGAAAAGACCTGATAATGACCTGGTTTTGAATACATCTCTAAAGGAACAGCAGTCACACGGGGACGTTTTCTAATATGCAGCGAAAACCAAATAATTGGAGTCGCTATACTTGTTTTGTAACAACTTTGGATTTGTGATGTTTACACCGAAGATCTTATTAAACCAATTAAGGATTTCAAAATGTAATAATGGCCTGTTAAATTATTAAAAATGTAATACAATCCCAAGGTTGCAATGTGGAGTCGAGAAGGTGCATAAATATTTCAATAATTTAAAGGTCTAGTGTCAATTTTTCGCTGTGGTTACAACTCATTTTTCTTGAAGTTGCGCTAATTTTAAACTTTTTGCGAATGAACTTGAAATTATGTAGGAACTGTGTAGGAAAGGTAGCATTACAATTAGTGTGTTCTGACTAGGACTGTGAAAGTTAATATGCTAGTGCAAGTGATTTATTTAATGCTCAATGTTCAATACATGTGGGATTACAACCATAATAGATAGCATGTATAAATCAATTTTTTCAAGTGATGACTGACACGGTTTGCTAACCAAGCTTAAAATGTAGGCTACTTTTCAAGAAACGCACATATAAAATGAGACTTGCTATAATGTCTGCCATGATTTCTTGTACCACTTACTCGTCTATTGTTACTCCAGGTTTTCTCATTTCCTGCCCTCTCCCTCTTGATTGAGGTATAAATAAATTCCCCCCTGTGAGTGATGGGACCCTTTACAGTGCTGTAGTCCTGCTGGTAATGGAACAATGCGTCTTTGTAGACGCTGAGAGCTGGATGTTACAGTAGTCAACACAGCCTTTCTGGCTGAAATGAGAACAATGTACATCAGACCAAAAACGCTGCGGTGGTTCATCACAGAGTTGCCCGTCATTAGTGGAGAACAGGGAGTGCTGTAGCACATTTCGTCTCCTAAAACTTATCTGTGAACCAAGAACATTAAGATCTCTGAGAGGTAAAATTCTCCTCAGGGTCTCTTTATGTCTTTCTCCACATTCAATTTGGTTGTACGTTTCTATATTCATATGCTTTCGTGTGTGAGACACCTTCACAGTTAGTTCTTAAGAGAAATCTATACATCAGTAACCTCTCCTCTGGAAGCCGTCATATGAACAGTTGAAAAGAGCTTTGAATGGTAAACACGCATAGATAAATCAATGCCAGTCTTCCTAATGGCTTCCTCTTGGCCAACAGCATTGTCAAGTGGCAGAACACACGTTTCCCCATCTCTCAGACACTGACACGGTTTTTCATGTTTAATATGGAAAAGCTGCTTGATTTTAAGCTATTGTATGTAAATAAATGTGACATGACATGACTTCATTGGAATGCCGTACAGCTCGTTCAAACATAACCGCGTTGCTATAATCATATGCTTTTTTAATGCTTGCTATTTTCTCAATTTAGTTGCATGTGTATTGTATTGAGAGGAAAGCGAGCAGCATATATTCATCTAACTGTCTCTCTCAGCAGTGTGGGCGGCGTCAGATATTCGATAACAGAATACGTATTTCGAACGTTGTTTTTCCCCTAAACGAAGACTGGAAAAGAACTTTGTCGTGAGTATATCGGGGACTAGCTGCTTTGAAACAATCTGTATTGTTTTCAAAGCAGCAAATTCTTACAAAATTCTCCTGTGAGAATTGGTTGGAAATTCCATATTCTTGATTCCCATTGGAACGATTACATTTTGACTGTGAAAATTTGCGAAACGACTGTAAACTTGACAGTGAAGCATCATTGAAGCACCGAAGTAGCTAGATTTCCAGCCCGTTCTCATCCCAAGACGTCATCTAACTGACACTTTTGACCATACGTCAACATCCGACGTTTTACGCACCCTTTAACGTCAGTTAGATGATGCTAGCTAACTCCAGCCCTACCCCAGACCTAAACCTAACTGAAGTTAAAGGATGCCCTAAAACGACAATGTTGACGTATTGTCAAAAGCGTACGTTAGATGATGTCTTGGGATGAGAATGTGTTGACATTTCTACTGTTTTTGTAGTGAAAACAGCTGCTCTAATTTTAAAAGTAAGTCTTTTTCAGTAAAATTCTACTTCTAAGTAGCGGTGTAGAATGACAACATATGCTACACATTTGTTGTTGTGTTGATATAACAAAAAGGCTCTAGCATTAGCATGTAGCATTGTATCTCCTAGTGTTGAGAAGTAAATATATTTTAGTAAATTTGCGATTTAAATCTCAGTTAAGATATTTACATATTTTTGTCAATGTATTAGCAATATATTTATCTCTTTCCCCGCCATTGATTGAATTGTCCGTGTTTTCTGAATTTCTGTTTTCGTGCATATTCTGAATCTGTAGTGAATCTCCTGATCAAAACAAAGGTGAAGCAACAAAAACAAGCGATTGCATATGTAAGCAGATTCATATGTAAAATAACACGATCATCAACATTAAAAATCATAGTAACCAAAACTGCCTAACGTTACTGAATGAAATGTTAACTCAGGACTGGCAGTGTTGTTGAACTCGATCTACTCCATCTTTTTGATCATCGTCTGAATCTAATCTGTTTGGGGTCTTTGTCAAAAATGTGTTTTTCTCAGCTTTTTGCTCAAAGTGTTGCTTTTTTATGAAACTTACCCATATTCAATTGTTGATAAAAAAAGGAATGCATGAAGCTGGAATAAAATAAACTTTTTTCTTTAAAATTAAACGTTTTTCAAAAACGCTGGCAGGGAAAGAGTTAAATCGTTGTAAAATGATCACTTGAAGATACAATGATATTAGTTCATTTTTGATGTGCGACATTATGGGAAGTTCAGCTTTAGAGTTTATCCACAAGTTGAAACCAACAATTCCCTGAAAATCAGAAATTGCTATCTTAACATACAGGTTGTACTGAAACACAAACGTAGCCCAGAGTGGGGAGAATCTATTGTTATGGTAATCGGAACGGTAGAGCTGTGTTGTTTTCCCGCGACTACAGCACCTCACCGTCACCAAATTGCCCTACACAGGCTCTACTACAGCCAGAACTGAACAATGTACAGAGTTCACTAAGCTAGTTGCATCCAAAGCAGTATCTAAAGCTGTATCTAAAGCCCTAGCACTCTTACAATTAACCTTGATTAAAGTTTGGATGCGTGCCTCTAGTTCTGAAATCTTCTCTGCCAGCCTGACTATCTCCCTGCATTTATCACTAGTACACAACTTAGTTGTAAAAAATAATTGTACAAATGAACAATGACAGTTTGTGTTTCACATATTTTGCATACATTAAGCAAACTGTCACCAACACTGTGATGCATTATTTGTGGGAATTAATGTTGTGGCACAATGGTAATACATCTAATTAACAGAGGCAATAGTGTTTAATCAGAAGAAAATATAATAATGATAATGCAGGTTGCAGCCTTGGTGTTCTTTGCTCCAGATAGTTCAACTATTGACAAGCTACACAGGGGTTAATACTCATTTATGAGAGGGAACGGGCATATGAGTGTCGGCTCAGGAAATCAATGTGCTTGCATGATTGCCATCCCCACGGTGGGTTGAGGGTGTCGGGGGAAGATGCTTGTCCTGCTGTGAAGAGCCATAGGGAGGTTATGGTCTGTCCAGTTCATCAGCTGCACAAGATGAAGCCAACAATTCCATGAAAATCAGAAATTGCAATCTTAACATACAGGTTTTACTCAAATTCAAAACGTAGCCCAGATGCTGTGATGATGAAACCTAAAAATATCACTTTAAATGGAGAAAAAATATAATATTTATAAAATATAAATGAAATTCGTGGTTTTGGTAAGAGGCGTGAGATTTCCCAAACACGCTCGAAGTGGTTGACCAATCAACACAGTTGTCCAGCCGGCCAATCAGAGCACATTCTGCTATTTGAAAGGAGGGGTTTCATAGAGCCAGGAACTAAACGCAAGCGTACGTTTCCCAAACAATGATGTATCCCGCTGCTTAACTCCCATAGTACGATGCATCTTTGAATAAATCAATTAGCTCACGACTGTTTCTCAAAACCGTATTCTTGTAATTTTGTATTTCAACCACTATGGTTAATGCAGATTAATCAGACTTATATCGGCCAATACCGATACCGATATTTTGGTGGTTCTACCTTTTATGCCTTCTTTTAAATTAACAATAATGAATTCCACAATTCTGAAAGAAATGCATATAAACACTTTTTTCTCTCCATTTCTCCCCCATTTCAACATCTGACGTTAACGCTTTACCTTTAGCGTCAGTAAGATGACGCAGGTAGGTTTAGTTCTGGGGTAGGGTTGGGATTAGATAGCGTCATCTAACCAACGTTAAAGGGTACCCTAAAACATCGGATGTTGACGTATGGTCAAAAGCGTCATTTATATGACGTCTTGGGATGAGAACGGGCTGGTTGTACATGGCAGAGAAATGGTGTCTATGTGAGCCTTCTTTTGTTGTACGACAAAATAAAAACAATACGTAAGATAACGCTTCCTTTTACAGTACAGTACTTACGTGTACTTGCAGTGTACTTACTTAGAAAGTACTAGCTAATATAAGGTAAGTACGTGGGTTAGGGCTAGGTTTCGGCGTAGCTTCAGGGTTAGTACCTAGTTATTACCTACCTTTTGTAATTACTATAATAAGTACCAGGGTAACAGAACTGTAAAAGGAAGCATTACCAAAATATTAAGCCTATGTTTTTATAACGACTAAAAGCAGACTTCTGAATTCTTGAATAGCCTATAGGCTAGCCTGTTATATTGAATATTATATTTCTTTAGATAGAAACAAACCTGCACATCTCTATCTCCAGGGTGTCCGGATTTCATAATCTCCACAACTAACTTTTGCAGTTTTGTGTCAGCATCAAAAAACTTAAATATCTTGTAAAACTTATATATCTCAGGTCAAGGACCATTGCAATACAGCACATATAGTTGGAAGTGGTGTTTCTAAAGTGTTTTTGTACTGCCTCCAGTAATGTTTTGTGTTCGTTTTAACTCCGTGGTCACTGTCGGCTTCTTAGCAGAGTAACCTTTTTAAGAGTCTCAAACGGGGATAACATCAGCAGTGGACACTTTTTTTGCTAATCTCTCTGGTTATTCGTTCAAACAGTGAGATAAGCGTGGTTATTCTTTCTGTCAGTGTTGACTGTTGCGCATTAAGTGTCACAGGTAGCTCGTAAGCTGCAGCGTACGCGGCAAGAGCTCTTCTCTGTTCCAAAAGACTTTCCATCATATAGAAGTTACTTCCTGCTTGAGTCTCTTTAGTGGAAGACCCATCTGTGTCTGAATGGACTGTAGATGTGAAGAAGCAAGCTGTGAGTGTGTAGTGACCTAGGATCTTACGGCACATACTGACCAATTCTGTCACACTTAATCGCTGGCTTAATTGACTTTGTTGACTGCCAGCTGGAGGGAATGAGCCATGCAGGGCAAACTCATAATATCACTGTCCGTCATGGCTTTAGCCATATTCTTCACTTTGTTACGTACAACAGCATGCACTCTTGATCTGTCAATTTTCCATCTATCCAATATGTCAGTGAATAATTCTTAGATTGACAAAGTATGAGAGCCAGTAAATTCTTGTGCATGAAGCAAGACTTTGGGCCCTATCTTGCACCTGGCGCAAATGGCTTGGTACACCGACGCATTTATCATTCCTATTTTGCACCCGTGCAAAGCGGGCTTTTGTTCGCACATCGTTCATCATGCTCTTAAAGGGAATGTGATACGACACTCTTACTGGTTTGTTTCCGCCCAAACCCCACCTATGAATAATGAAGCTATTTCAGACCAACCCCTTTTAAACTTGCGTCAGGTGCAAGAGTCATTTATCCCGCCGGTAAAATAGCAACAGCACCCAAGACCCGCCCACAAAGATACTTGCGCTTGATACTTGCATTTCAGATCGTTAAAAAAGGGCCCTTTAAGTTTAAAATCACAATCGATCCATTGTGCAGTGAGACTAATCAAACTCGTTGGGCTTACAACTGAAGACCAAATATCTGTGGTGAAGCTCATCACTGAGTCATTATAAAGAAGCTCTTGAATATGATCTGCCACACGGTTGTACTGTATATCTTGGGTAAACGGATGTCTGCAAAATAATTCTGACTTTGTAAAGTGTAGCGACGCTCAAGGTGTCTTTACCAGTCGTTGAAATCCTGTGTCTTCCACTACGGAGAATGGTTGATCATCAAGGGCCATAAATTCCATTATTTTCCGAGTAATTTCTCGAGCTTTTGGGCTTTCAGATTTTAATTTTCTGGTGGATTTTAAATTTAATAGTCACGCTCGTGTTTGTTTGGCATTTAACGTTAACCTTTGTAGCTGAAGCAGTTGTGTTAAAGGATTTCACGGAAGTTCCCTTTCGTAGTCACTCCAAGTTACGTCGAATGGGGGTTTCGCGTAGAAAGCCTGTCATCTTCGAGTATTAAAAAACGAGCCAATGGCGATGAAATGCCATGGGTCTGCAGAATTTACATAGCATATCTCCGCCTCACCGCATGGGAATTTAAGGAGAATCCAGACGCAAAAGCAGTTATGTTTTTGCTTCGGAGCCAAGAGCACCTCTTCACTCAACAAGCCAGATCCTGAGTATTTTCAGTGACTACATCTCTTCAAGATGAGCGAACTCACCGGTGTTGGTGTGGCAGCGGTATCCAGCGAGTTTCACATTGCCTGCGATCTGAGCAGTGGTCTGCCAGTCTCTGTGTCTCTCCCTGGTCGCTTCAACATCCGCAGAGTTTCTTCCTCTCACTAAAAGAGCGTGCACGCGGCACATCTTTTTAAAGACGCGTCTTTCTAAAGACGATCTGCCCATGTATTTCTGAGTGCGGTATTCTGATAGATTCAGCTGATGGGCGCGAGCGCCGTTATGACGTGTTTTGGCTTTGACAGCGCTCAGACAGCACTTGTGGGTGTCGCGTTCTCTCAGTGGGAAGATGACCATCGCAATGTAACGGTCGAGACTCAATGAGCTCAATAGAGTGAGAGTCTCCTCATGCACACACCGATCTATTTTTCTCCATGTGAGATAATATTTCGGCTGGTGGCCAGAGTGACCTAAGACGTCAGGTCTGGAACTAAACCGATGAAAATTCCTCGTTCCACACCCCGTCTTTCACGTTGCAATCCATGTGGTCCCGAGTGAGTTCTCATTCGGTCCCCTGGCTGATGAAATCATGTTTATCGCCACATCACAAGGTTAGCTGGAGTCCTCTATGCTGCTGTCCTCGGACGTACTAGCATAACGAGTTTGATCCAGAGATCACAGCTATGCTTTCCTGGGCTGCCACAAGTATCGGGCTTGTGTGGAACCTTTTGCCATGTCCCGAGCACTTAAGTCTGATGACTGGTATTTGGGGGTGGTGAACCCAAATCCTTTTTACCCGGATGTGCATGAAGAGGCAATGAGATTGTGGAAGTCTCCTTTGACTTTTCACGACTGCTCAGCGACCTCTTCCGCCTTCTCTGCCCTCATAGAGGCCAGGGCCAAGGGTACACTGGGGTTCCCCCCTGTGGACTGTTCTGTGGCAACAATTATGTGTCCCCACAGTGCCTCTACCTGGCGTGGCAACCCTAAGCACCCCTCCAATGCCTGTAGGTTCCTGTCTACTCCGGTGGTTGGGACCTATAGAGCTTCGGGGCAGGCTGCCAACTCACTGTTTGTTATTGCCATCCTTATGGGTGTTCAATGACATGCACGAGGGTAGGGCTAATTTAGGGCTCATCCTTGATCTACCTACCGTCATCGACCTTGCTCTACGAGCGACGAAGGTGACCGCATGCACCCTAAGTCAGGACATGTCCACATGCGTGGTCAGACATCTCTGGCTTAACCTGGTTGATGTGCACAAGGCTGAGTGAACCAGTTTCCTCAAGTTCCCCATATTCCAGGCTGGCCTCTTTGGCGGCGCGGTCGAGGACACTGCCCAACAGTTCTCAGCCGCGCAGAAGTGGACTGTGGCTTTTTTGTCTGACCCTGTGGCCTGCTGCCTACCAGCCGCCGGCTCAGACGCCTCAGTACGCTTGCCGCCAAATGCGCCCTCCTGCGACTTCCGCCCCCTCCCGCCCGGCCCCAGTAGCACCGGGCTGCGCCGTAAAGGTGGTCATGGGAGTTGGCCATGGAGATGGTCACCACCGACAAGGTGGTCTATGCTCTTGCCTCCTCTTATGAAGTCAGAAGCACCTGAGGTCACTTTGTGCTATTTACATTCCAGGAGATCGGAACTTTGCTGCCGGCGAGCTGTCACGGTTCCGGCCCATCTCTGGCGAATGGCGACTCTCCTGTTTGAACTCGTTTATCAAAATGAACAAATATTTTTCCGAGTCAGTTAGTTCATTCAACGAATGAAACAAACGAATGAAAAGATTCATACATTTTGATGAACGAGTTCGAACAGGAGAGTCACGAACGTACATCGCAGTACGGAGCAAGGTGAGCTTTTGAGCTTATAAAACTTAAACTTTGCTATTTTTTTTTAAATGAGCGATCGATTCGCTTGATAAGACCCTTATTCATCTTCTGAAAACGTTTAAAGCCCTTTGAACAGTTTGCAGTTTGCACTGAAACTGTCTTTTGGACCTTGAACCGTTTGGTTCCCACTGAGGTACATTATATGGAGAAAAATACTGGAATGTTTTCATCAAAAACCTTAATTTCTTTTCGACTGCAGAAAGAAAGACATGGACATCTAGGATGACATGGGGGTGAGTAAATTATCAGCAAAAGTGTTTTGAAAAGTGAACAACTCCTTTAAGGTCTATTCATTTGCTGTTGGGTCTCATCTGTGATATAAGTTGTAAGCCATTCTCTTGTGGGATTTGTCTTCCTGTGGATTTATTAAAGATAGCCTTTTCCTTCATTACCGTGTTTCTACAACACAGCGTTTTGACAGATTGGAAAAGAATGTAGAATTTGTTAAATATTAGAAAATATTCATGAATAAATGTTTTGGAAATCCAAGGTTATAAGTCAGTTAAATAAACATCTACCACCTACTTACACATTCAATTACAAAAACACAACATCTCCTCTGACAAACAAGAAGGCATGAAAATATGTACTTGCAAACATGACAATAGCTCAAGGAACATTTTTTTAGTTTTTTTTGTTTTTTGTCTCAATGACATTCGCACACCTGTTGACATTTCCTAGGCCTTTAAACGTAGCATAAAGTGTATTCTGGCAGGCCTTGACTGCGGAGGTCAACATGGTTCCCATGGAAACCAGGAAAAGGGTTTTAGGAGCCATGTGTCTATCATCTGTCAAGGCTCTTGGTAATATAGAAATACAAAGAATAAGTTTGTTGACTTTACAGTGATACTGCATTACAGTAGATACAAAATTGAAGCTAATGGCTTAAATGTGGTATGTTTTGGTAATCTTTTTTTGTCAGTTTTTGTCAGACTGTTTTATTGTAATTGCATGATTATTTTGGATGTTAGGAACTCTGAAATGAGGACAGTACGGATCAGTTCAGGTTAAGTTGTATTTAATTCCTAAAGCAGTACCGGCTGGACGGTTTGATAGGACGTGTCATGCAAATTATAGGATACTTGACACACTCAATCCATCAAAAATGCACTATAGTCTTGCTCAAAGTTTCTGTTTCACAGATGAAATCTTGTTAGATTTGCATCCTTAAAATCTGAAATAGCACCACAGCAAGAGCCATTGATTGGTTTCCTTGATAGTCTGGCTGAGCATAGAAAGATGCTTCTGCCTTCCAGCAGATGTTTCACTCGCTTTAAATTTTACAACATATGTCGAGTATTGTAAAATATGTCCTGTTCAAACTGACAGCGATTTTATTGCTGCAGGTCACAAGGTTCAACGGCTAGTAGGCGTTCTTACAGCTGAATCCCCTGACTAGCTTTTGAAAATGTTTTCACAAAAAATATATATAAATATATATGTATGTATGTACTGATTTGAACAGCTTGTTATTTATTTTGTTAGCTAATATTTTGCTAGCTTAGCAGTTAGCATACTTGTAGCCTGTTAGCTAATGCTGGGTTCAGACTATACACAATATTTTCGTTTGTTACGTTAGTCATAATTTTGACTCCTTAATTTCAAAACAATGTCATAGACAAAAGATGGCAGACTTCACACAGACTACATCACTTGCCATCTTTAACGACATGCGCAATGTCTTTGAGAAGGTGGAACTAGCGAATGATTTCCAGAAACAGAGCATAAACAAACAATGGCTACCGAAACGATGTTTTTCAAAAATAGTCCAAAAATAAGAGTTCCACCCTGCAGCACCAATACCATCATCTCTATTAAATTTAGCCATGTTTGAAAGCTGTATAGAAGTGCTCCTACTTGCTAATTTGAAGTGCACATTCAATACAACTAAGAGCACTTATTTTACACAAGGGAGGCGTTACTACAGTACCACGTGGACTAAACAAAGTCTTCATCGCTGTTCATTTGCATGTAAAGTTAAACTTTTCTCAACTTTATTGTCACTAATTGCCGCTTGCAACTGACTGAAAACTAATTGGTACCAGCTGCTTTGTTGCTGCTGGTGTAAATAGGGCTTAATAATACATTTTAAAGGACATCTTTCTCCAGTGAAACTGTATTGACTCCAGCTCTGGCACTGATCTCATTGTTTGCTTGTACTTATCAATAGCTGGCATTAGCTGTATCGCCTTCCTATTTCTTCAGGGAACCAAGACTGAATTCACGCTCCCTTCCTCTCCAGTTAATCAGGAGGAGAGCAGGCGCAGTTCAAGCTGAACCACCGTTAAAGGTCAACCTCAGCCATGGGACTGAGACACCAGCAGTTTGGAGAGGGATAGAGTTGATTTTGCTTTTAATCCACAGCAGATCAAATGCCACAACATTTGTTAAACTAACAGCTCAGAGAAAACGGGAACATTGCTTCCTAGAGTGGTATTATCAGGGTTGCGCATATAAACACACATTTAATTTAAAAATGATCACAGTAAAAACATGAACATGCAAGACATCTTTACATGAAGTTTCTTTTTAGTATCTGATATTTCTTAAGAAAATTGCATGAATGTAGGAAGCTAATTTGACTGTAGAAAGCCTAGTTGTCCATGCAGCTTATATTGTAGCTACTTTCTTTGAAAGGAATAACTTGTAACTTAGCTTACCCAGACAACAAACTGACATTGAATCAACGTGGAAACGACGCCTCTCATGACATCGAAACAACGTTGATTTTGCTCATCGAATTAACATTGAACCAACGTCAGACGCGGCATTCTTCAAAGCTAAATGAAAATCGAAAATTGGTTTGCTTTCATAACATTGAAACAACGTTTATTTCAAGTTGATTTTCCAATAGTTTTAAAAGAATGACGCGTCTGATGTTGGTTCAACGTTAATTCGATGAGCAAAATGTCGGATCAATGTTGTTTCGATGTCATGTTTCCACGTTGATTCAACGTCAGTTTGCTATCTGGGTAGCTAATATATGTGTACAGTAGTGAGCAACTCGGCAAGCTAGCCACATTTTTGTGTTTTGCGACACTACTCCATTATTATTTTTTTATATAAATGTGCATTAATCACATCTTACTTATAGCATTTTAAAAAATAGCTTACGTTTAAATGGCAAGACACTTTGTAGTATTAATATCTACTTTCTGTAGGGTAGCAGTCAGCTTAGCTAATATTTGTGTAAAGTAATTTGCAGATTAGTTAGCTATCTAAATTTTTAAAGTTGATATTTTTATAATCATGTTATGTGTCAAATGCAGCTGACTGTCCGGGGCTGAGTTCATATCCGGAAAAAGATACGTGACGCAGAATCAACAGAACAGGCAACAGGTGTGAAACCAATTAGAAACCATGGGAACATACTACGAAGGAGAACTCAGGGAAATGGTGACAGGAATATGAAACAGAACATTACAATAAAACAAAACCGAAAAAGATACAGAACCTAAAATGACAAGTTCGTGACACTGAACATTTTTAAACTTAACCCTCTGGGGTCTAAGGTATTTTTGGGGTCCTTGAGTTGACATGCCCTTAAATATATGCTTTTTTCAGTTGCTTATAAACATATCAATGGCAAAGGTGTCATTAAAGGCCCGTACACACCGGGACGAATATCAGCGCGCGTTATCCGTCAGCGTTGTTCAACGCGTTTTTTTGTGTTCACACCCAAGCGATTTTCGCTGACGATGAGCCGAGTGAACTTGCAAATTCATTCCCTGACATTAGATGGCGCCCATTTGCCATGCAATACTACTCCATAACAGTTATCTTTTATCAAGATGTGTGTAGTCCCTTTCGCGTTTGTCATACAGTTCTTTATGTTCTAGCACCAACGAAAACAGCAGCTCTACATTCATCTTGCCTTGCATCTTCTTCGTCTTATTTCTTTCTGGCTGTGTAGACGGCGACACGTATATCTTCTTCGCCATTGCAAATGTGTGCTCGGCAAGTCCGTTTTGTGTTTGAGCGCCCCCAAGTTGTGTTTTACCGTCTCTTCAGAAGCTAAAACTAAAAAAAAACAAACCCGAGGTGTTTTTTTTTTTTAAAACAACGCTTTTACGCGTGGCATTTTATGTGTCGGTGTGAACACTCACATTGGCGCCCTTTGTTTAGTCATGAGGCGTTAAATGTCGGTGAATAACGTGCGCGAAATTCGTCCCGGTGTGAACGGGCCTTAACACGTTATTTGTTATCAAGTAAACTTTGTGTCAAATTTCTAAAAACAATCTTATATTTGTATTTATTTAAGTAGCTTCCATGTAGCTTAACTAGCTTCTTTCTCCGAAGAGTAGCTTTCAGCTTGGCATAGATAATATTATTGTAGAATAGTTACTGTAGTTTAGCTACCAACAGTGAACAGGGATGTGATTTTTCCGGATTAATCCGGAATTCCGGATTTTCCGACCTGAAAATGTGACCTACGTGAATCATGCAGATCTGTAAAAAAATAAAAAAGGGGAGGGGGACGGGTCACGGGTGTCGGTTGGGTCGGCTGCCGCCGGTCCGGAGTGAAAAAGAGAGGTTATGAGGACATAACTGGCTGACGTGCGTACAGATTCTTCCTTCCTTTCCAAGTATCAACAAGGACGTACTTGCGTTCAGCTCGTTCACCGGCTCAATTTCGTACCTCAGTCGCTCTCGCGCTACTGTGTTATCGTTGTCAGTTTACAAGAACATCACCGTAAGGTCCCCAGTAGGGCTGGGCGATATATCGATAAATTCAAATTTGCGCTATGATCCTTGCTCCAAGCAAGCTGCTGACTGCTTTTGAAAAATATGAATATCGTGCATTCTATCAGTTTTAGTTCTGACGCCTCCGTCTCAACAGCATTAGTGTACAACGCGACAAATACTAACATAAAATATTAACGCAGAGGAACGGCCAAATCAGTTCATTTAGTTCACAAAAGTTCATTATTTGCATGTGCTTTAAGCCTTACCGGTTAACGTAAATGTCATTCACTGCTAATGCGCGGTTCTGAGCACTAACACCCGACGCGCACAAGCACTAAAAGCTTGTCTAACAGTGCCTGGTTGCTGGACTAAGTTATCTTTCGAGTCTTAGTTCTTTAATACTCTCAAATACACACACGGTTTACAGAAGAAAATTTGGTTATGTCTAAAGTGAAAGCAAACCGAGAAAATTGAGAGAAATCTGCTTGTCAAATGCGCGTGTATAAGACGAGTCACCTACAGGTCTTAAAGTGACAGTAGCCCTAATAATAAACATGGTACCGCTTGTCCTTAAAGGGATAGTCGACTCAAAAATAAAAAAAAATTCTGTCATTATTTATTCACTAAAATGTTGTTCCAAACCTGTATTAATTTATTTCTTGTGCTGAACACAAGATAAGATATTTTGAAGAATGTGGGTAACCAGACAGTTGCTGGTCCCCATTGACTTCCATTGGGAAAAATGTACAATGGAAATCAGTGGGGTACATCAACTGTTTGGTTACCCACATTCTTCCAAATAACTTCAACAGAAGAAAGAAACTTATTCAGGTTTAAAACAAGTTGAGAGAGTAATTAATGACAATTACAATTTTTGGGAGAACTATCTATTTAATGTTAATAAAACAACAAAACAGAAAAAAATCACTCATTGCTCTTGACTGAGAACCTTAACAGTTGCTTTAATATGAATTAATTAATAATGTATACAGTGAAGACCCGTGGGGGTGTGTGTGTGTGTGTGTGTGTGTGTGTGGGGGGGGGGGGGGGGGGGGTTGTGCGGCTCGGTATATTTTCCTGCTTTTTTGTCCTTAGCCAATCACATGCCTGAGTGAAGTAGCTTGCCCAACACTGTATAAAAAAGCAATTTATGGACTGCTTTTACCAAATACACTCTCATGGCATTCCCTAACTATTTTTCATTGTCGGACAATTCTTATTAATGGTTAGTTTATGGGGTGAACCTTTATGAACCTTTTCTTTTTGAAAATTGTGTTTCACAGAACAGAGCAAGGACAACAGAACATATTTCATTGTGACTTTAATAGGTGTCATTGGTTTAGGTACCCTTTCAGATTTCATAAGTTGTTGTTATGCGTACTGAATCCTCGAAGTAGTGCAGCTCTGTTATTACATTCTAAATGCTGACATTTCAGTAAAAGGCCTTTATGTTTACAGTTCTTCTTGAAGTGCATGTCGTTCCCGGTTGAAGCAGCATTATTGTTCTCAACGCAACATAACCTGACTGCTCTCTCCAAATGTCACCTACAAATTGGCAAGTTAACATGTTAGCCACTGTAGAGCTTACTTCCATGACCTGCATATGTTATATGTGGATGTTTATTTGTTGGTGAAGGTCATTGAAGATTCTGCTTTCAATCTCTGAAACACAATAGAACCCATTCCAATGGCACAATGTCTCTGTTGAATGAACATTTGCAGTCTTTTATTATACCTATGTGGCAATTCGTAAGGAAGCAGACGTACTTATGAATGAATAAATCAATTGCAATTTAACAAGGGCATAATTGAATACCAAATGTAAAAGGTGAACCTGCATGTCTCAGCAGGTTTTTGAGTAAAAAGTCTTTTTGTGTGTGTGTGTGTGTGTGTGTCAAAATGCCGTTTCCCTCCCAAGAGGTATCTGAGGGGATTTGTGCCAGTAATACTAAGTACAAATTACACATGCCATCTGTAGCCCTGTAGATTACCTAAATGTTTTGCATGGCCTCGGACTAATTCAGTATGGTTTTTTTTCTGTCTTGCGGTGTACATTTTAATATTTCTCCACTTCAAAGTTCCTGTGATACAGATAATAGCATTGGTTTACTAAACATGTAGAAAGACAGACAGACAGATGATAGATAGATCCATCCTTTTAATTACAGATGCCATTTAATGTAATACCAGCAAGACTATCACAGTACAGGTGGTCCAAAGCTACATGAACCAGAACTACTGTAGACTTCCTAATGCAGTGATGCTGAATAGCAGGCGTACGTTGCCATAGGGGGCAGTATTAAGCCTTTTCCATTCTTTAAGACTTAGTCCTATTTATACACTAATGAATTATGTTGTCAAGACCATGGCCAGCTGTTTTCTGTAAGCAGTCTGCAGCAATGTTTTCCTTTTGCCTGCCATATTATGCTTTATCATATATATATATATATATATATATATATATATATATATATATATATATATATAATCAAGATATGTTTCCTTTAGAACCAAAATGACATAAGATATTTGACTTTTCTGACTACAACATTGGCAAATCTTCTTTCTTGTGTTTTTTGTTGTTGTTTTTGTTTTTTAAATGCACTTAATTTTTATACATTTCTTCTCAAGTAAATGTATCTTGATTTAAGAATGCTCCAATATTTGTACTGGAAAACAAGGCAAAAAGGCAAAAACATTATATATATATATATATATATATATATATATATATAATGTTATCAAAAAAATGTGTATATATATATATATTAGGGCTGTCAAAACGATTAATCGCGATTAATCACATCCAAAATAAAAGTTTGTGTTTACATAATATATGTGGGTGCACTGTGTATAATTATTTTAGATATATAAATACACACACATGCTTGTATATATTTAAGAAATATTTTCATTTATATTCTGTATATGGATTTATATCTAATTTATATTATATATAAATATAAATATTTTATATATAAATAATATTTTTTTCTTAAATATACATGCATGTGTGTTTTTATATATGCACAAAATAATTATACACAGTGCCCCCACATATATTATGCAAACACAAACTTTTATTTTGGATGCGATTAATCGTTTTGACAGCCCTAATATATATATATATATATATATATATATATATATATATATATATAAATGTATTTATATGTATTTATATGTGTTCATGTATATATAGATATGAACATTATGTATATATATATTGCTCACAAGTAGACATAATTTATCAGTTATCCTGGATTGAGTACGCCCACAACTGGGTTTCAACCTCCTTTGTTTCCCCTAAAGGGCTCCGTTTCAGTCCGCTTTTAGACACGCACTTGCAAACTTCCCTAAGGACTTCCCGGTGGAAGTCGGTGGCATCCCTGCCACCATTTTGAAGTTCATTTCTCTTCATAAAGTGGACGAGGGAAGTTTATATGGACAGACACTCGTTCCCTCGATTTTGACCGAGGGAGTGAGTCTACTTGTACACTTCAGGCAGCTCCATATACCACAATGCAACACAATTGTGACGTCATCACAGATCTCGTCTAATCACCTCTGCCACAAACAACTCTGATATATTAATTATATATATTTTTAGATAGTTTTGGATGCTGCATTAAACAAATTCTTAAAGGGAAAAAATGTAAATAATAAATCAATTCCATGGCTGATTCCAAGTGATCAAGGGCTTAGGACTTTCCAATTCAGCCAATTGTAGCTTCCGCCAGTAGTGGGCACTCGTGCAACGTAAGCAATGTCGTACATTCGAGTGAACAAGACGAAGGTAAGTTAGCAAGTGAAGGGCATGACGATTTTGGACTGGAACGCAGCCCAGGAGCTCGACGATGCCTTCGTCCGCCAGGGTTGTCTGGTAGAGGACTGAGGAAACATTGACCAGGACTTCCAGACGAATCAAGGCGGCGTCCCCGCTACATATGTGGTCAGAAGGTATAACTGTTTACCAAGGACCAACCTCTCTGGGTGGCCTCTCGCAAATTAGCAACCAAGTTCATTGGGCTATACTAGATCACCAAGGTGTCGAGTCCGGTTGCCTTATGGCTCAAGCTACCTTCCACATTTGGTCAGGTACACCTAGTTATCCATGTTCCTCGGGTCAATCCTGTGTTTCATTCCGACCTTAACCCATTTGTTTCTGTCCCTATAACATGTTGGATACTTGTACTACTTGTTTTGTCTCCTGATTTCCTCAGGCAGTTCCCCACTGCATTCAGCCCTAGTCTCAATCTCCGATCATGGATTTCATTTGTCTCAACAGTGCCCCCACCGCTGCGCTGTATGGACTTGTTCTGGCTCTTCAGCCATTGCGTCCATATCCGGAGAACGCTTCCACAGAAGTTCCACTGAAATTGTTCCTGTCTGGATTATTGAGTTCCTGTCTGGATTATTGACAGGCTTTTGTGTTGCCTTTTTGAAAGAAATTGCCTTTTTTTGGTGCCCGTCGACTGAGCTTGTGTCCTGATCTGACAAACCCCTTTAATCCGGACCCTAAAGGCCTGTTCACATCAAGGATAAATATAACAATGAAGATTTAGTTCTAGAGTCATTCTAAATGTAAAAGAATAGAATAGTTCACTCCACATAACGAAAACTGTACAGTAAAACAATTTCATTGGAATCACTTTCAGAGTGATTTTTCCCCCAGTTGATGGACGATAAAAACATTGACAGCCAATCAAAATCCATCCTGCTTTATAAAGCTTGAGCATTTGAAGCGGCAGACGAATACTGCTGCATGTGCTTAGAATAAACACTAATCATTCTTTGGTGTGGATGCTAATATAGTTAGTTATATAGTAGTTCTAGTTGTTGGTGTGAATGAACCTTGACCCTACTCTTACTTCTAAACCTATTTATACCTCAAAATCATTAGCAGTAAATGTGAAAAAAAATGTATCATTACATAGGAAATCCCCTTTTTGTAGGTTTTGTATGTATTTAGAGATTCAAGCATGTTTTTGTGTCAGATCATTCCAGAGTTTTGGAGCTATCGAGACAAAAGCTTAATCTTCACATCTCTGTTTAGTTCTATGGGTTGTTAAAGCTGACCTTGAAGACAGTTTTGGTTCATATTTATCATTCAAATGCACCATACAATGGGGCCATACCATGCAATGATTTCTAAACAAAAACAAAGTACCTGTACGAGTACCTGTCAAAAGCCTCGCGGCAGCATTTTGGACCAGCTGTAAGAGGTTGAGGTAATGATTTATTTATGCCGACATAGCGATTTGCAGTAATCCAGCCTTGTAAATACAAAAGCATGAATGAGTTTTTCGAGATCACGGGTGACTAAAATGGTTTAACCTTTGCTATTAAACTCAAGTGATAAAAACAAGACATAACGACAGAATAAATCTGTTTTTTAAAACTTGAGATCACTGTCAAGAAGAGTCACACTAATGGCATACGGAAAGGGGGATAAACCACCCAGATCAACAAAATTGTTTGGTACTCCAAACCACAAAACTTCAGTTTGATTTTCATTTAGTTTAAAAAAAATTAAAGATAACCATGATGCCTTAACCATGACCGTTTCAAGGTATGAGAGTAAAATCTCATGGTCAATGGTGTCAAATGCAACGCTAGGGTCCAGTAAAACAAGAACTGCTGAAGACCCTGAGTCAGCTACAGTAAATATATAATTTAAAACCTTGATCAAAGCTGACTCAGTACTATAATGGTAAGCCCTAAAACCTGACTGTAAATTTTCAAAAATATTGTTTTGAAGTAAAAAGGTGTTTATTTGATTCAAAACCACCTCCAAAAACCTTTGATAAAAAAGGTAACATTGAAATTGGCCAATATTTATTTATTTTATTTTATTTTTAAGAGGCTTAACATGTTTAAACTGATTAGGGACTAGTCCTGTTAAAACACTTTTATTTATAAAAGATAGGACAGGGCCAAGAACATCAAATTCTTCCTTTACTAACCTCGCTGAAATTATATCTAATAAACAGTCAGTTGGTTTTGACAGCTTGATTACCTCAGCTAGTGACTGTAAAGAGATCTTTTCAAAATGGTCAAAACTAACAAATGGTGGCCAGACATCTGAAGGATCAAACCAACTAGGTTTTAATTTCAGAGATCTTTTAGACAAAATAATCCAAAAATGTTGAGCTGATGGCATCCTATTCCCTCACCGTTTTCATTAGACTCTGTTTTTCCCAGACTTCATTTCCCAGAATCCTTTGCTCATTATTAGTTTATCTGTTTCAGCTGTGTCTTGTTTCATTTGATCATCACCCTGTCTATTTAAATGCCTTTTGCCTTCATTCTTTGCTGGTTTGGTTTTCACTCTGTCAGTATTTTGAGCAGTTCCTGGTTTCTTTATATTTTCCTGAGTTTTGGATTTCTTGTTTCTGTCTGCCTCAGTGGATTGTTTTTGCTCTGATTACAAGTGCTTGACCCTCTGCCTGGTATGGACTATGATCATGGATTATATTTGTTAATAAACTGCATTTGGATTGAAACACTCTCTGTCTTACTGAATGTCTTACCACCACAACCTAATCAGAATTTACTATGTTAAATAAAATTTGTGGCTTACTACTACCTCTTGTAATTGCTTCTGCAAAGTATTTTTTTCTGAGCCATCTTTATGGCATTCTCATAATTGTCTTGAGACTCCTGTAACATTTGAAAACATACCTGTAACTTTTCCTTTTTTGTTTAATTTTTCTACAGGTTATCCTCAACCTACTAGTCACATCATTCAGCAAGGGCTCAGGTATGGATTTTCACTTTTTGACATGAAGTGGGCAGTGAAGGCTGGTGATAATTATTTTTGGGACAGCGGGGCAAAAATAAATAGCCCTATAAATATACAAATAAATTTCAGATAGATGTTTGAGGTCTCTTAATCCCGTTGTTGTCCACAAAACTTCAGTACTGACACTTTGAAATAAAAGACAGGGAAAGCAAAAAAAGGGCATTGCTAACATCACATTCATCCAGCGACCTCCATTTCTTATAAAAAGCGTGGGTGAAGCTCCGGGTGTAGCTTCGTCCTCTGGCACTGCTGCTGGATTTGTAAATCGGTTGGTCCGATCCAAGATCCTTAATCTTTTTTTTCTTCCAACGAACTCATCGTTAAAGGGTTTTTTTTTTTTGGTAAATCAATGACAGAATTTGGTTTAACTGCTGCCATGATCACTACGAAATTGATCATCCAAGCAAGGTTTTGGCGAAGTCGCGAGAACTAATTAGGGGTGCGTTTCCCGAAAGCATAGCCAACTATGGTCGCAAGTTCCGTCGTTATCAGCATAGTTCAACGAGTCGTTGTTTCCCGAAACAATCGTTCCAACGTACATTCGCAAACAGCATCGCAAAGTTGTGTGGTTTGAACGACAGCTCTTGACCTGTGGTTAGAGGCATCGTTTCTATATTGCATCACATTTGGATGAAATAAAACCTTGTATTGAGCAAAATAAGCGAGCTGACATTCAGTACAACCGGTACCTTTTATTTAGAATACATACAAATGTAATTTTCGTCTTTTAGTTTGTCAAAAGATTTTAAGTAATGTGTTTGAAGAGTGTGCATGTGCGAACGTGCTCTATGTAAGAACGAGCCAAATATTGAGGGTAATAAAGCAAAATAACTGAGAACATTTAGAAATAGTGCTCAGATGACGTGTTTGTAAATTATCTTAAAAAATCTAGCGTTAATTGGATCTCAAACAGTTTCATTAAAAGTAGTCATTACTCCACCACGCGCGAAACCAACGTGGTTGAACGATGCTTTGCGACAATGGGTTTTGGGAAACAGTCATGACTAGCTAGTTTATTTTTTATATATAAACAAATAACTACAATTATCATTGAGAATGAGAAAGCTGAAATGAATGTGTATTTATTTATAAAATGAAATGGAACACATTTTCCCATATTATTTAATTTTAATCTGCATAATTTCTTAAAAAAAAAACTATTAATGTGTGAAAAGGCTATAACTTGTTTTTAAGCTGTTTCTTCTCTTTTGTAACCAGCAACTTATTTAGAGAAACCACCTCGTCACCTTGTGCAGACATAATGAATATAAATGAACCATAATGATCATGTAAAATATGCCTCACAAAAACAGAACAACAGAAAAACTGTGGCATATTGCAGCGCTTTAAGGTCTGAGAGATGCTGCAATATGCGGATTGTGGATGATATGTGACTGTATGTATATGAAAGCACAAGAGTGATTAGATGTTGCAGTTTTTTACAATGTATTTCAGTTCAGCAACATACATCATTTATGATTTTTAAGAACTGCTGTGGAATAAAAACAGTTAGAAGTAAAACACATGGATTTGGTAAACATACGCTCTGGTTGGAAATAAGTCATGTACATCTGAATACACACAGTCAATGCATGTTCCGCATTGCACAGATATTGATGATATATTGAATACACCTCGAGCCAGTCATGGTCTCAGTGTGCATTCACTGTACAGTCATGCGACTCGCTTGATCAAATTTGCGTCCCCAGTTCTTGACTCGATAATGGAATATCAAAGGCCTAATCCGATTGATGGTGATCCATCAACGTCCACATCAGACACAGGACTCCACACTTATTTGAACGGACGACAGGTTTCCAGGCAGACCTCGTAGGCCTCAATTTGGTTTGCAGATAAATAAATAAACACAACGGCACTTGTCTGGAAAAGAACAGATTGTCGAACAGCTGGTGCCAATGAGCAGAATCATAAAAGCATGTAACTGCTGCGTAACGGAAAAATGGTAAATACTCTTTGCTTTCCTGAAACCAACTTCCTTTTGTTTCCAGTGCAGGAATTTACACCTAGGTCTGCCAGAGCTTACTAAAGACCGCAAGAAATAAAAAAAAAATAGGCAGTTTTGTGGGTGTTAGACAATGTTAGTTTTGAGGTCATCTGCAGTATATTATTCATTCACGATTGTCGTTTTTATTCATATTTGACTTGGCGTTTCGCACGACGAGTGCACTCGTCAAGCAATTTCATGTGGTCATTTAACTCCAATTTGCCACAATCATCGCAATTGCATTGGCTAAACCCCATAAACCACTCATGTTTTTAAAATTTCATTCAAGTTTACAAGCATTTTATCCATGCAAAGTAATTAAACGTGTGTTGGAGTATAAGGCCAGGCTATTTACCTGCTGCCCCTCGGTGGAGTTTCGCTTAATTACTCTAACGCTGACGAACGGCAGCTATTCTCGCAGACGCTGTTGTATTGTTCAATTACGCTCCAGATTCTGTGCTCTTTGCTAGAGGCGTAAAACTTGAGGTTTTCATTAAATCAAATGAATACTGTGATTTTGCCAAAACCACCCACATAAACAACCTCCCAGGCCCCTCAGGAAAGATTGCGGGGGGATTTAAGGGCTCATGCATGAGTAAGATGGATTTGAGGATTTTCTTCATAGATACAGGCGAATAAAAGAGTTCGGCGATTTGTTACTTGTACACGCTTTTCAATCCTGGATAAGAAGGCGAGTGTTAGTGGTGTATTATGACAGTACGGACAGCTGAGATTACAGTGGAGATTACACTGCTTGCCAAATCACACTAGATAAGGACAGGTAATTAACAGTTATAGGAAGATTGTCGACATTACAACCCAAATATGTTTATATTTATGTTTCACCAGCACTTAGCTGCTCTGTACAAAAAATACCTACTAAAACACAGTATTTTGACCTTGTTTGTTCTATCAACAATGAAGACTAATATGTTATACACTCACTGGCCACTTTATTAAAGGGATAGTTCACTTTGAAATTAATTTTTGGTATGTTTTAGCTTACCTCAAGGGCATCCAAGATGTAGGTGTCTTTGTTTCCAGAGTATTTTCAATTTTGACATTTTTTGGTCAAACCGTTGTTGTCTGCCAGTCATATAATGCAGGTTTAGGGGTCCACCTCAAAGAGCATGCACAGACAAGTCAAAATTAAACTTGATTTAATGACTCGTGAATGTACACACTGATGGCCTAAGACACGAAACGAGCGGTTTGTGTGAGAAAATTAACAGTATTTATATATTTTTTTTACCTCTTTTTAACAGCCGTCGAACTGATCTGAATAAGATGTCCAACTGAACCGTTTCCATCGTTACGCCGGAAGTGATCTCTCGCCCGTCTACTTCACGCATTGTTTACACAGAGATTTCGGAAGTTTTACCTTTCACTAAACATATTTAGATATATCATAATCGTATTCCATTGCAATTTCCCGTATATCTAAATATGGTTAGTGAGATGTAAACGCTAAGAAAATTCCGCACACCCATGGCATTGCCATTGGCTTGTTTTCCATTTCTCAAAGTTGATAGGCTTTCTAAGCGAAACCCCATTCGTCGTCACAACGTAACGCCTCAGTTTTCTACTCAGGGAATGAGGGTTACATCCGTAACCGAGGCGCTATCTTGATTAAATCAAGTCACACCCTATACATGTTGAATGAGCTATAGCATAAAATGGGTTGCGAATGCTGTTTCATGTTGATTTTAATGGTGGTCTTTTGAAAGGCCTTCTGCAGTGTGATCTAAGATCTACCCTTTACTGTGAGTAACCTCTGACCATTAACCCCACTTTTCACACTCTAACAGAAGAATAAGCTTTTGTTTGATCTGTTCATGAATGATTTATATTGTTTTTTTTAACAATATCATGTGGGCTGTTAGACCAGGTTTATTTTCTTGAGACCAGATTTACCATTAAGCATCCTCTGGGGAACATAACCCACTTTTAAAATGGATTGCTGAATTATTTAGCATGTTGGACATGGTACACTTGTTTCCAACAGTTCTGAAATATTAATGCACATTTTTTCAGAGGTGGGTAGTAACGAAGTACATTTACTTCGTTACATTTACTTGAGTATTTTTTTTTTCACTTTTAAGAGTAGATTTAATTGTGGGTACTTTTACTTTAACTCGAGTACATTTCTAATGAAAAAACTGTACTTTTACTTCGTTACGTTGGGCAATGTTCCTCTCGTTACTTTATTTTAATGCAATATGTTTTTTAAAAGCGTAGTTTATTCTAAACGCGCGAGCATGAGCGATGCTCAATTCACAATTGAATCACTCTTTTGAGTCGATTCTGTTCAAAGACTTCATCAAACAAGTTGGGCAGATCTGTCTAAATCGGTTCGCGAATCAGTTTGAATGATCTGTTCAGTTTCCTGCACGCACTGAATCCTCTCCGAGTCGTAACAGGAAGATTTAAGATTAAGAACATCAAGAGCGTTGTATGAAGTGGTGGTCCACACAGTGTACTACTAGAAAGTAAATCTACAAATGCATCATATTTTTTGTCAGCGATGAAGATCTTTATTATTTGAACATCTTAAGTTACTTCGTAAGCTGTCTGTGAATGAATTATTCCACACGATGATCCATCTCATTTCATTCAGGTAATAGATTTTACAACCAAACAAATTATTACGATATATAGCACTAGAAAGTATGACATTAACCTTGGACATATGCATTATTTTATACTTTAAATAAGCCATCCTCGTCCAGTTTATTATTGTGTGTACACACAATAGGCCTATGTATTGTGCAGTGGCGTGAAAACGAATGCCTTTGCCTGCCTTATTAGACACAGTTAACCAGTTTAAAGATGCTTTCATAAATATAGCCTACACTTAAATACATTTTGGAGAACAGACAGAAGAAGATCCGTGTATTTGATCGTTGTTTGTTGGGCATGCATGACTGTGAGCACATGTGCAGAGTTTTAACACTTTATGATCTGTGTCAATGGTTCAATCCCAACCCTTTACATGTGATTGCAAAACTCCACCGAGTCACTTTATTCCGACATTGTCTAATCCAAATGTAGTTGTATAAGTTACTATACTATTATACAAACCAAAGGACAGGCAATGGTTTTGGGGCTACATATAATTTACAGATATACAGAAATAATGTTTGTCTCTTCTGTTTTTTGTTGCAATACAGCTTATCTAATTATGATAATAATAGTAATTTAAATGAAAAAAATATCTAAATAATATTGTGTGTGTGTGTGTATATATATATATATATATATATATATATATGAAGAGTTCAGATGCAAAAGCCTCTAAATGCCATTTGAAATTTTCTTCTAAAATCATAATTTTTATTAAACTACTTGTATATTTAAGTTCAGTAATTTCACTTAAATGACAATTAATAGGTAATCTTCATTGCAATTTAAGTGAAATTACTGAACTTAAATATACAAGCTTGATAAAAATGTTCATTTTAGAAGAAAATTTCAAATGGCACTTAGAGGCTTTTGCATCTGAACTCTTCATTTATATATATATATATATATATATATATATATATATACACCCACCTCTGCATTTTTTTAATGCAAAATGATAATATTTATAATTATTATTATTACAGCCAAAGTCATTTATTTTCTGAAACTTTTTGGTGAGTGTGTGTTTCATTACTACCATTACTATTATTACTTTAATTACAATTATTATTTCATCACTATTAGTTTGAATGGCTGTAAAACTAACTAATGGCTGGGTTACATCTGTAACTGAGATGTACCTTTTCGTGTTACTTCGAGTTACATCGAATGATGACAAATGGGGTTCCCAGTCCAATCAGTCCAAACGGAGGTACCTAGCCAATGCCAGGCAATAGACACTGGCGCCGACGTCAGCCGTGCTAGAGGAACTCAGGGCTTGTTGGGCTCTATCGCAGGCATCAAGTCCATGGAGTGGTATGGTGGGCAAGTGAAGACACCTGAGTCTGCCCTCATGTGCTAGAGCCCAAGAGGAAGTCACACTCCGGGTGGAGTGAGCTGTCACACCAAGGGGGCATGGTCGAACTTGCTGCTTGCAAGCCAAAGCAATGGCATCCACTATCCAGTGACACAACCTTTGCTTGGAGAGAGCCTTTCCCTTCAGCTTCCCACCATATCAGACAAAGATCTAGCCTGAGGTCCTGAAACACTGCGTCCTGTCTAAATAGGCGTGGAGAGCGTGAACTGCAGTGCCAAGGCTGGGTCTGCCTCCTCCATGGGCAGCGCTTGCAGGTTCCCCATCTGGTCCCAAATGGGAGTGGTGGGAAACTTGGTTACACTTCCAGGCCGAGGTCTCAGGATCACATGAGAGTTGGCCGGCCTGAACTCCAGGCACGCTTCATCAACGGAGAATGCGTGCAGGTCCCCTACCCTCTTGATGGAGGCCAGTGCAACCAGGAGTGCTGTCTTCATAAACAGGAGTTTAAGCTCCACTGACTGCAAAGGCTCAAGGGGGCACTCTGAAGTGCAGTTAAAACCACTGAGAGGTCCCAAGAGGAAACGAGAGGAGGGCAAGGAGGATTTAGTCTCCTCGCCCCTCTCAGGAACCTGACGATCAGTTGGTGCTTTCCCACAGACTTACCTTCAACTGTGTCATGATGTGTGGCGATAGAGACATCAATCACTTTCAGGGTTGAAGGGAGACAGCCTTCGCTCCAACCCATCTTGCAGGAAGGAGAGCACAACATATCTGGTGAGAAGAGCACCAGTTGACAAAGAGGTTCCACTTCAACGCGTAGATATGTCTCGTGGAAGTGATGATAGCCACCACCACTGGTGGGGTAGGTTACTCAAACCTACCTAGTCCTGTCCAGGAGCCACACGTGGAGGTTCCAAAAATCAGGACGAGGGTGCCCCATCCCAGAGAAAAGAGGTCCTTCCTCAGAGGAATTAGCCAGGGAGGTGCTGTCGCTGATCCGGATGGGCAAGTGTGACATGACCAGAATGCTCCTCGTCCTCCCTGATCTTGCACAGGGTCTGCGCAAGAAGGCTCACTGGGGGAAACACATATTTGCAGAAGCTCCGTGTCCAGCTGTGCGTCTGTGCCGAGCGTGCCCTTGGTCTGGGAGTAAAACAGGGCGCAATGGGTTGAGTTTTGGGAGGCAAACAGATCTACCTGAGCATCACCAAACTGGTTTCCAAATCAGCTGGAGTTGCATTCGACCGGGAGGGGCTCGTCGGCTGCACAATTCAGGGCTTCGGGAATGGCTCAAAGTGACCTCAGATGCTTCTGACTCCATAAGAGGAGGTGGCAGACCATTTGTGACATACTGTGGGAGCGTAGACCACCTTGCTGGTTGATGTACGCTACTGTGGCAGTATTGTCCACGAATGTTGTCTAAATGTGATCGAAGCCCAAAGCCCGACTGGAAGCTGGTCGTCTAGAAGATTCTTGAAGATAGTCAGAGAATAGGCTGCAGGAGTGAAGAGAACTTCTTGGGGTCCGAAGTGAAAACATATCTGCTTATTGCGACGTCCTTCCTTTTATACCCATACGGTGGGGCAGAGTTACCCCATGCAAATTCCGCAGACCCATGGTATTTCCTTGGCATTGGCTCATTTTATTTCTTTTGAAGATGAGAGGCTTCTAACCCCATTTGTCGTCATTTGACGTAACTCGAAGTGACAACAAAAGGGAACCCCGAAGCTGTATTATCCACTTCATTTTCAACGTAATAGTCGGTGCAACCATTTTTTTTTTGTTCGAGGGACCCGGTGAAAGTCGCTTCCAGTAATTTTAGCTGTACAAAAACAGTCCGTTATGCTTCTTGATATTGAAAACTGATATTTGCTATAATATATGGTTTGTGTAATTAGCTTTTCTTATAGTTATTTACAGTATAGCAGCTAATAAATTGGAAGTCTCACACATCCACAGGACATAACTTACTGAATTGAAAAACAAGGTGAATATCTCTGCATGAGTTTTAGCTTTATATAATAATTGACTCTGGGCTGTTGAACTATTAAAAAAATTATGCACACTGCAGGTGTAACTACGTTTCACACAGTATCCGCATTACCACCTCAGGTGTGCATTATTTTTTAAATAATTCAAGACCCCACCATCAATTATTCCTTACATATAGCCTACCTTGTAAAGTGGATTACGAAGCTGTTTGTGGTAGTTCAATAAAGCCATATGAAACAGAAATCTGGTATTGAATATGAGGTTTCACCAAAATTAAAATTATGTAGTTATTTAATGAATGTTTTTTTTTTCGGTAGATGTTTGAATAAATATATTTTGTATTGACCACAGATAAATTAATCAAGAAGTGTTAATAAATCAATCAATAAAAATAAATTATTTTTGGGTGGACTATACCTTTAGCCTGTATTTATACAAAACCCACCTCATTGTCTTAAAACAGGGCCATGTTTCAGGGCCAAGAAGCCATTTTGCTTCCACAAAGCATATTTGTGTTAAAAAGATGGGATTTAAATCATCTTTCAGACCGCAGAAAATATGGAATGAACAAAAGGAGTCAATACAACAGACGTCCACTGCTTTATTTTCCACACTCAGATCACCTGCTAATGGATTGTGTTTTGGTGTAAAAGAGGATGTCCTTGTTTTGGGATCTGGTTTGTAGAGGGTTTCCCCAGGCCCTCATCAGCACCAGCAGGACATGAATTGGTTACCTGCTGTTTCTTGTCAGCGGCTGAGCTGTGTTAAAGAGGTCTAAAGTGATGAACGATTCCACACTGGCTAGTAAAAGCAATCTTTCTCATCCAGCGCTTATTAAACTGGGTGGCCGGCATGTCTGTCTCCTGGGTAAAAACTGACTCTCCAGGACAATGCCGTTCATTGAGACTCTGCTCATGTGCCATCAGTTGAAATGTGGGACTTCTGGCTCTCCTCTGGAAATATTGATACAAGCAATAATTTGGACATTTGAATAGTTCAGCAGTGTCTCTTCTAATTGATTTGATTATGTAATTAGATCTTTTCAATGAGATTTTAGATCAATTGAAAACATTAATTATTTCCATGTCACATTTTATTTGGTAGTTAATGTCCAGATACCTTGGATAATTTTTTTTTCCAATTAGCATTTTCAAGGGATTCAAAAATTGGAATCAAATTAATTACAAGACGCACCAGTTAATTGGTAAAATGTCCAACTTATTGCTGTTTAATAGACATGACTTAGATAATAATTAAAAAAGAATGCCATTGCATTAGATTTATTATAGAAATAGCACACATGATAGGAACATGAAAATGCATAGTAGTAGTCATTATTAAAAAATAGTTTATCAAATGCAAGGAAAGTCATACTGTAGCCTAAGTACTCGTCCCGCCAGGTTTTTAAAATTATTTTTTTTATAAAGTTGCCAGTCGCCACCAGCATTATTATTTTGTTTATATAATTTTAACAATTATTCATGGCTCCCAGCTTATTTTGTTGTATTGTAACTAGGGCTGTCAGTTAAACGCGTTATTAACGCAAACCCATTTTAACGGTGTAAATTTTTTTATCGCGTGATAAACAGCCTTTTTATCCAAGCAAACTTTGTATTTCTTTTTTCACATGCTAATGCAACAGAACGCAGCGATGCACTCTGAAACCCATTCGTTTCAATGGCTTGCGTCACCCGCGGACGTTTTGTTGCTTCGTCAATCAAAGCACAAGCAGATCTAGCTAGATCGTAAACAAAACAACAGGCATGCCGCACACACTCGTTTGGGCTTGCGAGGTGCCAAATAGTTGGTTAACGTTACGTTTTGAGTGGATGGCGAGCACAAGATGCCGAATTGGGTGCCAATAAGATTCTGAATGGAAATTTTACTTTTAAAAGTTGTCAAATTTCATCGACAAGAAGTGATCTGTGTGTTTTGTCGTTGTGAACTGAGCTATCATTATCACAGCACGTCCAGTCTGAAATACCATCTGATGACGGCCAAGCGCGCACACACACACACACACACACACACACACAGCTAATGCGACTTCTCTGCCCCCTCGTCAATATCAGGACCTTGTTAGTATTTCTTTCACCCTTATATTGATGGACAGTGTTACATTGTGTGAAAGATTATTTGCTCTTAGTGAGAATCAGTGTGAAATTGAACACCATATATGCCAACGCTGTTTAAAAAAACAATTGCACAAAGCAAGCCAATCCACTTTTCCATGTTAATAAGAGCATTAAATTGAGAAAAAATAATGGGACAAAAATAAATCAAGAGACATTTAGATGAGATCAAAATGTGCGATTAATCGCGAGTTAACTATGACATTAATGCGATTAAATATTTTATTCGTTTGACAGCACTAATAATAACATGTAATATATCAAATGAAAGAACATTTCAAATCGTTTTATATAAGCTGCATGCTTTTTATCAACACTTTAATGTGGGTGAGTTTCATTTAAAAAAGCAAGATCCAGAGATTCTGTATATTCTCTTCAGATGTGTACCCCTACCACATGGATTGCTGGACATTTCCATCAATACGTTTTGTCATAAATGACGGAAAGTTCCATCAATGGTGAGGAAGAACTAAATAAGACCGTAAAGCTACAAATAGACTATTTGTGACAGCCACTTTTTGTATCTTTTGTCTCGGCAGCAATTCAGTTAAACTTCAAAAAGTTCATCTGGTGTGCTTGTGCTGAACCTTTTTTGCCCAAAAACCTCCAAGGAAAGAATCCATCTCGGGATGCTCGAGGAATCGCTTTCTCTGTCCCCATCCCTCTCCTAAGACACTTTTGGCTCGCCTCTATGCTATCTAACAATACTTGAGGAACTAAATTACCTTGTTACAGTTGTGAGCAATGGGGGTGCCGGTGGATCGCTGCCAGCTAACTAACTAGCTAATAAATAGGAAAGGGACCTGCCAACTTTCTGATGGGGACCTTAAAACAGGTTTTCTTGATTAATTATGCTAATACATTACACTGTAGTTAACTGTCATGCTGACGATCAGACATCTCCATATTCACGTTGATAGCAGTTTAATTAAATGAACACTTGAGGAGGCTCTACAGTCCAAACAGCACCTTGGTCACAGTTGTAGATGTATTTTCTACCCCAACGGCGATTAATTGTTTGAGTTGGATACGGGTACCTGCAGGAAGCGTCAATTTGTAATTTTATCCAGGCGTATGTAATCTGTATTACCATGCTAATCTTGAAGGATGGCAGTTATTATTATTTTGTACGGTTTTGCATAATTTCCAAATAGATGATCCTATGGTGGCAGTAATATGACATCTGCTGCTATAGATCACACTCTGCTATCATGGACGTGTGCGGCTTATTGATAATTTAAGACAAGGAATAATCCATTCCTGCCTCATAAAAGTCTGAGTATGTCACATGATTGTATTATGAATAAATTAAATCCATATCTTACAGGGAGTTTGAGTTTGTAACCATTTTAGATTAAAGCCGCATGAAATATTAAGTCTTGTGAGCATTAAGGAAGCATGCTTTTCCACACTATAATATCTTGAGTATCTATTTAAGGGCAATGTGATGCATTATCCTGTGGGGAGGGCAGTGTTGACTAGACAGTGTCCATTTTATGTTGTGTGGCCATTTACTAAGAATTATTTTCATCTGATTGTATATTAAACAATATATGGATAAAGCAGAAAGCAAGTAAATGATGTTGACGATAGCTATATGGTTTATGAGTGTTTTCATCAGATTTCATCATTATTATTGTGTACTGTGGTACGATGATGCATAATCTGGAGGCAGTCATATGCAAAGGACAAATTTGGACCAAAAAAACTTGTTTTCTCTGCGTTTCTCGTCTACGGAGCCGCTATATGGTCGTGAAGGGAAAATATGAGATGGGAGGAAAAAATAGATTAGAATTCTTGATAAACTTGATAAACCTTTGCGTGTGCAGTTTTCCTCTTGAAATTGGGATACTTTTTACACTGTTACACGGTTTGAAGTGACACCAATAACAATTTTCTAATGACTGTTCACATCTTTCTAAATTCTCCAATTGGCCCAAGTGAAATTCTGCAAATTGCTAAAATTAGATTTGCAGAATTTCATTTAGGCCAATTGAAAAATTTTGATGTGACCAGTCACTAGAACATTTTTAACACTAGAAATTTTGTGTTTTTAATTTTTAATATTTTAACAGGTCTAAAAAATTCATTTATTGTAGACTACAACTTGTCGATTTGTTGTTGGAAGACAAAGGTGTCCCCAGAAGTGTGCTAAATCTGGCAAAGGCATTCTTTGGGAATATTCTCAAAGTTAAAATCGATCCCATAACAAAACAAGGTGGTGATTTGTGCACATTTTCGAAAAAAAAAAGTATAGCATGAAAGTCAACCCCTAAACCCAGCCACCTGTGGGCCATTATGCATGCAAATTTTCAAATGAGACTGTGCAAATTCATAAAAAGACCACCAGTTGGCAAAATAGTTACAAATTTACATGATAGAGAGTTGAATGATTCACAAATAAAGCAAATAATTTAAACCTGTTAGTTTTGGGGTTAGTCACATTTCCGTTTTGTTATTCTTATCATTGGTGTTTTCCTGTAGATTGTCATTACAGCATTTTTGGTAACCATTTATTTTACTGTCATTGTTAAATATGTTACATGTACTTACCATAGAAATCACAGTAAATTATGCATGTTTACATGCAACTAGTCATCAACCAAAATAGCCTTAACCCTATAGTAAGTGCATGTAGTTAATGAATATTACTTGGTACTTAAATGTATAATTACACTGTAACAATGTCACTTTAAAATAAAGTGTAACCCTTTATTTTTAGGTGATGTAGTTACATACTTACTCAAATAAGTACTGAGTAATATTGATTATAGAGTTATGGTTAAAGTTAGGTTATGGTTGAGGGTTAGTTGCTGTTAGTTGTTTTTAGTAAGTTAATTAAAGATAGTATAACAGATTCTTCAATGATAAATGTAAAAACTACAGTTTAAATAATCTATGATACATCTGGACCAAAAGGACTAGCCAACTACCCATGTGAGGAAATAATGTAATAACTAAGTAATGAAAATAAATATATCATAATGAATATGTAAAAATGCTTAAAAGGCTTTTGAGGGTTTGGTTTAAAATAGAACATGACGTGCATCTGTGTTTGCATCATTAGTTCAATATAAAAACTTTTTAAGTCACTGAAACTTCCCTACCATAATAGAATGACAAGCGTGTGTGTGTGTGTGAGAGAGAGAGAGACATACATAGACTTTGCAATACTGTAGGCTATATTCTACCGATGCAGTGCTTATAGTGTGCATGTGCAAAATCTCAAAATCAAATAACTATTACAATTTACCATCTGATATCCCATTAAACACTAGTCCCATCTTCACATTGACCATTCACACATAAATTCAAAACTCTGTTTTTGTTGAAGTTTTTTCAATTCTGTCTTCCAAACGTAATTTGCCATACTTTCTGTATGTTTTATTCTGCAATATTCGTATATATAGCACGAATTTTATTTTTGCGTGCCATTTATACGCGAAAAATACTTTTTCCGTGCAAATGCTACGCACTGTAAACTCCTTGGGTAGGATTAGGAGGGTGGAGTGCGTGCGTATTACACAAGTGCGTATCATATATGCACACAAAAACTATTTTTGGCATATAAATTGTACGAGAAATTAAATTCATTCTATTGATAGCCTACGTGCTTTCATTGGAACATTCAGCAAAATGACAGGTTGATAAAACAGCCATATTGAGAAACAAATAAGTAACAAACAGTGCAATATTCTCTACTGCACATCTCCAGAACGCTGTAGAGGGGGACCTTTATACGAGTGCCTTCAAGAAGGAGCAAGATAATCAGAAACCATGAGATATTCTTTCCATTTTGTATCGAGAGAGAGAGAGAGAGAGAGAGAGAGAGAGCATAGTGGGGCGGTAAAATCATGAATTGATGTTGACAGAATTCATTTCCTCTGTCAGCCACAGTCGCTGCATTCAACAGGAAAAATAACTCGAGTCTCTAGAGCTGAAACATATTCCTTATAAACCCACATCAATGAAATAATGTCGTGCGAAATGCCATTTTGTCAGAACAGCAGACTGAATGAGGAGTTTATTCAAATATGGTTAAATGTCTGAAAAGCCTTCTTTTTAACGTTAAACTACCGTGAGCTTTTGAAAGGATGTTGGAAACTTACTGCAACATTGATTCCTCGCGATTAATCGTTGTCTAATGACTATGGCTTTATTATTCGCGTCACACAGAAGCGTGTTTTCTTTGAGGGCTGACCAGGATGAGTAACACGACATCGATCGTGCGTTGAGTCATTTGACAAATCCATATTTGATTCTGGGTGGAGAGAGAGAGAGAAGGAGAGGGAGAGCGAAAGAGAGAGGAGGAGACTCGCAGGCTGTCTTCTCGTCTCTTGTGAGGATTTTTTTGCAAGACCAAAAGACGTATTATCGCTTAAGCTTGCTTTCTTTCTCTCAAATGTAATAAGGAGAACCTGCTCCGAGCGAAAAGCCTCAGCGAAGTCCTCGACGGGAGGATGTTACGGATATCTCACCTGACATCGATTTTCAACAACGTTTCTCCCTGACCGTTATACGCAACGCGTTATTCAGAAAGAAAACTTTTTGCCGCCTTTATTTCTTTTAAAAAAATACATCGGTTACAACTCAGCCGAGATGGTTGTACAGTGGCGTTATGACATCAGCGTGGATTGGACGCTTTTTAGTCGAATATCGCTGCACTTTAATCCGTTTTGCGTGGAAGTGTGTCTGATTTAAGGACTAATCATTATTGAAAGGTACTGTATGCAGTTCCGTTGGCTTTCCTGTCTTTTTCTTTGTTAAAAGAAATAATGCAGAATATCTAAGCAACAAGCGTCGCCATACGATGCGCACTTTCCCAAGGAATAACGCATCCTTCTTGCGCGGTGTTTTTGGAGAAAACCTCAACGTGTTCCCGCATCAATCTTACTTTGATAAGGTCTATGGCCGTTATTAAGATCAATTCTGTTTGTGTTTACCTGTAAATACTGCGAAAAGTGCCTTTTTTTCCTGTTTCCTAACGAGAAGGAGAACATGGCTTGCTTTCCATGGCGGGTATTTTGGATAATTCAAGCGCTCGTGGATGTGACACTTTCGCAGGAAATCTACGCTCCTCATTCCATCAGAATTGAGGGGGATTTGACCCTGGGTGGGCTTTTCCCGGTCCATGCCCGTGGGGTCTCCGGGGAACCGTGTGGAGATATCAAGAAGGAGAACGGGATACACCGGTTGGAGGCGATGCTTTACGCCTTGGACCAAATCAACAGTGACGACGAGCTTTTGCCCAACATCACTTTAGGGGCTCGGGTTTTAGACACATGTTCGCGAGACACGTACGCTTTGGAGCAGTCGCTTACTTTTGTGCAAGCTCTCATACAGAAAGACACGTCGGATGTGAGGTGTACGAACGGCGAGCCCCCGGTGTTTGTCAAACCCGAAAAGGTGATTGGAGTCATAGGGGCTTCGGCGAGTTCAGTGTCCATCATGGTCGCTAATATACTGCGACTGTTCCAGGTGAGTCTTGAGCTGAAGTGCCCAATAGTAGCCTATACATACCACATGTGCTGGTATTAGTCTTTGCGTCATGCTTTCATGTCGTTTCACATAGGCATCTGATTTACAACGCATAATGATTTTAAACACCTCATTGCATTGCACAGTGCAATATAATGACAGTTGTTAGTGTGTATAGCACTATGCGTTTGTAAATCATTTGTGTAACCAAAAGGAGGTTGTTAGTCATAATCAATGAATCGATCAGGCATCGACTCTTCGCACAGGCAGAGAGGCTTTAATAGGTTTTCTTTGTCTATTCATTTTCAATTTCAAAGATCATTACTGGCAAGTTTGCTTGATGCGATCAATATTTTCTATTCTATTGTAGTTTCTAATTTATAATCGTATTTAATATAATCACTTGGTGTATTAATATGCAATACAATCAATACTCTTCAATTTCAAGTTCTTTATTTGTTAAGGTCTTAAACTCTAAAAAATGCTGGGTTATTTTAACCCAATTTTGGATAAAATATGGACAAACCCAGCCATTGGGTTAAAAATGTAATTTAAAAATGCAACCCGATGTCCATATTTTACCCAAAATTGGGTTAAAACAACCCAGCATTTTTTAGAGAGTAAAAATATTTTGATGCCATAAAATAAAAAAATATCAGTGTACAATAAAATACAATTCAGTAGAGTGCAAAATTACCACTTTACTCTGTATTTCTCTGTTATTCCCTCTAATATTTTGTAATATTATTATTAAATTGAGCTTTCTGGAGGCAGATCACTCTATAGATTCCATAGATACAATAAACTGGATGCTGTGTTAGGTTATCCACCATTCCTCCATTTCAAGAAATGTTCTATTTCCTTCTCTGTTCCCACGACATTAGCAAATTAAAGTCGGATTATCTTAAAACATGCGTTTTGGCAGATGCATCTGGAGCATGTGAAAGATCCGAGAGCAAATTATTTGGAATGTACGCTATACCACCAATGAGAATATGTAGGATACAATTCCCAGCCTAATTTATCAAAATCCATCCTCGTAGGGACTTAAATGAACTACTTGCTGTATCCAAAACATAAACGTGTCCAAATATGGCATGTGAAGTGATAATTGCATCCCGCCCCTTGGTTCTGAAGTGTGTGATTACTGATACAGCAATTAAAACAGAAACAGTCTATACAGTAGCCTGTAATCATGTGAGAGGATTATTCAGCCTTATCTATGTTCTGCATCAGAGATAAACACAGCTAATGACATCCCACTGGTCTACTAGGATAATGCAAACCTCATTCTTCTCCATCATCATTTTTTGCTGTTTACCAAGGTTCTCGTTTGGTCTTTTACACAGGTTATATTGCTTAGCATCAAATCCATCAAATAGCATCAAAACCTAACTTTCCAGGTTCATTACAAGGTCTGTTTGCAGCTTGCTGTCAGTCATTTTCACTTGTAAACACAAGACTGAGAATGGAAGTATAGGGCAACTCAATAATTGGTTTCAAAAGGTATTGTATAGCCACAAGACTTTATACATGTTAACATGACATTAGTGTGTATCTGCGTATTCAACATATTCTCATTCCCAACTTGTCACATATTGACGCTTGTTCAGGACATCTCGACATCACTTTTTAGTGCACAGGGTACTGTAATTTTTTGACGTGCATGCTGCACTATTGCTTTAAATGACAAAGCTTTGGGATCATACTCTTGTGATTTGCATGGAAATTTATGGCCATAAATTAAGTTATAATGTTGCCAGTATGTTGGGGTGTGATTTTCAATTTAATCAACCAGCGTCTTTTTATTTACACTATTGTGAGTATAACCCAACACCACCGCTAAACCTACTCAATTTCTGCTTTTACCAATGCAAATAATTGACTGCATCTTAATCTGATGCATAAGGCAAGTAACTGAATGCAATGGCGTACTGTTGCACGTTGAAAAATCAAAAGTATGAAGAGTCAGGAGTGAGAATGTTGGCTTACTACATCCTATCTTGACCACTTAAAGTTGGTAAGCCCTGCGAACTTTACATAATACTTACAATGAAACAAGTAAATTATGTATTACATTTAAAATAACAGTTAAATATATAAGTCAATAACTAACTGAAAATTAAACCAAGAACAGTGTTCTTACTACTATTGATTTAGTAATGATTCCTCAACAGGCCTGTGCGATCGCTTTCATTTTTTCCTGATAACAGCTGAAGCTATATATATATATATTTGTAAACTCACAATAACAACAAAGCAGTCCTGAAATTCAGTGCTTTGTAGCAACCTTGCATGGAAAAGGCTATTTATTATGCCCATTAAATTAATTCGATTAATGGCTTAAATGAATGACTGCTAGTTGACGAGAACAATCTTTCGTTGGTGCAGCCCTAGTGTTACTGTAACTACAATTATTTTTGTAAAGTTATTTTTTTTTTTTGGCCGTATCAACATTTGCACCACACATTCTGGAAGAAACTTCCAAGAACAATTCCAAGTCAAGTTATAATTTGGTATCTTGACATAAAGCTGTTTACTGACCAAAATCCCCTTTTTGCGTGATCTTTCGACCTGTTCTCACAAGAAAAATGTAACTATAGCTACATTCACACTGCAGGCTAAAACGACCCAATTCCGACCCAATTTTTGTCCCTACGCAAACCTGTATCTGATCTTTTCATGACATTCTGCTTCGCTGGTTGATAGTACGATGCATCGTTGGAGAAATCAACTAGCTAGTCACGACTGTTTCCCGAAACCCATTGTCGCAAAGTATCATTCAACCACGTTGGTTTCGCACGTGATGGAGTAATATCTACTTTTAATAAAACTGTTTGAGATCCAATTAACGCTAGATTTTTTATATATAAATTACAGACATGCCATCTGAGGACTATTTCTAATTGTTCTCAGTTATTTTGCTTTAGTACCAGACTCAATATTTGTCTCGTTCTTACATAGTAGAGCACGTTCGCACATGTGCACTCTTCAAAATCAGTACTTTAAATCTTTTGAAAAACTAAAAGACGTAAATGACATTTATATGTATTCTAAATAAAAGGCATCAGTTGTACTGAATGTCAGCTTGCTTATTTTGCTCAAGATAAGAATTTATTACGTCCAAATGTGATGCGTCCATAGAAACTATGCCTCTAAACACAGGTCAAAAGCTGTCGTTCAAACCACGCAACTTTGCGATGTTGTTTGCGAATTTTCGTTGGAACGATTGTTTCGGGAAACACCGACTCGTTGAACTATGCTGATAACGACGGAACTTGCAATCATAGTTGGCTTACAATGCTTTCGGGAAACGACACAGATCCGATCTTTTCAAATGCGATCTAGGCCACTTGGGTATGTGGTCCAAATCCGATATGTATCCGATCTTTTGAAATGCAACTTTAATTTGAACGGCAAGGTCACATGTATCCAACCCGCACGTCATTGATTTGTGACAAACGTCATAATTCTGCGTTGAAGTAGGCGGGAATGAGAAGATTGTAATTGTTCTGGCTCTGTTGGGAAAATAACTTAAATATTGCTAAACTAGCTGCACAGTTGACATCCATGTTTAGCTACTTCCGCAGACATCAAGTGACGTTGACCGTTGAGTACTCAACTGGTCATTTCACGTTCACACAGGAGATCACAAAAGGTCGCATTTAATTGGAAATGTGAACGGCCTTGCAAAAAATTCTAATTAAAAAAAAAATCGGATTTGAGCATTAAGCCCCTGCAGTGTGAACGCAGCCTATGTTAAGAGGTGGCAATTCCGTATGAATTCGTACAATGTCAAACGTACAAAAACGTTTGATTATTAGGAAAAAAAGCAAGCAAGAAGGTCCACCACTAAACATATGTAAGGGTAAGCATATTGGTGGTAAAGCACAAACATTTACAGATGAGATTTAGCAAATTCCTACGAATTTGCCACCAATTCGAATAGTTAGAGTAGTTCACTTTAAAAAAAAAAAAAAAAACTTTTGCTGATAATTTACTCCAAGATGTCCATGTCTTTCTTTCTTCCTTCGAAAAGAAATTAAGTTTTTTGGTGAAAACATTCCAGGATTTTTCTCCATATAATGGACTTCAATGGGAACAAAACAGTTCAAAAGAGAGTTTCAGTGCAGCTTCAAAGGGCTTTAAACGATACCAAACGATGAATAAGGGTCTTATCTAGCGAAACAATCGGTCATTTAAAAAATAAATAAAGTATACGTTTTATAAGCTCAAATGCTCGCCTTGCTCTGTCCTGTGATGAGCGTTCGTGACTCTCCTGTTCGAACTCATTTATCAAAATGAACAAATCTTTTTTTTTCGAGTCATGACTCGAAGGGTCCTAGATAAGACCTTTATTTATCGTCTGGTGTCATTTAAAGCCCTTTGAAGCTGCACTGAAACTCTCATTTGGACCTTGAACCGTTTGGTTACCAATGAAGTCCATTATATGGAGGAAATCCTGGATGTTTTCATCAAAAACCTTAATTTTTTTTCAACTGAAGAAAGAAAGACATGGACATCTTGGATGACATGGGGGTAAGTAAATTATCAGCAAAAGTTTTTTTTTTTTTTTTTTTTTTTTTTTTTAAGTGAACTACTCCCTTAACAGTATTTAAAGCCCTAAACTCTTAAACTAAATGAACATTGAGGGATTATTCACATTAGACATCTGTTGGGTAATTGTAAGTGTGTGATTTTCTTGAGTTTACATGAAGTGTTCACAACCCTAAATATGGACCGATGTGCTCTATGCACTACAAGAGCTTACAATATGTAGACTTAGATTTAATAGTCGCTCATGTGTTGTTGCATTAATAATTTTACAGTAAAGGGCATGAGCTGCATGCACTCGCATGTGAAACTGCAATATTTATGTCACTTTCCTCCAGCTTCCTACCACATGGCTAATGGCTAGAGCGGTTTCAGTAGACCTCACAGATCTGTTCTGTACAGCGCTTGACTTTTTGACCTTCATAGACTGTTTAGAAAGTATTTACGGAAATACACCCATACACATGGGACATATTGCCAGCCGGCCTGTGTCACAGACCCTCAGTTGTGAGCATAAAGAAACGAATTTAAAAGCCCACGTTGCGGCCCGCTAGCCACCTGCATCCTTTCAGGAAAAAAGTGTTTGCTTATTTCCCTGTGGCCTCACACTTGCTTCGAGTCTCGGACTGCTTTTATATGCTCCAGGGCTGGGATTTCACAAAGCATCCCTGTTGGCCGCAAGCTTTTCCCGAGTGCGAGGAGCGCTGCGGTGATGAGAGTTGATGTGAGGAGGGCAATGCACTCTGACACAATTCATGAGGCATACAAGCAATTTTACATTCTCCACTTCAACACATTTTGACTCAAAGCACTTGTGACGCTACAGGCCCCAATTGCATTTGGTTCTGATGGAGCTCATGATATGCCATTGCTTTAGTGGTTCATAGTTTGTTTTTAGGAGGAAAGTGAGGGGAAGTACTATTCAGGCCAAGTGTACGTCAAATCAAATGTTTTTGGGTTTGAACTTTGAAGTCAACATGAAATTAAAATTTCATGACCTCATTGATTTTCTAAAATAAACATTACTGGTCTTAATGTAAAGAAGCCTGTTTCCACCTAAAAAGAAATACAAGGGTAATTGTGATATACATTACCAAAAAAAAGTCACATTGTGAGATATTGCATAATGGAATTTTCAAATTAAAAAAATTTAAATCTTTCAAATTCGAATCAAACTTGCATTGTGATGCCTTTATTTTTTTATGTAGGCTACTCATTCTGAAGTGGCAACGATTCCCTTAATTATCGCCATATGGTAGAGAAGAAAACAAATTGTACAAAAAAGTGAAATTGGTTGCAAAAGTATTTCATGTTGACTTTACTATTACAGGCAGATGAATGCCGACACGTTGATTTGCATCTGGAAACAGAAGCAGTGTTATTTTTTTCGAGTGAAATACAGAAACATCAGTGTTTCGCCATTAAAACAATGACTAAAATGACTCTGGAATAACAGGACGCTTCTTGTCATAATGATTCCCCATAGTCTGTGAGTGACTATTGATTTCTCTGACGTCTCGCTGGTGTGCTGGCCCAGAAGGCTTGCTGCCTTGAGCTGTAGTAAATACAGTATATGTTTGCTATCACTCACTCTTAGGCCACCAACATAAAAGTGACAACAGCCACAGTGACAGAAGTCTAAAAATATCAGTGCTGTGGGACTCATTTCTCACAGAAGCCATAACCTACAAACCCAGGAATTCTTCAGCACAGATTTTTTCCACCAGTGAGAAGCGAGCCTTAAAAAAGGCATTTCTTCCTAGTATTACTGTAATTATTATTAGCGGTAGAGCCCCACCGAGAAAAAAAAAAGGATTTTGAAGGCCGATACTGTAGCGATGGTAACCCCTTAATAATCTTTTATATCTTGTTTAGTTATTTTTCTTTGTTTGGGCGCCAGCCAGGCATTTAATCCTGGCAAATAGAAAACTCCGGATAGCTTTATAAAAAAAAACCCCACCAACTACATAGAGGACTGGTAAGAGGAAGTAAATTAAACTTGTAGAAAACCAATCAATTCATTTGCAAATTTATTGTTGACAGTCAAAATAATCACGTCAACACAGCCAAACATCAGCAAAAGTCATAACACGGGTTAAGACCATAACACCCCGTCATAAGACAAACAGAAAAACAAACCAAACAAATAACCATCAGCATAAACAAAATATATTTGTAACAGCTAAGAAGGAAAACCCAAAACAAAAACATGATTTCAGTATATACAAATTTGTTGGTTTTAAAATCCGATATTCCGATATATCGGCCGACATATTTATATCGGTATGAATCTGATAACAGATTCATTAATGAGCTTGGAAACCACAACAAACTTTCATTTATCGGCCATTATAACTGCCAATACCGATAGTTCGTAAAATGCCTATTATCGGCCGATAATATCGGCCTGGCTCTAATTAGCGGGTTTAAAACACTCCAAATGTAAATCAATATACCTTAGAGACTTAAAGGTGGATCTAGAACACCTTGGTGTCAATGTACTATGTACATCGATATGGTAGTCATTAGCTATGTTTCTATCCAAAGTTGGAATAATTGGAATATCACATAAAATGGTGGGATTCCTGGTGTTTGGGAACGCAATCATTTTGATGGCGGACTTTGGCTCAGGGATTTCAGAATGACCAAACCAACATTTGAGATGCTATGCGAGGAAATTGATCCACTGGTTAGTTTTCCAATCACATCCTCTGTTGAGGCAACACATCAAATGTCTTACCTTAGTTTATGCGCATATCTTCCCTCAAAAAAAATCACCCATTTCAATTGAGTGCATATATTTTTGCACATTTTTAGATTTTATGCGCATCTTGGTGTTTCCATTTATGCGAGATCCCAAAAATTGCATAAAAATAGGTGGAAACAGTACTATTGAGTACCATGGTATTGCCATCTGATACCATCAAGGTATATTACAGTACTTTCATATGAAGTGTATTTCACAAAAGCCTCCATTTTTTTTCCACATAAGGAGTATTTTGGAGTTTAGGCCACCAACAAATCTTGCTAGGACAATAGTGCCAGGGAAGGAAGTGCCAGTCTGATGGAAGACTCGGCCCACCTGGAGGTCATTCTGCTCTGATAACCTCTTCGCTCTCCTCTTTTTATCAGCCGTCTCCATCCTTTGGCTTCCGATTGGCTACTCCTCCCTCGAGGGTTGGCTTCTTTACAGCGTGAGAAATCCCAGCCTATTTATCAATATTGGCCGCTTGTGTACGCCTGAGCCTGCCAAAAAACCTGACTGCAGCTTTGCCAAATTGGAACTTTTTGTTATGCAATATTAAATTTGTTTTATTGGAGAATTTACTTTTGAAAGGATCTTGTGTTAGTTAATGGGTTTGATGGATAATACTGATAATCAATATTACATTGGCTGAAGTTCTAGGTCCTGACTTTCTGTGGTCATTAGAAATCCCATAAAGTCCTTCATAACGAGGAGATGTGTAGCCCCGGCATCCTGGCCAAATTTGCCCATTGGCCTCTGTCCATCATGGCTTCCTAATCATCCCCATACTAATTGGCTTCATCACTGTCTGCTCTTCACCATTAAAACTGGTGTGTGGTTGGTGTTCTGTCGCAATATGGCTGCCGTCGCATCATCATCCAGGTGGATGCTGCACGTTGGTGGTGGTTGAGGAGATTCCCCCATCTATGTAAAGCGTTTTGAGTTTGGATGAAAGCGCTATATAAATGTAACGAATTAATACTGGGATTTTACCGTGCCAATTGTTACTCCATTACCGTGCCAAACACTCTGACAGAAATATGTTATTAAAATTACCTCATATGAAAATATGGTGATGTGATGTTGCCATATTATACCATTTTATGGTATAATATTTCACAGTACTTTTTTTGTGAAGTATATTTCACAAGAAACTTGTTTTTATTTAATGGAATATATTTAAATTTCCTCTAAAGCTCATTTGAATTTTGTTCTGGGTGAATTCGATATGACATGTTGCCTTGGCAGCAGGTCTGAAACCAGGAGGCATCTTCATACACTAACATGTACCGAATCCATTTGTGTTGGAGTATCATGACACCCTTCATTTCTTCAACACATCCCACGAGGCAGGTATTTTTATACGCGGCATCTCATCAGCCATTCCGCTAATCTTAATTCTGAACTTCATAATCACATTAGTTTGCTATATTGCCAGTTGCGGATGAGCTTTAAGTTACTCCCAGCGCTGTCTCTTATCTCCTGTTCAATGTCTGTCTATGAAGTTGCTCAGCATGAAGCCAGGAAAAATCCTCGGTTGATGTCATAAAGCACGTCTGCCATTGGCTCATCTCGGAGCTCGTTAAATGAGAGAGTCCCGCTGGGCGAGCTGCCATTAATCATTATGAGCGTGGATCCTTTTTTTTTTTCTCATTTAGGAAGCGTCAATGATATACGTACCAGTAATTATTGAAATCATTTCTTCTCCCCAATCAATAGATACTTCAGCTCCCCGAAGACTTGGTTGACATTTATCACATCGAGTGCAACTGATTAATTTGTATTGCCATTACCTCAACATGAGAAGGTATAATTTGTCTGAATGATCTATCACTCTCACAGCAGAAGACTATAGCATACTAACCAACAGTACTTCAGTGCTAGTTATTTAGTGGAGATCACTTCAGATTGTCACAGATAGATTAGATGTTGCTAATTAGTTCTTTGCTTCACATTGAGGTTACTGAGGGTTTTCAAGTGTGACACATTAGTGTCGAGGGTTTGCACCGTGAGTGTGACATTGATGCATAGTGGTCTATTTTCTTTTGGTATGTATGAAGTGAGGACTTTTGATGGCATTTGAACACTGAATGGGCACCGATTTATTTTTCTGTCGGTGGGTGCCCTCCATACCTTAGTTAGTTTTTCAAGAGTGCAGTATTTCTTTCCTTGCAAAGAGAAACACACTGCAAATAAATTCCCAACCAAACTAAAACACAATCTTTCCATGAGTGTTGACACTTACCCCTTTTCCACCGAAAAAAGAAGTGGTTCGGAACTGGTGCTGGTTCAAAGTTGGTTCGGAGCTGGTTCAACTTGCGAACCCGTTCAGAACCTGTTTGCTTTTCCACTGACTAGAGCGCCCAGGGAACGACGTCGTTACGTCATTGTGTACGTCGCTTGCAAGCACACTGCTTTGGGATTATCTCTAACTCGTGTACCAAGAAAACTTTAAAAACAATTGAAATATGTAAGTCTTTTAATCTTTTCGTTTGATATGTAATCTTTTCTCAGTTATGTACCTCTGTCTTGTGTCTTTTTTCTTTCCATTTATTTGTTCTATATCGTGAATGTTTTCTTCTTTGCTTATGTTTCAAAAAAAAAAAAAAAAAGTAAATAAATAAAAACGCTTGCGTGTTTCTGCAGTTTCTCCTGGCTTTGCGATGGTCAGAAAATATGTTTAGAAAAACGGATCTAAACCCGCCCCAGCCCCCGACGTAAACATGACGTGCTAAAAGAACGGTTCTAGTCCAGCAAAGAGTTGGTGCCGCTTTGGAACCAGTTTTCGCGGCCGCGAACCTGTTCTTTGGCTGTCGAAACAGAAAGAACTGGTTCGCGTGCAGGCACCGGCTCCGAACCGGCTCTCAAAATGCTTTGGTGGAAAAGGGGCTTCTAATCGCTTTCATGCTGATTTAAATGCTGATTTACGTTTACTGCTTAAAGGGGTCATGAACTGGCTTTTTAAATTTTATTATATTGTTGTCTGAGGTCAACTTGTGACGTTCGCTTGGTTTTCGCATTCAAAAACATCGAAATGAATAAGTAATAGGCTATTTTGTACCCTAGTTTTAAGCCTAGCTGAAAAACGCTCGGTTTTTATGGGCGTCTCGCACTGAAGACTTGGAAGTAAACGCCCACTGCTGTGAGTGGAGAACAGTTTTGCATATTATAATGAGTTTCGACTCACTTGGGGGAAATTGTTTTGAAAACGTCCAAAGGCTGGTCTCATGTTGACGTGATTGGTTACAATGTATGTGGTGTCAGAAACACCACCATTTAGTTCAGTGCAGTTTTAAGGAGATAATACTCAGCAGTGTTGACTTATGAATTTACACTTGGTTTTTACTGAAGTATACTACAAAAAACACCATATAGACAAATCACATTAAAAGGGGGGCTTGATCCTCCAAAAAATCTGTCATTTATTCATCCTCATGTTGTTCCAAACCTGCACGACTTTCTTCTGTGAAACTCAAAATCCGTGCTGCTCTCTTCATTACAATGAAAGCATATTGTTACCATTGTACATGTACATATTTAAATTTCATGTGCCAGATTTACTAAACAGGGCAAGTTAGTGTGGGACCGCAATTCAATGAAAGTGCCAATTACAGTTGAAAGTTCTGCTGGTGATCTACTGATAATGTTGAAAATACCAGTAAATCACCTTGCATTATTGATTTTAAGATTCTCCTTCCATAAATACTTAATCTGAAAAGGAAACTCCTACAAATGCATATGCAATAAAGTCTCCCTGTTCTCCCCGAAACCCTGTTCACGCCTTTTCAGCGCTGATTTTTCACTGCGTTTCTTGAGTAAATCCTGACGGTAGTTTTTTAACGCTGGTGCAAGCTGTCAGTAAATCTGGCCCCATGTGTTGCACGAAGGGCTACAGCTGAAGGGGAAGACTGTCAATAACTTCAATCTGTTTTTCACACATAGCTTTTGCATGTCTTCAATAAGAAATTGAATATAGTCTCATGGACTACTTTTTCTGGATCTTTTTGTGTCACAATATGCTTTCGATTTATGGGAAAGAGCAACATGGAAATATATTTTTTGTGTGTTCTGTAGAATTCATACCGGTTCATACACATCATGAAGGTGAACAGAATTGGGTCTTTTTATTATCGGGTGCGTGTAGCCCCAAAGGCCCTTCATGTTCAACTGAACAATAATGGCAGGTCTTGCAGCCTTATTTCATGGAGCACATAGGGGATATGGTGTAGTAGAGACCTCCAAAACATCAACTAACCATGTCTGTTCTCCCGTAAGTTCAGTCTAGATCAAAACACACACCAAAAGCATTTCCGAGATAAAGGTTTCAAGACAGGAACAGGAGCAAAGCAGACAGAGACGAGGAACCAAAGTGTTTGAACCTTTTATGATTTCCCCATTCCACAATAAAAAAGAAATAAAGGTTCTTTATTGGCATCTTTGAAAAATTGGAACATTTATGCAACCTTTCCATTGCACAGAAGATTTCTTATAGTGGAAAACAACGCTCTTTGGATTATTAAAATGTTCTTCAAATTAAGAAAAAAATGTTCTTTTAAGAACTGCTCAGTGAAAGGTGCTTTGGGGAACCCAAATGCAGGCTTTTTGTTACCTTTATATGACACTAATTACACTTTTTCAAAATGGTAATTTGAATGTTGCTGCTAATTACATTAGAAGGACGTGAGGAAGTCAAGTGAAACTGAGCTGACCACTCAGCCAGTCGCTTGAGGGACTTTCTTGAATCAGCAAGATTCATTTGACTTGTTCAGAACCTTGTCAGTTGGGGGAAGGAGGCGGCTTTGAGAGTTGCCCGTCTGTGCGACTGCAGAGATTCACTTCAAGGCACGCTTGGTGGAAACGTCTTGCATGGTTTCCCATAAGCTGTTTACTGCCAATGTCTACTGACCAGAAAGGATGAGGAAATATCTCTTACATCCCTGCTTGTTTACACAGCTTAGTTCGCTTTTGTAGCGTAGTGCAGTTGTGTGATTTGATTTATGTTAATTCCCTTCAATATCCTTTTTCACTCACTGAAATACTGTCATCATTTACACACCCTCATGTCGTTCCAAACCCGTCAGACTTTTGCTCATCTTCAAAACACAAATTAAGATATTTTAAATGAAATCTGAGATACTTCTGTCCTTTGATAATCCATGTAACTATGTTTGACGCTTCAAAAAGTTCATAAAATGATCCTAAAATTAATACATAGGAATTTTCTGATATTTTGAACAGATATACAAAGTATATTCACATGTAAAGTCATCAACGCACACATCAGTCGTGGTAAACAGAAGCTCACGCATGTCTGTTGATGTGCAAGAACCAATGAGGTTCATTCTCGTGTTACGCAGCACGTTTTAACTTCCGCAAGAACCAATGAGGTTCATTCTCGTGTTACACAGCACGTTTGAGCTTCTGAGAGAACCAATTAGGTTCATTCTCGTGTTACACAGCACGTTTTAACTTCCACAAGAACCATTGAGGTTCATTCTTGTGTTACACAGCATGTTTGAGCTTCTACAAGAACCAATGAGGTTCATTCTCGTGTTACGCAGCACGTTTGAGATTCTGAGAGAACCATTGAGGTTCATTCTCGTGTTACACAGCACGTTTTAACTTCCACAAGAACTAATGAGGTTCATTCTCATGTTATGCAGCACGTTTGAGATTCTGAGAGAACCATTGAGGTTCATTCTCGTGTTACACAGCACGTTTTAACTTCCACAAGAACCAATGAGGTTCATTCTCATGTTACACAGCATGTTTGAGCTTCTACAAGAACCATTGAGGTTCATTCTCGTGTTACACAGCATGTTTGAGCTTCTACAAGAACCAATGAGGTTCATTCTCGTGTTACGCAGCACGTTTGAGCTTCTACAAGAACCATTGAGGTTCATTCTCGTGTTACACAGCATGTTTGAGCTTCTACAAGAACCAATGAGGTTCATTCTCGTGTTACACAGCACGTTTGAGCTCTGCAAGAACCAATGAGGTTCATTCTCATGTTACGCAGCACGTTTGAGATTCTGAGAGAACCAATGAGGTTCATTCTCTTCAAACAACACGTTTGAGCTTTTACAAGAACCAATGAGGTTCTTTTTCGTGTTATGCAGCACATTTGAGCTTTTGCGAGAACCAATGAGGTTCATTCTCAGTACGCAGCTCATTTGAGCTTCAGGCTGAACCAATGAGGTTCATTATCGTGTTACGCATTATCCTGTTAAGTTGAATTTTGGATTCAACCACTTTATTCATGTTTTTTCTTCTCTTTATGTTCTCAAATCGGTAGTCGCATAGCTGGAGGGACGATGGAGGGACAGAAATATCTAAAAATATCTTTAGTTGTTTTCCGAAGAAACTTTTGTTTGTTTTATTTGTTTTCTTACGGTTTTGAAAGGCCAGGAAGACCGACGCATTGACCAGTGAGGCTTTTCTAAGCATTTTACATAAAACACACACGCATACACAACCCCTTTGTGCCGAGTTAAACCACTTTACTCTAAACAAAGTAGGCTTGCATACCTGCTGCTCTTTTTCTTCTAGAAACGAAAACATTGACTCTCTGACAGATGAGCTGAAGTTTAATTACAATGCAGGATGATCCCTTTTGGCAAAAGGGATGTGAGGGTTGGCTGCAGCTTTAAGAGGGTTCTAATTATGTCCCACATTCAGATCAAACGGTAATTAATTTAGTCCTGTCAAAACCCAAAAGACAATTATAAACAAATGGATTACCCATCACAAAGACAGGTATGCATAGAATAGCTAACACATCTCAACTTTCTCACAGCATTTGTAATAGAAGTAAAGGAGAAGCAGCTTGAGAAGCATCAAGCCAAGGTTTTGAGGAGGAGGTATTTTATTCAAAGACTCATGGTTAATGGACAACATCTCTCCCCTTATGAAGATTTATTTATTTGTTTACCCTCACCATTGAAACCATATTGAAGGGCGTACTCTCATAAATAACGTCCTCATTTACGTCACTATTTAAATTCATCAAAACCGTTCATCTAATATGCCTGCTAACTGTTCCATTTTATTAATTAATCCATTATTTAATATTTTGTAAAAAAAACAAATGACACAAAAGGTACCATTAGAGCCAATATCATTCTAAAGTTGCATACAATGCAGATTTTGCCATGAATCACATGCTATGTCTTTAATGACAGTGTTGCTAGCATAAATTAGTCTAGTGCTCCTATATGGCATGTTGTTTATTGCCATCGTCTGTCAAGTTCTAACCCTCATCACTGGGGCTTTGTTTGGTCTTCATGATATGGATCGGCGAGGAGAGAGTGCTGTTATGTGACTTGATGGTGCCTCGCTTCTTCTAACATTAACTTAAAGAATTACCCAATGTCCTCTTTTATCTTTGAAACATTGTAAATAAGACGGCTCGCTATAGTATTCCACTGTCTAGAACCGGAAGGGGGTTTTGATTTAAGCATTTATTTTTGCAGTCACCGCCATTAAAACAACAAATATGCCATTTCTTTTGCAGGAAAGTGAATTGAAGGGAGCATTTTGCTTCGCTGAATAATCAGCTTATGGTTTGAGAAGCTCTTTGTGGCGATTTATATTCAACTCTAGTCAAATCTTTAAGGTTAACAACAGACATGAGCTAAGGACTAATTCAGCTTACAGCCCCACAGGAAATATGGTGAAAAGTTTTCAGCTGGCACCATTCAAAGCAGGATGTTTAACTGGGCTTAAAGGGGATAATTTGATTTACTTTCTTTAATTCTAACAGAGTGTAGCATATTTCCTTTTTGTATTATTGGATTTTTCAGAGCGCTCTTGGGTCCACTCTTCTAGAAGTACTAAGATTTATCATTAATTCTTCACATTGATCATATAATGACATAGGGTCAGTATTCCATACTGTACATTAAGAACCGGCTTTACTAATAACGGAATCTATTATATGGGAAAAAAAAGTTTTCGTACAATTCACATTGCACAATTTCATACGAAATCACCACCTTGTAGGTAGAAATTCCTATGAGATTGTGTTGACTGCTTTGTAGGATCGGTATGAAACTTAACCCTCGATAATGAAAATACATAATTAAGCCGAAATCTGATACATTCTTCTCATGACTACAAACTGCAGAAATGAGACTATGGCAATATCCGTGAAATCAGTCTTGACAGCTGGGGTAAAAAAACTAGAAGATTTCAGAGCTGACAGTGAAGGGGGGAAAAATGAGTGGGATCGAAAAAGAACTCATTTGTTTGTCACTCTTAATGTTATACCGTACAAGGTGCCACATTAGATTTAATGGAGGATTGAGGATTTTTTTTTTTTTTGACATTTTGCAAAGTGGAATGTAAACAGACGTGGGTTACGTTCCAAAACCTAGTGAGCTATTGTGTACTGCCTCTGAGGCAGCGCAGTCTCATCCCAAGATGTCATATAACTGACGTCTTTTGACCATACGTCAATATCCGCCGTTTTAGGGTACACTTTAACGTCGGTTAGATGACGTTATCGGACCCTACCCCAGACCTAAACCTACCCTGTCACCTAACTGACTGTAAGGTAAAGCGTCAGTTGTATGACGTCCCAGGATCGTCACGTAACTGACGTTAAAGGGTACCCTAAAATGGCGGATGTTGACGTATGATCAAAAGACGTTCCAAGACGTCAGTTATCATATGACGTATTGGGATGAGACTGCGTTATCTGAGGAGGGACCTACTTCCACAGGCCGGGGGCTCAATATTCAACCTCGACCAGACCTGTGGGAACTTTGGGACTGGTCCCTGAGGGTGCTCAGTACCTAGAGACTGGCCTGTCGTCTGAAGTGGTTGAGACCATACTCAGTTCTAGAGCTCCTTTCACGAGGAGATTGTATGGCCTAAAATGGAATGTGTTTGCACTTGGTGTACAGTGCGTTAGGTGGACCCAGTTAACTGCCCGGTTGGCTTCAATGCTGGAGCTCCTCCAAGATCGGTTCTTGGCTGGTCTTACCCCGTCCAGACTCAAGGATGAGACCTGCGGCTTATACCAGAGTTCCCACATGGGACCTGGCAGTGGTTCTCGGAGGGCTGGTCGAAGCCCCCTTTGAACCTCCAGAGTCGGCTGAGGCCAAGAACCTTTCCCTTTAGGTAGTTTTTTATTAGCCATTACTTCTCTGAGGAGAGTATGAGACCTTCCGGCACATAACATTCTATATCTCATGGATGCCTGGAGTTTGCTCTAGGCAACATTAAGGCTTGGATCTTAAATCCCAGGCCGGGCTATGTGCTTAAAGTGCCATAGTGTGGCAGAGCCTATGGTTCTTGACGACGTAAAGTTGTCCTATCTGCACGTTTTCGTCGATGGGCGTGTCCGTGGTGTCGATGATTTGCCATGAAACAGGAAGTTGCAGTAACTTGGCTGTAAATGCCCAGATCTGCACGAAATTTTACACATTTGACAAGAGTCCCGCCCTGAACAAATCTACATGCTGAAAACATGCAAATCTAGTGTTTAATAATTATGAAAAAAGTATAGGGTAGGATTTGGGTTTGGTGTACGGTAACCTTCATGTTACACAGTACATATATACTGTGTAATATGTATTACATATATATGTGTAATATATATTTACAGATTTGTATACTACCTCAAAGAATTTAGCCAACAGTCTTCACATCGGAAGTGTTTCTATGATGCCTAAAATGATGGCTATGTTGGAACAGAACCGTAGCATATCTCTACGCCAGATATTAGATATAGCTTATTTTTCAAAGCATGTGTTTAAAACTCCACGTTCCCAGTTCAAAATAGGGTCGGAAAATTTTTGAAAGGAAAAAAACTCCACTGTGTAACCTGTTAAAGAACTGTACTTCAGACTTAAATTTTCTTCTAGTAGTCACAGTATGAGAAGCCTACCATTAGGATTCCAGTGAATTGGAATAGCAGTTATGGCAGTTTGAGGTCACTTACTAAATAACAGTCTCCCGCTTTTCCCTCTGCAACCGTTGCGTCTATCCATCCCACCTGTCTTCTATCCACATACACAAACTATTACTCAGTCCACAACCAAATCTGCAGCAGCACCTTGTCTGAAAGAATCGACATTATCATTTGTTCCTCACCGTTGGCTCAGTAGGTTGGTGTTAAATTCTCAAGCACAGCCCTAGGTGGCAGTTTTTGTTGGGAGAAAGTGAATGGTACTCTTGTCTGACATAAATGTCCATAGGCGAAGAAGTCAAGTGGAAAGACGGGATGAGAGAGGCAGAGGCTGGCACCAGCAGACAATTATGGCGCTCTAGGTGTTCTTGGATTTGGGTTGTCCAGAAGAGATGTGCAATTGGAATGGGCACCTTGTGTTGGCAGTGTGGCATAGTTCAGGAGAACATTGTGGTCTGTCCAAACAGCCCCTCAAGGGTCAACATAGCATGTCTCTTGCATTTCACTCACATATTGTGACGTTTCAAACAGCCTCAGAGGAATGGATTTGTATAAGTGGCTGAGAATGAACCTGAAAAACATGAAGTCAATGAAGTAAATGTGGATTGAAAGGCTTAAGGTCAATGTTAAACAGCACTTGCTACTCTAAGGAAAAATAGGTACACCTTTCAAACGGTACACCTTTGTGCCTCATTTACCCCTAAAAGGTGCATATTAGTACATAAAGTGTACATATTAGGACCTTTTGAAAGGGTCCAGTGACAACTTGTGTACCTTTTTGTCTGATATTGTGAGTCTATAATCAAAATAGTTTGGTATAATTCCTTCCCAGAAGCATCTTACACAATGCTCTGATTCACAAGTCATTTATGATGTAGATTAAAAGTGCCACAGTGGCTACCCCGATTGAATCAACTTTGATTTTTATTACAGCTATTTTTGGACCAATTTTTGGTCTCAATTTGCTATGGAAACGGCTTTATTCACAATTGTTTTATGCAATATTCCAATTTTCTCATGGTTGGATTGAGACAGTTATTGTGTAACTGGACATTTCCAGGTAAAATAGCACCTTTTCCCACAACGTCTTAAAGGGATACTCCACCCCCAAATTTTAATTCTGTCATCATTTACTCACCCTCAAGTTGTTGGAAACTTGTTTGAGTTTCTTTCTTCTGCTGAACACAAAGGAAGATATTTTGAAGAACGATTGGAACCAAACAGTAGTTTGGCACCATTGACTTAGAAAGAAAGTAGTAGAAAGTAGTAGTCATTACTCCATAGTAGAAAGAAAAAAAATACTATGGAAGTCAATGGTGCCAAAGTTCCGATCGTTCTTCAAAACATCTTCCTTTGTGTTCAACAGAAGAGAGAAACTCATACAGGTTTGCAACAACTTGAAGTTGAGTAAATGATTACAGAATTTAAATTTTGGGGTGGAATATCCCTTTAACATCAGTGCTTTATTCCCAATTTTTTTATGTGATTTTCCAATTTATTACATTCGCAAAGTTGGATTGAAACAGTTATTGTGTAACTGGACATATCCTCTTAAACAGGATGAAAATACCCTTTCCCACAACGCAAGTAAAAATATAAACAAATGGATGAGACTTGACTTCATCCATCTTGTACTGATTGGATGTTGTATCCATCTTGTATTGATTGGAACCATTGGGCAGTTGTGGCCTAAAGGTTAGGTCAAGTGTTCCCAACCCTGCTCCTGCTGATTCTTCAACTCTAATCAAACACACCTGAAGCAACCAATTAAGGTCTTCAGGATCACTTGAAAGTTAAAGGCAGGTGTGTTTGATTTGGGTTGGAGATGAACTGTGCAGGACAGTCGATCGGCAGGAGCAGGGTTGGGCACCCCTGGGTTAGAGAGTTAGACTGGAACCCAAAGTTTGATTCTTAATACCAGCAGGAAATGGTTAAGGTAAGAGTAAGGCACCAAACACTAATTGCACCCTGGGTGCCACAGAAAATAATCTGCCCGCTACTCTGGGTGTATGTGTCTGTTTTGCAGTTAGTGTGTGTGTGTTTACTACACACTGCTTCTAATGTGTGTGCACTAACTTGGATGGGTTTAATACCAAGCTCAAATTCCGAATATGTGTTACCTTCACATCTCACTTTCATTTAAATAAGTGGTATCGGAAAGAATCCATGTGATTGGAGGGTTAGGGATTAGCTGGTTAGCCTTAATAGCTGGTTAGGTGCTAAAGCTAAGCAGGGATGTGTTTCCTGTACAACTATGTAGTTCGCTGCTTCACTACCATAGTATGATGCATAGTTGGAGAAATCAACAAGCTAGTCGCGACTGTTTCCAGAAACCCATTGTAGCAAAGTATCGTTCAACCACGTTGGTTTCGCAGGTAGTGGAGTAATAACTACTTTTAATGAAACTGTTTGAGATCCAATTAACGCTAGATTTTTTTTATATAAAATACAGACATGCAATTTTAGTTATTTTGCTTTATTACCAGACTCAATATTTGTCTCGTTCTTACATAGTAGAGCACGTTCGCACATGCACACTCTTCAAAATCGGTACTGTACTTTAAATCTTTTGAAAAACTTAAAGACGTAAATTACATTTGAATGTATTCTAAATAAAAGGCATCAGTTGTACTGAATGTCAGCTTGCTTATTTTGCTCAAGATAAGGATTTATTACGTCCAAATGTGATGCGTCCATAGAAACTATGCCTCTAAGCACAGGTCGAGAGCTGTCGTTCAAACCACGCAACTTTGCGATTCTGTTTGCGAATGTTCGTTGGAACGATTGTTTCGGGGAAACACCGACTCGTTGAACTATGCTGATAACGACGGAACTTGCGACCATAGTTGGCTTTCTGGAAACGCAACCCAGGTATTGTAGACTCTGAAGAAAGAAAGTTGCTTCAATGTGCATGTTATAATGAGCACTGAAAAATGTTGTAAGATATTAATTAGTATTATTTTTAATTTCATCCTGATGATTTCAAAGATATTGTAAGGTTTTGTCATGGTACTCTCACTGACTGATTTGTAGAGGACATGTCTGCATTATTCAAGCTAGACTAGTTTAAATGGCCTCTTGTCAGTGGTTGTAACCGTTAACACTTTTCGCTAGCGGCTAAAATTAAGACCTCATGGAATCAGTAACCCATGCTGAAGTGGGTCACATTTAAATATTATTTAAAATGGTAATGGTGTTCGTACCTTATTATGTTGCTAATACACCAGGTCCCTTTCTCATGAGAGTTGTATAACATGAATCTACGTCAAATGTTCGAAGTCTCGTTGATTGACAAACTTGTTCCACTTGAACACTGGTGCTCTGTTGGCGAAAGCGCTAAGTGGTAAGTGATTTTCCCCAAGTACTGTTTGCCTATGTGAATACAGTTGACCGAGCTGCCACTTAGCATTATCCCTCTCGATCTGCGCTTGAGAAATGAAGCCTCGTAAGAAGAGGCTGCAATTTCCTCTTTCCTCTCCAGTTCTGGCCGCTCATCTTGACCCGGACTGATCGGGATGCTTGACCGGGCGTGTGATTGGTTGGGGTCTTGGGGAGTTGGTCAGGGCTAATAATGATCATCTACATTATGTCAGGGCATACCGAGAGCTGTAGGCTGAGTCTAATGACCAGTGGTCCAGATAAAAATGCCGTGATGGAAATCACTCGCTCAATTTGGAGCAAATTCCAAAGATTATAGATTACACACCGCTACATGAACAGCCAGTGGAAGCTTTCGCATTTTGCAGGAAATCTGGTTGAGATTGGCATTCACTAAGAATGAGTTTTAACACCTATAACAGCTTGAGTCTGTCAACACTAGAAGCATTGTAGACTTCGGAAACAATTAAAGAGGTAAAACATACTTTATTTCTTTATTTCAGCCACTGGAGTAGTTCTGAAGAGTGTGAAGATTCTTGTGAATTTCTCTTTTTGTGGATAAAATAAAAATAGCGTATGGATTTGGAGCTATGAGGCCGATTTTCATTTTTTGGATGAACTATTTTTTTAAAAATCAATAATGTTTGATGAAACACACAATCTTCTCTCTTAAAGGGATACTCCACTTTTTTTTGGAAATAGGCTCATTTTACAACTCCCCCAGAGTTAAACATTTGGGTTTTACCATTTTCTAATCCATTCAGCCAATTTTCAGATATTTAGAAGAATATCAGTAACCAGACAGTTTCTGGTCTCATTGACTTCCATAGTAGGAAAAAAATATACTATGGAAGTCAATGAGACCAGAAACTGTCTGGTTACTGATATTTTTCTAAAAATCAGAAAATCGGCTGAATGGATTCGGAAACGGTAAAACTCGACTGTAAAACTCTGGGAGAGTGGTAAAATGAGCCCATTTCCAAAAAAAGTGGAGTATCCCTTTAATGTGTCTACTCTGTATGAGGCATAAACTTCTCATTTTCCATACTTGACAACCCAGTTCTGCGCTCAGGCATTTCCACTGCTCTGTAAATCTGGTTTGCGTGACTGAGAGTAATTGTGCTAGATCATGTTACCATGGTAATATTGTACCTAGGGAAGTGGAGAGCTCTATGGCAATGGTTTGAAGTTGTGACAACATGCATGGTGCAGTTAATTGTAGTCAATGAGGGACATTTTTTGGCTTTTGGATGTAAGGTGGATTTCAAACGCATACCTGGGTTTTCATTTCAATGTGGTATTTTTGTTGCAAAACACTGTGTTGGTTCATATTTGGGTGATTGCTTTTGACAATCCAGTCTTGTTGACTGCAAATTGTTGCTTTTATGCTAATGCTCTTTGTTTTTTTCTTCACGTTTGGTACTTTTTTAATCAGTAAGGGGTCCAGCATTTTAGAGAAACAAAGTGGCACCATGCTGTCATGTGTTTTTGCATTTGCAGAGCATTTTGGGAGCAGTTTTTAGTGCACTTGAACTAATCTCTGTGGCAAGCATATCTACCTACCTCATAATATGCTTTGATGCATATTTGAGTCATTAACTGCTTCAACATCAATGACTCCATTAATTAGAAAGGGAATAAGAATATTCATGCAGATATAAACAAACAAATATTTATCTACAAGAATCTAAATGTTACATTATAAATCCATTGAGATAAATCCAAGTTGAGATAAAAATTCGAAATTATGAAACACTAGGTCAGAATGATGACTTAAAAATGTACATACTAAATAAAAATTGAGATTAAATTAAAATTATGACAAAGTCACAATTACAAGATGAGAAGTCTGAAAGGACATTCTAAATTGAAATTGAGATTAAAAAAAATCGAAATTATGACATAAAAAACATTTCTGTCAAAAGAATTATGACTTTTTGGGTCTTAATAAAAATGACTTTTTAAGCCATAATTTCAATTTATCTTGTCATTTTAATTTTTAAGTCATAATTTTGACTTTTAAATCTTTTAATACATTTGACTTTGCCATAAATTTGACTTTGCATGTCATAACGACTCGGAGGAGATCTTTTCTTTAGACAGCTGCTTATATATAACATTTATTTATTTATTTACGGCAAGGATGTTCAATTGACTGACATGAACCTCTCTTCCTTTCTGGTCATGTTTTTGGGAGGCTTCTCACGCTTGGTTAACCTTCATGAAATGCATTGCACGTCACTTCTGTGTTTGTCCTGTCTATGTCCTTCACCATTTTACTAAATTCTGTGCTCCACTGTCTACCAATTGTTTATATACTGATTTACTGATGTGTCACCATCCTTGTTCTATAGCGTTCTCAAAATTTCTCACTCGTTTGTTTGCCTCTGCCCCTGAGGGAGGCCGTTCAGAGCATGTATTGATGCGCTTGTGCTACAGAGGGCAGCACATTTCTTGTCTGCTCCTCGTCACGGGTCTTTGAGGAACCTGTTGTGCCTGAGGCGGCGAAACTTCTCCAAAAATATTTTCTGAGACAGAGTTACAAGGTTTTAAAGGTAATATATGTAATGTTATCCATGTTAAAATCGCTCTTATCCCAGTTTAAATTTCAGAGACAACTAAATAGCCCATGCGTAGGTTGACTTCCCTGAACAATGTAAAATCCATGGAACTTTCAAAACATTGTTTTTTTTTCTTTCTTTTATTTTCAGTATTCTGCCTGACAACAGCAACACACACTAAACCAATATTGTAAGATTTGGGCGGGGCTCTCTGTTTATTCGACCAATGGCAGTGTTTAGGAAACCTGTTTGAAAACAATAATTATTTTTGCAGTTTGGTTTGAGTATTCTGCCTGACAACAGCAACACTGACTAAACCAATAGTGTGAGTTTTGGGCGGGGCTCTCTGTTTGTTCGACCAATGGCAGTGTTTTGGAAACCTGTTTGAAAACAATCATCATTTTTGCAGTTTGGTTTGAGTATTCTGCCTGACAACAGCAACACTGACTAAACCAATAGTGTAAGTTTTGGGCGGGGCTCTCTGTTTGTTCGACCAATGGCAGCGTTTAGGAAACCTGTTTGTAAACAATAATTATTTTTGCAGTTTGGTTTGAGTATTCTGCCTGACAACAGCAACACTGACTAAACCAATAGTGTGAGTTTTGGGCAGGGCTCTCTGTTCAACCAATGGCAGTGATAAGGAAACCTGTTTGAAAACAGTCTTGTTATTTTTGCAGTTCAGTTTGATTATCCCTTCTGACAACCGCAACACAGACTGACCCAATATTGTGGGCGGTGCTCTCTGTTTGTTGGACCAATGGAAGCATTTAGGATGTCTGTTTGAAAGCAATCTTTATTTTTGCAATTCGGTGATGCTAAACTGAATAAAAAGGTGTACGATTAACTTTTAAACAGTTAATTTCAGTTAACTCTGAAACTGATCATTTCAAAAATAATTACAAAGAAACGACAAGTTACACATTAAAATAAATATTTAATTTTGAAGTAGAAAGTCCGAAATTCCATTCTCTTGTAAAAAGAACCCCAATAACTCTACCCCAGAACTTTTCTGTGGAACTTCCTTCATAATGCCGCTGGTTTTGTGTAAGATTTGTCAGTGCATTTGTTCATTTATTCTAAAGATAATATGCTGTGAAGACTTTTTCTTGTTTTTAAAATAGTCCATCTTGTAATTTCCCTGTTAATTTTACAGGCCACATTTCTGAATGTATGAAATGTAATGGGAAATGTTTTTTGAAAGATTCTCAAATATGCATTACATCTTTAGACTGGGTGTTGCCTGGATGAATATTACTTTGACATGAACATGGCATCCAACCCACTGATTCAAGAGTGTTGGGTTTCCTCCATTACCATGAGTGGATGGCATTACCATGAGTGGATTTCCCTGCTGTAACTCCATCGATCACAGGAAGTCCATTTCAATTCAGAGGATAATGTGTTTGAGAGTCTAACCAGTCTATTGTGTTTCTGGTTTGAAAGTAGGACATCACGTTGATGTACCATTCTCCATGAAACTATAAAGAGAATGAAAAATCTGGTTTGGTTATTTCAAGATCTTTTAAAAAACAGAACAGTGAGGTAAAAAGTCTAAAACCACTAGTGAAAATGCTTTATATTATCAGCAAAAGAATTTGAGTATAAAGAATTAAAAAAAAAAAAAAAATCAATCGTAACATCTCAACTCAAGAAAGCATGTCCTAAACGTGAGGATCACATTATCATGCTTTCAGAATGTTATACATATATATTTTTAAATGGTCAAATCCTTGTACCTTTTGGGATTTTCTGGTTTAAATGGACCAAAAAATCTCATATTTTCAGTGTGGTCTCAGATGTTTTCAAACCCCTGTATATTTGCGTTTCAACCAGCTTTGCAGCAACTTTGACCCAGTTGGAACAACATGTACGATTTCACTGCCTGTTCTCTGTAGTGGATCTTAATAGCTTCTGGGACTCGTAGCTTCAGGCCATTTCGTCCCTTGTTGCCCCAAGTTGCTGGTCGGGGTCGGCCAGTCAAGTGAAACTTCTCCTTGGCATAGCTACTGGTGTTCTACTTTGCAATTGCAATGACGCTACAGTGTCAATGAGAACTAAGAATTCGTACTCCGTTTATGTAGAGCATGATACACCTGCGTAATCCGGACAAATTCATGGAAGTTGTCCACCAATTACAAGGACGCTGACTTTGGTGCTTGATTTTAAAGTTTCAAGCAAAATATTTTGTAAATGACAATAAATTGACAACAAATCACAAGCACAGTAGGCTTTTACAAGACAGAATCTCTTGTGTCGACTATTTTACATTTAGGTTGTCACGGTACCAAACTTAAGTAGTCGGTACCAGAACAAAAAACTGTTAAAGGGATACTCCATTTTTTTTTTTTTGGAAATATGCTCATTTTACAACTCCCCCAGAGTTAAACAGTTGAGTTTTACCGTTTTCAAATCCATTCAGCCGATTTTCTGATATTTAGAAGAATATCAGTAACCAGACAGTTTCTGGTCTCATTGACTTCCGTAGTAGTCAGAAACGGTCTGGTTACAGATTTTCTTCTAAATATCAGAAAATCGGCTGAATACATTCGAAAACGGTAAAACCCAACTGTTTAACTCTGGGGGAGTGGTAAAATGAGCCCAGTTCCTAAAAAAAGTGGAGTATCCCTTTAAATTAGGTTCTTTTTAGAGGTTCTAGTTTTTTTTTATTGCTCCTTACTGCAGACAATGTCAAATCGTAGCGTCTTTGACTATTCAAAGCATTTCTCACAAGTGAAAAAGGGCATTGGTGATTGACAATCTGTGGCTTTTTGTTGCGGACTAGTCACAGACTTAAAATTTTAAAGAGCGACGACAACCTTATAATGTTCACTTGTTTTAAAACAGGTTCTGTTCCTGTTCTGCTTAAGTAACTCAATGTCCCTCTCTGTTTGCTGCAGGTTTTTATTTTCTGTCCTCGAAATCCTGTATTACCATAGAGACTTATTAATTTCACAGTAAATATTTCATTATGTGACAATTGATCTATGTTCAAATTGCGACCCTGATGAACAAGTGCTAGCCGTTTCTCTCTATTTTACAATATTTGCCTCTTAAAGCGATCAAGGCACTTTCTCCTTGCTGTTCTTTTTTTGCTTTTTCATTTGTCCTTGAATGGCTCCTTCTATGCAGAACCTGGCTTATAATTTGTGACATTGTAAAATTAGCCTTTCTACAAACCCAGCCCTAGCACTTTCCATCTCGCCAGCTTTTTGCCTTTTTATGCATTGGTTATTTATTCGCACATCCTGACATTACAAAAAAATTTTGTAATCCATTCTTTTCTTGTTTTTCGAAGTCATTTCTCTCATGAATCTCTTATGGATCAGCATCTGTTTCGTAGAGTGTCAGACGGTTCTAGTCTGGTCTGATTATTGTCACTAAGTCTCCTGTGAGGAATTTGAGTCATAAATTAGGTTTAAATGAGGATCCAAAATCTAAATATGCATGCACTGAAAAGTCAGCCTGAGGTCAAGAATTCCCTAGAAAGATGCATGTTAAGAGCATTCACATCCAGTCTTGTCTGTTTGGTCTGAGTTTGCTGACTAGAAATCTCAATGGATAGAATTGTCTCAGTGTCATTCATGCTGTTGTATACTATAGGAGTGAAACTATGGTAAGGGGTAAGTAAATTGAACGAATCTAGCAAAAAAAAAAAAAATGTATCATCTTTTATTGGAAAATGAAACATTTTATCAGACTTTAAGAGGGGTGTAAGGATACCCTCATGTCACGATTCGATAGATATCACGATACGATATTATTGCGATACTCCAAGACATGGTAAAAGGTTAACAAAAAATGTAATGTTGATTAAAGTACTAAATTTGATATTACATTGTGGGTTTAAATGACTTGGTGCTTATAATTACTGAAATGACTGAGTTATTGTAGATGAATATTGAACGCGTTCACTGACTAGATATATTTAAAATAATGTTGCCCACTTTTTACTAGTAACATCAGATATTTGGTATTATCAGGACCCAAAAATATTACCCCATTGCAATGTTGATACATTATAATCAACATTATATATAATGTAGTACTAGTAGAGTTCAATGTAGTACTTACACTAAAACTCAGAAAACTTGAATTTTTTCTCACACGATAATTTTTATTTTGGGGGGGCCTATCCAGATACATATTTGTCACTATCCACGATATGTATTGTTGCATTTTTGTATTGCGATATATTGTGGCACGACATATTGTTACACGCCTTTAGATTTTAATAATTGCTTTAAACTTTTAAACAACTGAAAAGATAGTGATAAAACTACATTTTATAAAAAAAAAAAATCACAAAAAAACGTTGTTTTGGCCATTCATTTGCCTGAAAACGTGAACTTTTGAAAACAGGATTCGAAGTGCAAGCTTTTAAAGTTACACCGTTATCATCTTCCATGTGTATTACTTTCAGTCTATAAATGTATTGGGTTTCTATACAAAGTTAACTAGCCTGGCATGAAAAATGCAGCTTTTAGTAATTATGGCAAGCCATTTTAACTTTTATTCATTTCCAGGATATGAATTTGTGATTTCAATTGTATTTTCACTCGTGAAATGTCACCATAGGCTGCCATTCAAAACCAATTGTTGATATCAAGAATTGATTTCTTACTAGTTGAAATTACAATTTCACATTTCCGAAATACATTTATTACTAGTAAAAAACTTTATTTTTGATATCAAGAATTCAAATGTTACTAGTTGAAATGTCTATTCTTGACATCCACAATTTAATTGTTACTAGTAACAATGATCATTTTTGATATCAATAATTCAATTTTCACTAGTGACAATGTTAATTTCTGATGTCATGAATGTAATCGTTACTAGTAAGAAAGCCATTTTAGATTTCTGAAATGATATTGATATCAGAATTACATTTTCAGATATCAAACATTTTACTTTTTACTAGTACCAATTGAATTGTTGATATGAAGAATAGACATTTCAACTAGTGACAATTTAATTATTGATATCAGGAATTCACATTTTTACTAGTAACATTGTAATTATTGATATCAAAAATGATATTTCTACTTTTTTGATATCAAGAGTTCATATCCTGGAAATTAATAAAAGCTAAAACGGCTTGCCATAAGTATTTTTCACGGATCTGTGTGAATAGAGATCGCTTTCACAATGTTGTTGTCTGTACATATATATATATATATATATATATACAAAGTTCATGAGTAACAATGGTTTTTGACTTGCCCTCATTCTGTATGTCACACCTGTCTAGTTAAATAGCCACTTTAGTCCATAGTGTTTCTCTCTCCATAGGGCTATAGTGCTTATTTTCAGTTGTTCTTTGTCAAATCTTATATCACAAATATATAAATCAAAAAACAGATTTTATTTCTGACTTTTTGCAACCCCATGGTGACAATAAATAAGATGACTGTGGAATTGTATAAAAGGTTCCTCAAACAATCTTGTCAGAATAATTTACAGATCACTCTAATTTCACACAGAAATAGTCAATCCAGGAGAGAAACAAATTTGGGTTTGCAATATTGAAACCCCTGAGTGCACTGCACTTCATGGAAATTACACGAAGAGGATTTTTCCCAAGTGATGTTTCATAATTTTGTGATGCGCAGCAAAAATGTTGAATTCACTATGAAATTTGCACACTCTGTTCTGCCTACCATGGCATGATATAATTTGAAAGTGTGTGCAGACTTCAGAATGGCAAACTTGTGGAAGTCGTTGAGTGCTTTGGTCCCCAAAGCGTTGATGCATGTAAATGCTTCCTAGAAAATGTACTAAATTTGTCCTCGATCCCAAACATTCCTCATTCCCCTTATGCTGAACTAGCAACGTCTCAGGAAAAGGTGTGTTAGAGGAACTGGATTGCAACATTGATAATGAAGTTCTGTTAATGCATGCCATGGACATAGTTACTTGTCATTTAGCAAACGTTTCATTTTTTGTATATTTTTAAAGGATAGTTTTGTTTGTAGAGTCTCATATGCATTTACTGGACTTTCAAGTTTTTGGGATTAATAGGTGAAACAAAATGTAATTAATGCTGTAAAAAAATATTTATTTTAATGAGCAAATGTTATTCTGAAATTTATAAAAAATTATAAAATTTTTTAGATTTATATCAAAATAAATATCTCCTAAATATATACTAAATATCTATTTTTGTGTTTCAGATGGGGATTTTTTTTAAAAAAATTATGACATTTTAATTTTAGAATGAACCATTTCTTCTATTTATTGTTAGGGTACCACTCATCTCATGATACCTTATTTTGTGACAGAAAAATTGCAAACCGTCTTGACAACAGCCTTAGGAGACGTGCAATTTTAAATATTAACAAAGACTACAACAATCACATGTCTAAATAGACAGCCAACACAGCAATTTATCCATGACAGGCTGATGCTTTACTCATATCGTCCTTGTGTCCAATAATGAAAACCTGAAATTTTGTGTCGGGTCCCTTTAATTGTCTTTGTTATTTTTTTGTGTGCAACTTCGTAATTGCTTGTCACTTGTTTTCTGGTTTGCTTCTTGACATGTTATGTGATTCAGAATTAAGAAAATGATGCTTTTCCTGCTTGTTAGTTTACTCTGCCGCTAATTGGAATGTCACATCTTGTGTTGTGTTACAAGATTGGATCATTGCGTCTCTTTTGATTTAACCGATGGGTGACGTGCTGTGCTGGTTGACGGCTGATAGGTGGTGTTCAGGGCTCCGAGTCTCTCTCCTCGCTTGAAAGAGGAACAGTCGCCAACGGTGGAAAAAAGGCATGAAGGCGGAATCATTGACCTATTTGTGCAGCTCCTGTTCCTCCTGTAATTAATAGTTGAATGAAATGGCGTTCGTAAACCATTTTACCTCTGTAATGTGATGCATTTCTAAGTGAAATAGGATGTTTAATGGGAAAAAATGTAGGGCAGGGCTTTATTTTATCCATCAGGAATTGATTGGACTGTAAAAAAATTGTGTTGGGTAACAAGGAAGGCTGGGGGTTGAATGGGAAGAGAAAAATAAGTGGAACTGGTCACAAGGTGCAAAGAGCGTTGTGTTTCCTTAAAAAGTGACATCGCCTACTACTGGCCTGGTATGAATAATACGGTGTTTTTAGTTGGTTTCGAAGATCCGTGTGAACGAGGATCATTTTGATAGTGTTGTCGTCTGTACGCGAAAAAACGCGAATGAAAAACTGTTACATTTTGTACAACATCGATGTCATGTAAACATATCCAAAGACAAACTTTTTTTCCCTCAGGATAAAATGCCACCAATCCAAAATAAGAAAACTTAAGGGGGGAAAAATGAATGAAAAGGAAATTTAGTTGTGAAATGACACTCATATGTAACATTGTTACATTTTAAGTGTTTTTATTTATATAATTACATTTAACCCCTCCCACTTTTAGAAATGTTAGCTTCCCAGACAGCAAACTGACATTGAATCAATGTGGAAACGACGTCTCTCATGACATCGAAACAACGTTGATCTGGCATTGTTTTGCTCATCGAATTAACGTTGAACCAACGTCAGACGCGGCATTCTTCAAAGCTAAATGAAAATCGAAAATTGGTTTGCTTTCCTAACGTTGAAACAACGTTGATTTCAAGTTGATTTTCTGTTAGTTTTGAAGAATGACGCGTCTGACTTTGGTTCGTTAATTCGATGAGCAAAACAATGTCGGATTAATGAATCATGTTGATTCAATGTCAGTTTGCTATCTGGGTTAGCATCATGCTAATACTAATGGTAACAAGTTAACTTAGCAACATGTTGCTAGCTTAGCATTCCTTAGCTTAGCATATTAGCGCTTCCTCGAGCACACCTAGGAAACTCATACCTCGGATGTTCGTTATCACAACATATCACACATTCAATTAATGGTAATATTTGGAGGTGGAAGTAGCCTAAACAAAACTAAAGACGTTATTTAAAAGTCTATTTAACATCTGACAGGAAACATTTCATTGACATCTTCCAGATGAAATAACACACATCAAATAGACGTCTTGAGTGTGTGTGTGTGCTATCATGAATTATGATCCATATTATAGATCAGCGTTTCCGCGATGATTCAAATTGACATGCCACTTCTAACGTCACAAGCAACTCGTGTAAATTGTTAATATGATTTTGCTTGGTCATCCATGTGACCGAAACTCGTAACTATGATATTTATAATTCCACTTAAAGGACAAATAGCTTAATTTAGCTTAAAGGGTACATATCGTGCTTTTAAATCATTCATTTTTACTTATAAATCATACATTTGTGGTCTATATAAAGCATAACTGCAATGCTTGGGTCTGAATTCCTCATTATTATAGCTCAACAGGCCCCTTTTCTACCTCTTTTCTGATGTGCTTCTTTGAGCAACCCGTTTCGAAGCGTCTCCTTTAAATAAAAAGGAGTTGCGTCTTTCCCCGCCCACTCTCCAGGTCGCTGAGTTCACGGTCGGTTCAACTCCCCGCGTTCGGCCATTATTGTAGTTTGATAAGAGATATACGATTACTATAGTTTCAAAGAACATTTTTATTCACACGTTAACAAAATGTCAACAAAAGACTTGTCCATCAAGCGTTACGTATTCGAGCCAGAGCGAGCGATTTGAAAAAGACGACAAACCTGCAGAACAACGTCTTCATATGGATGCAGTGGTATGTAAGTTAACTATGTTGTGTTATTAGTGAAAGTCGACTATTTCTCTTGTTAAAACAAGCACTCTGACAAGATAAATGACTGCGGTCTGATCTTACCACTAAAAATCTGTATGATAATAATATGATAACTTGCGTTTAGAACGCGTCAGAAAACACAGCAGCTAATGATAGAAGGAATTTACCCCTCATTCAGACGAAGTCGATCGGCAAACCCTTCTGTGTACTGGCGGAGGTTGTTGGATTGGGGATCCTTGAAGTGCTTCAGGTCACTACATCCAACAACCGAACATTTTGACTAGTCCTCCCGTAACTTCTGAATCATTGAGCTTGGACTACAAAATCGGAGCGAGAAATAATAATGGCGGATTGCTCGAAGTGTTGGACCGGTAGTCAATGTCCTTATTTGTTAGTTCCGCTGCAAATACTGTGACGTAATTGTTCAAAAAACGTAATAGACAACAGGAAAATCCGAACAGGTTGAAAAATATGACCAAAACAGAATATAAAGATATAAACGAAGCACCCGAAGAGAATAATTTAATCTTTTCTGTACTTATAAACACTCCAAATATACAACAAAATGCATTTAAGGGCTAAAAAAGTGGATTTTTCATGATATGTCTCCTTTAATTAGCTAATTAGCTTAGTGTTAATTAGCTTAGTGTTGGCTTAATTAGCAACATGCTAGAGTGTGCATTAGACCTGTAGCAGCATGTCTGACGTCGATGTCATATTTTTTTGCGTCGACACTTCTTTATTTCTTTATTTTTATTTATTTATTTTTTGTACCATTCCCGGAGCTACGGCTCGCCACATACACGTGGGAGAACGAAGCATTGCAGAATGGAGGACGAAACCACAACCCCTTCACAGAATTCCCATCAAAGCCATGCAAAAAGCCCCAATAAACGCCCCAACAAAAGAAAAGTCCTAAAACAACTCGCCCTAAATCATGGAAGGTATGGGAATACTTCAAATTTAGTCCCAAACGTAAAGGTGTCGTTATTTGCGCTCTTTGCCAAATGTTAAATTAGTCATAACAGTAGTTGACTAATCGATAAAATAATCGCCCTACTAATTGTTTAATTAATAATAGTTTACCGCAGCCCTGGTTAACATGTTAGCTTAGCAATACTGTAACATTGTTAGTTTAATGATGTGTTGACATGTTAGCTAAGCAACATACTAACATGTTATCTTAGCAACATGCTAACATGTTGTTATCTTAGCAACATGCTAACATGTTATCTTAGCAACATGTTAACATGTTGATATCTTAGCAACATGCTACATTGTTAGCTGACCAATGTGCTAACACAAATGAGACAAGCACTTTCATGCGCTTTATTTATTCTTTCATAAACGGCTGTAGTGGAATTACAATGCAAACCAGGTGCAGTTGTGTGTGCAGCTAACCTTGATTTAAAAAAGACATAGCCCCAGAGCCCTCAGAGATATCGTACGACTGGCAGGTTCATCCATCCTCAGCCTGAAGCGAAATGAAGTTTGATCATCTCTGTTCTGAATATTTTCAGCCAACTCCAAACACCCTTAGCTTAAAAAACCTCTTGTCTCTCATATACTAATGCTGAAATGTGCTGCAATTAATCTCTTTGTCCATCATATAGTGTGATATTATTTTTCAAGGTCTCCTTCACTTCCCTGCAATATATTAAATGATTCTGAAATTTAAAATGGTTTCTAATGATACATTTATCGTACCCAGTGCCATAACCGCATTTAAAGGAAGAGGAGGAAATACTTAGCTTTTTGAAGCAGACATTTAACATCCAAGACTGATAATTTCCATACTTCCCAGCACAAATTCACAAACCTCACCTCTAACTCTTGACCTGGCATCTAGAATTAACCTAATTACTCTCGAATCAATGAATACTTTCCTGAGTGAATACGTAGCAATTACACCTCAATTACTGGAGAAGCCCGTTTCCATCTGCGTATAGTGATGGACATATCTTTAATTGCTACAAATAGAGACATAATGTGGGGTGTGACCTATAACCACAACCTTTATGCATGTTCCACGCCTGCAGCTCTTTTTTCCCCACAGCCTCAAAGATTTCCCGAAATACTTTGTAATTACTCATCTGTCCCTGCGACTTTTAATCAAACTGTTTAATTACGGCGTTTTCGCGTCAGTATGTTTAATTCCCCAAGGCTGAGATTGAGTTTCACCACAAAACCTCTAATTTTCAGTGTAGTAAAGCTTTACATAATTTGGTCCTTAAGGTGGTGAGGTACTGTTGTTACAAGTGTGCCAAGCTGAAGGGGTTATGTGCAAATTACAGAACAACCAAATGAAAGAAGTACTGATACAAAACATACTGATTCAGTTTTGTTAGTTTTACTGTTCATGCCACAAAAAACATTTTGATATTGTAACTTGAGGCATCTGTTTTTCTGTACATTCACATGTTTCTATAAGCGACTTTACATTCAAGGTACAGGGTATACATCAATTCTAGCATTCTCTGGGAATCGAACCCATGACCTTTATATTTGTAACGTAATTTGTAATGTTGGCTATACATGTAAATTTGTGAAATGAAGACACTAACAATTAAATATGTTAAAGGAGTAGTACTTTTAAAAAACTTTTGCTGATAATTTACTCACCCCCATGTCATCCAAGATGTCCATGTCAAGATGTCCAAAGATTAAGTTGTATAAGCTCAAAAGGTCGCCTTGCTCTGTTCGTGATGTGCGTTTGTGATTCTCCTGTTCGAACTCGTTTATCAAAATGAACTATTTTTTTCTGAGTCAGTTTGTTCATTTCGTTCGTAGAATGAACCAAATGACACGAAAAAAGATTCATTCATTTTGATAAACGAGTTCGAACAGGAGAGTCATGAACGCGGATCACGAACAGAGCAAGACGACCATTTGAGCTTATAAAACTTAAACTTTGTTATTTATTTATTAAATGAGCGATCGTTTCACTTGATAAGACCCTTATTCATCGTCTGGAATCGTTTAAGTAAAGTGCATTATATGGAGAAAAATCCTGTTTGTCAGTGGTGGAGGAAGTACTGAATCTCAGTACTTAAGTAAAAGTACAAATAACCAGATAAATATTTACTTTAGTAAAAGTAGAAGTAACACAATGACAACCATACTTAAGTAAAAAGTACCTGACTTTAAATGTACTTTAAGTATTAAAAGTAAAAGTACTTGCATAACAATTTATTCTCTTAATGACTATTTTCTAATGATTAATAAAACATTTAATTCTAACTCATTCAACCTAATACTCCTATAATGATGTTCAATAATCATGGGGAAAAAAATGTTGCCACAATTTCTGAAACAAGCTTGCAATTAGACAATATACACATCATGCTTATCCTTACTATATGTTAATAACTATGTTTGGCAGTAAACGCGATTAATTTATGGTGTAATTCTGAACCTCTTGGCTTGCCATAATCCTAACCATTACACACGGTACGTTTCCTATGCACGTAAAAACAAATTTTCGCGTATTAGTTGCACGATAAACACACTGCGTGCGAGACGCATTTAGTGTGACCAGGTTGATACACTGTATCTATGGCAACCAAACGTCACTGACGAGACAAACGTGCAACGAACTGACGGCCAGATTACGTTTTGGCAGGGGAAAAACTGATCAGAAAATGTAACGAAAATGTAACAGAAGTTGTAGAAATGTAGTGGAGTAGAAAGTATAATAATTGCTGCAAAATGTAACGAAGTAAAAGTAAAAAGTAGGCACTATTTATTCTACTTAAGTAAAGTAAAGATACGTGAAAAATGTACTTAAGTAAAGTAACGAAGTATTTGTACTTCGTTACATTCCACCACTGCTGTTTGTATGTTTTCTTCAAAAACCTTAATTTCTTTTCGACTGATGAAAGAAAGACATGGACATCTTGGATGACATGGGGGTGAGTAAATTATCAGCAAAAGTTTTTTTTTTGTTTTTTTTTTTAAAGTGAACTACACCTACTGTAGATTCAATAAAGACGAACAATTGCAGTTCAGCATTCAAATATGAAATGTTTTATCATGCTAGTTGAAAATTAAATTAACGATTTAAGATATTTAAAAAAAAAATGTAATAGTGCACAATTCAAAAATAACCTAAAGCATAACATATGGGCTTTTTTGCAAGCGTTGTCAGAATTTTTAAAGTGATATTTAAAAAACAAAACAAAAAAAAGTTGAAAAGAGATGCCCTACCAACATGAGGAGGCACAACCAAAAAAGAAAAAAATCATGTAAATTGGAAAAAGGTGCAACATTCGTCTTGAAGAAACGTTTCGGCCATTAACAAGGCCTTCATCAAACATTATGATGAATGTGTGATGTCTGATGAAGGCCTTGGCAATGGCTAAAATACCACACATTATTTAACAAATAAAGCTGGATTTCTTCAAGAGTGAATGTTGCACTTTCTTCCAAATTTACATAAAGTGATATTTCATCAATAAATAAAATTCAATCATAATTTACTCACCCGCCAAACCCGTCGTTCCAAACCTTGACTTACTTTCTTCTTCAAAACAAAAACAAAGATATTTTAATGAATGATTCAACTGCTTTCATCCACACTGCAACAACATTGGACCCAACTGACCCAAAATCCCCCACTGAGACGTGTTTCGAAATACTGTTTCACGGAAGAAGGAAACTCAATCAGGCTTTGTGGTAAACTATTCTTTTTACGAAACATCGGCCTCTTTCTTGGATTGTTTTAACTCCTATAAATGTTAGCAATGTGATTTTAAATGCTTGACACGTCCTTATCTTATGGAAAATGGCTGTTTCATACAGTTGACCTTTTGAAAGACACCGTACCGAATTACTTTACACGGATCTTACCGTAATGCAAAATGTGACATTTGAACCACGTTTGAAACTCTGGGTAAGCGCTCGGCCCATTGTGTGTGTTGCGCCTCAAATGCACTGGAGCAAAGAACCACATGCTATTCCAGTAGGAAAAATATAACTGTGCTCGTAGCCCGAGTCCATGACATTTTCAGAGAGTGTGTAATGAGCTCATTACAGCTCTGAGACTTGAAGGAACACAAGCGCTGGAGTCTGGGACATCTGCGTAACCTTGAAGTCCTCGAATGAGGTGAGCCGAGAAAGAAGCTGTCACAGCGCTCCAGTTTTCTCGTTGCGTTTCTACCTCTCGGCGTCTGACATATTTCCCTACAAAGCGGATATTGTATTTGGCCTTTAACTGAGTCATCTCTTCTTCTGACAAATTACCAGGATGAAGGTTTCGACTGTCATTCATTAGGACTAAGTTCTGAAGCAAGACAAAAAGAGGAATGCCAGAGGATTTGTGTTGTAGATGTGTTTTCTGTCAGCCAGCATTGTCGAGAAACACTGTCAGGTTTTAAAATTAGCGCGGCGCCAGCTTGCGAGGTTCTCCCGCTGCCATAAAAAGAAATATGACTCGTTTTATTCGAGAAATGCACTTCTAAGTGTGGAGGATTTTACCTTATGAAAGATGCCACTGGGAGGGTGAAGTCACACCTTTCAGAGAAGCTGTGGAGCTGTGAAACCTAAGTCTCCAGACAGCTGCTCCAAACTTTCTGAATGTACTGAATCAAATGATTCAGCATGTGGTGTCTTGCTCCGACAAAAAAATCTTTTTTTAGGAGGTCAAAAGGGCATTATGATACGGTCATGAAGCTATGTATTGTTTTTTTTTATATATATATATATATATATATATATATATATAAGCCAGGTGAAAATTGTTGTTCATGTGGTGTTTTTAATAGGGGTGTCACGAAGATCGTATAACACCCGCATACAGAGTCCGCATTCTCAGACCCCTCGTTTGTCAAGACAGCGCCTCCTGCTGTTTGGAAGATCGTATAACATCCAAATACAGAGTCTCGCATTCTCAGACCCCTCATTTTTCGAGACGGCGCCCTCTGCTGTTCATTTATATATGTATATATATATATATATATATATATATATATATATATATATATATATAAGCCAGGTGAAAATTGTAAGCCTGATCAGAGGCACACCGTAACGAACTGTATGATTTCAGGGACAATGAGTGTCCAAAAGTCCCCCTGTGGTGAAAATCAAGCCTTTAATGTTGTTTATGTGGTGTTTTTAATAGGGGCGTCACGATTCTCCAAATCCTCGATTCGATTACATTTTCGGTTCTAAGGGCACAGTTCGATTCTCGATTTTTTTTTTTTTTCTATCGGCCAATCAGGATGCTCTCTGTCCTACATGCACTCATACAGAGTCCCGCGTTCTCAGACCTCTTGTTTTTCGTGACATTGCCTCCTGCTGTTCGGAAGATCGTAAAACACCAGCACACAGAGTCCCGCGTTCTCAGCCCGCTCGTTTTTCAAGACAGCGCCTCCTGCTATTCGTAAGATCGTATTACACCCGCACACAGAGTCCCGCATTCTCAGACTGCTCGTTTTTCAAGACAGCGCCTCCTGCTGTTCAGAAGATCGTAAAACACCCGCACACAGAGTCCCGCATTCTCAGACCCCTCATTTTTCGAGACAGCGCCTCCTGCTGTTCGGAAGATCGTGAAATACCCGTACACAAAGTCCCGCATTCTCAGACTGCTCGTTTTTCGAGACAGCGCCTCCTGCTGTTCGGAAGATCTTATAACACCCGCACACAGAGTCCCGCATTCTTAGACCGCTCGTTTTTTGATACAGTGCCTCCTGCTGTTTGGAAGATCTTATAACACCCGTACAAAGAGTCCCGCTTTCTCAGACCCCTCGTTTTTCGAGACAGCGCCTCCTGCTGTTCGGAAGATCCTAAAATACCCGTACACAAAGTCCCGCATTCTCAGACAGTGCACACTTATCCAAATGCCATTGAAAAAAATAGGATTCAATATTACGGTCTCGTTTTATTTAAAGTTATCTAAATAAATATTGAATTTCCTGCTTAATGTATGTGCCAAAAACAAAAAAAAAACTCGTTGTGTTCTGTTCTCTGACAATCAAATTACCCAGTAGTTATTTTTTGAGTGTGAGTGTAATTTAAAGAAAATTACTGATGGAAGAGATACAGTTACAGATTGAACTATGAAAAATATAATGTGATATTATATTTCTACCAAGTTCTAGTTCAACCAATAATGGTCAAATTAACATTATACCACGCTAACATCACAAAACTTGTTTTTTTGATATTTTGAATGCGAAGCAAAACTCAAATAAGAATAGACAGAACACCTATAATAAACAATTCTGTACTTTATTTAACAATCATCTAAACATCATCTTGCTGTAAAGAAAAAAAAGGAAGAAAGAATTGTGTTGGTGACTTTACTTTTCGTCATCAATTGCATTAAAAAAATACTCATCATTTAAACTAATCATAAAATGATAATGTTGGGTTCGGCAGGGCGACTGCATCGATATAGCCTATGGTGTACCCTGGAATACAACAGCATACGAATGCACTGTCACACAAAGTACAAATAGTGAATGTGTGAACAAGTGTATATAATGTAGGAGGCGGAGCTTCTGATTCTAGAGAGCGTTTGATTGGACAGCAAATCTGAGTACAGAGTGATGTCATCAGAATCATTGATCCATATTGGCGGAAATGAGAGACTGTAAGTTTTGAAAGCTTATATCTTTTATTTTGTAGAACACTAGCTTAACCTTAAGGCTAACATATTCATACCAAAAAACTTAAATTTTGATTGCATGGGGACTTTAAAAAAATGCTTTTTTAACTTTAATAAATATATATATATATATGGCTTGTTATTGTTCGTCCACATTCCTAACCCTGAGCTGAGTATGAGCAGTAGTGATGCTTTTCTTAGCAAACCCCACTAATTAACCCAGATTTCATGAGCTTCCACATCATAACAACAGCCTGGGTTATGCCTCATCTGTTTTGTCAGCAACACTGACTAATTGTGTCTGTGTACAAGGGGCAGAAATCTCCTGATCTCTCCAGCCATGCTGTAGATATCATTATCAGCTGATGTTCATATTCTCAGCCCTGCTGTGGATAATAAGCTAGAAAGGAGAACATGCTATACATATCTCAAGGCATTTCAGTGGAGCTGTTTACAAGGGAACCCAAATCGATGGCCTCGTTTTATCTTTGCAGGTTTTGCTGCATACAGACCAGGATTAACCAACAGCATCAAAGCGAGAATGCGAACATTGAGAGATTTGACTTTTGAAGTGTGTTGTTGGGTAGATGCAGCAGTGCTGTGCACTGATCCCTAAGCAGGAAACGTAACAGTGGAGAAGGCCATTGAAATTCTGCCGGAGGGAGTTGAGCTCTGAAAACACGCAGTGCTTCTTATGCAAGTAAGGAGAAACCGAGGAGGGGAAACATATACTGGTGCTAGCAGTGAAAAACAAAGAGAGGTTATATGTGAAATATATAATCCAAACAGATACTGGTGTGAAGAAATGGCGGCTTTTAGGTAATTTATATGCTATATATGTCCATGCTCAGATGTCAGGGGTGTGTGGTCAAACCAAAAATATGTAATGTATACCACATATATATTGCACAATACTGCACATGCCATCATATGTAAATGATATTATTGATTTTAAAACAATGGATTTGTTACTGGAGGACATCAGTAGTGTGGTTAAGTTTTTTTTTGTAATTAGGCATGTGCATGGATCCCAATACCTTATTCGGAAATTGATGGACAAACAAATTCTACTGAAGAATATCCTTGAAAAAAAATATGTCCCAGACACGGCCACTAACTCATGTTTGTAAGACAACAGTTAAGCCAGGGGATAGCATAGTATAACATTATACATAAACCTCTAAAGTAACAATGCATTAATCAGTGTGTGAAGCGAATGTTTAAATGAGTCTCAACTTTATGAATGAAATGAGCGCAAATCATATGTCACGTGGCTGTCTCTGTGAATCTCTCAGAATAAGAACCAATGTCTTCAGAATCACTAAGGCTAAAGGCAGTGAGTTTTTATTTATTTTTATTTTATTTATTTTTTTTTTTATTACAATAACCAGGAGAAAAGACTCACTGGGCTCTATCTTGACTTTATACACTGACCCATTTATCATTCCTATTTTGCACCCGTGCATAGTGGGCTTTTCCCTCCACAGACACGCCGGTAAACTAGGGAATGAACTTGCGCTCCCTGGGCGGGTCGGCACAAAAAGGAGGCGTGTTTCGGTGCAAACAATTCCTGGTGCTATTTTGCAGGTCCAGAAAACAATTGCGCCACTGACCAGATAAAAAACAGTCTAAAGTCAGTGGCGCGTTGCGCGTACATTCATATGCTATTTTAAGCGCAAGCTTGGCCATAATACAGAGTGTGAACAAAGAGCATACAATGTAGATGATTCTCTCATCTACACCGAAGCGCGCCTGGTAAGCGCGCCATTATATTAGTATTGCACCATTGGAACAAGCGCACCTCGTTCATCATGCTCTTAAAGGGTGTGTGACATGACGCTCTTATTGGTTTGTTTCTGTTACGCCCAAACCCCACCTATGAATAATGAAGCTATTTCAGACCACCCCCTTTTAAACTTGTGTCAGGCGCAAGTCATTTATCCCGCCGGTAAAATAGCAACAGCGCCCAAGACCCGCCCACAAAGATACTTGCGCTTGATACTTGCATTTCAGATCGTTAAAATAGGGCCCACTGAGTTTAAAATCTCTTTTACAGGTGTGTCCTATACGAATATACAAATATACAGTAATCATCTCAGTCTGGAGATGATTCCAATCTAAGGTTGAGGCATATTTAAAGGAGGTTTGTAGTTTGATTCAGAATGTAACAAGTAATTGCCAGTCAATTTCTGTTGAATAGAACAACAAGAGAACCCAATTTAGCTTTGAAAATTAGCAAATACTAGTGCATTTTTCTTTGAAAATTGAATGAAGGCCAATCAAGCCTTTTGTATAGATCACAATGGTGTGTTAAAAATGTAACATAAGTTATAAGGGTTTAACGCGTTCTCATCCTAGGGCGTCATATAGTGACACTTTTGAAATTTCGTCTAAATCCAACGCACATGACACCCTTTAGTGTCAATATAACGCTCACAAAGCTTTGTTTGGTTATGGGTAGGTTTAGTTCTGCAGTAGGGTTAGGGTTAGACCACTAGGAGGCACCTTCTGGCCCAATTATATATGGATCTCATATTGACGCTAAAGGGTGCCATGTGCATTGGAGAGGCCAATCCGTAGAACCCATTTACACAAAGGAAAACGCATATATTTCCTAGTGGATTGGCCTCTCGTTTACACCAAAACCCCGTTTTTATCACAGAAAACGATTATTTCTAAAAACTCCGGCCAAAGTGGAGATTTCTGAAAACGCCGGTTAAACGCCACCATTCCCTGCACTAGAGAATTCCCATACGATGAGAGTGTCATGCAGAATGAATTGCCACCAGAAGATTCCCACACTCAGTTTCCAAATTCGCTCAATTGTTTTCATTCATTTATTCAGTGAACTCTATTAGTGAAGTAAGCCCTGGTCTTCAGGATCACTAGACATGTCCAGGCATGGGTGTTAGAGCTAAACTCTGCACAATAAAGGGCCCCTCAGGACAAGGATTGGACATCCGATGGGATGGCAAAACAACTAGTCATATCAACTTTTACAAACACCTCTCATAACTTTTGTTGTTTGACATAAAAAGGTCGCCTCTCAAGATTGAAAGACCTCATCTTAAAAAAAAATGGAAGCAAAACCAGTTGAGAACATATAGAAGAATGTAATCACCTGTTCGAAAGAGGGTAGTTTATTACACCCGTTGACGTTATCCTAGCCTTTTTTTGCCCCTCAGTACTACTGGAAGAGCTGGAATTCTACATCAATCCTGCACAGGTCTCCCAGTCCCATGAAATGACATTTCGGAGGCACATTTACATTCAGATGAGGCCCTACTTATTCGGCACATCAAGAGTCCAATATCCAGCTCTTGTGAAATTTATTGGCCGTCTTACTAGATCAAATACATGTAGCGTCTCAGACTGCTCGCTCTTTCCTCCTGCCAGACGCGGTGGAAAAAGCCAAATCAAAGGGACCTTGCCGACCCCAAGGGGCCAAGAGTTTCATGCTCCACCTAATCATGCACTCATGTAAGCCTTTAATACGACCACTTCAGGCAGAGTGCTAATGTTATCTTGTAACTGATGCGACTTAGCGGTAGCACAAACAAACCGGAGCCAAAAACAGAGCACTGCGATCGGTGACAAATTGAACATATAAGTACAAACGGTTACACACGAGGGCCGAACAAACGGATTGTTCATCAACTCAAGCTAAAAAAAAGATGCTAACTTCGCTTATCTTCTGCTTAGTGTCTCTCTGTTAGTCCTCTTGTTTGTGGAGCATGGTTCATTAGTTTAATGACGGCTACACAGATGGCGACTTCACCCCTGGGGGTCAGAGCATGTGCTTTTCTCAGCCAGTGACCTGACATTGAGGACCAAGCCCCCAGCCATCAGAACTAGAAAGCACTATCACCAATGACTTTTGTTTTTTTTTATTTATTTGTTTCTCCTTTTTGGATGTACTATTTTAGCCCGTTCTCATCCCAAGGGGTCATATACTGACGCTTTTGACAATGCGTATACATCCGACGCACATGGCATTCTTTAGCGTCAATACGAGACGCAGATATATATGGGCTAGAAGGCGCCTCCTAGTGGTCTAACCCTAACTCTACCCCAGACCTAAACCTACCATAACCGAAGCGTGTTATATTAACGCTAAAGGGTGCCATGTGCGTTGGATGTATACGCATTGTCACTATATGACGCCCTAGGATGAGAATGTGTTGACTATTTTAATGGCTCCGATATGAATGGGTAATAATTGCCCTTTAATGGACAATTAGGGGTTTGGATAGAAGCCTGTGAATTATTTTGTATAAGTATGAAGTTTCTGTTTTCCTCTAATTATGTAATGAGGTTTGTTTACGTTAAACGGTAGCCAGATGGGGTGTGGCCTGTTTGGGGTGTGGCCTGTTGGCCTGTTAATCCATTCCTTCCATAGTAAGGGGGTTTTATTAATACGCAATTTAGGGTTTCAACCAGATACTTGAGCATTTAGATAAGGGTCAAAGCTTCGCATATTTTTTAAAGCTATTCTTTGCTAAAAACACTTTTAAAAATATTTGTGCTCGTTAATGTATATTTACGTCGTTCAAGTAATAAAGTAATCTCGTGAGTGTATAATATGCCATTGAAAATACATACGGGTAAGGGGTTCTAATGTCGGTCGCCATGTTGCCCCTCCATCTTGAAAGTACATTAGCCAAAGAGGGACATTTCCGTTAATTCAAGCTTCGCCTTTCGCGTTTACGTTTGAGTTAACACTCATGGACGAGGTCGAACTGGAAGCCATGTTAATCTTGGACTACATTGGACACCGTTCGTAAAACGAAATCGGAATTGAGAGGAACAGAAACTAATATTCACTGGATGGTCATATACCTTTTCACCACTAGATGGGGGTAAAAATCACACAGTGTAGCTTTAACCATACTGCCTGCAATTTATTTTCTTTCTTTTTTTCGGATTTTGAAGTGCAGTACACCAGTCTGGACATGTTCTTGTTTCGTGAGCTCCGTCGACGTTTTATTATTGTATTTTATGCCATTTTATGCAATGCGATGCGGAAGAGTTAATATCCAGGTCAGTATTGGAATTGAAGCTTGAGAAAAACAATCGTAAGCAAACTATAAAACTTTAATGCTACGCATCAACATGTTGCCAAGTCTGACTATTTTACTTAGCTCAGCAGCCTGAAGAAGAGCATCTGGCTGAAATGTTGCCACTCTTAAGAGCTGAATAAGCTTTTGAGGTCATGGAATGGATGTCTATGCTTTAACCGGTGCCAGAATTAATTCACTTGACTTCCTATTATGACTTAAGGAATTTAAGGTAGGTTCGGTCTGCATGTGCCAGGTTGCAATGCATTATTAAAGTCAACATAGCATGTCATCCCATTAAAACTTTAGCCATTCTTTTTTTTCCGGAAATGCATTTATTAAAGCGTACAGGAGCCGTGTTTACCAGATGTTGTAAGGTGCAAAACTCAAACATGAGGTTAAAGAGGTGGTTGTTTGAGTATTTAACCTTTTGAGAACCGCAAGTGAGTGGGTCAAACGCTACAAATGTGTGTAATATACTCTAGTTAGCCGAACGCCACAGTCAATTCACTCAATCTAGATACACTATGCTGCATAACAACTACACACAAACCAGGCTCCTACGAATTTAAAGGGATACTCCACTTTTTTTGGAAATAGGCTCATTTTACAACTCCCCCAGTGTTAAACAGTCGAGTTTTACCATTTTTGAATCCATTCAGCCGATTTTCTGATATTTAGAAGAATATCAGTAACCAGACAGGTTCTGGTCTCATTGACTTCCATATTAGGAAAAAAAATATACTATGGAAGTCAATGAGACCAGAAACTGTCTGGTTACTGATATTCTTCTAAATATCAGAAAATCGTCTGAATGGATTCAAAAACAGTAAAGCTCAACTGTTTAACTCTGAGGGAGTTGTAAAATGAGCCTATTTCCAAAAAAGTGGAGTATCCCTTTAAGGCTGAACTAAGTGACATTGTGGATAAACTGAATCCAGTGCATCGGTAACTAGCACATTGCCATGCCTCGTGGCCCTAATGTTCCCCCCAAGGCCTGTTGGGAAGGGATTGTGTTTGTTTGTCTTATCTTTTTCCACACAACACCAATTCGGCGTGCAGGCTGTGATGATCTCCTAACTGCGGCGCTATTATGAAATCATATCATGTCATCAATAACATACAAGTCTTGCCAGACTTCAGATGGAATCAACAGACCCAGATAATATTCATATTGTTCATTATTCAGCTGTTTATTTATACCTTCATGCTCATTTTGTTGCAGTGGATTCGAATAAGCTACATCTCTGCGTACAAATTTCAAGAAAATGCAGAATCAGGTTATGCCGCATATAACGCAATAGCAGTTTATATGGATATCATTAGGGCTTTACGTCTATGCTTTTAAATGCATTCATATCCTAAGGTAAAATAGGTTGTTTATAGGCCCATACAATTTCATGCTAACTGACTTTATCCAAATCACCCGAGGTGTTTTGAGCTTGTAGTAATACTGATATACACTCACCTAAAGGATTATTAGGAACACCATACTAATACTGTGTTTGACCCCTTTCGCCTTCAGAACTGCCTTAATTGACCCTTTGCTAAGCCACGCCCGAAAACCGCCACTGGCCAATCATGTCTTAGCAACCGTAACTATGCGCGGGAGGTCTGTCAAGCTTTAGAACGAGGGAACATGCTGAAGCATTGTGCGTATGGATTGTGCAAAACTGATACCGGTATACTAAAAGTTTGGACGGGGGAGAGGAATTGTTTTCCTTCCAGAAAATCTAAAAGCCAAGGGGAGAAATGATTGGCGTGATCTAGCATATGTGTGCGAGACCCATTCTGGTAAATGTCGACATGCTTAACAAAAACACCTATTGCTCGGAAATATTGACGGTTCTTTGGTCATAATGATATAACGTAAAATAAGACGATTAAAGAGACAAGACAAAGGCTCAATGACATACTTTAAAATATATTTCAGCATTTTGTTAATCGACGTCCTACTAACGTTACCCCTTACTAAGTAACTTAACCCAATCCGATCGCGTCTCTCCCGGTATTATAGTGTTATTCCACAAGATTTATTGATAAGCTGTTTGATTTATAATTATTAAGATTATTTTCACATACCCTGCAGTGTATGAACATAGCTGTTCCTCAATTTGTGTTTTCCATTTGAACGGTCAGCGTGAGGCGCTGCTGTTTACGATAACGTTAGGCTTTAACTTCAATTTTTAAGAAATTACTCTCTAATCGGTTGCATATAATGTCGTGAATATATCCCTCGAATGCATACTGTAGTTCCTTTTGTCTTGCTCTCAGATATTTCACTTGTTCGCCGAAAATTACTAATTATCTCATTGGGAATGTCTGACACCGGGTGCATCCACACTGTAATAGATGGGCCAGCCGCGAAAGCTTGACAGGCGTAGCAACAGTAACTAGGGAGGGCGGGGCTTAGCGAAGGGTCAATTCTACGTTGCATTGATTCAACAAGGTGCTGAAAGCATTCTTTAGAAATGTTGGCCCATATTGATAGGATAGCATCTTGCAGTTGATGATGCAGTTTAAACAAAGCCCAATTGGCACTAAGGGGCCTAAAGTGTGCCAAGAAAACATCCCCCACACCATTACACCACCACCACCAGTCTGTACAGTGGTAACAAGGCATGATGGATCCATGTTCTCATTCTGTTTACGCCAAATTCTGACTCTACCATCTGAATGTCTCAACAGAAATAAAGAATTCAAAGGGAGATGGGTGAATAACACTGATGTAGAAGAACCAATCCCTTGTTGTAAGACTAAACTTGGCATAAATTGTAAACCTGTCACTCAAATCAGTGTTAGGTTAATCCAGGAATATGTTATACTTGGTGAAATCAGGTTCACCCTGCTTTTTTGATACTAGTATTATACAGACACAAGCATCTATTGTTGACTCCCTAACACAGAATACACGATAAGACAGGTAATTTATCTTCGTGCACAGGTGTACTCCGTTTTGTTTGTCATTTACTGATGAAACAGATTTTCATTTTGGGGTGTGATGGCATGTTGTTTTTATTCTTAAAATACACCGCTATGACTACAGTTTGTTCTCAGTGGTCAGCCTCCTGAGCTCCTCATGGTTCAGTGATGGCAGAATAATTCCTGGCAGGGTGATTCTCACTTCTCCCTGTCTCATGCCACCACTTCTTTTCTCTTTATATCCCTCCATCATGTCAGTCACACTTTTGAGGTTTTTGGTTGTGGTTAGAGAATGTGCTACGGATGAAAAATGCGGTTTTGGAGGTTTTTCCATAGCTGGCTTTAGTTATTAGTATGTGTCTGGTGAATATTGATGCAGGCGGGCATCTCAGCAGTCTCTGGCTAATGACCACTGAATGTGTCATGTTGCTGTTGGCAGGAGGTTCCGGAATCATCTGGCTTTGGATAGCCGAGCTTTATCGTAGCCGAGCTGCTTTGGAAACAATGATAGTGGCTTCTTTTATTAGAATAAGCAGCTAAAGTGGAATCTCACAAGAAACATGCTATTTTGTTTTGAAGTCACCTTTGATACTACTTATACTACAATGTGGAAAGCTTAAAGAGTTGTTTGTTTGCTTGATTTAAAGGGATAGTTCACTTTTTGGTATGTTTTAGCTTACCTCAAGGGCATCCAATTTGTAGGCGTCTTTGTTTCTGAAGTAGTTTCAGTTTTGATATTTTTAGGTCAAACCGTTCTTGTCTGTCAGTCATATAATGGAGGTCTAGTTTGTTTTCCCCCAAAAGGGGGCGGAGACAAAATTGACAGCTAAGTTCCCGGATGTGCCGGTTGTGCGTATTGTGCTATACTTGTACCAATATAGCTTAGTAACTAATTTGAGCTAAACATATTTTACCCTTGCATTTTATAAATCACATGTGTGTTTAAAACTCACGAACAGGAGGTTAAATTGCAATAAAGTTAAATGCCTTCTGCATCAATGTCATTCAAAGTCTAATGAGATCATGCAGGCTCAGTAATTAGCTCGAGCTGGAAAAATATCCCTCTCCAGAGTTTTTACCACCTACTGCAGGATGGCCGGGCTTGGTGACAGGACCAGCTGTCTCTCTCTCCACTGGCAATGGAAATGTGTCCCTCATAGAGAGGAACAGCCTGTCTGCTATCAAAGTTTTGCCCTCCATTGGATTCAGACTTTTAGCTGTGCTATTTTACAGTCACTGTACATCGTGACATAAATGAGAGGAAAGAGGGCAACTGAAAATATAATTTCGTTTTTGTTTTGTTTATGATAATGTTCTGCTATGTTTTAAAAAATGCTAATAGGTCTCTTACTGGCTGAATATGCGTAAACATAAATACAATGTAACCTTTAAGCTTTATCCATAATTGGACATGCACTTGCCTTGAGTAAAAATGGACCAAATTGATATCACTGCTATTTCATTCTTAACCCTTAATCACAATTGTTTTATGCATTTCTTTGGGTTTATACAATAACAACTTTAGTACACCAACATATTGCACATATATTACTTTATAATAAACAATGTATTGCCTTTATATTTTGGATAGGGATTTTCTGCGTGAGAATTTACGGGTCCTTAATTGGTATCAAATTTTGATCCAGAAGAGTGTAAATTTAACATTGTTTTAAATTCAATTTAAATTGTTTTTGTTGTTAGCTAAAATTAAACCTATAAGAATGGGTTTGCTAACTGAAATAAAGCTACAATAACATACAACTATTCAATGAAAAACAGAAACTTAAAAAAAAACCTTGGGAACAACCAAAAATAAAATAAATTTAACTTGAATTCCTAAAATTACAAAAGTTGAAATGCAAATAAATTACATAGAAATATATATATTTAAAAAAAAAAAAACAATATAATAAAATCAAGCACATAACAAAATCGCGAAAATGTACACTAAAATTAAAATGAAAACTTAAAATATAAGAAGGCTAATTCTAAATAATAAATGCTCCATGAATAGACTAAAATTAACTTCAAGTAATAATCAACTTTTAAGTCATTTCAACTTAAATTACATTAAACTGACTCAAAAATTAGTTGAATCTTGTATAGACATTTACAAAAATGTACACTAAAATTAAAATGAAAACTTAAAGTATAAAAGGGCTAATTCTAAATAATAAATGCTACATAGACTAAAATTAACTTAGAGTAATAATCAACTTTTAAGTCATTTCAACTTAAATTACATTAAACTGACTTAAAAATTAGTTAAATCTTATATAAACTATTAGAAAAATGTACAATAAAACTAAAATGAAAACTTAAATGCTACATGAATGGACTAAAATTAACTTAAGTAATAATCAACTTTTAAGTCATTTCAACTTGAATTTCATTAAACTGACTTAAAAATGAGTTGAATCTTGTATAAACAATTACAAAAAACGTACACTAAAATTAAAATGAAAACTTAAAATATAAAAAGGCTAAATCTAAATAATAAATGCTACATGAATAGACTAAAATTACCTTCAAGTAATAATCAACTTTTAAGTAATTTCAACTTAAATTAAATTAAACTGACTTAAAAATTAGTTGAATCTTGTATAAACAATTACAAAAAATATACAGTAAAATTAAAATGAAAACTTAAAATATAAAAAGGCTAATTCTAAATAATAAACGCTACATGAACAGACTAAAATTAACTTAAGTAGTAATTAACTTTTATGTCATTTCAATTAAAATTACATTAAACTGACTTAAAAAAAATTAGTTGAATCTTGTATAAACAATTTGGTTAACTTATTTTGACGACTTAAAGCAATAACTTTTTTACAGTGTATGTCTTTTTATACAGTGTATATATAGCAATACGGATTTGTCTATTCTGTGAAGAGGCATTCAAACGAAGATTTTCTTTGTACACAGTAAATTAACAATAAACAACTTTGACTTGACTTGAGCACTTTTAAGGCAAATTAATATCTGACTTACAAAGCACAATTTAGGTGGTTACTTTCCTTGGCGTGATCTTGCCAGGCTTAGACTGGTTTTGAAGAGGTGGTAACAGGTTTAATCTTGCACACTTTAATATGACAGTAGAACCTACAACACTGTGATCCAATTACATAGATGTCCTGTGGGTAAAAGGTTTGGCCGTCCACTCTGCGCTCACCAGATGAGGCTCAGGTATTGCAGTCGGTGTCCTCATGAGCCCAAAGGCATTTTTTCTTTTCACTCAGAAGGGTAAAGATGGACACATCAGCCTTTTCCCAATTCCACTGTCTCCTTACCCCAGGGAATAACTCTCAAATTCAATGGCGCACTTCTCTGTCCCAAATTAATTACAACAAAATATCCTTTGGTGGATATTTTGTGGCATCTAGTATTGAAGTTTCAGACTCATTTGTTTGCGACCCTCTGAAGGGTAGCGTCACAGCACACAGGAGAGATGCTAGTCAGTTTGAAGAGACCGATTGCACCGCATTTAGATGGGATTTTGGAGCTGAGGAAAGTCTAAAAGAAAATAAACTGGAAATGTGTTTTCCTCTGAGTGGGACATTCAAACTACTCGATGGTTGCTACAATTAGAGAACGTCAACATGAAATTGCATTCTCATAATTTAGGACAAAGAATATTTAACCCAATAACTATGGTTTCAATGGCTAAATTTGGACAACTTTTCTGAACAACCCAGGATCATTAGTTAAACGGGCCTTTGGTGACATTTCCGCAAAATTACTGTATATAACGTTGAATCTTGCAAGTTTTGCAACACTGTCAATGTGAAATGTCCAGTGAATGCCACTAAAAGCATATTCAGTTTTATCCAAAACAGATTAATGTGAATCTGGCAAAGTTTGGTTTGGTTGTTGTGCATGCATATCATTGCAGTTTGGAAATAAAATGTCCAGTGAGTGGCATAAACACCATAATCTATCACACTAAACCTAACCGATAGTGTTAACAATATATATATATATATATATATATATATATATATATATATAAACACATTTGCTTAAGCAATCATGCCATTTTAGCACTATTTTATAAGTGTTTTTAGCTCTTTTATTGTCATGTTTCACGCGACTCATTGCAAGTGCAATATATTAGGTGAGCCGCCGAGCAAGTTTACTGTCAAAATATATTAGTTTACAAATGATGAATTATGGTAAAAGTGTTTTAACGTCATAACATAGTATTGTGCTAGCAACCATAAGAAAATAGTATTTATTAATTGATAATCTGCCCATAATTTGTGTGTAAAGGGATTGAAGTTGTTGGTGTTTTACTGCCTCTAGTGTTCATTTCACTGCAGTGAATTGTACATGTATGTGTTTTGAGTTTTGCAAAAATTTTCACCCCCTATTTTCACTATGTTTGGTTTAAAAATGACGCTACAAAATGTAAAGGAGTGAGTCTTGCAGTTAAGATTACTCGATCCCAGAAGCCTTTATTTCAGCATAGACCTCTGTACACAAACGACTGTATCAATGATGTTTGTGGGTCTGGTGCTTTGGGTTTTCAGGGCTTTTGTAGTTGAAACGTGTGTGTGCACAAGTGTGCATGATGGGATGGGTGACTTATTTTAAGCCGCAATGGATTCCTGGTTCACAGACAGCAAAATAAGGAACAAAGCGAACTTACTAGAAATAGTCATTTACATGGTGCTGAAATCCCCAGACAATATAATACAGAGAAACCCATGCTCATCTGCCAAACAGAAGACGACAGATCTCGATTTTGACGAAGTCGGCAAGAGGTATTTTAAGCCGTAATGGCAGTGCTGTTTTTAAAAGCTTTGGGATTTAGATACTCCACTTGGTGCCAATTACTATTAAAGTGCCAGGTTGCATACATTTAGTACAAAACGGCTATTATAACTGCACACATGGACACAACATAAGGCTTAATGCTTATTCATCATTTTTTAAGGGGATAGTTCACTTTGAAATTAATTTTTTATATGTTTTAGCTTACCTCAAGGCCATCCAAGTATTTTCAATTTTGATATTTTTAGGTCAAACCGTTCTTGTCTGTCAGTCATTTAATGGAGGTCTATGGTCACCACCTCAAAGAGCATGCACAGAGAAGTCCAAATTAAACATGATTTAATGACTCGTAAATGTAAGTACACACTGATGGCCTAAGACACAAAACGAGCGGTTTGTGTGAGAAAATGAATAGTATTTATATCATTTTTACCTCTTGTAATTGCTTGTGTCTTGTTTTTCTCTGTGCAAGCGCATCGGAAAGCCCTCGCACACGTACGTCACTCATTGTTTACACAGAGATTTTAGTGTTATCCTTCACGGTGAAGATCTAAACATATTTAGATATACAGGAAATTGCAATGGAAAACAATTTCGATATATCAACAGACAACGTTAATTTTTTTTTCGCAACCGTGCGACATCACTTGGGCGTGGCTGTGGTTACAAGAGGTAAAAACGGTATAAATTGTCATGACTCGCACGAAAACCAGGAAGCAATTGCAGGTAACAACTCTTTATTTATAAAGTCCAACAGTGAGACACGGGTGTGGCAACGCAGGGACAAGATGGTCAACGTGGAATCCCAAGTGGTGCGGTGAAGACAGACGGTGAAACTTCCACAGCAGTGACGATCCAACACCCACGAATCCACGAACAAGATAATCCACAGGAAACACGACAGGAACTCAGGAGACACACGACTGGAAACAGGGACATCAAACAACGATCTGGCAATGAAACGAGAGTGAGGTGAGTATTTAAACAGTGTGGGGATGAGCTGCAGCTGGTGATGATGATGATTGATGATCAGCTGGAGCGGAACAAGGAATGACAACATTCACGCCCACAACACACGTGCTTTCATACCACAACACAAACACGGGACAAGAAGAAGGCATTGGATATGTATACCGTGACAGTACCCCTCTCCTAAGAACGCCTCCTGGCGTTCTCAGAACTCCTTACCTGTCGATTGTAGTCATCGATCAAGGAGTGATCCAGAATGTCTCTGGCAGGTACCCAACTTCTCTCCTCCGGACCGTAACCTTCCCAGTCCACCAAGTACTGAAATCCGCGCCCCCTCCGTCTAGAATCCAGAATCCGATTTACCGAATAGGTGGTATCCCCATCTACGAGACGCGGCGGGGGGGGGAACCGGGACTGGCGGATTATAGCGAGAACGACACACGGGCTTGATTTTAGAAACGTGGAACACGGGGTGAATTCTCCTGTACGCCGGAGGTAGATTAAGGCGGACTGCCACCGGACTAATAGATTTGGTGACAGTAAACGGGCCAATGAATTTAGGAGCGAGCTTATTCGAGACGGAGCGGAGCGGAATGTTCTTGGTAGAAAGCCACACTTTTTGACCGACGACGTATACGGGAGGCTTCGACCGGTGGCGATCGGCCTTAGCCTTGGTGCGCGCCCCCACTTGGAGTAAAGTCTCACGGGCTCTAGTCCAAGTGCGGTGACACCTCTGGATAAAGGCGTGAGCGGAGGGGACCGCGACTTCGGATTCCAGACTGGGAAAAATAGGTGGCTGGTATCCTACACTACACTCAAACGGAGATAGGCCCGTGGACGACACTGGTAATGTATTGTGGGCGTACTCCACCATAGAAAGATGTTGGCTCCATGAAGAAGGATTCTTGGATACCAAACATCGTAACACTCTTTCCAGATCTTGGTTGGCTCTCTCGGTCTGACCATTGCTCTGAGGGTGAAACCCTGAAGACAGACTAACCGTCGCCCCCAGTAATTTACAAAATTCTCTCCAAAATCTGGACACAAACTGGGGTCCTCTGTCGGAAACCACGTCTATCGGGAGGCCATGTAAGCGAAAGACGTGATCTACGACTGTCAACGCTGTCTCCTTAGCTGAGGGTAATTTGGGTAAGGGAATAAAATGAGCCGCCTTCGAGAACCGGTCCACCACTGTTAAAACTACAGTGTTCCCTTGAGAGGGTGGGAGGGCGGTAATGAAATCTAGAGCGATATGGGACCAGGGTCTCGAAGGCACTGGCAGCGGTTGGAGGAGCCCATCCGGGGGTCGATTGGAAGTCTTACCAGTAGCACAGACCGAGCAAGCCAAAACAAAACTGTGAATGTCACGAGCCATACGTGGCCACCAGAATCGCTGTTTAACTAAAAAGTTAGTTCTGTTAACTCCTGGATGACAAGCCACGTTGGAACAATGGCCCCACCGGATGACGTCTGCTCTTAATCCCTCTGGCACAAATAAACGACTCGGTGGGCATGCGGGCGGAGGCGTTACCCCTTCTAAGGCCTTCTTGACCTTCGATTCGATCTCCCATACGAGTGTGGAAACAAATAGACCTTCCGGTAAAATGCACTCGGGAGTAGACGGGCGTTCGGAAAAATCAAAAATGCGAGATAGGGAATCGGGTTTGATGTTTTTAGAACCCGGACGGTATGAGAGAGAAAAATCAAAACGACCGAAAAAAAGTGCCCACCGAGCCTGCCTAGAGTTAAGTCTTTTAGCAGTTCTGATGTACTCCAAATTCTTGTGGTCGGTCCAGACGATAAAGGGTACCCTCGAACCCTCTAACCAATGTCGCCATTCTTCCAACGCTAACTTGACTGCCAACAACTCTCTGTTACCAATGTCGTAATTGCGTTCGGCTGGGGATAAACGATGAGAAAAAAACGCGCAAGGATGCATCTTGTTATCTGAGGGAGAGCGCTGGGACAGAACTGCACCTACCCCCACCTCTGACGCGTCGACCTCCACCACGAACTGCCGTGAAATGTCAGGGGCAACGAGGATGGGAGCTGAAACAAAGCGGCTCTTGAGGTTAGCAAACACAGCCTCGGCTGTATCTGACCACCTGAACGGAGTTCTGGGGGAGGTCAAGGCAGTCAGAGGCGCGGCCAGTTGGCTGAAGTTGCGAATGAACCGCCGATAGAAATTGGCAAATCCCAGAAACCTCTGCAGGGCCTTGCGGGAATCTGGGCTAGGCCATTCCACCACAGCCTTAACCTTGTCAGGGTCCACCCGCACTCCCTCAGACGAAACGATGTGTCCTAGAAAAGAAACAGACTGTGCATGAAAATCGCATTTCTCCGCCTTGACAAAAAGCCCATTCTCTAGCAGCCTCTGAAGCACTTGCCGTACGTGTTGCACATGCTCCTGGAGAGACGAGGAAAATATCAATATGTCATCCAGGTAAACATATATGAATTGATCTATCATGTCTCGCAACACATCATTGACAAGTGCCTGGAAGACTGCGGGGCTATTGGACAATCCGAAAGGCATGACCAAATATTCAAAGTGCCCTCTGGGGGTATTAAACGCAGTCTTCCATTCATCCCCCTCCCTGATGCGGACCAAATGATAAGCATTACGTAAGTCCAATTTCGTGAAGATGGACGCTCCTTGCAACCTCTCGAAGGCTGAAGACATCAGCGGCAAAGGATAAGTATTCTTTACCGTGATGTTGTTCAACCCTCGGTAGTCAATACAAGGTCGCAAAGATCCGTCCTTTTTCCCCACAAAAAAGAACCCCGCCCCCGCTGGAGAAGAGGAAGGGCGAATGAATTTGGCTGCCAGAGAATCAGAAATATATTTCTCCATAGCCTCCCTTTCTGGAACAGAAAGTGAATATAACTTGCCTCTAGGCGGAGACTTACCTGGCATTAAGTCTATTGCACAGTCATAGGGACGATGAGGAGGAAGAGAAGCAGCCCTAGACTTACTGAACACTTCTTTCAAGTCATGGTACTCCTCGGGCACGTTAGACAGATCCCCTGCCTTCTCCTGAAAGACAAGAACAGGCATAGACGGACATGCAGACACAAGACAAGACTTATGACATTCCTTGCTCCACTCCAGGATAACGTTATGTTGCCAGTCCACTCGGGGGTTGTGACGGATGAGCCAGGGGTGACCAAGAACGACAGGTGCCAACGGTGAATCCAGGATAAAAAACGAAATAGTCTCAGTGTGGTTGCCAGATGTGATGAGAGTTATATCTTCGGTAGTGAATGAGATGGTGGGAAGTTCTTGACCATTGAGTGCATGTACGGCGATCTTCTGAGTGAGTGGTTTGAGTGGAATCTGAAATCTATGTGCAAATGTGCTGTCCATGAAATTACCTTCAGCCCCAGAGTCCAGAAGTGCCTTACAGTTGTGTTGGTGAGTTGACCATCTCAGTCTTACCGGGAGGAGCGTAGATGTGGATGAGGTCTTCTCGGCGGAGATCCCACCCGATAGTAGCCTCATACTTACTATCGGGCTTGGCCTTTTACCGGGCAGTTGTACGCATAATGTCCCGAACCTCCACAATACAGGCAAAGACCCTGGGACCTCCGCCTCTCTCTCTCCTCCCGGGAAAGCCGAGCTCGACCCACCTGCATGGGTTCGTGATCGAAGACGGGACTGACCACGTCCCTGCCGCTGGACCGCTGTTCCTCGAACCCTCCAGAAAGTCGATTGGGTGCCGCTCTGCCTCCGACTCGGGAAAGTCTTGCATCTACGCGTAAAGCCAGCTCGATAAGTTCGTTTAGTGACTTGGGTAGGTCCAGGGCGTAGATCTCTCGTTGGACGCGGTCAGCCAACCCATGCAGGAACATGTCCCACTGTGCCTCCTCGTTCCATCCACACTCGGCTGCCAGGGTTCGGAACTCGATGGAATAGTCCGATACCGACCTCTCTCCCTGACGTAGGTCGGCCAATACCCTGGCAGCCTCTCTCCCCGCAACGGCTCGGTCGAACACCCGTTTCATCTCTGCGGAGAGGTCCTGGAACGAGGCGCAGCACGGATCTTGATTCTCCCATACCGCTGTTCCCCATAGCGCTGCTCTTCCCGTCAGCAAGGTGATGACGAACGCCACCTTCGCCTCCTCCGTCTGGAATGTTCTGGGTTGTAGAGTAAAGTGCATCGAGCATCTGGTTAAAAATGCCCGACAGAATCCAGACTCACCCGCGTAACTCTCTGGAACCGGTAGGCGTGGTTCTAGTGACGGAACAAAGTCCGGTGGTGTGGGGGGAACAGCTGGTATGGGCGGCACAGCGGGACCACGAAGAAGTTGGATCTGTTGGGTGAGCTCGGACACCTGCGTTACCAGGGCTTGAACAGCCCGACCCGTGTCATTGATGTTTCTCTCATTAGTCTCCATTCTTCTTACGCTGTGGTGGACGAACTCTTCTAATGCTGTTGGTTTCTCTCCTGCTGCTTCCATCTTAAGGCCAGATCGTTCTGTCATGACTCGCACGAAAACCAGGAAGCAATTGCAGGTAACAACTCTTTATTTATAAAGTCCAACAGTGAGACACGGGTGTGGCAACGCAGGGACAAGATGGTCAACGTGGAATCCCAAGTGGTGCGGTGAAGACAGACGGTGAAACTTCCACAGCAGTGACGATCCAACACCCACGAATCCACGAACAAGATAATCCACAGGAAACACGACAGGAACTCAGGAGACACACGACTGGAAACAGGGACATCAAACAACGATCTGGCAATGAAACGAGAGTGAGGTGAGTATTTAAACAGTGTGGGGATGAGCTGCAGCTGGTGATGATGATGATTGATGATCAGCTGGAGCGGAACAAGGAATGACAACATTCACGCCCACAACACACGTGCTTTCATACCACAACACAAACACGGGACAAGAAGAAGGCATTGGATATGTATACCGTGACATAAATACTGTTCGTTTTCTCACACAAACCGCTCGTTTCGTATCTTAGGCCATCAATGTGTCCTTACATTTACGAGTCATTAAATCATGTTTAATTTGGACTTCTCTGTGCATGCTCTTTGAGGTGGTGACCATAGACCTCCATTATATGACTGACAGACAAGAACGGTTTGACCTAAAAAATATCAAAATTGAAAATACTGTGGAAACAAAGACAACTACATCTTGGTTGCCCTTGAGGTAAGCTAAATCATATCAAAAAATAATTTCAATGTGAACAATACTTTTATTTATTTATTTATTTATTTTTGAAAATATTATTAAATGACACACTGTTTGTAGCGTCGCTAAAGTTGTAATTTAATTTTTCGTGTCCATTTTCTGCTCTCTCTCTCTATTTGACACTTGTGTCTGCAAAGCAACCATTTTTCCTTAGAGCTTTGACATTTCCAGTAGAAACAGCCTCAATCTCAAAGTTTGAGGATGCACTTCAGCAATCGAACAGTGGGTGAACTTTATTTTAAGCAAAATAATAATAATAAAATAAATAACAAACAGGAACGTATGAAGTGTTTAAGTACCAGTACTGAGCATCCCATTTCTGGTGTAGAAGTTGCTGGAATTAATCCGGCGACTGTATCTTTAAGATTTATATATGAAAATGAATGACCTTTGTTAATATTGGCTAGCTTCCACATACACCACAAGTATGGGGGCTTTTCTGTTCTTGTGGTTCGAAAATGTCTACAAGACACTTTTAAGACAGTTTGCATGTCTCCTTCAATGTTATTGTTTCAAAAATATCGTATAATTTGTCCCCGTCCATGAACAATTTCCAATTATCCTCAGTTTTGCTGAAGACTCAAAGAACTGAGACTAATTATGCTTCCTAATTTAAAAATAAGTCCATAATTAATACCAGGATGTAGTGTGAAAATTGTATCAGCTCGCTGTAAACAATGCTGTAAGCTAATAATCCATGTTTTAGAGGGAAACATATATTTCTCGTCATGTAGTAGGATCTGAGTGTGTTTGTACAGGGCTCAGCAGTGGTATTAGGATATGGTGTCTGGAGTTTGCTCAGTTTATGTGGTTTTGGTTTCTAGCAGGAATCTTTGATGTTTGAGAGTGAACTGTTGTATGTGGTTTTGTAGGCTAGTCTGGCTGGAGGCTTTTCATGATCCAGTTATCACAATATGCAAGAACCGGTTGCTGTATTTAAGTGTATCCAGTCAGTCCATGCACTGAGAATAAAAAAACAAATGTAAGATTGACTCTCTAAACAATTGCCTTTCAGAAATTGCTAATAAATTTCACAAATAATTACAAATTAATGGAACATATTCAATTAAATGTGAGCTAAAGAAAGACTGAAATAGTTTTTTTTTCTTTGTTAAATATACAGTACACTGTAAAACTACACTTTTTCTAATCAATAAATTTGTGGCAACAGATTACAAGCAGTTTTATTAATTAAATTGATCAAATTAGAATTGAGTAATAATTAATCAAATTATTCCTTAAAGGGATACTCCACTTTTTTTGGAAATAGGCTCATTTTACCACTCCCACAGAGTTAAACAGTTGGGTTTTACCGTTTTCAAATCCATTCAGCTGATTTTCTGATATTTAGAAGTATTACCAAACAGTTTCTGGTCTCATTGACTTCCATAGTAGGAAAAAAGATATACTATGGAAGTCAATGAGACCAGAAACTGTCTGGTTACTGATATTCTTCTAAATATAAAAAAATTGGCTGAATGGATTCGAAAACGGTAAAACCCAACTGTTTTACTCTGGAGGAATGATAAAATGAGCCTATTTCCAAATAAGTGGAGTATCCCTTTAAAAGTTAACCATTTAAAATGAGTAAAGTTTACACAAAAATTACACAAAAATATCTGAATAACAGACAGACATCAAAGATTAATTAAGAACCCTAAAACAAACACCGATCACCATAATGGTGACTTAAATGTATGTTTTTTTTTGTTTGTTTGTTTTTCTCATTTACAAAAGTTTTACTCATTTTAAATGGTTACGTTTTAAGGAATTATTTTCATTAATTATTACTCAATTCTAAAGTGTTAAATTGAATTAAAAATATTTCTTGTTATCTGTTGCCACAATTTTTTTGATTAGATAAAGCGCATTCATTTTTTACAGTGTAGAAACAATTGTTTATTTACAACTTCAAACTAAATAAGCAATGTAGTATGTATGTTTAATTGAAAAGTTTTTGAGGCTTTCATAAAATATCCATACTACCTGCCGGATATACTGTAAATAAAATAGTTGTTTTGAGAAATCAAATCTGTCTTGGTGACAGCCGCAGGCTCTGTACGCAGCAAAAGTGAGTTTGTTGTTTAGGCGCTATTGTTTAGCCAATCTGAAGACATTGAGCCGTCAGTCATTTTGAGCTTTCAGGTTTTGCTGACATTGGATTTTCCATATCTTTAGAGGGAGGATTTTGCAGAGAGGAGACTAAGTCTGGCCAAGTTGTGTGGAAGTTGGCAAAACCGCTAACATATCTTAAAGCATATAGCTTACTTGACAAAAATACACAGTAAGAGCCTATTGTACTGCGCAGCCTTTAATTAGTGAAAGATTCACACCTTTCTTGTTGACCTAATTGTTAAGCTTTTTTCCCCTGCGGCACCGTTCGATATCCACATACACAATAGACTCCTTATTACGAAGTGGAGGGGGTGTGAGACTCTTTTAGTCGTTCCTTTGGTGAAACAGGAAAGGATAAGTCTTTAGGATGCTGTTAATCAATGATGATTTTCTCCAAATTTACTGTGAGACATTTAGAACAGACAAATTAAAAGCACCTGATTAAGCAGGAATAATCTACTCCATGACAGTAGACCCACATATGATGAATTATGAGTGTGCTTGGTAGGATTTACTCCCTGTAAGAGAGTTAGTGCAACAACGTTAACATTAACAAAGGAGGGAAAATAAATTCTTTAGGTCTTCCGGAGCACTGAGTCTTCTTCAGCTAAATTATTTTCACTGTAGTGATTATTGACATTATGATGTTTTGCTCCCCTCTACTTCACCCCAGGGAATTCCATGCGCTATTGTCCATGCCGTATAAACCGTGTCAAGGAATTGAAACCGTGCTGCTTTTCTTTCAGCTGACAATCAGTGAAAGGCGTGGAAGAATGGGCACTTGTAATGAAATCAGTGATTTACTGCATCCCCATGCAGTGGGTCAGATGATTAAAATCCACAGCCGCTAAGAACCGGGCAAATGAACTTCACATCAATGCCACTAGCTGCATATTAATTTGATTTCCCGAGCTTGACTCATTCTGGGTCCTTGTGTCACATATTAGAACATTAGAGATGCCAGCATGTGGCATGCTCGCAACATTTGTTTTGTAATTGTAGATTTGTTGACATAGACATTTGTCAGAGACCTGAGTCATTCGTTACATTATTGTCAAAGCTGAGTTCTTTTCCATCAGCCTTTAGAAGCCCAAGCATTTCTTTTTGATTTATCTAGCCCTTCAAATTAAGGGTCAAGGATTGAGCTGGCTTGGGAAAGCAGAGGCCTGCGATTAAAGTTCAGGCGTGTGCAGGTAATCCCTGGCTTTCGGCAGGGCCTGTTTGTCCAACGCATTCTCATCCTAGGGCGTCATATAGTGACATGTATACATCCAACGCACATGGCACCCTTTAGCGTCAATATAACACGCTTCGGTTATGGGAAGGTTTAGGTCTGGGGTAGGGTTGGTGTTAGACCACTAGGAGGCACCCTCTGGCGCATATTGTCTCAAATGGCGCTTTTCCACTACACAGAACCAGCTCGCCTCGGCTCGGCTCGGCTCGACTCGACTCGCCTTTGTTTGGTTTTCCACTGTGTAAAAGTTGTACCTGTACCTGCTTTCGGGTACTTTTTTTCGTACCACCTCCGGCGAGGTTCTAAGCGAGCTGAGGCGATACTAAAATGTGACGTAAAACAATGCCGACTGCCGATTGGTCAGAGAGAATCGTCACTATTTACTGCGTCATCTTGCACGCGCCAACCGGATTCATCTCGTTTTTCAGCAGTGTTTCGTTTTGCTGCCCTCAGCCTCTCATGAAACAACGTTTGTCTTCTTGCTGTGAGAAACAGCCACATCCCGAGGATCAAAAACAGCATACACTCGATTTCCTCCATTGTCCTGTGTGTGTGGGTAGCGCGGATATGTGTCGCGTATTAGATTACGTCACGGCAGTTTACTGCGGCGTCGCTATGACAACCGGGTACTATCTGTGGCGGTACTATCTGCTATGGAAAACGGAGCCAAAAGCGAGGCGAGCTGAGGCGAGCCGAGTCGAGCCGGTACTGTGTAGTGGAAAAGCGCCAATATTGATGTTAAAGGGTGCCATGTGCGTTGGATGTATACGCATTGGAAAAAGTGTCAGTATATGACACTTTGGGATGAGAACGAGCTTGTTTGTCATTTGGCAGTGGCAAATTCCTTGTGTGAAAGTCTACTGAAATGGGTGGTTGACGGTGTAATACTTCTGGTGGTAGTTAAATTTTTATGGCACATAAAACAAACAACATTTCACCAAGAATAGCCATTTGTTCAATCCCAAAACCATTCACTCAAGTTGTTTCAAGCAGTATGACTTTCTTTCACTGAATACAAAATAAGACGTTTTGAAGAAAGTTCATGCTACGCCTTTCCTAGTATTTTTCACTAGGTTCAGTTAGACAACAGTGATTTTTAGTGAATTATGGCTTAAATTCTTGCCTGTTCCTACCACTATGACTATTTCTTTTTATTGAATAGTAAGTAGCAGCATGAACATTTGTCAAAAAGAGTTGGAAATGACATGACAATCTCTTTCGTGTCTTGATCTCTCTCCAGTTACAAATTCAACCTTCTAATGGTGCTACTTCTATAAGTTCTCAACCACCATAAAAGTTAATGTCACCAGTTCTGCTCATGTTGGGTGGAAAATAGAGGTGGAGAAAATGTCACTGGAAATGTCATCTACCATGTCACACGTCCAATGCTGTAGCCTCGGCAGTGATTCTCCATTTCACTCATGTAGAGACAACTCCACCTCCGATCAATGCGGGGTCAGCCCATTGTCAAATACCTCATCTGTTTCTTTTTATGAGAGCTGTCAACACACCTGACCTTTCGAGTGGATGCAAAAAATTACCCCCAGTGGTCATAAGGCGGATCTGTTATCCTGAAACTCATCTGTCTTTGGCCCTGGCAGAGGACTCCAGGGTCATGACCGTATTAAGCACTGGCAGGTGACAAAAACCCTTCAGGTTGTTTTGCTCGCCAAATGTTGACTTATGAAGATATGTGTTTGGTTGAGTGACAACCCTCGAGAGGTGTTTACTGGCTCACAAGGAAGCTTTAGATAAAAATGATAGCAATACTAAATAAATAAATGAAAATGATGTGAAGAGATATGGTGCCTTACTTCTAGTGGCTTGGTCCAGACATTTATTTGAAGAAGCTCCACTCAATATGGTTCTTCAAATACAGATAGCAGAGCACCGTTGTTTATGGATTGAGTACTTTCGGAGGGGTTTGTTCGTAATTCAGAACAGAGGTGGTCGAAGTGCTAGGTGGTATGAGGTAGGCATGTTGTAAATATGGCGTAATTGGCATAAATTGGCATACACTTTGGCAGACTGACCAATTCTTAAAATGTGTTGTTTTTGTTTGTTTCTTTGTTTGTTTGTTTTGTTTTTCTTATTCGGGAGGGATTCAACCAAGCAAAGTGCTTTGGTTAAACAATTTTAAGTTTCCCAGTCTCAGAATCTGGTCGTTACACTGATCATCCCATTTCTGCCGCCAATTTTTTCTGTGACATCAGTAATCACCTCAGGATGAGAAGGCCACAATATGCCACAAATTTCTTGGAGCTCTGTTTGTGGGGCTGAATAAAAGACACCTTCACCTGACGGATGGTCCAACAGGACACCTTATTCTTACACCTCCTGACTTGACACAAGACAGGCCCTCTGGATTGCTGGGACACAGTAGCAGCCACCTTCAGATCAGTCACCCTGATAGACAAGATAATGGAGTCCGATAATGGGGCGCCATCCCTAAGCCGAACAATGTTCATCACAGCCCTTCCTGTCATCCGCACAGACACATAAATACGCAGTTGACAGCTTACAAGGGCTAAGGCTATGATCCAGAGCCTTGATATTATTTGTGTGTCTGTGAGAGAGTGTTAAAGACAAGAGTGTGAAAGAAAGATGGAGGAAAGAGAAGGGGTTTTGCTTTTGAAAGCTCTAGGCCTCACCTCAAGCCGATCTCTGATATGTCCTATTTGGGGGCTATGCGATCTGTTCCTTCTGACTCCTCGAGCAGATAGTCAAAGCTTGCTGCAGGCAAAGGAAATCATCTTTGAATAGAAACAGTTTAAATGACGAGTTGTTGCTCCAGGACTCGACTTGAGTTGAAAGAGGCAAACTGTAATTGTTTTAGCGATGGTGGTAGTGCAAAAATGTCTTTCACAAAACAAACAAGAACATTTCACAACTTTCACATTTTTAATTATACGTTTTAGAAACACAGTGGGGCCAAAAAGTATTTAGTCAGCCACTGATTGTGCAAGTTCCCCTACTTAGAATAATGAGAGAGGTCTGTAATTTTCATCGTATTCAGGTATACTTTAACTATGGAAGACAAAATGAAAAGAAAATCCAAGAAATCACATTGTAGAATTTTTAAAGAATTTATTTGTAAATTATGGTGGAAAATAAGTATTTAGTCACCCACAAAGCATGATGTTTCCACCCCCATGCTTCATAGTAGGTATGGTGTTCTTGGGATGCAACTCTGCATTCTTCTTCCTCCAAACATGACAAGTTGAGTTTTTACCAAAAAGTTCTATTTTGTTTTCATCTGACCACATGATATTCTCCCAATCCTCTTCTGGATCATCCATATGCTCTCTGGCAAACTTCAGACGGGCCTGGACATGTACTGGCTTAAGCAGGGGGACACGCCTGGCACTGCAGGATTAGAGTCCCTCTCGGTGTAGTGTGTTACTTATGGTAGCCTTTGTTACTTTGGTCCCAGCTCTCTGCAGGTCATTCATCAGGTCCCTTCGTATAGTTCTGGGATTTTTGCTCACCATTCTCATGACAATTTTGACCCCACGGGATGAGATCTTGCATGGAGCCCCAGATCAAGGGAGATTATCAATGGTCTTGTATGTCATCCATTTTCTTACAAGTTCTCCCACAGTTGTTTTTTTCATACCAAGCTGCTCGCCTGTTGTAGATTTACTCTTCCCAGCCTGGTGCAGGTCTACAATTTTCTTCCTGGTGTCCTTTGGTCTTGGTCATGGTTGACTTTGGAGTGTGACTGTTTGAAGCTGTGGACAGGTGTCTTTTATACAGATAACGGGTTCAAACAGGAGCCAATAATACAGGTAACGAGAGGAGGACAGAAGAACTTCTTAAAGAGGAAGTTACAGGTCTGTGAGAGCCATTAATCTTGGTGGTTTGTGGGTGACCAAATACTTATTTTCCACCATAATTTACAAATAAATTCTTTAAAAATGTGATTTCTGGGATATTTTTCTCATTTTGTCTCTCATAGTTGAAGTGTACCTATGATGAAAATTACAGACCTCTCTCATTATTCTAAGTAGGAGAACTTGCACAATCAGTGGCTGATTCTCTTAAAATGAGTTTTAATATTTAATTTAGTGTTACATATATCTTGTTTTAAGGATTTTTAGATATTTTATCGGGAATGTAAGTAAGTAAGTTTTTTTTTTAAGTGCTTGTGGTAAATACCATACATTTTAGTGCGTTGTGGTTACGGATGCAGACACAGAAGAGGAAGATGGGTGGTGAATAGTAATATGTATTGAACAACAAAAGTTCAGGGATGAGGTGAGGAGGGTAGTGGAGTCCAGAGGGAGATCTTGACAGAGACACGGAGGAAAGGAAGAGGCTGGAGACATGGAGATCGCTGGGGTACAAGGGCAGAGTCCACACACATCAAACAAACAAGGTCAGAAAAGGAATTGTGGTGAGATGAGTGCACTTATATTGGAGGTGATGAGATGCAAGTGAGTGTGATGAGGAATGACGTGCAGATGGGAACCATGATGGATGTAGTGTAGTGAAGAGGATGGTGACTAGGGTGAACTGTGACAATTGCATACCATCACATATATTATATTTGATAAAACTTTAAGCTTTTCTGACTGGGTTGTATCTTTAATCAAACATGACAGATTATATTTGTGGTCTAGTTAGCATGATCTCTCTGACGTCTTGAGACTTGAGTACAAGACGCAGACTAGAAAAGTTTGAACCAACCTCATGATTCTTTACTCTTCTTTCCCATAATTCCTTGTCCTTTCCACATTGTATTTTCTTTCATCATTGCAATAACATAATTAAAGTTTAATATTCACTTCATAAACATGCTTTGTTCTGCCTTTTCTTTCCAAAAGTTTCTGAGATTTCCAAAAAAGATATTCAGATATTCACGCTGTGAGAGCCAACATAAATGCGTGCCAGGAAACTAAAATTGCAAATAAACTGACAGCTTGCAAAATAGTTTGAGGACAAAGCATTTTTCAATACATCACAGAGTAATTAAGGGCTTCCGTTTTCTTTGCAACCTGATCGTTACTGTTCTTTATTAACCTTATGTACCGTCTTCTGTCCCTTATATATTTTCCTGCTTACCGGATTATTTAATGGAAGAGCTTAGCTCACCATTAAATCAAGCGAGATCAAAAGGCTAACTGAAATAAAAAAGCATTTTGCTAAACTTTGCTTGCTGATGTGTAAGAAGCCCTCTTCCGAGGAGGTAATTAACTTTGAGAAGAATCCATCTGGCCCAACTTGGTCAAAGATCAGGTAATCCCAGACCTGTGTCAAATGGAGGAAAGGCATGAATATAATTGCAAAGAAAACCCTGAGCACAAGTTGAGTCAAACTCATTTTGAAGTTTTCAAAGGATATGTTGAATTTCTTCGATGGCTACTGGGTCATTGACCTTTTAAGATTGTGTTTTACTAGGAACTAGCTTATCGCCCGACTAGACTGAATATTTGCAAAGTCCCTTTTTAGTAAAATTTCATGGAGTGGTAATGATTATTCATGACCTGTCAGTTTACTCAAATCACCAACCAGTGGCAGGTGGAGTAAGTGGTTCTGCGTCGCATCGACTCCCTCAAATAAAATCGTATTTGTCTTGAAAAGGACTTGCGGTTTTCTTTCTATTCTCTAGCCTTTTTGACTTGTCATTGCAAGTCTTCTTTACTGCTTTTACTGAGTAAACAGAGAAAAGTGTCACATGAAGCATGGTTTTGATGCCTTGATATAACTGGGATTTGGTCAGAATTTAAGTGCAAGACTTCTTGCGCAGAAGACGTGACAAAACGTGTCAGAAAATAGAAAACGAGTCTGGTCTTTGGCGGATAATGCAGGATATTGTTAGCTTGCTTCTGCAGATTAGCTCATCTGAAACTGTGTGAAGACATTTACATATTCAGTTCCTCTTAATACTGAAATTTGACTCAAGGCAAGTGGTTATTGAACACACTGAAAAATAGCCTCGACGCTGTTGGCCCTCATTGACGATCTTCTGTGGTCTGATGCCTCAGCCAAGGATATTTTCATAACTTCATAACAAGCTTTGTTCCTGGAGGCAGTTCATCATTTCGAGAGGTTGAATCGTCATCCTTGATCCTTATATTATGAGGGCATAGGAGTAGAATCTGTGATTTTATGTTAAACTGTGTTAAGTGACCGTTTAGTGTTTGTGTAAATTCTCAGCATGACCTCTTCTGAGGTGAACGACTTAAATGCAGCACTCACTGTTTCATTACATAACTCAAAATAACAATCAGTATATTATGCAGCTTGTCCAAGATGATAAATGTGTCGCTGTGGCCTGTGCCGACAGCTGGTGGGTGAAATGAAAGTCTATTTCGGTTTGTTTCTGATATCTGCCAAACTTTTTTTTTATGCACAAACCAGTGGATGAGTCTTTTTGCTATTCAATACAGTCAGAATAGACTAAAAATACTTCAAAATACTGTGTGTATATATATATATATATATATATATATATATATATATATATATATATATATATTAGGGCTCTCAAGCGATTAATCGTGATTAATCGCATCCAAAATAAAAGTTTGTATTTACATAATATATGTGGGTGCACTGTGTATAATTATTTGAAGAGTTCAGATGCAAAAGCCTCTAAATGCCATTTGAAATGTTCTTCTAAAATGACCATTTTTATCAAACTTGAATATTTAAGTTCAGTAATTTCACTTAAATGACAATTAATAGGTAATCTTCATTGCCATTTAAGTGAAATTACTGAACTTAAATATACAAGCTTGATAAAAATGACCATTTTAGAAGAAAATTTCAAATGGCACTTAGAGGCTTTTGCATCTGAACTCTTCATTTATATATATATATATATATATATACACACGCATCCTTGTGTATATTTTTAAGAAACATTTTCATGTAATATTTACAATATATTTTATGTAAATATATTATTTTATGTAAATGTAATATTTTATGTAAATATTACATGAAAATAATATTTTCATTTCATGGGTCAATATTTAGTAATAATATGCAGTTTTGATTTAAATGCTGCTAAATGTTGATGATCGCAGTATTTTACATGTACATATGATATCGATAGTTTCTGTTTCTTTTTTGCATGTGTTTTGATCAGGAGGTTCAGTACTCTTTCTGAAAATGTGTCATAGCGCCCCCTACCATATAACAGTGAAAATACAAAAAGCTGGAAATTTCCGTCAGTAGCGGGGAATGAGTTAATTAGTTAATGCCTTAACAATTATGAATATACACTCAAAAGTTTATGCATTAATTAATTTGAAGGGGTTTGAAGTGGTTAACTGTCAAACGATTAAAATATTTATCCGCGATTAATCGCATTATTGTCATAGTTAACTCTCGATTAGTTGTACATTTTAATCTATAGACCATTTTGCAAGACGTAAACAACACTGGTCCAGAAGCACTTCCTGTTTTATTTTTTTAACACTACATAAAAACTGGGATAAAATACAACCAACAGAACATGTAAAACTGAATCAAAAAGTTAAACAAACATCTTTAAGATGTTTTCTTTACATGTGAAATAAAGAAAACAGTTACAAACTGAAACAGGAAGTGTTTCTGGACCAGTGTTGTTTACATCTTGTAAAATGGTCTATTCTAAATGTCTCTTGATTTCTTTTTATCCCATTATTTTTTCTCATTTTAATGCTCTTATCAACATGGAAAAGTGGATCGGCTTGCTTTGTACAAAAGTTTTTTTTTTTTTTTTTTTTTTTTTTTTGAAAACAACTTTGACATATACGGTGTTAAATTTCACACTAATTCTCACCCGGGGCAAATAATCTCTCACACACTGTCCATCAATAAAGGGGTGAAAGAGATACGGACGAGGTCCTGATATTGACGAGGGGGCGGAGAAATCGCATCAGCTGTGTGTGTGTGTGTGTTTGGCCATCAAGTGGTGTTTCAGAGTGGACGTGCTGCGATGATGATAGCTCAGTTCACAATCACAACGACAAAACACACAGATCACTTGGGTCTTGTCAATTGAACCATTTGGCAACTTTTTAAAAGTAAAATTTCCATTCAGAATCTTATTGGCATCAATTTTGGCCATCCACTTCTGTAGTTTTGTTTTCGGTTTAGCTAGATCCCCTCGCGATTTGGTTGACGAAGCAACAAAACGTCCTCGCACAGCAAAAGCCATTGAAATGAATAGGTTTCGTAGCGCAGCGTCATGTGCTGTTGCAAAAGCATGTGAAAAAAACGACAAAGTTTGCTTGGCCAAAACGACCGTTAATCACACGATAAAAAAATTGACACCGTTAAAATGGGTTTGCATTAACGCCGTTAATAACGCGTTTAACTGACAGCCCTAATATATATATATATATATATATGAACATTTCAATAATAGTGCCGCATTAGCTCAGTATGATGTATACTCTTACCTAAGAAAGTACTGGTTAATATAAGCTTAAACATCATGACACTTACAGGGCTTTCTCGAAGAAGCGAAACCGCCGTTATGGAAACAAAATGTAGTTGGTCAACCTCCACGGCCTTCTCTTTCCGCTCTCTCGTTATATATCCAGCCCAGAACATCACTGAACAGGCTGCAGGTGCGGAGGGGCGGAGCTTATCCCAGGAGAGAGAGAGAACCAGACCAACCAAAGAAATTCACACACACACAAAACATAAGGCTCAGGCTGTAACAGATGTAGGTTCAGGGTTAGTAGTTATTAACCCAGTTATTGTAATAACTATAATAAGTACATACATGGGGAACAGGACTGTACCTGCTTCTCTGTAAAAGGTACAATCCAAATAAAGTAAAGAAAAGTGCTACCCTCATGCTATTAGAGAGAGATTCAAAGTCAGTGCAGCCTTGTCTCAATTTTCATTTCATATAAGATTCATTGCAAGAACCCGCCGCAGACCAGCATTCGTATTATGACCACGTCAAAGAGACAGACGGCAGATCCAATTGCCTGTGAAAGTTTGAGTAATTGACATTCAATACGGAATCATGACGGGGAACAGTCTGTCATTTTCCATTATAGGAGCTTTCCAACCGCAGCGACCGCAGATCTAACCACTGTCTTTTCACCTGGTTTCAGATCCCGCAGATCAGCTACGCCTCCACCGCTCCAGAACTGAGCGATGACCGCCGCTACGATTTCTTCTCTCGCGTCGTACCTCCCGACTCCTTCCAGGCCCAGGCCATGGTGGATATAGTGAAATCGATGGGATGGAACTACGTGTCTACGGTCGCCTCGGAGGGAAGCTACGGCGAGAAAGGAGTCGAGGCCTTCATGCAGATTTCCCGGGAAGCGGGTGAGTCAGACAAAACAATAAACAACAAGTCTTTGAAGATAAAGTCCTGGAGAACTCAAGGCATGTCTCTGCATGAGTTAACAAGTGTTGCAAAGACTCTTTTCTGGTTGTTTTAATAGCAACCTTTCAGTTTAATCAATACAGTTTATATTTTTAAATACAAGCCTTCTTCACTGTGGCATGTTTGGATTATGTTACTCATTCATCTCTGCAACACAAAATTGATCATATGACAGCTGTAGGAAAACATCAATAGGGAAAATTTGTGTTTACCTAACAAGATTTTCACCTTTCAAATAAATGAATATGTAAACAACACAAATGTCTCAACGGTGGAGATGTTGTGTCTCTGAGACACTTTTCACACAAAACAAAGTGCCCCAAGGAAAAAGGATTCACTCTAAACTTTGCCCTCAGTAGTGAGTGAAGCCAATTAGGTTATACTTTATTTCGAGAGTCACTTTAGACTAGGGCTGGGCAACGATTAATCGCGATTAATCGCATCCAAAATAAATTTTGTGTTTACATAATATGTGTGTATAATTATTTTGCATATATAAATACACACACATGCATACATAATTTATATTAAATAAATTTTAAAAATTACATTTTTCTTAAATGTATACATGCACGTGTGTGGATTTTTATATACAAAATAATTATACTTAATACACCCACATATATTATGTAAACACAAACTTTTATTTTGGATGTGATTAATCGTTGCCCAGCCATAGTTTAGACGTTCTACTATTTATTAGTAACTTTTCAACTACATGTCAAGTAACTCTCATTAGAGTATTAGTATATAATAGTAGACTGTCAATAGACTGTTAGGTTATGGTTAGGTATTAGGCTTTGGGTTTGGTGTTTACTTGTAATCGCGAAGTTACTTCAGTTACTACGTATAGTCAGTTACTACGTATAGTCAGTAGTCATAGCAGCTATTAATCTGACAGTCTACTAATTCTCTAATGACAGTTAGTTGACATGTAGTTGAAAAGTTACTTATAGTTAGTAGAATGTCTAAAGTGGACTATCGAAATAAAGTGTTACCGTCAATTACTAAACCTTACTTTAATTTAGATGGCAAGGTGTAACCTGACATGAAGTGAAATCGGGCTTGGTATATCGACCAAATAACCTCATGATTGTTTCATGCTTCTTAAAAATATGTGAAGTCTTATGGTTGGTTAATTTGTAAACGAATCGGTCTCTTGAGTCAGATCTTTTTCATGAATTGTTTGAATGAGTTAAAAAAAAAAAAGTTTGTGCTCAAAGCTGTTTTGCGGGATCTGGGATAAACTAAACTGAAACGGTCCGAGTGGTTCTTCAATTCACAGACTTACTAAAGAGTTATTAAACCAATAACTTTGAACCAGTTCTTTGAAAGAATTCAACTGATTCAACTTTATGCTATTTTTCCACCGATTTTGTGTGCAACTAATTCCTTGATAGAAATTCTTAGTCTTATTACGAGCAATTCATAAGCACATTTAAAATAAATGAATGTGTGTCCTTGTAACCTTAAAAGGACTTTACTTTTGGACTCCAACTGCATTGGTTTATTTTCATAATAACCACATTTCATGAGTTTCAGATCTGACAAAAAAATTCCCATCCTAGTTTTTGTTTTATTCAGTATCAGGATACTTTCATGCTGAAATATGTTGCATTATTGAAGTAAAGTGGATTCTGAATGTCATTTTGTGTTAATTTTAGGAGAATAAGGGGAGATTAAACAGTTTTTTTCTTTCTTTCTTTCTTTGGTGAAACGTTTTATGTAAATATTTTAAAATGCACCGGATTTTGAGTGTAAAGAGCTTGAAGTGCTCAAGGGAACGACTTGATATGTGTTTAGACTTTCCAAGGAGCCTTTGGCACAGAGGTCAGCGTGTTGGCAAAAACAACAGTGCTCAGCTGTTTGGCAGGGCATTTCGCTGTGGTTACTTTATGGCTGTAAATGTGTGCGGATAATGAATGTTCTACTTGTATTGATAGGGACATTGAGCCTCATTCATGAAACACAACAGAAGAAAATTGTTAATTGTTTGTTAAAACAGTTTTTAAAAGTGATAACTATTTCAAACTTTTGATCGGCCATGATATAATTTGCTATACTTGCAAATGTAAAAAAATCCAAAATATCATATAGAAAGCTGTGAGTAGCTATCTTTGTTTTAACACCTTGCATATGCATTCCCTCCAGATTCACACAACCTCAGAGACATTTTAGCACTCAGCATAGTCTTTTAATTGGGCCCACTGTCCAATTTAGCACTGAATGAGTTGGAATATATCTCTTCTATCAGTGTGGTACAGAAAGCTCAGATTAGCAACATTTCTCACTTTACCGAAAGCCTTTTCACTTCTTCTTTGTGTAGCCAGTGAATTTTTGTGTAGAGTTTATTTTGCAGACAGAAATTGAAGCAAACCTAACACCTACGTCCACGCCTAGCTCCAGGTATTTGTCATCTGAGCGTTGCGTGCCAGATTTCCCAACCACCCCGGCTTGTTTATTAATTTTTATTTATGAAGCAATTTACAGTCCACACAGGATCAGAAGAGAGGAGACAGTTATTAATGATCCTAATTTGCGTATTTGATTATCCTGTATGAGTGGCAGTTCGCACTGTTTATCACTCTTATTGCTTTGGCACACAAGTGGCACTGTGCTTATCCTGTGGGAGACAACGGAAACGCTTTTTCATATGGTTGAGAACGCAGCTCTGTGTGATGTGGAATGCCTTCGACTTCATTATCCTGACACACTGAACCAAATTATAAACGCAACACTTTTGTTTTTGCCCTTATTTTTCATGAGCTGAACTCAAAGATCTAAGACTTTTTCTATGTAAACAAAAGGCCTGTTTCTCTCATATATTGTTGACAAATCTGTCTAAATCAGTGTAAGTGAGCACTTCTCCTTTGCCGAGATAATCCATCCACCTCACGGGTGTGGGATATCATGATGCTGATTAGACAGCATGATTATTGCACAGTTAAGTGCCAACATTAAGTGCCTTAGGCTGGCCACAATAAAAGGCCACTCTAAAATGTGCACTTTTACTGTATTCTGGAGGTCTGAATTTTATTCAGTGCATGTGTGCACATAACCGCTGACTTTAAATGTGCTTCGTTGGATTTGAATTAAACATGTTCACTGAACTTTTATCCTCTAGAGGAGAAGATGCACCTGAGAGCATTTCTAAAAATTACATTGAATGTTGAATGCTCTTGGGATGGTGTATTCCCAGGTAACTGGTTCTTTCACAGTAATGAAAAAAAAAGTTCCTCTAATAATGCTAATAGATTGTTTGTTCAAGAAATCTGATCTTAATTGATGTTCTCAAAATGTTAGTACACGAACATTATTTATACATCAATCATGGAATGTTTTTTGTAAAACTTTTAAGGTGGACGTTCGCCTAACTTTTTAAAAATGTTATAGTTATTTAGTTATTTGGATGTTCGTCTAACTTTTTAAAAATGTTATAGTTATTTAGTTATTTGGATGTTCGTCTAACTTTTTAAAAATGTTAGTTATTTAGTTATTTCAAAACGTCCAGAGAAGATTCAACAGAACATTTCCTTAGTGTTTGTATAACCAAGAAAAAAATAAAAAAAGAACTTTTAAAACGTTTAACGCCCAAATAACATTCAGAAATAATGTTTTCAATGTTAACAAAATGTTCTTAGAATGCATAAAACATTAATATTAAAGGGTTAGTTCACCCAAAAATGGATATTCTGTCAGTAATTACTCACCCTCATGTTGTTTCAATCCCACTGGAACAGCAATGAGGGTTAGTAATTACTGACAGAATTTTCATTTTTGGGTGACCTAACCCATTAAATCAAAATTGACAAAACCTATTTTTATGGAATATCGCAGTAATTATTATAAATGATTTAGCATGCAAATCATAATTTTTTTTTTAAATCTTTGATCAAAATACTTCCCTTCCCTGACCTGTCACCCACATGAGATTGACTAATAGCAAACCACAACAATCCCATCAATCCCCATAGACAAAATCCAGTCCTGTCCTGAATTTTAAATCAACATAAAATCAAATTGATTTGTTTTGATATCGTTTTTAGTTTTTAGTTTTGTTTTGAGAAGGCGTTCAGCTCAGATACACAGTATATCACAATAGGGGAAAAAAAAGACTTTCACAACATTCATTTCATGCTGACTTTAAGGACATGTTGCTACTCACTGTGCTGATTTCCATGAAAGAACTGGACAGCTGTTTAAATGACTAATCGTACATGCAAATCAACGAAGAATGATTAAAGAAAATCCTGCCCTTTATTCTTTGTTGAATACAATTTTAAAAAATGTCACATTAAGGACATAAAATGGGCTAAGGATGCTTTTTAAAGCAACTTTAACGATTTCCAATTCGAAACAATATGAGAATTTTTATGCAGTTTCATTTATATTCTGGAATATTGTAATGGTAATAAGTACCACTTTACCTCTATTGCGAAATAGAGGGTACAATGAAACAAGCTTCAGCATTTTTTAGTCTTTTGATTTTTAAAATGTTCTAGAATAACAGTGACTTTGAACAAATATACTATTGCAATCATTTCCATCTTTTTTAAAAAGCCTTTTCACAGCTGACCTGAATGATCATACGTTTTACACATCAATTTCGACTAGATTTTGTCCATAGGTATTGTGTGCATTTGAACGAAATCGTCAAATAAAATCCAGTACATCCCAAGGGCTAACCTGTCTTTAATATTGCAGAGAAGTGACTTCAAGTGTTGTCTGATCTCTCATCAAAATTTCAAAAGACCCTGCTGAGGATTTGATTTGATTTTTAGGTGTCAGATTGTTCAGATTGTCTTGCTCAAATAAACACACTCATGCCTGAGATGAGGGCAAGCAAGGAGAAAGTGGATTGATCCATATTAAATGAGAATTTGTTTGTTGAACAGCTTTTTGTGGTTTGGATGCAATCAAGTTCTTGGATGTTGTTGAGGTGTAACAAGGTGTAAAATCTAAATAAAAGTTTTGTTGGGTGCAGCGTTTACAGCTATAAAAGGGACATAGAGAAATTCAGTTCAGACATTGACTAAGTTTACATGCAGCCAATTTTCTGGTTATGGTCGGGTTAAGGTCACTATTCGGGTTTCTGAAACATTAGGAATAACCCGTTTACATGCGTGAGCAGAGAGAGTTTCTCCTGTATACATGGAATTGTAATATCCCGATGTAAACGGCGTCGCGCGGTTAGCGTCTAGACGTACGGACAACCTTAAGACACAAAATGCGTCATTTCCGATTCTTCTTTCTGTATCCAAAGACAACAGCAGTATGCGGATAATGAATAGTTCGGTGCAGATAGCGATCGCCTTTGTTTGCGCTTAGATGCTGGTAACGTTACTGAGCTCGTTCCAAAAGTATGCTGTGCTGCGTCTCGACATGTTTACTTCCGGAATACTGCACGCGGATTTTTGTATGCGCCGAGAAGTTTCTCTACTCAAAAGACCAAGATTCCTTGCGAATAGAACATGCGCAGAACACAAATCACTATGGGGATATGCCGATACGCGTTTACATGACCAAAAATTCGGGTTAGAAAAGGGGTACCCCAGGTATAATATTCCGGTTTTTAAAATCCGGGATATGAGCATTTTTCGGGTTTTTGCCGGTGTTTACATGGACGTTCGCGACCGGGTTATTGCTAATATCCCGGTTTTGAACGGGTTATTGGCTGCATGTAAACGCAGTGATTGAGCATGACTTCAATACACACCTGTCTAATCACTGCAGTATACAGGCAGTAAGAGCCTAACACCACCATCCTTATCAGCAAACCTATATCACAGGTTTTAGGCAAGAATATTAATTTCAGTACATCGCTAAATGTAATAGTCTTGCAAATACCACTAATTGGGCTGTGTCCATTAAAGTGTTATCAACGCGTAATGAGGTAATTAATTGTCCTGTTCCGCAAGTTCCTGATGCCAGTGTTGGGGATATCATCATAGGTTATAGTTTCAAAGTTGTGATTCCCATTGTTTGCCCTTTCTTGCACATTTTAGATCAGCTCGGGGAACAAAGGGAAATAAATTGAGCTATTTGAATCTCTCTATCATCATCTTTTATGTCTCCAAATTCCTTTGAAGACCTAGGAGGAGAATGTCCAAACTGAAACTGTGAAAATGATCACTTGCAGCAGTTCAGACTCAAAAGAATCAGGTTAGAACCTTTGATCCTTCAACTTTAGTGTCACAGACAATGTTTTTATCAGTACTACTGCTTATAAGCACAATGTACATGCAGAGGCCCTGGAGATGACAGCACTCTGCCAGACTGGTTTCAAGTCATTTATCAATCAGTGACTTCAAAATGGCAGTGTGTTCATTTCATCTTATTACTTTTGAGGTATTAATCATATCCAGGATTGGATCACACAGCAAAATACAAAACGCTCCGTTCCAAAACCTGCTTAGACAGCATTTTAAGGCATCACATGCATGCACTGTGTTTTTGTGCTTATTAGAGAGTCACACTGTTAGCTTAGCAACATGCTAACAGCAAACTCTCCAGGAATCAGTCATATCAGACTGTTAGCTTAGCAACATGCTAGTAGCAAACTGTACTGTAATCAGTCTTATCACACTGTTAGCTTAGCAACATGCTAGTAGCAAACTGTCCTGTAATCAGTCGTATCACACTGTTAGCTTGGAACATGCTAGTAGCAAACTGTACTGTAAACAGTCGTATCACACTGTTAGCTTACCAACATGCTAGTAGGAAACTACTGGAATCAGTTGTATCATACTGTTAACTTAGGTACATGCTAGTAGAAAAACTGTACTGTAATCAGTTGTATCACACTTTTAGCTTAGCAACATGCTAACAACAAACTCTACTGGAATCAGTCGGATCACACTGTTAGCTTAGCAACATGCTAGGAGCAAACTGTACTGGAATCAGTCGTGTCACACTGTTAGCTTAGCAATATGTTAGTAGCAAACTGTACTGTAATCAGTCGTATCACACTGTTAGATTAGTAACATTCTAACTGCAATCTGTACTGGAATCAGTTGTATCATACTGTTAGCTTAGCAACATGTTAACAGCAAACTGTACTGTTAACAGTCATCACAATGTTACCTTAGCAACATGCTAAAGGCAAATTATACTGGAATCAGTCGTATCACACTGTTAGCTCAGCAACATGCTAGCAGCAAACTGTACTGGAATCAGTCGTATCGCACCGTTAGCTTAGCTACATGCTAGCAACAAAATGTTCTGTAATCATTCATACCACACTGTTAGCTTAGCAACATGCTAACGGCAAATTATACTGTAGTCAGTCGTATCACACTGTTAGCTTAGCAACATGTTAACGGCAAATTATACTGGAATCAGTCGTATCACAGTGTTAGCTCAGCAACATGCTAACGGCAAACTGTACTGGAATCAGTCGTATCACACTTTTAGCTTAGCAACATGGTAACAGCAAACTTGTAATCAGTCGTATCACGCTCTTAGCTTAGCAACATGCTAACGGCAAATTATATTGGAATCAGTCGTATCAAAATATTAGCTTAACAACATGCTAACGGCAAATTATAATGGTATCAGTCTTATCACATTGTTAGCTCGGCAAAATGCTAACAGCAAACTGTACTGGAATCAGTCGTAAGTTTAGACTCAATTACATATATTAATTTTACAGACAACCTTTATCCAAAAAAGGTAAATACATTTATAAAACAATTTTAGCAATTCATGGAGTCCTTTGGAGTCGAACTCATAAACTTGCTGTTGATAGTGCCGAACTCTTCTGTTTGAGCTACAGGAATTAACCTCCCACGCATTTCACTTGCAAAAATACTGCAAATGTAGAGTGTTCCAAATCTGTCAGCTTAGTAGGCAGCTGCCTATGCAGGCAGCAAAGTAGCTCTCTATGTTTTCGAATGGAGTAATTATCCCTTGCCGTATTTGTGTAAATATGCCATCTAGAAAGCACAGTATCTCATTTGGCAAGACCACTGTCACATAATGACTACAATAGCAAAAGTGTTGACTGAAATTGAGACTGTGGACTAAACATTAATGAGGTGGGTGTACATTTAAGTGTCGGTGCTACACTGTCACTTCTGGCAACATGAATTGTGGTATTGTATTCTTTTAGATGCGAATGAAACATCTGCGAGGTCATTTGAATTTATAATATTACGAGCAGCATGACAAGATCCAAGATCATTACAAATATGGCAATGCATTAATAACTGGCCTTATTTTAGACTAAATAAATGTGAATGCAAACTTCTTGATATTGTTTACACCTCTGCAAGGCCCAGATGATCAAATGAACCGTACCTACACCCTGGAATTCATCGTTATCCTCAACCACTGTCAACACAGGCAGCTCTGACATGTTTTCTATTCTTGAAAGGCACTAGAGATTTGTGGATCCTAGTTTTGTAACTTTTTCTTCCCCGTAGCCGCAAGATCTAGGAAAGCCTGAACATCCGATGATGAATGCTTGTGGCCTCCGGCTCTTTGAATCTTAATTGTTGCTAAATGACTAGTTTTATTCATTGCCCCAGAAGGTGTCTTCATGAAATGTGATCAATATCTGTTGATATTTGTCTTAATAATTAGTTTAGGAACTCATTTGTCTGAGTGTCACTATCCTGGATTACATCTAAGAAATGGAGTAAGTGGACCAAGATTCCCTGCTTCGAATAAATCAATTCAACAATTAGTGTCATCTCCAGTGGAAGTGGTCATCACTTTCATTTCACAGTTGCCTTGCCTTAAGTTCTCCTCTGAAGTAGGTGCGGTTTCTCTCAATCTCCTACGAACTATGGCGTAAATGGCACTGGAAAGAACTTGCTGTTCCTCATGGCATCCATAGACACTTGCCCTGTGGTTCTCGATGTAATTACTTGGTTGATTTCAGGGCTTAAGTATCATTATAGCACTGGATCAAAAGAACGTAGAGGCAGATGGCTATTAGCTAGTCAGTCACATAGTCTCGACTTGGGCTCAGGTAACAATTTAGTGCCCTGTGGAGTCTCAAGTCAAATGGGGAAAGCTGTTATTAAGATGTCTCTCCCCCTGTTCTTCTCAGGCAGTGAACACAGTGCCAACATATCAACGAGAGCTTTTCACACAGCTAGGCCTTTTGCCAATACATTATTCATCCCCCTTCCAGAACTCTACCCTTCTCCATCAACACCAGTGGCCCACAAATTGTACATGCAGGGAATTCTGTGCCACTATGCCCTATTTCATGAGCCAGTAAGCTGAAATGCCTGAAAAATAGAGAAGCGTCCACTGGGAATGAGCAAATTTCCCCCCTGTCCTATCTCAGAAAAAGTCAGCAGGCACAAACGGTTGAATCAAGGATGGTAATGATGGACTAATGAGGTGTGACTTGACCTTGTCTCAGGAGCTCCACCCTGATCAATAGGCATACGGTTAAGGGCTTGTTTGATGTTTGTAAACTGAACCGTTGATTAATGAGTTAGATGTACGGTTGCATTGCACGGGTACACAATGCAATTGACCTGCGGACAAGATGCAGGTCAGAGTTTTTTTAGCAAGTGTGTGTGGTTTTTCCACCACTTGTAGCTTGTAAATCAACGTCCTTCAACTCTGCCTCAGCTGATAACCGTCACTTTAGGGGTGGGCAATATGACCAACATATTATATAATCATGACATTCATTATCACGGTAATGGTCTCCGCTTACCAAGACTGTTGGTACAGTTGCAATTCAAGATCAGTTATTTGGCTCCATGTCAACCTACTAAGCTGTCTGTATGGAGTAAGATACATGTTAGGGATCAGTGACACACCTGATGCAAAGGGTAGGCATCAAGATAATCCCATCTACACGTTTTTTGGGCAAATTCCTGAATTAAGGTCTGTGGTTAAAAGAAGTTCAAGATATTTGCATGTTTTGTTCAACATAAAATGCATCAGTAATGAGACAAGTGCACCAGGCTCCCTCCCTTACCTTGGTGTGACATTACAAGTAATATCACACCTGGGATTATTTTAAAGCTTGTACTTGCCTTGAAAAAGCTGGTTGCTAACAAGTGGCGAAATTGAACTGCAGAGTTTGTTGGGGACATTAAGGCTCAATCCCAATTCACCCCTTGGCCCTACCCCTTGTTTTCGAGTGTACCCCTTGGCCCTTAAAACAGAGTTACAAGGGCCAAGGGGTTGAAATATTGGTAACGCTTCCTTTTACAGTACAGTACTTACAGTATAGTTACAGTGTACTTACCTAGAAAGTACTGGCTAATATAAGGTAAGTACATGGAACAGGGGTAGGTTTAGGGGTAGGTTCAGGGTTAGTACTAGTTATTACCCAGTAATTGTAGGCCATGTCCACACGGACACAGGTATTTTTATAACCGTGACTTTTTTTACGCGGTTCGGCCGTTCGTCCACACGGAAACGCAGTATCAGGATACTGAAACCGAACATTTTTGAAAACCCCTGCCAAGGTGAGTATTTTCCGAAACGCCGGTTGCTGTGTTGTCGTGTAGACAGTGAAACCTGCTTCTGATTGGCTAACGTGGCTTTACGGTTAGGTTTATATCGCCGTCTGCTGGTGTCGCATCTTGACAGCGCTTGATAGCTTGTTTTTGCGTTTTCATGTGGACAGAGGCTTTTTTTTTTTAACGCAGGAGTGGACAAGGCCGTAGTTACTAAAATAAGTACATATTTACATGGGTAACTGGACTGTAAAAGGAAGCGAAATGGAACAACCCCTACGAAATGGAACAACCCTTCATGAACCTGATACATCATCAGTCGTCGGCGATGGCTCTGCCGTTAGTTTTTACAGTATTTCTAAATGACAACGACTGACAATCAGCGCAGCTGCTCTTAACTTTGAATAAATATGATAACATCCCTTCCTCGAAATGTATGTCTTGTCTGATCGGAAAGGTAATTTATTACACCATTTCTATAGTGTTAATTATAAGAGTAAATAAAGTGCGTGGTGGAATCATCTGGCGCTAAATTTAAATGTTTAACCGTTTGCGAAGTCATCTCACCGGTGGAGGAACTTTCTATTAGCCCTCCATTTGGAGTGTGCCTCTGAAAAATCTCTGTTTCGAGGGCTATGTAGGCCTACCCCTTCGCCCTAACCCTCGATCTCAACAAGAATCGGGACACCCTAGACGTGAACACGCAAAACGGAGGGGTTTTGGGAATTGGGATTGAGCCTAAACATCATAATTTGAAATATTTCAAATATAAATATTTGAGTATCAAATGTTTAGGTTAGCAACATGCTAATGCTAATCTCTGCTAAAATCCATTGTGAGTTGTCTCTCCTATGCTATTCGGTTGTAGAGCGATATTTTGCTGCCGATGTAAACCGTTCCAAATTCGTCACTTATGAGAATTAATTTCAGTTGAGAAGTGTTTTTTTGGAACAGAGCCTATTACCCTTTTTTAACCTGTTTTTTAACCTTCTACTTATGTTAGTTTAGCCAAATGTTTGTCACTCAAATTGCTGTTCGACACAAAAAAACAGTTACGATGGAACGCTCCTCGTCTATCATGAATTCTCAATGTATTAATCATCAACTCATGACTTTATTATGCAACATAGTTTGTTTACTATAAATCTTCAAGACAGCTTATTTACTTCCAGCCCCTTGAACACAAAACTATGAATTGCGCATCGAAAACAAGCCACCCGGCTTGGGTTTAAGGAGGCGTGACTGAGGCAGCAAATATATTCAGGAACGCTGCACAGCATACAGGAATACCTGCGGCCTGGGGAAGTGCTTTAAACCGCAGGTTCCCCAATACAGCCCAGGCTTATCCCCACAACTTTAAAAGGTAGAGACACTGACGGAACAGAGGAACCGCAGATCCTACATTAATACCACACGCTGAGGCCCAGAGACAAGTTTCCGTGTAGCTGACTTCCTCAAACAGAATATTTAAAACATGAGCAATGCGCCATGGGAGTTTTCCCAGTAGCCAGTTGCCTTTCCCCCCTCAGCAGTCTGTTTTTTTTATCACACAGATTAATTAATTTGTAGTTGATATGAGAAGATGAGTTATCCTTGTTTACAGACCTTTTGTTGTTTAGAACCAGTCAGATGTGTCTGTTTGTAGGCCTGAACTCTTTTGTAGTTTTAAATTCTGCAATACAAACCAGCAATACCTGATGACAGTTGAGTAAGAGCTTTAAAAAAAGTGTAACCTTACAGTCAATGTTAAAAAATTATTTTGACCAACATCTTTTCGGTTTTGAAATCCTCTATCTGCTCTCTGCCTTGGGAAAACCAAGTAATTTAGCCCAATTTGAAGCTTTTTTTCCTGAAAGCATGTTGTTTCAGTTGAGTATTAATAGCGTTGTAGAGCAATGGCGCAGTCCAAAACAGATTAGCTCTGAATAATTCACAAGCAGCTAAAGAGACCACATTTCCTTTTAGCATTCTCTGCTAGCTTACAAGCCTACAATCCCAGGAGAGCAAGCCTTCCCCAAGTTTAGCTAGCCGAGATGTTGTGCGCAATGTTAATGCCTCTTTAAAAAAAAAAAAAAAACATGTTTAATTTTCAAAAAACATTAAATGGTTGTTCTTGTTTTTCACATACAAATGGTTTATAACAGATGCAAGGTTGTTTTGATAAATCACTAATGCATTATAATTTGTGCATGTATTTTGTTCTTCTTGATTGTGAAATAAAATAAATAAGTCAGCAAATGAGATGCTCTGTGCACTGCACTGATAGTCAACGACAGTTTATACAAAATGAATGGATTGATTTCACTGGGGATTTGTATAAACAGCATGTGCAATGCACTTGGTGTAATGTGCAAACAAATATACAGCTTATCAGAATGCAGTACTATATACTTGAAGTTCCCTGAAATGAGATTTTCAAAGGGAGAAATTATTTAGGGTAGGACATGGCTAAATGAAAACTAAATTTGTCAAGCAAGTCTCATCTAATGTCAAGCAATTAACTCCCAATGTCTTCATAGTTGTGCACTGTAAAATTTGCAAGCAGTTTCTGAGTGAAAATGGTCTCCAATCAAATCCTATAGCAAATTTGATCTGATGGTTGATCTGAATATGTCTAAATTGACCCTCTGTTCGCACTATGACTTCAACAGCCAATCACTTCAGTTTATGGATCCAATCCAACAGGAAACCAACCCCCTTCATCCATTAGAGAGCAGTTCTCACTTTTCTCTCAGTCCATTACTGGGTAATGGATGGCCGAAGTGCTCCTCTTACTTGCAATGCTCTTGTCTCTAAACTTTCACTTCATCAAGGGATGTGGATTCCTCAGTTGGACTCCCTCCGAACAGACCTGTAAAAGAGGCTGTAAAATAGATTAGCCTGTCAGACGGTCTTAAGGACAGATCTATGAGCTCCTAATGGCACTGATGTCAGGATGCATCTTGGGAGACGGAAAGGAACAGTGCCTTTCAATGCGATATTTATGGCTCTGGAGCCTTAATTGTAATGGCATATTAAAAGTAACAAAAGTGCTGTTAAAGTACTGGGCTGACACTGGCTAAAACTCTTTCTCAACCAGTGTTTTACTCATTTTACCATAAAACATATCTAAACTTCAGATAACAATGAGATAAAATGTAAGATTAAATGTACATCTGTTCAAATCCACTGCGCTTCACTTAGTTGCTTTGTTAATTGCTAATATAAACTTAATTCAAGATATATTCTTTGAAAACTTAGTATCTAACACAGTTTTAATTTTCAAGTTAATGTACAGTACTTGTCGAAACATTAAACGTTTTTAATGTTTTTAAAATAAGCCTTCTGCTCACCAAGGCGGCATTTATTTAATCACAAATACAGTAAAAAGCGTAATATTATGAAATAGTATAACCGAAATAACTGTTTTCTATTGCAGAATATTATACAAAAAAATAACTTTACAAAGGATCTCTATTTAAAGGGATAGTTCACCCAAAAATTAAAATTACCCTATGATTTAATCAACTTTGAGCCATGTGGCCTCAAGCCAGAGCAGTGCCAAGGCTGGGTCTGCCTCCTTCAGGGGCAGCACTTGCAGGTTCACCACCTGGTCCCGAAAAGGAGTGGTAGGAACCTTGGGCACATATCCAGGCTGGGGTCTCAGAATCACGTGAGAGTAGGCCGGCCCGAATTCCAGGCATGCTTCATCAACGGAGGGTCCCCTACCCTCTTGATGGAGGCCAATGCAACCAAGAAGCGCTGTCTTAAATGACAGGAACTTAAGCTTGACTGATTACAAAGGCTCAAAGGGAGCACTCTTCAGGGCAGTTGAGAGGTCCCAAGAGGGAATGAGAGGAGGGCAAGTAGGATTCAGTCCCCTCGCTCCTCTCAGGAACCTGACGATCCAGTTCGAGCTTCCCCACGGACTTACCTTCGATAAGGTCAAGGTGCGCGGCAATAGCGGTGACATGGACCTTGAGGTTGGAGGGAAGGCTGTCTCCCTCCACCCTCATGCTCCGGGGGTCTTTTCGGTGTGGAGCACCAATTGACGAAGAGGTTCCACTTCAGCTCATAGACGTGTCTTGTGGACGATGCTCTAGCGGAAGTGATGGTAGCCACCATCTCTGGTAGGGTACTCAAACCTGCCTCATAGGGCCATAGGGTGCCCCTTCCTTGAGAAAGAAGGTCCTTTCTAAGTGGAATCGGCCAAGGAGGTGCTGTCGCGAGGAGTTCGGAGAACCAGGTCCGGGTGGGCCAGTACGGCGCAACCAGAATGACCTGGTCCTCAGTTTCTGCACAAGAAGGCTCACTGGGAGAAACGGATGTTTGCGGCCCCACGGCCAGCTGTGCGCCAGTGCATCTGTGCTGAGCTTGCCCTAGTTAAGGGAATAATACAGGGCTCAATGGGTGGAGTCGTGAGAGGCAAACAGATCTATCTGTGCATCCCCGAACTGGTCCCAAATCAGCTGAACCGACTGGGGATGGAGTCGCCATTCTCCAGGGAGGGAATGATATCTTCATATCATTCCCACCTCTTGAGAAGTCATCGGCTGGACGGTTCAGGGCTCCAGGGATATTAATGGCATGAAGGGAACTCAGATGATTTTGACTCCATATGAGGAGGTGGCGGGCGAGTTGCGACATACGGCGGAAGCGCAGACCACCTTGACAATTGATATACTTTACAGTTGCGGTATTATCTGATCAGACTAGTACATTCTGGCTTTTGAGCATGGCTCGGACGCAGCACAGAGTGAGATGTACGCAAACCTGATCTCGAGAGTGAGCCAGTCGTCGAGATAGTTCAGGATGCGAACCCCGTGTTCCCAGCGGGGAACAAGGGCTGCCTCGGCGACCTTCATGAAGACGCGAGGAGACGGGGCTAGCCTGAAAGGGAGAACCCTATACTGGTATGCCTGCCTCTCGAAACCAAACCGTAGGAACGTTCTGTGTCAAGGGAAAATGGAGACATGGAAGTACGAATCCTTCAGGTCGATCGCTGCAAACCAATCCTGTGGCCGCACCCATTCGAAAATGCGTTTGGCGGTGAGCACCTTGAATGGCAGCCTGTGAAGGGAACGGTTAAGCATGCACATGTCCAGGATTTTACATTTAGATTTATTCATTTAGCTGATGCTTTTATCCAAAGGTAAAGGTAAAGATCGCCGTCACACCAACACCGGAGAGAGTGTCTCATCTCGTAGAGTGAAGTCAGAAATGGCTGTGGAGTGAAGAAATACTCTTGGCTCGAAGCGAAAACATATCTGCATGTTGCCTTTATACCCATAAGGTAAGGCATACGCTAGGCAAATTCTGTAGACCTATGGCATTTCTTTGCCATTGGCTCGTTTTATGTTGATCAAAGCTGGTAGGCTTTCTAAAAAATAAAAAAGATAAATTAAAAACCTTTTACTTTAGTTTTGATTAAACTAATGGAGTCTTGGTGAACAGAAGAGACTGTTTTCAAAAACAGGGACTGTATTTGTTTAAAGTAGGTTTAGTTATTTTTTACTGGAAAACAACACCAAATAGTCTTTTTAATAATAGGCTCATATTAATTCATTGATTGCAATTTCAATTTTCACAGTTTGAAAACTGTGGTGTCAACAATGGAATATATATTTGCTATTATTAAATTTAAGCAGTCTAGTAGATTTCTTCCCCCCCATATTGTGAAGTATTCATTGCTTCTCACGTATGGGATTTGACCTTTTCAGCTCTCCCAGAGTCCCTCGAGCTGTGTGGGTAGTCAGAGATTTTGTGCCCTAACAAATGGAAATATGGCCAGTGGAATATTAATTCGAAGTGCTCGAGGGTGGGTGAGCGGCTTGAAAGACCGCTTGAGGTCTTGCCTCACAAAGGCAAGATTAAGCAGGCACTAAGAACATATGTCCAGCTTATACTTTGCCGAGATTTGTTTTGCTCAGGAAAGTCTTTGGTTTAGCAAGAGCAGGCTTGATGTTTGATGTTTATCGACTTTGCTTTTTACAGTTAAAACTTGGTACAGAAATGTCACATGTAACCCTTTAAAGTCAACATGACATCTAAACGAACCCTATTTACTTTCTCCATACACGTTCTTGATATTTGTGCAGGTTTTTCAACGTTTTCCATCTCTAGAACAGGCTAATGCCACCAAAACTGGTTCCCTCCAATAAACTGGATTTATTTTGGTATGTAAAGGCAACTTTACAAACTAATCAATTCCTGATGGATAAAATCTGGTCACGTCCTACCCTTTTTTTCCCATGAATATCCAATTTGACTTTGAAATTACTATCATTACTTTAGGGAAGTTTTTTACAAAATGCCATTTCATGTTGCAGGAACACATTTCCTCTTGTTTTAAGATTCGGTTTTTTAGATCGGTACAGTATGTGTTGTGTTTTTTGCTTGGATTGCAAGAAAAGTGTCAACAATCTTGGGAGAAGACGAAAGGTCAAAATTTTGACCCACGACTGTCTGTTGGTTTGGCGCTGATGGGCTGTTTGGGAGTCGGGTGCGTCAGATGTGCTGATAGCCTTTTCTTTATACTTTCAGTTGATGATGGATGAGATTTGGGAGAAGATTTTTGGCAGCTGCCAACGTTTGCGTGATTACTGACAGTTTTCTTATTTCCAGCTTTGGCTTCTGTATATAGAACCGTTGCTAGAGGTATTTTCATCTTGGAAGATTTTCATACAAGGCTAACGTTTTGAATTGTGTTGAATGCATACTTGTAGTGAACTTTAAGTCTTTTTTTCAAAGTAGATAAAAAACGCAGATAATATGATATTAATGAAATAAAGACACTTAGGTGTACTTAAAGAGAGGACACTTTCATGACTGTGTCTTGACATACTTTGTAATAATGTCAAACTAAAGGTTTTACTTAAAATTACTTAAAAAAGGATTTATGTAAAAATATTTTGTCACACTTTAAAGAAATGCACTTATTTTGATATGTTGACTAACATACTAAAACACATGTAAAGCATTCTTGATTATAATTTGAACTGTAGTGTGCTATTCAATATTAAATTTAATGTTAATATGTACACTATAAAAAAAAAATGTTCATGATGTGTAATCACAATTTTTTTTTTCTTTTGTCAAATCAACTTAGATCATTTATATAGTTCAGTTAACATAATATTTTGAGTTTCTGATGATTAAATCAATCTCCGTCATTGTATTAACTAAATTTTTCCATTTCAATGAACTTAAAATTTTAAGGCAACCAGGTTACTTTTTTTTAAGTTAAACCAACATTTTTTTTTACAGTGTACTAAATCGCTCCATTATTAAAATTGTGTAATTACAAATATATTTAAATAAATGACATTCAAGTTTCAATAAAAATTAAATTAAAGTACATTTTAGTTTACCATAATTGCTTGTCAGTACATTTGGACACTAATCATAAAGACAACTGGAATAATTAAGATATCTTTAAATATTAGTTGAGCCATTAACATTAAATTAAGTTTCTGAAAACATTACATTCAGTTTGCATTTAAATATGCTAAGTATATTTACTGTAATCACTACTATTTAAAAATAATTTTAAAGGGTGCTTCTTTGTCACAGATGTACATGTGTATATGATGATTTAAAAATTGGAGGGGACACATTTTACACTTTATCTGCTGACCTCGTGATTATTAAATAGGCGATATAACATATGCCCACCTCATTTGCTGGAAGGCAAGTAAGTGGGCGCTAGACAGATTAGGATTAGCCCTTACCGTTTTGGCCATTTCATTGCTGATCCAACCGTTTGGCAGAGCCTTCTGCTTGCTCTTAAATTCACTGTTTTACATGGTACATTTTACAGCACAGTCAAGCGAAATACAACTTTGAACCTTACAAGGCCTCTAAATCCTGTTTGCATCACAGTTCAGGTTATGGATATGCTTTCCCAAATTCCCACAATCTTCCATTTTTTGGCTGTGCTTTTGTCATCTACATTTTTGACTCGAGAGGCATTTCAATTATACATCCTGTGTGAACAGGCAATTGCATCACTCCAGAGGAGAAACGCCTATTGTCTATAGCATTAAAAATTGAAAGGGAAGCCGAAAGATGGTGAGCGAGCGCAGCGTAAACAAAGTAAATAAGCGCCCGAGCTCCTGAGGGAGCAAACGTGTGAGGTAGGTTCAAAGGGGGGTTCCTTCTCAACTTAAAAGCCATGTTTCTACTCAACTTCAAAGCTGTGTTTTGTACCGGTGAAAGCTGTGTTTAGTCTACGCCTGTGTTTTATTGTGCTAAAGCAACAGCGGTGCTAAAACACAAAATAAAACATTAAGCAGATCAATCCAAGAGAGACCCAAACACAGTCAGTCATGCTTTTGAAAAGCACTGAACCATGTCCGATAGCTCAACACAGATGTCTGAAACCATGGACGGGAATGGTTTTGCACGAATTTCAAAGAGATTGCCAAATGAAACGTAATTGGGTAATTTGACCGGGACGGGGGTGGGCTGCTCATTGCTGAAAAGATGTTACTGTGGGCTGATAATGAGTAAGATATAAGTGATTCATACTGATATTTGGAGCATGAAATTAAAGTTGCGAATTGGCTTTGTAGCAATTTGATTTAAGAGCGGGATCTGTGTTAATCTACTATCAATAAATGAAACATATAATTAATGGTGCTTGTTAAAATATACTTAGGGTTGTTCATATTAGTATAAACTTTCAGTCTGTAAATTGTCCTGTCCCATTAAGTTACTAACATGAAAAATTGCAAATTCATTCGTATGGCTAAATCATATAATATCTTATGAATTTTCATAATAATAGTTATACTAACTATATCTGTAATTTTATGCTTATGTTTAGGTTACATGTTTTGCACGACCCAAGTTGTACAATTTCTTGACTTTTGTAATAATGTCGTACACACTATTTCAATGTCTCATTAAACCAGGTTGAAGTTTCCACACTGTAAAAAAAATATATTGTTGGTTTAACTTAAAAAAAGTAAGTAACCTGGTTGCCTTAAAATTTTAAGTTGATTGAACTGGAAAAAGTAAGTTACAATGAAGGAGATTGATTTAATCATCAGAAACTCAAAATAATAAGTTATCTCAACTAAATAAATTATTTAAGTTGATTTGACAAAAAGAAAAAATGTTGTAATAACGACACTTGAAAACATTTTTTTAAAGTGCATGTGCTACTGAACATGAATGATTCCTCAAACTTATCACCTTTCTTATTTTCAAGTTCTTTGTTTATACTTAAAAAGTTTAATCAGGCTATATTTATCATCCTGTTTTAAACAACAACAACAAAAAAAATTCTGATTCTGGACAAATTGCTGCAAAATAGAAATAGAAAATGTTTGCATTTGGGGAAGACGGGACTTTTTAATACAATTTTAATGTGCGTCCCTCTTGGTTTATGCAAATTATAGTATATAAAGTTTTTAAACACCTGCTAGAAATTTTATTTCCATCTTGATCTTGAATTACCCTCAAGCATTTCCTATGCAAAATCTCAAACTTTGCACAAAACTATGATATGAAACTATGAAAACTATGAACAGTCCTTAAAGATTGGATTCTCCAAATAACCTTAATATTCTGTATCTTTCCCTTTTCAACAGGACACTTTCTTGTTAAGGCCAATCTGTCAGGTAAACAAACAAAAAATGTCAAGAAAAAAGAATGTGATTCAGAATGAAACTTAGATGTATAACATGACAAACGTTATCCTAAATTTTATTTTGTTTGTGTGACCGTCCCAGAGAACCAATGACCCGAGATTATAACACACGTTGTTCTCTTGACCGGTTGTAATGTTGTATAGACAGATTTGCAGAAACAGCGGGCCGACCTTGGAGATGGTTGTCTGAGTCACAGGTCCTGAGGAGGGAGTGGAAAAAAAACAAAAAACTGGAGCGCTTCCAGTAGCTCATCAACAGGCGAAAATAGAACGAAAGGGGACGGATGTAGAGGTGAATGTCAGATGCTGCTCAGTGCCAGCATGTCTGCCCTTTATAGGAGACAGAGACAAAATCATATAATCAAATTCTAATCAGTATTTTTGTCGTTACCTGGTAAATAATAAACCTTTCTTAAAACACTAAATTTACTTGCAAGATTGTGGTGGAAAATAAGATTTGTTTTCCGAAAGTATATTTTGAATAAGTAAAACTGTAAAGTAAGGTAAAATAAAATTATATTATAAATATAACTATAATAAAATGGGATATAGATTATAATTAAACCTCAAAACTAGGGAAGAAAAATTGCCAGTGTGGTAAGTTAGAAAAAATAAAATTTATACAAAATAAAATGGGAAATCACTATAATGCAAGATTTGAACGCTCTATAACTGGGGTGTAACGGTACACAAAATTCATGGTTCGGTTCGATACGATACACTTGTCACGGTACGGTTTGGTACGTTTTCGATACAGCAAAAAGAAATGCCAGATAAATTTCCTAGATTTAATTTTTATTATATTTTTATTAAAACTAACATCATAAAGTATATTTCAGCCCGTTCTCATCCTTTAACGTCATATAGAACGCGATATGCAAAAATGGCACTATACTACGCACATGGCACCCTTTATCGATAATATAACACGCGAACCCAAGTCGTAATAAATCCTTTAGCGTAATATGAGACTACCCTACCCTACCTCACACCTAAACATAACCATCACACGCGTGTTATATTAACGATAACGGGTGCCATGTGCGTAGTATAGCGCCGTTTTTGCATATCGCGTTCTATATGACGTTAAAGGATGAGAACGTGTTGGATATTTTTTAACTTTGAGCAATGATGGAGCTATACTTGACTTTTCTTAGGAGCATATAAAACAAAACAGCTCCTTGGACAAAATGAAATGTAATATTGTAGTAGTTCTAAACAAAGTTTTATTTTAGTTCAGATTATAATTTGAGGACATCAATTATATTCATAATGTCAAAATAAAACCGACGTGATGTTACTTGAAAGCATTATAGCCTACTATTCCTGCTAAACTTCCATGGTTACAGTTAGTAGTGTTACTACAGTAAATCCATGGTGAATGTTGCTGATCTGTGGACACTGGATAGTTAATTCATGGCACAATGTTTCTTCCTGGTTTCCACGTCAGCGCGGTTTGATCCGTTAATAACGGAGAAATGTGAATGTTTCTCACTGTCTCGCAGCGATGTTATTACTTAAGTGGCGAATTCAAATGTTTTCTTTCTGATTTCGCTGCAGTAACAGTGTCACTTGATTAAGATCGGCTCGTGCTGCATTGGTCCAAACTGATAAATGGTCCGTCAACCACACAATAACGAGTAGCTCAGATTCGTTCCGCTTATTGCCATTTGATGTTGGGCAATGTTGTGGTCACGCCAGCGTCTCTTACATTATGAGCGCACTTGCCACGTGCGACACACCTACATTTGAAATAAAGAAATTTTGGTCGGCAGGAAAAATGGTCCAACGAACCGTTCGGTTCAAAAATGCATACCGAAAAAAAAAACGAACCGAATGCCGCGTACCGAAAGGTTAAATACGAATACGTGTATCGTTACACCCTTAACTATAACGCAAAACACCATAAGGCAAGGTTTATTGTCTATATATATATATATATATATATATATATATATATATATATATATATATATATATATTCTTTATATGTATATTTATATCTTCATATTTATGTTTAAAAATAATTCATATTTTATTATATTCTCACTGTATTTGCTTTTTTCCCCAAAAAAAGCGGCACATGTTAAGACACGCTCTTAAAGACAATGACTCTTGGCATCTATGGTTCCTCGATGAACCTTATCATGGGATTTTTTCCATTGCCAAAAGGTTCTAAAGTGTTCTTTAGACCATTCTAATGTTCGTTACATGTTCTTTGGAGAACCGACAACGATCCTTCTATGGAGTTCATCTATGGCACCTTTTAAAAGAAAAAGAATATCAAGTCAAAAAGAGCTGAGCTTTTCTTTTTTTGCAAGAAAGCAGATACTCAATTTCATACTAGCTTCAGTAGTCACCTAGCAGCTATATGAAAATTGATTTCAATCTATAGTTTGTGATTAATAATTTTGCACATCCATTTTATCTTGCTCAAAGCAAGTAACAAGGGAAGTGGAGGGAAGCCTCCATATTTGGTCAGTTTTGTCAGACTCTGTTAGTCTGAAATGACCGACTTTCCCAAAGTTTGCACTAACAGTCTTATCTACTTAAGCTAACATGCTTTCGGAAAATGCAGCCTAGGACACTACAGTCCATTGTTAGAGAAAATCTACAAGAAATAACAAATATCAATAGCCAAAAGACACAAAAAGTGACGAGGACCTTCACAATAAATGACCATGCAAGGTCATGTTGGGACTGATTAGTAGTTACAATCTTTGAGTGACTGAGCCATAGGGGTTCAGAAACATACCGCAAACTGATCGAAGTGGTGCCCAGTGGGGGAATGACACAAATCACTGCCTGCGTCAGTTCATCCAGTCTTCAGACTAGCAATCCAGAGCTTCGTCCAACCCTTCCCCGTCACTCAGGAGTGAAACAACTTACATGTCAGACGAAGGGGCGCAAACAGCGTAACCTGGCATGACAGACTAATAACTAGACTACAGTCAGCTTTCATCTTCGCCAGCAAAGCATTTCCTTCCTCATGGCTCTGTTTTTGATCTTCTAGACATACAAGGAAGCACTGACACTGGTAATTAGTCAATGAAATTCGTCTAGGAGTAAAATCGTCACAAGACACAAGCATTCGGAAAGATGTGATTATTTGCTGATTTCTCTCCAGAAAGACATTTCAAGAATAAGAAATAGATTTTAAGTTTTAGAAAGCATACAGGACAGTCCAATGAGGAATTTAACAACACTGAGAATCGGCAATAAAAATAGATGAAAAATGTGAAGAGGACATATGCTATAAACACGCTTTTATTGAAGGATTGCAGAAGCGGCAAAGTGAGACTTGTTGATTCGCTGACAGAAAGCTTGCTCACGGATGGGATCCAGGGAGATTTTACAACTGTCACTCGAGGATTTTCCTAGGACGCAGGTAAAATATTAATGAGCGTTTCCTACGGTATCTGCTAAACAAATACTGTGGCTTCTCGAGGGATGCGTTGTCAAGAGAGCCATATCCTAAATACTGATTAGAATAAGATTGGATCCAAATGTTAGATATTTTTATAGGACTTTCGTTTGGTAATCTTGAAAAACGCTTATCATTGCTAACCATAGAGGCTAGGCAAATATTATCGTTTTGTTTTTTTAACATTTTGCAACACAAAAAAAAAAAAAAAAGTGTAAAAACAGTTTTTGCTTAGAAATTTCTAGTACATTTAACAAATAATTAAATTTGAAATTAAATTTTTTTTGGAAAATTTGAAATTCGAAATTTTAAAGTATATAATGTGTTTTTGTGTGTGTGTGTGTGTGTGTGTGTGTGTAAAATAACCTCTTAATCAACCTCTATATCAGAAGTCTTTACAAATCAAAACAAATATGAACAAATTGAATAAATTAAAATACAATACATCCTTCAACTATTTCTCAAATAAACCATTATTTCGTTCATTAATGACAGTTTTTCAATAGATTAAGTAAATATTTTCTGAATATTGAATGAAGAAGCAAATTACAGGCAATGGAATGAATTAAAAAAGTAAAGGTACAAAGATACTTTTTTTAAATTATATCATCTACTTAGTACCAAAGTACCAGTACTTCCTTAAAGCTACACTGTGTAACTCTTTTAGTTTATTCGTAGATAAAAACACTTAATATATGTTCTCATAAATTAATATTTACTTCGTTCAAGTAATAAAGTATTCTCGTGAGTGTATAATATGCCATTGAAAATACATACGGGTAAGGGATTCTAATGTCAGTCGCCATGTTGACCCTCCTTCTTGAAAGTACATTAGCCAAAGAGGGACTTACCCGTTAATTCAAGCTTCGCCTTTCGCGTCTACTTTTGAGTTAACACTCATGGACGAGGTCGAACTGGAAGGCATGTTAATCTTGGACTACATTGGCCACCGTAGGAGTTAAAACGAAATCGGAATTGAGAGGAACAGAAACTAATATTCACTGGATGGTCATATACCTTTTCACTGCTAGAGGGGGTAAAAATAACACAGTGCAGCTTTAATATAATATTAAATAGCCTATAGTAATTGATTTTTTTTGCGGTTTTACATAGTCCCTTGATATTTCCTTTCAGAGATTCTCAGAAGGGAGACTTGATTATTTTCCCACAGGCTTAAGATGCAAAACACAAAACAGTAAGAACGCAATTCAAAATAATGGCTTCTTGCAGTGACATGCCTGCCATTCAAATAAACCAGCTTTGGAAATTTTGACTAACTTTTGTGACGGGGTGTGCAATTGTATTATCAATCATTGCTAGAGGCAAAATGATCCCATGTTTGTCAAACAAAAATGCATTTCTGTTGCATTTTATTGCCTGTTGCAGTTGAATTGCTATATAAAATTAATGGGTGTTTATCACATTTCTCATGGCGAACGTAGAAAATGTCATGAAGCGGGAAATCGGAATGATATACAAAGCATTTACACCACAAAGAAATCCATCCGTTTATGAGCTGCATAAAAGCAGGCTAAATCAAATGTGTGTGTGCAAATTGGACATTTCCCTGTCATCTTTTCAATGGTCTCCGCTATTGTTAATCTTTCCAAGTAACACAAAGACGCCTCTGAATAACAAGAATAAAGGGCATTTATTGTGTTGCTGCTCATTTGTGTGAAGCTGAGATCTGCTCGATTTGACATTAATGGCGTAAAAGTGGGGATATTTGTAAAACCAACACATCTATAACTACCTTAATTTGCATAGAAAGGAATCTTGTTTGGCAATATAACATTTTCAAGGATCTCATAATTCTCTTCATTTTTCGAGGATTTGGAGATATCTGGGATGCGTAACATAGAAAATTTGTGATATACACAAAATTATGTTATATATATATATATATATATATATAATTTTAAATACAAAATTATATAAATTTAAATACTAGTGAGTTTAAGAAGCACAATGTACTTTATGAAAAATTGATTGATTAAAAACATTATTAAATTATCCCTGCTGGCAAAATGGACTTTCAATAAAACTGAATGTCTGCCTATACCGTAGAAAGATGAAGATTTTTTTTTTTTAAATCAGTTCTACCTGACTAGAGGAAACAGAAAAAAAGCCAGTTGTTGTCTTCCCTTTTGCCAAACAGTTAGAAAAACAGCACCACCCATAATGCACTGGGCATGTGTCCATCCAAAGCCACTCCCTCCAGTCTGCTATTGAGATTGTGAAGCTACGTCATGCTGTGTTGCATGCTGTGTTGCAATACTCATACCTGCTTGCCTTTTTTATTCTCATTTTTCATGGTATTGCTTGTGGGGAAGAGAAGCTATTTTATCGCACTGCATGATAATTCGATGTTTTCACCATAGTTTTGCAGAACTGCAAATGCAAAAAAATATGCATAATGTACCAGGTTACCATGAAAACAGTGTCATGTGCTGGGCGCTCGCTGCTGCTTCAGCTGTCATATGGTAGAAATCTCCAAATAAAATATGTGTTCAACAAGCTGGGAGAAGTCGATCCATTTCAAACGTTTCAAAGTCACTGAAGTTTTATTGTTGTCATTGTAAATTTTCACTTTCAATCAGAGATTGTGGGACACACATTCAGCGGAAAGACACCGACACACTGTTTTTTAATATTTATTTCAAGAAATGACAAGAAAAATAAAATCCCTGGAAGTTGAGATCTCATGTGAACGTAATATTAAGACTCTTTGACGATTTTGAAAGATTGTCGTTTAAAGAGCCAAAATTTGACGGCCATCTTGAATTTGAAGGTCAAGATAGATCAAATCAATAAATCTACATCATTTATGAATTTCTCGACCCAAATAGTCTCAGAAACCATGTATTTTGCTGCTCTGTGGGCAAAACCATTAAAATGTTAATTTCTAGTTTGGCCGACGGCAGCCATTTTGGATATTTTGGACATAATTTTTTTCTTTAACCTTTATACATGACAAATTCAGTGAGAAACAAACCTTCGCTCTCTAAATCTAGAGTTATTTGCATCTCAAACAGTTTCATTAAAAGTAGTTATTACTCAACTACGTGCGAAACCAATGTGGTTGAACGATACTTTGCGACAATGGGTTTCGGTAAACAGTCGTGACTAGCTAGTTGATTTCTCCAGTGATGCATCAAACTATGATAGTGAAGCAGCAAACTACATAGTTGTATGGGAAACGCACCCCTGGTTGTTTGTAGGTCTAACCAATTAGAGAAAGTGCAGAGGCATTTTATTTCCTGGTTTGGTTGAAACACCCCCCATAATCACAGAATCTGACTAGAATCTGAGTATGACGGTATCAGGCTAGCAGGAATGAATTATGGTGGTGCCATTTTTTGCAATAACGTCAGAAAATCAAAATACTGCTTTAAACTCGTTAACAGAAAGCCAGAGTGATCCTCCCAATGTAGTGTTGAAAAAACACAGTTACCCAGAACTCAACACGCCGTGACGTCAGCTTTACATTCACTATTGATATGCTTACTTACCACAGTCAAACGCCGCCTTGCTTTAGTAGGAAACACTTCTTAGCAAACTTTTAGTCATAATGAAGTCGGCTTGTATTGTTCTCTAGTGCAAGAATTCAAAGAGGACAGTAACTTTAAGTTACTTTCGGTTTCCAGTGAAGGATCCAGCACGTTGTAGGCAGCTGCTAAAGAATCGTAAATACGGAGAGAACACTGCAACAAAACATCTAATTAAGCTCTGTGTTTTCTTGTCAACATTTCAAACTGAATGACCACAAACACAAACGCCGTTTCGTTCAGGTAAGAATGCAGTTTAAAGAGTAGACAACATACATGATACGAAGTTTCAGTTATAAACCTATCCTTACATTAACAGTTTTGTTAATAACCCTCCGCCGATCTTTGGTTTTTTTCCCGAAAGCATCGTTAGCCAACTATGGTCGCAGGTTTCGTCGTTACCAATAGAGTTCAATGGAAATTGCGACCAACTTGCGACCATAGTTGGCTAACGATGCTTTCGGGAAACGCACCCCTGACTGTCCATGGGCAGGGAAACAAATATGCTGTAGTTTTCACAAAAGCCCTGAAGTAATTTTACTGCCAAATAAATGTTTTTGGTCTAGGTAACACAGAGAATGTTTAAACATTGTTCATTTTACAAAGTGGGTTGAAAATCGACGAAGTTCCGCTTTAAAGGAATGGTAAATGCAGCGAAGGTTAATTTGTTAAAAGGTTAGCAGCCAAATTTAATATTTTTAAAAGGTCAATGTAAAAGTAGGGAAGTGAGCATCCACAATGACAAATCCAATATTGGCCGACGATGAATCACTAATATTTTGACTGCGCAGAAATATGGTCTTTCCTTTTTGTTCATACACTACCACTATTCAGCATTTCTTGCAAGCAACCCCATTCACCTTAATGTGAGGTGCCTCAACGAAGATAGATTGCCCTGATGATCTTGTCTGACTTTGTTACAGTGTGTAAATATAACTAGTGCGCAAAGTCTACAGACTACGTCATAACAAATTGCCTTTGTTGAGGCGCAGCTCTTGCTTGACTGTTTTCTAGGTCAGCACTGGTGAATGGCAAGTCTAGACTGTGTATTATTGAAGAAAGTGGAAGAGATGCTGGGGTCTGTGAATCACAAAGTTTTGAGTGCAGAATTGAAGTGGATAATTTATGCCTGTAGTGATGAAGATACCAGAGCTTTACCCTCTTAATGGGAGACAAGAGGATGATGAAAGATCTTAGTTTCTCTGCCCGCAGCCTCGCAATGGTTCGCCTTTGTTACATATTCAATAGAGATTAATTGCTGGCCCTTGCAAACAACTTTCCCTCGAAGCCACAAATCAACATAACACGCAACGCAAAGCCATTTAAGACGATGTGATATCTTGATTGGTTACGCCATCTTACCAATATACACAAATGAGTAACTGTAGGGGCATCTTATTGGATTCGCGCCGGCTCACACCGCGGATATTGAGTTTTTTGTAAGGCCGTATGATAGAGAGGCTCGCTGAGTGGCACGTAGAATTGGCCTGCAATGTTAATTACAACCTTGAAGTTGCGATTTAGCTACTGCAGCCGGATCACTCGAGCTTGCCAGAGTTTAGCCCGGATCTCAAGGTTGACCTTGTAAGTTCTGACACTCCATGTTTAATTTTTAGATTTAGCGGTCCTGGAATGAAGTCATATTTCAGGCCATTGCTCTGGCCAGGGAATAGACATGAATTAACCTAAAAATGATTGCCTAGATCAATATTTTGTCATTCATGATGCTGATAGATTTTTGCAGTTCATCCTTGAAGTGCCAAGATGGGCAATAACTGGAGTTCTTTATGAGACTGGTGTCTGATATCCTCAAAACTGAGCAGCAGCCAAAACCCACACACGCTTTTAAGCGCAAAAAGCTGCCATTGAAAATGTGTATTGATGGAGCACTGACCATTCACCAGAGAACAACTTTTTTTTAGAATTAGATTGAGAGAACTTATAACAGTGCCTACTCATCATTTAAAGTAGTTCAGTTGGTGTCTTTTAGTTTAAATGGTGTCTGAATCATTTTTGGTATGACTACATATTTGTGTATACTGTGTGAGTATACAAACTATACACTCACCTAAAGTATTATTAGGAACACAATACTAATACTGTGTTTGACCCCCTTTCGCCTTCAGAACTGCCTTAAATCTACCTGGCATTGATTCAACAAGGTGTTAAATTCTTTAGAAATGTTGGCCCATATTGATGGAGATTTGTGGGATGCACATCCAGGGCACGGAGCTCCTGTTCCACCACATCCCAAAGATGCTCTATTGGGTTGAGATCTGATGAATGTGGGGGCCGTTTTAGTACAGTGAACTCATTGTCATGGTCAAGAAACCAATTTGAAATGATTTGAGCTCATGGTGGCCATAAAGGGATGGACATGGTCAGAAACAATTCTCAGGTTGGCCGTGACATTTAAACGATGCCCAGTTGGCACTAAGGGGCCTAAAGTGTGCCAAGAAAACATCCCCCACACCATTACACCACCACCACCAGCCTGCACAGTGGTAACAAGGCATGATGGATCCATGTTCTCATTCTGTTTATGCCAAATTCTGACTCTACCATCTGAATGTCTCAACAGAAATCGAGACTCATCAGACCAGGCAACATTTTTCCAGTCTTCAACTGCCCAATTTTGGTGAGCTCTTGCAAATTGTAGCCTCTTTTTCCTATTTGTAGTGGAGATGAGTGGGACTCGGTGGGGTCTTCTGCTGTTGTAGCCCATCCGCCTCAAGGTTGTGCGTGTTGTGGCTTCACAAATGCTTCGCTGAATACCTCGGTTGTAACCAGTGGTTATTTCAGTCAAAGTTGCTCTTCTATCAGCTTGAATCAGTCGGCCCGTTCTCCTCTGACCTCTAGCATCAACAAGGCATTTTCGCCCACAGAACTGCTGTATACTGGATGTTTTTCCCTTTTCACACCATTCTTTGTAAACCCTAGAAATGGTTGTGTGTGAAAATCCCAGTAACTGAGCAGATTGTGAAATACTCAGACCGGCCCGTCTGGCACCAACAACCATGCCGCACTCAAAATTGCTTTAATCACCTTTCTTTCCAATTTTTGACATTCAGTTTGGAGTTCAGGAGATTGTCTTGACCAGGACCACACCCCTAAATGCATTGAAGCAACTGCAATGTGATTGGTTGATTAGATAATTGCATTAATGAGAAATTGATCAGGTGTTCCTTATAATCCTTTAGGTGAGTGTATACATGTAGGTAAGCAATGTTTAAGTGTTTCTGAGTAGAAACTACCCCTAAACTGAGATTAATTGGATCAAGGCACACCATAACACAACCATGAACAAACTGAAATGACTGGGCCACAGCGATACAATCAGTGGGAAATGGGCTTTTTTGAGGGATTAGAGAAAGATCAATGTGTGTAAGTGAAATCCAGTCGGTTCGCTCGCCAGCCTCATTCACCAAGCTGATTAACTCTAATTTTTGGGGTTTAATCTCCTCAATTCCCTAATATCACACAGACATGCTTATTAGTTCTGTTAGTAGGCCATCTCCTACTATAGCGCTTATATGTTGGAGTATGTTGCTCACAGATTCATTACACAAACACTTTCTCAGTGATCCAATGCAAGAAGCTTAAGGGGATCGTTCACCCAAAAATGAAACATCTCATAATTTACTCATGCTACCCTCAAGTTGTCCTCAAAAAACTTTTTTTCGTCTGCAAAACATAAAATATAGTTTGATGATTGTTTTTGCCCATGCAGTTGAAGGTCAATAGGAACCAAAAACATTGGACTCTTCATTGTATAGACATTGTTTGTTTAAGACTTTTTCCCTCAAGTCTTCACATTTGGCAAAATATTTTCTTGCTCATTGTTTTCTTTTATATATATATAAAGGGGTGTCTACTCTCACCTACGCCTATATCATGCGGTTTGAATGGTTTGACCTAAAAGTATCAAAATTTAAAATACTGCGGAAACAAAGACACCTACATCTTGGATGGCCTTGAGGTAAGCTAAAACATATCAAAAATGAATTTCAAAGTGAACTATCCATTTAATAAAGTTATAAATATGGATTTTTTTTACTGAAAAAACAAAACAAAAAAAAAAACATCACTGAAGTCGTTTGGGTGTGCTTTTGGGGCTTCAAAATGTCTATCCAATGCCATTATAAAGCTTGGAAGAGCCAGCATATTATTTAATATAACTCCGATTGTGTTTGGCTGACAAAGAAAGTCACATGGCTTGAGGGTGAGTAAATTATGAGATCATTTTTTGGGTAAACTATTCCTTCAATATCAAAATTAAGTGTTGATGCTTTGCCTTACCCTATTGGGAGATATCTTGTTTTCCCCCAAATTGAAGTCATCTTGCTTATGAAGTAAATGTATCTTGATGTAAGATTGTTTAGATATTTGTACTGGAAAATACTGTAAAATATATTGAGTAGGGAAATCAGTTTCATCTCCGTTGCGATCTTCACCCTGAATCCACCTGCGTCTGAGCGTATGATTGCATGTTGAATGAAATCCTCATTTTCATGTTTCGTTTAAACAGTCCTCTCCACATTCATGTAGCACAAATTACCCCTTAATGACGGGAAGTGTCTTGAATCTCAAACATTTACTTGGCTGAGTGTCTCTGATGGCTGTTGAAGCACCGTGATGAAAAGACGAGGCGTCAACAATCTCCGAAGAGCCAATTACCAGAGGCTGTTCATCAAAATGGTGTTCTGTTCACCCTCTTCCAGCGACGACAGGCACAATTTAGGGTTTAAAATCGTTACAAATCGGAAAATATGTTAATTTAAACACATTTGTCTTACATTTACATTTACATTTATTTATATAATCAAACATTTGTTGGTTATATAAATAAGGCGCAAGCCACAAGAGTCTTTTCCCCATGTCTGTAAATATACTTTATATTCTTATATTTTATATTCAGAATTACACTTGCAACTGTCACACACACACACATTGAGTTATGTATTGTAGTTGGTATATGATTTGTACTCTCGTTATGTAAAAAATCTCATCAGTACATCAAGGGAACTTGGATCGAAAAAGGGTCTCCTTTGAGAAAATCCCTGCGCCTTGAGGTTTGCCCTGGATTACGGTGGTCAATTCTGACGTTACAAGATTAGGAATTAAATCCAGGTCAAGTCACGACAATCTGTTAGACATCATCTCCAGAACTTAGGAGTGACATCCGGCTTTATGGATGTGAATAACAGTATTGGCCTGGAGAAATGTCAGAGTCCTCCGACTAAACCTGGTTTTACTTTATCGGGTCTGTTCACTTTTATCTCCTTTGAGCTTGCAGTGTCAGTGCCACTTAAATTTGAGGCAAGCTCTCCAGCTAAGAACATCCACCGTAAAAACTCAACATGCAGAATCCTACCTGAGCTGACCCTTAAAATTAATATCGCATGTGTAACCCACTGTAGCTATATTGGTTTATTCAGTAATATTAAATGAATAACCATTACAGATGTGATATTTTTTTTAATTAACTGACAAAACATTCGACAGTGATTTTGCTAAGGCGGGTTCTTGGCCATGACTAGAAGTGCTTAACCTTTCAGGGCTATGTACTAATCATTTACATTGTACCAAACTATGTACCATCATTTACTCTACATTAGACTTTACATAGACAAACACGTAATACACATGCGCATGATGTTACTGTTTTCACAAATTCATGTTTTTGTAGTTCGTAAGTCGATAACGCCATCGGTTTCAAAAACTTACCCGCTTTTAAAAGTTTGTGTTTTCAGTTGTCGTGTAAATGAATGGACAAAACACGTTTTTTTAATGGTGTCGTGTAAACGGCCCCTTAATCATGACAAAATCACTGTGCTTATTGCTTTATAATACAACACCAGTATACAAGGTGTCCATTTTCAATACACAATGACATTCAATAATTATAGCAACAACTAGCACTTTTATTGGCTCACTACGGAAGTCCTGAACCACAAGGTGAGAAACTTATCTTATTAACTTATTACAGCTTTTTATGTAGAAGTAATGATACATTATGTCGAAATAAAGATATATTATGTCGTAATAATTATGCATTATGTCAAAATAACGAGTTATTATGTCGTAATAATGACTTATGTTGTAATAACACAATATTATGTCGAAATAATGACTTATTAAGTCGAAATAACAAGATATGTCGTTATAACCAGATATGTCGTTATAACGAGATATGTCGTTATAACGACTTGTGTCGAAATAACAAGATATGTCGTAATAACAACTTATTATGTCTTAATAACCTGATATTCTGTCGCAATAACGACTTAAGTCGAAATAACAAGATATTATTTAATTATAACGAGACATTACGTCGTTATAATTAGATATTTTGTCATTATAGCGACTTAAGTCGAAATAACAATATATTATGTATGTCGTTATAACGACTTATTAATTCGAAATAAAGAGATATGCTAATAACGACTTAATATGTCGCAATAACCATGATATGTTGAAATAATGACTTATTAAGTGAAATGATATTATGTTGTTATAATGAGGTATTATGTCGTTATAACAACTTATTAAGTCGAAATAACGAAGTACGTTTTCTTTCTTTTTTTTCTCTCCTTGCGGTTCAGGGCTTCCGTAGCTTACATTGTTATTATTTTTTAATAATATTTACAAATCATTATTAAATTATTGTATTATAATTATTTGAATAATGATAATAATCATCATCATCATAATCATCATAATCATAATAAAAGCTGTAAAACACATGAGGCTCTTTTAGTTTTAGGCAATTAGAGAATGTACTTGATGGTCTCTCACAGGTGTGTATATCTCAGCTATTTTACTGCAGCCCTGTTGAACACATTTCACCGAGTTTAAATCCAATGCACAGAATGCTGCAGTATTTTCCATCAACTTCATCACAGAACAGCACATATGCATCGCCAGGGTCACAGCCTTGCAAACACTGATAAAATGCACAGCTTGAATGTACCGGACAGTAAATCGCTTTAGATACATACAAATGTAAATGTGTCGGGGTGGATAAGACGTGAAGGTATTTCGTTTTTTAAGGTTAATTAAAGTTTGCATTGGAGTGACTGGAATTTCATTTTTAAAACTTCCCAAAGAGATATGTCATAGGGCTGAAATTAGTAACGGGGATACTGTATGCAGAGGTATAACAATGATGACATACCAACACACTTAAAATATCTCGACTCAGAAGAACGCCAGTGTTGGTGAATAGACAAAGAAAAAGACCTGGAAACAATGGCTGGATTACATTTCAAGGATTTCACGGCATGCCGTATAGGGAAAACACAGGCTGTATCCACTTTGGTGATTCATACTGCATACATTGTCAGCATGCATTGTGCATTTTCCAAGACGTGTTGGGATTGAAACCCATGGTTAAGAGGGATTTAATTATAATTGGTGTCTGCAGGGCCTGTCCGTGTCAATTTACTGCGAGTCTTGCCACTTGGTGACATGCTTCCGGAGGTCCTAATTGGTCAGTTAACATTAGTTGACAGATCAATTAAATCACATTAACTCAACTCGAAAGGCCAGAAAGGTTCAGGTTTCGGACTTCCTTTCAAGAGTAGCGGGTTAATCTGATGAGGTACAGTACAGCGGGAAATGGCATATCCATCATAGCATTATGTTTTCTAAGTAACACTCGTGGCAAGTCTGTTTCGGTCTTGGTAGTGTGTGAAATCATCTGACTTCAGTGTAAGATAACAAATTCCTATTTTTTTTCTTATCTGACTTGTTTTCTGCTTTGAATTTGTTAGTTGTATTGATTTGTTGAATGCGTAAAATGATCAAATAGAATGTTTGCATGAATCAAATGAACGAATCAGTCACTGAATCTGTCAATGTCATTATACTTTTTAATGTTATACACAATTCGATTTGCAAAACAAAGATAAAGAAATCATTTTTCATAAAAAGGAAATCATATTTTACCTCAGCTTTCAGCCTGTGGTCTGAATTAATGGGATGTAGGTAAAAAGGGCGGGAAAATCTTAATGAAATGAAAGATGTTCGTGGGCTGAAAAAGAATCATACCACAAATTCATGATTCACGAACAAATTCAGATTCATGAACAAATGACTCAAAAGAGTTGTTTCTTTTAATCAGTTCAGATCAAAAAGAGTCTTGTACTACTAAGTTAGTTCAAATCATTCTAACGAATCAGTCACTGAATCTGTCGGCCAGCACGATTCACACAATCTGATGTATGATAAAGATAAATCATATTTTATAACAAAATCATGTTTTAGTTGTAAGTTTGCAGTCTGAATTAATGTAATGTATACTCGGTTAAAAGGGTGGGAAAATGCTGACTCAAAAGAAACATACTACTAGACCTGTAAAATCTGATTCACAAACAAATTGCTCATATTAGCTGCTTCTTTTAATCAAGATTCATGTGTTTTCAAGTTAGTAAGTTTGAAACATACTAACGAATCAGTCATTAAATGTGTCGATGTCATTATTCTTTTTCATGATTCGCACAAACTGGTTTACGACAAGACCAGTAGAGCCTGATTCATGGACAAATGACTCATACGAGCTGATTCTTTTAATTGGTTCAGTTAAAAAAAATCAGTTTGAATCATTCTGACGAATCAGTTACTGAATCTGTCAGTGTCATTATAAATTTCTATGATTCACACAAATTGATTTGCAAAACAAAGATAAGAAATCATATTTTAAAATAAAGAAATCATGTTTTATCCTAGTTGAAACGTTGAAGTCTGAATTAAGGTGCGTAATGAGTTAAAATGCCGTGAAGAAGAGCAGTACAGTCTGATTCATGAACAAATGAGCTGCTCCGGTCAAATGGATTCAAGAACTCCCAAGTTAGTTAGTTTGACGAATCAATCACTGAACCTCAAGACCAGTAGAGTCTGATTCATGAACAAATGACTCATACGAGCTGATTCTTTTAATTGGTTCAGGTAAAAAAAATCAGTTTGAATCATTCTATCAAATCAGTCGCTGAATCTGTCTGTCATTATACTTTTTCATGATTCACAAAAAGACAAAGAAATCATATTCAATGGTAAGCAAATCATAAGTCTGAATTATTGCAATGTAATGAAATAAAACGGTGGGAAGAAGAGCAACGCACTCTGATTCAGGAACAAATGACTCCTTTGAACTGCTTCATTTAATAGATTGGTTAAAGGGATTCATGCAAGTGCTAGTGAATCTGTCTGTCATGTAATCATTTTCATGATTCTCACACACCCAAAGTTGCCAATGAACTTTGACATCATGTATATTGGGATGCCTTGTCTAAACCGCATTAGCATTTGTGAAAGTGTTCTTGCATTCATGAAACACATTGGAATCGCAATAAACATCCGCAATCCTGGCATTCATTCTGCTCCATGGCATTCATCTGTCTTAGAATGGATGAACAGTATGAGGTTCCCCAGTGAATATTCCAGATAATGGGAAACATTCCCAAGGCCAAGTACACAGCGATGAACGGGAAACAGAAGAGCGCTGCTGTGGGATTTGATCGGGACAAACGTGGAGTGATGCCAAGTTTGGTGCCTCTCTTTCCAGAAAAGCCAGTGTTTTGAAGCGACTGCGATGGGTTTACATCGTTTGTCCGTCCCTTTTTATCGCATTTCCAATGTTCTGATGCCAAGTTCATAAAAGTGCCACTCCGGGGCAACGGGAACGGACCCAGATATTGATGTCGGCTATCTGATAAATCACCGGGGAGATTTGGACTCGTCATAAACCTGCAAGCTGTGTTTCACTTTCACTTACACCTTTGCCAAGAAGCTTTGGATTTTGTTGTTCCTAAGTAGAGTGATCCTGTCTATCACGAAGAATATTCATATATTAAGTGGGAAATGGAATGGGTTGATATAAGTGAACGATTCCATTTCTATCTGATTCAAAACCTGCTGAACTGTTGATGGATTCTAACATATCCTAATACTTTTCCATTACAGTACTGTTCATTGCAAATTCCCAGATAAGAAAGTCTTTGATTTTAGGGGTCTTAAATAGAAATGGATGCAATTTTATTAGTGCTGGGCAATGACTCATCGCGATTAATCGCATCCAAAATCGTTATATATATATATATATATATATATATATATATATATATATTAACTACAACTTTGAGGGATCTGTACTTTACTCGAGTATCATTTTTGGGGAGTACTCATGACTTTACTCAAGTACATTTGAGAGGGAAATATTGTACTCTTTACTCCAATACAATTTTCTTAAATGTTAAATGGTAAATAGATTAAAAAGACTTGATTTTACTTTCAATTCCTTTTACATTCTCCAAGGTCTTAGCATATTTCCTAACTCCATGGACGTTTCTGTCCATATATGTAAGCCTTGTGGCAGTAGTAATGCAGTATTTAGAAAATGTACTCTTGCTACTGAAGTACTTTTAAAAACAAGTCTCCTTTTTATATATATCACATATTTTAGTAATCATCAAAGATTAGATATCATTCGAAAACTTACAAACTCAAAATTAATCCTGTGAAAACCGTTTTGAAATTGGCGAAACTGTCTTTGTAGTAGTAAGTGAAGGAGAGCTAAATGGCCTTTTTTTTGCACCTCCGCTCCGCGCGTGTTCTTAAGGTTCAGTTTGCCACTATAAATTGCTATATTTCTGCACTAATCTAGTGAATTTTCCGCAAGATATATTCAGAGATGATAAACAAGATGTTATAGAATAATATTTTATTGAAAACTCAAATTTGACAAACTGACATTCAATCTATTTTTAGACTTCACTGAAAATGTACAAGCGCGACATCCGACGGGTTCTCCCGGATGGCATCATATATTTTTACATTGCTTTAACTCATCAAAATAAGTCAATCAATTTCTTTTTTTTATGTTACACAAGATTTAACTAACTTAAAGTCAGTTTAATGTAAGTTTAAGTTGAAATGTCTCAAAAATCCAAGTTAACATTTTTTTTCTTCTTGTTTACAGTTTTTACCGAAAACATTCTATATTCTCTTCAATAAAACCTGCCTTCAACATTCTACAACTCTTAATTTTGACTCCAAACAGAAACCAACAGAGAACATTCATGGAATGTTGTTATTTGGCACCAAAATAACCAAATGGAAACCATTTAACGTTAGGGGAATGTTCGTCCATTTTTAAACGCGTCACTGGCTTCACTCATGTGCCCCTTTCTTTTCTTCCTCTAGGAGGAATCTGCATCGCTCAGTCCCTGAAGATCCCTCATGACCACAAGCAGGCTGATTTTGACAAGATCATCCGACAGCTCCTGGAGACACGTCATGCCCGGGCGGTCATTATTTTTGCTCACGACGAAGATATTCGGTAAGCTGTTGACAGCGTTTCCAGCAGAGGAAGTGGAAATTGCAAGATCGAACTGCATTAAATTCCATTTTCAAACAATTAATCGCTCCCATTTGAGCCCCAAAAATAACAATGTAAAAGTTGTTGATGACATGAAGTCAATATTCTGCAGGCCTGAAAGCTATTACTTAGATACAACTCAAGGGTGCACTTCAGGGGTTTATATCTTGTTTGCTGGATAAGCTGAGGCGCCAAGGGTATTGATTAATGACCTCAACATGTCATCAATCATCCAACTGATTCAAAATTGCTATTTTGTATCTCATTCTCGATAACGATTCGATCTAGATGCCGTTGCAATTGCTCTCCTGCTCTCTTGAAGAGTCACAGAGGGCCTCAATGTCAGGGTAATGGTTCCATGTGTGGGAATGTTCGCAGGGGGATCCTTAACGCCAGTAAAAGAGCCGATCAAGTGGGCCATTTCCTGTGGATTGGGTCGGATAGTTGGGGAGCCAAGAACAGCCCTATTCAAGGCCTCGAGGATGCCGCCGTCGGCGCTGTCACCATCCTGCCAAAAAGAGCCACTATTGATGGTAAGATTGCAGCGTGATTGATCGTTATTTAGGTTTTTTTTTCTTCTTCTTCTTTTTTTGGGGGGGAACACCAACATCTCTCATTGTTGTGTGACATAGACCAGTATTCATGTGGATTCTGGTGATGGGGTGCTAACTCTTATTCTTGAGGTGTCAAAATGTCTTGACACTTATAGACTTTGCGCTGAACATTTAGAGGCGTTTCATCATCTACAGGCAGCTTATGACTTGATTTTCATTAAGACTTTAAGACTCCAATTAAGATTTTTCCCTCCTGTTTATGTTAAACACTTCCATTCAAAAGTTTGAGTTCGGTGAGATCTTTTAACTTTTTTTGAAAGAAGTTTCTTATGCACAAAAGGTCCATCTATTAAAAAAAAGTATATATATATATATATATATATATATATATATATATATGTATATATATATATATATTATCACACACATAAATATATATAAAAATATTTCACAATATTACTGCTCACAATATTACTAAAAATATTGCACAATATTACTGCATTATTACTGCACTCTAAAAATGCTGGGTTGTTTGGGTCAACCCAAATTTGGGTCAAATATAAACAAACCCAGCCATTGGGTTAAAATGGAATTTTTTAACCCAATGTTTGAGTTTGTTCCAACCCAATCTCACGAGAATTCGTACGAATTTTACGAGGTGGCTAATTCGTAACAGTTCGTACGACCTCACTTGTACGAATTAGTACGTTTTTGCTAAATCGTATATATTTAACGAATTGGCCAATTCGTATGAATTCGTACGAATGACCTACCCCTGACCCCGCCCCTAAACCTACCCATCACGTGGGTTTGGACAAATCGTGCGAATTCGTACGAGTGAGGTCGTATGCATTAGCCACTTTTTAATCACTCGTACGAATTTGTACGAATTGGTCGTGAGATAGCGTAGGTTTGTTCATATTTGACCCACAATTGAGTTAAAATAATCCAGCGTTTTATAGAGTGTAGTATTGTGATTTTTGTTATCTGTTGTAATATATATGTAATTTATTCTTCAGTGTCACATGATCCTTTAGAAATATTCCTGATATGATGATCTGATGCTCAAGAAACATTTATGATTATCAATGCTGAAGACAGTTGTGCTGCTTAATGTTTTTGCTTATTTTTTTTAAGATTATTTAATGAACAGATGAAATAAAAATAACTTTTATTTGCAATTCATATAGAAATTTTATTCATGTATTTACTGTCGCTTTTCAAATTAATAATTCCTTTCTAAATAAAGGTATATATTTCTTAAATAGTTAAACTAATAAATAAATACATAAATAAATAAATTAAAATAATCTTATGGATCCCAAACTTTTGAAAGCTAGTTCCATGGATTGTGCCTTGTAAACTATGTGTAATGTCTTCGTCATTTTTTTTTTCTTTTTAAAATAGTTTTTATTTTTGATTTTCTAGTTTACCCTTGTCTCAGGACCAGATTTGATATGTTAAATATGAAAATACATCATAAACCATTAACAAAACAATCATAAATTAAACATTGCTAAACTATTTTAATATTTATTGTGTGATCCATTTTTATACAAATTATTTGTCGTGTATATTTAGGATATACAAAAAAAGCTAGCTATGAAAATAGCCTTAGCATTTATTTAAAAAAAAAATTAAAGTGTCATTTCCAACAAAGGATGTTACTAATAAAGAGTAAAATTTGGAAATTTTCAAAAGTTTAGGTGTGGTTACATTAGCACATTTTTGGGTAACTTTATTTTAAGGTGTCACTGTTACATATATATATATTTACATATATGTTATATATTTAAAGGGATACTCCACCCAAAAATGAAAAATTCTGTCATCATTTACTCACCCTCAAGTTTTTGCGAACCTGTATGAGTTTCTCTCTTCCGCTGAACACAAAAGAAAGATATTTTGAAGAACGATTGACATCAAACATTTGTTTGGCACCATTGACTTGAGATATATATATATATATATATATATATATATATATATATATATATCAGGGTTTCCGTTGTCCGGTAATTACCGGACATTGGCCGGGAAAAAAATTAAATGTCCGACAAAATAAAATCTCTCCGGTCAAATTGTCCGATTAAAATTGCCTAATAATCCCGCCCCCTGCCACAATCTGAACAAGAGAATAAGCCTAAAATCTATTAAGCAAAAATACACCGACATTTGGCTATGTTATAAAGGAACAGGCTCTACCGTTTGAATGTTGTTAGACGGCACATGGCCCGGAGCGCCTTATATTTTATATTTCGCCTTATACTTATATTCGCTTTCCTTATCTAGCCTACAGTTCTCTTGAGTTCACCTTCAAGAACACGAGTTTGGACAATGTCTGAGGCTTCAGACACATGCGGTGGTTTCTTGAATGCAATGCAGCAGCGGAGAAAACCCTCTCTGCGCTCGCAGACTCGCTTGGGGATGCTGAATACAATGCAAGCAACTTTAGTCAGGCAGGGACGTGACTAAAGTTGAGGGTTCTCACTGCAGAGAGGGTTCTCACTGCAGAATCGGATCAAGATGAAAGCAGCGAAGTCGAGAACAAGGTTACGCGGCATATGCGCATTGCAAGTTGTGGAGAGACACTGCGAAGTTTTGATTTTAAGTCGGCAGCTGTACATTTCAGCACTGCAAAACATCGTAAAAAGCCTAAAATTACGCAAGACAGTGTTATAGGCCTAGTCATTTGTTTGTTCCAATTAATTTGACAAGGAGTCATTTCATGGTGGCCAATTTAAATGTTACCATGAGACGCTACTACAGTATAATTAAGTTCGCTTGAGTAAAAAATAGGCTACTATTCAGATATTGTACGGACGTTCATGTTTTCATCTTTTCTATTTGAAAGTTATGCTAATAAACATGTTGCATTCTATACGGCCTGATTATGTCATTTTTTAAGTTATAGCCTGCCTCCAGTTTTCCTCAACTTGACTAATTAAGAGACGGTATTTGACCGGCTTATCATCAAAATGTCCGTTAAACTAAACCTCTGCCGGTCACTTTGACCGGCACCATTTTTTTCTAGCGGAAACTCTGATATATATATATATATTATGGAAGTCAATTATTCCAAAGTTCCAATCATTCTTCAAAATATTTTCCATTTTTGGGTGGAGTATCCTTTGAAGTACACTTGGGTGAAGTACACTGTAAAAAATATTGTTGGTTTAACTTAAAAAAAAATTAAAGTAACCTGGTTGCCTTACAATTTTAAGTTGATTGAAATGGAAAAAGTGAGTTAATACAATAAAGGAGATTGATTTATTCATCAGAAACTCAAAATAATAAGTTATCTGAAATAAATAAATTATTTAAGTTGATTTGACAAAAAAAAATGTTGTGATAACGAATCTTGAAAATATATATATATATTTTTTTTTACAGTTTACTGGGTAATAATAATTAACAACATGCACTTACTATAGGGTTAGAGTAGGATTAGGATTCCGTTGAGGGTTGTTTGCATGTAATTATGCATAATTTACTGGTATTACTATTATAAGTACATGAAACAAGGACACTGTCAAATAAAGCGTCCAAATTTTGCTTGAAATTCCAGTTGGCAAACCTTAACCCGTTGCCAAATCTGCATGGGGAATTCTTTCACATTCCCAATTCCCATTTGAACAGTTTCCTATTGAAATGACTGGCTTTTCCCTCAGGCATATGTACACATGTATACACACAGTTGGACATTTTTAGATCAAACTAAGCGTGTAACGTGTGAAATCATTCCAAAAGAGCCCAAAGTTGAAGAAACACCCTATTTTTATTGGATTGCACAAGCAAACCTCTTTGGTGCTTGCGATGTATTCCTGTTCAGAGTAACGTCAGGTTGAATGGATGGAGGGAACATCGCTCTAATAATAGAAAAGCATCTCCCTGGTGTCTTCGAAACTGTGTCACGTTTGATAGCGATGGCGTCTGGTGCGCGTGGAGACAGAACAGAGCACAACAGAGTCTGGATTGGTTTTGTTCACTGGGGGATTGTGAACCCAGCCAGAGGCCTGGACACAGACTGACCCAGCTGGCAAGCTTTTCCATCCAGCCCGGCCTTGGGGTTGATCTTAGTGCCAGATTAATATATGAAAGCCCGACGGTGTTATATTTTGTGGCAGACATAAACTAATGATATAAAGAGCACTGTGGATGCAAGAGGCATGTGTGGAGAGATGAGAAATGCCTCGAGGTGTTGGACTCTCCATGCCAGAACGCTTCCTGTTGTTTATTGTTGTTGCATTAAAGGAATAATTCACCCAAAATATTAAACATATCAACTTTTACTCTTCTATACATGTCAACTTTTCAAAATCTGTTTCTTAGCGGCGTTGACATCAAGCCTGGACTTGTACGTCCACAATTATTTTAACTCAAATGTGTATGAGGTTATTAGAGAATAGCTTTCTTTTCTCACCAAGCTATCGTTTGATTTCAGAACACTTTTTTTATGCTGTAAATTTATATGATAAATGAGTTATATGTTTTTACATTGCTTTAACTCATTAAAATAGGCAATTTTCAACGTTTTTTTGTAAGTTATACACAATTATGACTTAAATGAAATGACTTAAACATACAAGTTTATGTACTTCCAAAATTAAGGCAACAACTTGTATACATAAGTTCATAATAGATCATATATATATATATATTGTATGTATTAGATGAGAAACTTAAACATTTTATTTAATTTATCTGCCAAGACAAAATTTCGAATTTACTTGAAGTTGAAGTGAATGTATATTTTCTTAAAAACTCGTGGCGTTATATTTGATTTATATGTTGATCTTTATATTTTCACTTTAATTGAAGGTGTAGTCATTAAAAAATGTCTATATAGTTTGTTAGTTTTAGTTTATTTTTTAGTTATTTAAATGTAGCTTTGCCAATTAATTTAATTTAATTTTAAAAAATATGAGATGGAGGAAACATTGTTTTTCAATTCTTGTGCGTTACTCTGAGAAACTTTGCCTTCGCTCGCAAAGAGATCAAAACGTTGCGAGCGAACTAAAAGTTTATCGGGGGAGCGCAAAACATTTGTGAGCATCGACTTATAATTTGTCCTCCCATCTCATACCTTTTTCCAGCACCATGACCCTTTAGGAGCTCCGTAGGATGTACATTTTGAGTGAAATATTTAAAGTTATATCGATACCCAAAGTAAAGGTTGTGTGTTTGAACAAAAAAGCTGTAATAAAAAAAATGTTTTCTGCAGAAAAAAAAACAAAAAACACTGGTTTTCCGTCACGGAAAAAATGCTATCCTTGATAATTCCACATTTACATCTTCACTCCGCCTGCCAGTTAATCCGTGCGATGCAACTCTGCAACTCAAAATCATGTCACACAGTGCAATACATTTTCCAGGTATCCACAGTGTTATGATAGCATCTCTCTGCTTGCGCCGTTTGCCATTTGCTGATAAGTGTGTCGAGCGGTGCTTTGCCGGGTCGAGCAATTGCCCCTGCGTTTCGCAGCACTGATGGAACAATTTAAAAGGCACTCATCAGGGAAAGCATCACACTTACAGCTTTCGCGTGCTCTTCGAAAAAGACCTGTGAAAACAATTGAATGTAGTGTTGCCACAAGCTGTAGTCAGATAGGGAGTTTGTCTCACCACAGGCACCCCTTGCAAGAACAGGCGCTCGCGAGGAAATTCACAACGCCATGCCTCTCGTTTACCTTCCCTTTTTGAAGTGAAACGATGCTGTCTTTGTGAACAGACGTGAAGCTGGAAGCTATTCAGATGGTTGTCTTTGATCTGTTTTGAGTGTTGGTATACAGAACCTGATGTTCTGAAAGTGTCATGTTTTTATTTGTGCCACACAGGAGACAAAACATGCCGCCTAGACAAAACAAGCTACGATTGAACTAGGGGTGTCGACAAGCATCTAAAAACATATTTTGAGATTTCTTTTATTTTGGCCATGTTGCAATGAGAAACCAAAAATGCAGTTAGTCACGGGAAGCAGCGACTTCAAGACCGAGTAGCTCCTGCCAACCAGTTGCATCAGCAGTAAACTGAAAGAAAGATAAGCAGTAATCCTCCTATAGCGAACTCCCACTTAACTGCCTTTCAGCAAATCAGTTAGGCTTACTGGGCGAAAGTTACATCACCTATTTAATATTCATGAGCCAAGCTGAAAAGGTTTATGCTGTGTACCTACCACATTTATTAACCTGAGTTTAACCCTCATGTTCTGTTAATATTGCCTGGTATTTGGGGGCAAAAAAAAAAAAATACAATAAAAATAACACATCCACTGTATATTAAAATTTATTATAGATTTGATAGACTATACAAATTAAACAAATCAATGTAATAAAAAAATATTAGAATAAAATTTAAATGTTAGATTATACTTATATCAGATAAAATATAAACATTAGATAGAAAAACTTAATTCTAAATGTTGCCTTGGCATCTAACTGAAATAATATAAGTTAAAGTAATAAAGTACAAAAAATAAAACTGTGAAAATAAATAAATAAAAAAGATTAAAGCTAAGTGGAAATACAGAAAAAAATTAAACACGACAAACGCACAAACCGAAATGACTAAACCTTCAAGTAAAGTTAAAATGAAAACTGAAAATATAAAAGTAAAATCTAATTTAGAGTTGTCAAAAAGTACCGACTTCGGTACCAAACGGTACTGAAGTCTTTTAAATTGTGACGCTGTGAGCGCTGTTGAGCCGAATCGTAAACACCCTTGTGTAGCCAATCACAGACGAATGCGATGAGCGCGTGAATACAATGAGAAAATTAGATTTTACGTTTTCATTTTAAATTTAGTTGAAATTTTAGTAATTTTGCTTTCTGATTTTGTCATGTGTAATAGCATTTTATATATTTCCACTTTGCTTTGATTATTATTATTACAATTTTAGTTCTAGTAATTTACTTTAACTTATTTTATTTTAGTTACAATGCCAAAGCTCCGGTACCGAAATCGGTACTTTTTGACAACTCTAATCTACTTTAACTATTTAAAAACTACTATAAAAAATATATATAAAAATAACACTAATGATCACCAAAATATGTTGCTGAAGCTGACATGCATGTTTTAAAACGGTGTTTGCGGTCAAAAAAGGATTGCAATTTTGCATTATTAATTGTGATAACTGTATTGCTGTGCAGTTCCTACATTAAGTCAGTTGCTATATGGATGTGAGGGTGTAGTTAGACTGTTGCTCACATCATCAACCCTAAGTATGTGTAATTGTAATAACAATTCTTGGCTTATGCAACATTACCAATGTTTCGAACCGGATAAAAGCATGTATCATGAACCTTGAAACTTGTATATTATCCGTCCTCACAAAATAAGGAAAAGTTGAACAGTACTTGAGGCCTTTCAAAGCCCACAGAACCTGAAGGTTACATTAATATCCCATCTTTACTTGAATTATTGTCATGAAACCATCACAGGCTAAAACACCCCCATAGCTGTGCAGTGCAATAGCCACTCGTTCACCAGTCAGGTAACTCGTGGTTAAATCTAGCTGGCAGCCCGTCTCTTCCAGAATACTCCAAGCGCTCCGATGTGACGAGCACTTAGGAAATAGCCTAGAGATGCTCCAGTATGATGCAAGGTTAATCATAGGAGTGTCAGTCCTGCAGTTTAGCTACTAGAATATTCATTGCTTTTAAAGTTTTGCATTAACAGCACACAGCCGTTGAACCTGTGGTTTTGCTTCAGAACCCAAATTTTACCCAGTGACCCAACATATTAGGAAACTTAATAACCCATATATAAAGAAGGCAGATGTCGTATTTTTTTTTATCGAATTTTTTTCCCGCGCAAACTTCTCCTAACATTTTTCAAGGATTTATTAAATTGTGTCCATGTTGCGCTAATTCGTTCAATCATTTTATGGCGCGCTCACACTACAGGGAATACTTGAATCTCTGTGGTGCTCACATTAAACAATCAGATCACGTCGCTGACCTGCTCGTACTTAACGGGCACCGTCGACCGGTTGGTTGGTATTCGATTTGAAAATGTCACGCCGCTTCCCGCTCGCGCTGTTCTGTAGTTTATTAAAAGTGTATTAATTCTGAACGTGTCTCGTCTCGCCTGCCTAGTGCCTACCTATATTGCAACAAATACGATACTGCACTTCCTTGCGAAGTCGTTTGGATGAACGGTTCTCGAAATAATCAAAATGCAAACGGACAGACGGATAAATAGAGTTTATTCAATGTTCATTACTACCGAAGCTTCGAAGCTCAAAAAATAGTATTTCGGACCAGCCCTAGTGTGAGTCTGCGAACCTTGTACTTATTCAATCCGTTGTTTTAGTTCAATCGTGGCCACATTGTACTAATTTAATCCATTGTTTATAGTTAAATCAGGGATAAATAACTAATTCGTTGTTTTATTGTTTTAGTTAAATCGAGGATAATATGTACTAATCTTGTTTTGAGTTTTGAGGTACGTTTACAATGACGCACTAAATGTTTTTCCATTGTGTCTCACGTACAGATTACAATGTTGTCTAAACGATCCACGATCTCAGATTCGAAACTTCGAACTAAAAACGCTGTATAATTCATACCAAGCCAGTAGGTGGCGATGTCACTTTGTAAAGATACACTACGCGCTTATAGATTAAACATGTAATAGACATGTCAATTGTGTCACCGTTTTCACAAATTCTCGTTTTTGTTGTTTACGTGGAGACGATAAAGGGCCCCCGAAACACTGTTGTCATGTAAATGAATGACCGAAACGCGTAACAATTTTACGTTTTTAGTTGAAAACAGCGTTGTGTAAACGGCCCCTAAGTTAATCGTGGCCACTTTGTACTGATTCATTCCATTGTTTTGGTTAAATTTAGGCCATCTTGTTCTAACTAATTCCCTTCTATTCATTTGATTAAAACAATGAAACAAATTTATAAGTTGTGGAAACCAATTTTGAAAATGTGGCCACAATATCTTGTTAGGTTTTGTCATGTTATGCCATCTTAAAAAAAAAACAGGATTATAAAGTTAGCATTTGCTTTATTATTTGCCTTATTATTATCATAAACATACCTGCAACTCAATGTTGAATCGTGACTTACCACTAAAGAGCTACTCTTAATCGTGACTTACACACAAAAACAAAGAGGCCGAACTTTCATTCATCAAACTTTTTCCACCTGCTGTTACTCGGACGTTAGCATATGAGCTAGCAGGAATCTGACATTCTTGGCCCAGCCTGTAATTGGATCAAACTGTGCACAAAGCGGTTCATCTCGGCCTCATCATGTGGCATTTCAGTCTCTTGGTTTAGTTTTAATTTGGCCATTAGACTCACAGCTGGTGTCCAGGCCTCTGCTGTGACCTCCGACTGGGTTTGTTTGTTTGGGTGCTTATTGTGTTATGTAGTAGATGGCTCTCTAACAGCAGGGAGCCTGGAATTGTCGCTCCAGGATTTCTGATTATGACCCTAAACTCACAGTGACAACCCTTTCACCATCACCACCATCACAAAACACCATTACAAGAGCTAGATTGAAAGGATTGGGACCATTGCCATTTATGATTGCTTTGATCGTAACACTTACCTTGCAGTAATACTCATATAAACCTTTTTTTAATGGTATGGATTTTTTGCTTCTTTAACAACCTCATGAAATTGCTTGAAAGTGCATCTTTCATTCATGTGTTCATTTAAACAGGATGTTTGGATGAGGCATATATTATGGCCCCTCCCCATTTTTTCTAAAAAGCCAAAATCCTTTAGTTTACTTAATATCTATGAGCCATGGTTTGCTTACTATGGCTAACTTACTATTGCTAGTCAGCAGGAGCTTGTACTAGGGGAAGGCACTTCTCATTCTATAGAGATGCCATTTGATTGGACAACAATTTGGACATGCCCATGAGTGCGCTGTGAGTCATCAGTAGCTGTACATTTTAAATGCATTATTATATATATTCAACATTATTGGAGTGTTTTACAAGAAAACACTATTTTAGTCTTCATAATTCATTTTTGATTTCAAGTTAATTGACATTTCTTTATAATTATTTATGGAATTTACTTGCAATTTCCAAGTGAAAATCTTTTTTTCAGTGTATCTGCTAATCATTACTATTGGCATCTTTTAGAAATACAATTGCATTAAAGATAAAGGTCAACAATGTTTATGCCACAATGAGAGATATGGGAATGTGCTATTTTATGACCCAGTTATATTATATTATATAAATCTACTGCAGGGCTATTTAGTGTTAAATCTCAGGGTGATGTATTCAGCCGAATCTGAATAATTAAGAGAGTTGAGGTTTCAATAATTCATGTAGAAAACCAGTTTTGTTTTGAATGGAATGAGCAGTAATAAACAAGTAATAGCTATGAAGTTGAGTAAATGTACAAACAAAATGTCACGACTGTCCAAAATGATTGCACTTTTGACATCAATTCATCACAAGCTTCGTGTTTAATTATGTATTTATGCATAATGTAAGAAATGCAATGCATGCAAATATGAGTTATATAAATATATAACATAATATATTATTTATATGATCTACATATATACAGTATGTGGATCATTGTAGTCTTTTTACAGCATGTTTAAAAAAGTATATTATAGTGTAATAGTTTCTATTAGACAGTTTTAAACACATGCTGTAAAAAAGGCTACCATGATCTCCGATTAAAATACCCTCTGTGGTGAAAATCCATTTTTTAATGTTGTTTATATGTCTATGTGGTGTTTTGTATATGTTTCAAGACAAACCATGTGCAAATTCATCAGTGAACACCATTGCTGAGTATTTTCTCTTTAAAACTGCAGTGAACCAAAGACAGTCTCAAATACGCGGCTTGAAACCAACCAGGTTTCCTACCGTCACAAACATGCAACCAATCCCAACGTGCGGAGAGGGGCATTTCCACTGGGAGCACAAGAACACCTTTAAGAAGGGACAGGAAAAACCGGGTACATTTAGCAATATAGCCGGTGAATTATGTATTTGATGTATATTACGATGTTGTGTTGAACTATTTGCCTTTCTCCACTGACGTTATAAGTTGTTCAAAACATTTCTAAGGATGCTGATTTTTAAAAGTCCGCTGTCGGACTCTCAGATGGAGAACGGGATTGTCACAGGTTACTAATGTAACCATGGTTCCCTGAGAACGGAACAAGACGCTATGGCGATGGTGACACTTGTGGGAATGCCTTCAGCATGACGGCTCCTGAAGCACAAATGCAATTTAGTCCAATTCTGTTTGGTGTAACTTCATCCCGCGACGTGTGCCGTCGTAATGCGGAAGCTATAAAGGGAGCTGGCATTACAGCTGTTGTCAGCCTCTGATCTACTGAAGCAAGCTCCCAGGCATGCGGGAAGTATGGCAAAGGGACTAGGCGTCTCGTTTCCTTTTCAGGGAACCATGGTTACATGTGTAGCCTGAGACGTTATATTTCGAGGGAACTCGCGCTGCATCGATGACGACGTTTTGGGGAACGAAACGCACACTTTGGCGTGCTGACAAATGCCTGTCCTAGTATGAAGCAATTAAGACAGCTCAGGAAGTGAGCTTACAAATGTATGTGGGGAGGAGGATCCCTTCATCACATATATCTTGAAGGGATGACCCTGACAATAAAGCCTTAGAAGATGGTGTACTCTAGGTATATAACCCAGTCTTGAATATCTTTCACTCCCCCTGGAGCGAATTCCAAACAGGAAGGACAAGGCATGTAAGTATCCTACTCTTTTGGAAGACATCATCGCCAGTAGAAACGCCATATTTAAGGCTAGACACTTCCAATGCAGCGTCCAAAGGCTCAAAGGGTGCCATGGATATCCCTTCTAATACCACGCCTAGATCCCATGCAAGTATTCTAACCTGTGTTGAAGGGCTCATCCCCAGTGTATCATGGAGAAAAAGAGTAATAAGCTGATACTTTCCTAGCGAGCTGCTGCCTGAGCCACTACTACAGCAGACCAAAAGGTATCGCATTGGATGCAGCTACCATGAGCCCTAACAATCTCTGGAACTGTTTCACAGTGTTATGTTGGCCTAGCTTTATTGTGTACACCATGGCCAGAATCGACTCAATATGTGTAGGAGACAGCTGTGCCTCCATTGTGACCGAGGCCTATACGACTCTCAAATATGTTGTCCGCTGGACAGGAGTAAGCATGCTCTTTTTTGCTTTGAGCCTCTGGTCCAAGTACTTCATGTGATCAAGCACGACATCATGCTGCCATCTCTTGCGACTGAGCCAATATCACCCAGTCTTCTATATAATTGAGAACTCGTACGCCCTGGATGTGTACCCCCGCCCCCCAGAATCTTCCTGTGTTCTGACAGGATGGTGATATGTATATTTGTGTCCTTTAGATTGATCATGATAAACAAGACCTCAGACCTGATTTGGCTCACGATAAGACGTATCGTCAGCATCTTAAACTTGAACTCCCCTTAGAGGCCTGACCTGACCTGACCACCAGGACCTCTTTCCTGAAGCCTACTTCAAGAGAATAATGGTCCTCAGATCCATTTTCTCCTTCGTGGGCTTTGGTTTAGAGTGTTGCCTCGAGCCCCATCATCGTTGAGGGGAGCTCAATTAGCAACACTCTCCTTTTGTGTCTGTCGGTATGAGGACACGACTTAGATGGCTGGTGCTGCCCCTTAGCAGCAGCCCCATGGAACTTATGACAACAGGGGAAACATTTATGAAAGCCTGCAGCCTGTTTCTTTGCCTCCTGGAACCTCTTTACGACTGAGCCCACAGCGAGGCTCGATAGGGCATCGAGGAGGAAGGCTCTGTCCTTCTCCTTAATGGCCAATAGGTTGAGCCATAAGTGTCTCTCCGTCTCATTGGTGGTGCAGAGATCAGCAAAGATGTTGTGTGACTCAGTTTGGTGGGCAATCTTGGGATTTCGAGTTATGACACAGCGTCAGGGGAGAGATAGGCTGCCAAAGTCTCCTCAATTCTGGGCATCCCTCTATTGCCACTCTCCCTGAGCCCCATGATAGAAGAATAACGATTTACATTGGAATTCGAAAGTGATGAATATGAAAATGGTTTTTTTTCCAGGATCTCGACACCTCAGTGTGGAGATCCTGAAAGCCCCGATTTGGAAGTTGTGGAGCTGACCGCAGGAACCTTGCCATTCAATGTTCAACCTCGCCACAGCTTGAGTTACAACCTCCACTATCTCCTCATACTGCGGTGACTGGGGTGGCGAGTCACCCAAATCACTCGTTTCAATGTTGTGCACATCTTGCTCTTCTGAGCTAGACAAGCCCAGCCTCAAACCCTCACTCGGGGTGGAAGAAGCTGTGAAGTGGGCTTCCGGATCCCGAGTGTGAGCACTGGAGCTTGCAAATGAGGGCTGAGAAAGGACTGAAGCCATCTCAAACCCCTCCGCTAGCTCCATCTGCGATCCCTACGAGGGAAGTCGCCAGATTGCCTCAGCAACCGTAGGACCCGCACCGCATAGAGTGCAGAACTGGCCGCTTTGGTCAAACAACACAAGCTGGGAGCGGAGTATTCTCAAGGCCATAAACTCACAATGCTCACAATCTACCCCCTCAATGGCTGACCGAGCATGCTCCTCTGCCAACTCAAAGACTGTGTGTATTCCCACCTAGAATAAAACATGGGCAGGGATGAACACAGTTTCTAAATTGCTACTGTTTACCAGCCATTTATAGATGCCCCAGGGCCTGATAGCTGACATCAGCTGCCGGCTACCTTTATATCTATATTGCAGGATAAATTTGCACCAATCAGAATTGGACTATGTGCTTCAGGAGCCGTCAAACTGAAGGCATACTCCAAAGTGTTGTCATTGGACATGAGTTCCCTCGAAAGTGAACATGTGTTGTGTAGAATTAGCAGCTATTGGCTGTTTGGTAGTCAAGCCAAAGGGTAATCATATTAAGAAACGTTATGTGTCCAACATTGTAGAGAGCAATACATAAAGTGCATTACAATTCTGGTACATCGACTTGGATACGACCCTGTATAATTCACCCACTTCATCTGAATCACTTTCTGGTTTAAACATATAATAAGGCCGAATTTTAACCAGTATTTCCGCTTGTAGAGTTTACTTCTGATTGGATTCAAGGAAGTCCAAGCTGATGTGAGAGAGTGGAGGGTGGGCTAATTTGCATATTCATGAATCCACATACTAAATGAAGCAAGGGTGTAGAGTTACATTCAAGAAATTAAAAGCATAACTAAATTATTTTATCAGGACAAAAAAACTATTAAAGGGATAAATGTAATTACTGCACAAGGACTTAAAATGGAATCTCCAAGTTTAGGAAGAAATCAATACAGGAGTTTAACACTTAGAACAAACCCTAATCAGAATGTCTAAGAAATATCAATATACTACTGCTTTGCAAGCACTGTAATAAAAAAAAATAGTAATAAAATGTAAATTGCACCATTGGAGTGTTCGGTTTAATGACTTGTTTCTAAACATAACAATAAAATAATGGAAGCGTTTCAGCATTTCGTCTACAGTGGTTGAATCCACACTGAGCAGGACATTTTAGAGTTGGAACCAAGACATTGAAAGATCTTCTTTTAGTCATAGACTGAGCAAATGAGTTGGTACTGCTAATGCTGGATTTTTTTTTTCTGAAAAAAAAACAACAACAAAAAAACAAGCTTATTTCCTTATTTTTCTGTTGACAAAACCCACCATTGGAATTATCCAAGCATGATGCTCATCTAAATTATTATCCGTTTTCCCACCACCTCCCCCCTTTGACTTGTTTTAGCAGAATCGATCTGAAGTTGTCAGCCCCCATCTGTCTAGAGCTCACTTCAGAGACGTAGACAAATTGTGAGTGCATTAGCTGGTTGCGCTCCACAGCAACGTTATATCAGCCACACAGAGACACTCGAAGCAGAGTGACAGCTTGGAGTGTGATCCTTGTTGATTTGGAAATTACTTTGGTTTGCCTTTTCTCCCTATAGGCTCTGATCAACGTTTAACCTCGGACTGTCCACAAAATCGCTGCGAGGAGCTGAAGATCTAGCATGGCACTCGAGGCTCAGGCGCTTTATTTGAAGTGTCGTCAGAGCTAGTGATTGTCACCTGAGGTTTCTCGCATGGCTTGATGCCAAAAGCAGTTCGGATTTGTGGCTTAGCTGAGAAGCGTCCCAAACTGTAACGGTTCCTCTTGAGGCTTTGGGGTGTCTAAAAACTTAAACGTAACGTTTTATAAATTGGTTCAGGATGTGTGAGGTGGTTGTGGGAAACCTCTTCTCATTTGCTTTCATGGTTCCCATGACGATGGATTGGACGTGGGTTGCGGAGTCAGAAGGAAATGGCGTAGGCCTGTCTGAATTAATCTTCCATGCCTCTGCCTGTTGAAAAGCTGGAAAGACACATGCGACTGCCTACATGCGCTTTAAAGGAATGCGTGCTGGTCTTCAATCATTTTTGGTTTAAATTTGTGCCCTAGGGAAGAGTATATATATGGTTTTCCTACATAGCTGTGCTAGTTTATGTGTCAACACTGATCCGCGAGCTCTTTCTTCAAATAAAATATCAATATTTCCTGAAACACTTCACATTCTCATTTCCTTAGTCGTGGTTTATTTGACCTATTCCTTGTACATTACCCCTACATAAGTCAATGTAACATATATTTACCACCTTAACTAATATTATATATATATAGTGTGTGTGATTTAAATGGGTTTTTGATGGGTCTTTCCATTTAAATAAATTAGGAAGATAAATTATGAATGTGACGCCATATGTAATGGATCGTTGCAAACTCATATACTCATATCAAACCCATCATATTTTCATGTCTGGTGGTTTATTTAATGGCTTCATGTCTAATGTAATCCCCCTATGGTTTTTGAGTAATGTAAAGTTTGTAAATGTAAAAAAGTAACATTACTGGATAGCAAGGACAGTTCACGAATCCCGACAAGGAGGAAGTTCACGTGCTGCCTGCTAATTGCTCGGCAACAGAGCAGCTGTTGAACGCGTTAAACAAAAGGTGAAGCTCTGAGCTTTGTCCTCCAGACATGGAGGGAATGACACAGACAGGCCTTGGGGAGTTTCTTGTGTACAAGTCTTTTGTACAAATAAGCTGCAATTAGTAGAATTTATGAGCGAGCACGCAAACCTGCTGAGGATCAGTTTCCGAGTCAAGTACGCCTGCGAAGTGATGTGTTGATCACATTTGTTTGAGGTCATCTGACAAATAAACTGAAAACTTGTATCAATCAGCATGCTGAATAATTTAGCTTAAAGAATTAGTACGCCCACAAATGAAAATGATCCCATAATTTACTCGCCCTCAAGCCATCCTAGGTGTATATGACGTTCCTCTTTCTGCCAAACACAATCAGAGTTAAATTAACAAGTAACGGGCGTACACACACCTCTAGCTTCGGCGAAGAGTGATGTATGATGTTCAGCCTAGTGGTAGTGCGGAATTGTTGTGCTCATTTGGGAAATGTGGGTTCGAATATGACTCTCAAGAAGTTCATGGTTACATTCCCTATCTCTCTTCGCACATTATGTCCTACATGAGCTGTTCAAAATCGAATTTGGCTCGCAAATGCTTATTTTTATTCGTTTTCCCCATCGGGGTACTTAAACTCGGACTGAGTACTTGAACTTTTCACGGAATTGTCACAGACTGGAATACATTTTTACTCAGACTTGATTCGAAAAATGTTCCAGAGCCCAGGAATTCGGTGAGTTATGCTTGGGACAGTTTTGAGACGGAATTGTCACTAGCCAGATGGGGTCAGTACTGCATTCTCACGAAAGTCAATCATTATTGTTATTTATTTATTTTTTTTACCTCTTACCTGTTTATACAATTTATTCGATACCGAATTGAATTCTCTTTCACATCTTTGTACTTCTCAGTGCCCGTCTCAGTGAGTATTCACGTAAACAGTCAGTTATGTCTTAAAAAGATATTCCACTTTTTTTTGGAAATATGCTCATTTTACCACTCCCCCAGAGTTAAACAGTTGGGTTTTACCGTTTTCGAATCCATTCAGCCGATTTTCTGATATTTACAAGAATATCAGTAACCAGACAGTTTCTGGTCTCATTGACTTCCATATTAGGAAAAAAAAAATACTATGGAAGTCAATGAGACCAGAAACTGACTGGTAACTGATATTCTTCTAAATATCAAAAAAAATCGTCTGAATTGATTCGAAAACGGTAAAACTCAACTGTTTAACTGGGTTGTTGTAAAATGAGCCTGTTTCCAGAAAAAAAGTGGAGTATCCCTTTAAGTGAACGTAAACAGTTGGGTAAAATCGGATGCGTCGGTATATTGGATCTGTCCATCAAATCTTAAAGTGACAGCAGCCTAATTAACCTGTTATTTTCTGTCTCCTTAATCATAATCAAACAACAACGAAAACAAAAAATTCAGGTGTCTTGACTAAATAATAATGATCATTTATAATAAATGCATAGAGTGAAGCTATTAAAGCTATTTATTTTGTACTGTATAGACCATTTCACAAGATGTAAACAACACTGGTCCAGAAGCACTTCCTGTTTCAGTTTTTTAACACTACATAAAAGCTGGGATAAAATACAACCAACGGAACATTTAAAACTGAATTAAAAAGTTAAACAAACATCTTTAAGATGTTTTCTTTACATGCAAAATAAAGAAAACAAACAAGTTACAAACTGAAACAGGAAGTGTTTCTGGACCAGCGTTGTTTACATCTTGTGAAATGGTCTATAGCCTACTAGTATACCTACACGAAACATATTTTTTAATTAGTATTTTTGATTTATGTATATTTGTAATTTTGTTTTAAAATGTCATATATTAGTTTGGCTGGTATTTGGCTACTAATTTCTAAGCACTACGAAAATATTCATCAAATCGAAAACATAGGTCCATACAATAAACTTCCAATGTAATTTGTTAATTATAAATGCAATGGTTTCGAGTTGACCCTGAGTTATGGAAATTACATGTACCTTCAAACACAAAGCATGCCATTGTAAAGACTGTAGGTCTGTCCCCTTCCCTGCCCCTCACCACTGCGTTTTCAGCTTTTCAGGTCCCAATTGGCTATTCTTATTCACCAAGCTACCCCGAATACCACCCCTGTCTTGAATTCATAAATTTATATCACTGCGTAAGTCAAGTCCCACTTAGCTTTTTGCATCCAAAGAGCTCTTTCACTCAGAATGTCACAATATAGAAATCAAGTCGGCCATAACTTACATCACTCGCCTTTAAGTTTGCTGAGCAGACTCCTAATTAAGAGGATAATAAATCAAGATGGCAAGATGTAATAAAGGTTTGCTTTTGTTACATTTAAAGTGGACATTGTTTTTATAAGTTGTTGAGGTTTAAAAAAAAGGTATTGACCTAATGAAATACAGTATTGTTTAGTTGGACTCTGACTCATCTCGGACTCGGACTGGGATTTTACCTGGACTCGATTGGTTTTAAACTTGTACTTGACTTGGGCTCGAACCCAAAATTACACTCTAATTTCTGCCAAAAAAAAAAAGTCTCAATAAGTGATTTACGAGCACTTTCAGTGCCTTGATTCAACCGATCATTGAAAAGAAGTGACTGACTTCACCACCAGGCTACAACCCTCAACATGCGATTGCTTGGGAGCTTGGGAACCACAGATAGGCTGAATGCTTGCCCCGACTCAAGAGTATGCAATGCCCAGGAGTGCATTACAGAGTTCAGCTGCATTTGTTGACTGGCTTAGGGCAGCTCTGGTGTAGCAGCTTAATGATAACACCTTATCTCTTTCTTAATACTTATTTTCTAGTGGGCAAGGCAGACCCCGGATTCACTTCCTTTGCAGTCTACAGAGTAGAAGCAAACAAAGTTTAAATGAGCTATGACTATGTAAGGTTAGCCTATGCCTCTGGCAAAATTAAATGTTCTGCTGACCTTTGTCCTTGTAGCTACACTGTGGATGAAAGCCTCATTACACCACAAACCTATTTAGATGAGCCATGTTATTAGCCTTGATGCCAAACAACAAGGACAGACTCAAAAGACTCTTTGGGATCCGGAGTGATAAATGTTATTGTTTGTCTGCGAACGGTCTGATTAAATGCTAAGCTGCCTGATGTAAAGAATGTCAAGTAAGGGTACTAATGATTCTGTTGGGGAAGCACAAAATAAAGTTCATATGCAGAGATTTAATTGCTTAGAGAAGCAACTAGTTTCTCAGCAAGGGATGACGACTAAAATCACAATCCGTAACTATTTTATGAGGTGGCAATTTTGCGATACAAGATATTTATACGAAATGATATTAGTATGAATATGTACAATTTATAGAAAAATCTTAGCATAAAGTTCGTATGAATTATTATTTTTTTAAACGTACGTAACCTACAATGAGAGTGTTGGAAATTATGAAAAACTTGGCACTGACATTAGTTAGATATCTGGTTTCATCATTAGAAGTACTAAGGTACTAAGGCTTTTCAGGTAAAGTCACTGATAACCTGATGCTATCGTTTAATGGTGCTGCCTTGTCCTTTTCAGGTTTCGACGCCTACTTTAAGTCACGCACACTGGAGAACAACAGAAGGAACGTCTGGTTCGCTGAGTACTGGGAGGAGAACTTCAACTGCAAGCTAATGAGTTCCTCAAAGAAAGAAGACACTAGTCGAAAGTGCACAGGTAAACGTTAATAGCTTTTTTTCGCTGTGAAATGCGTTTTTTCTTTCTGTGGGTACCGAATTTTTTTACTGGAATCCTGCTTAAGTTGGTAACGGATATGATAACTAGCTTAGTTTGTACTTTAGCTTAATTAATCGCAGCAAACCAGCTACCGGCTGGTGATACAGTATTTGATTAAAGCTGCAGTCCGCAACTTTTCCCTCTTTGTCGCCATCTCTGTTCGAAATCTGCAATTGCAGTTATTCGCGGAATTATCATCTTTACATGGGTTGTAAATCGGCATGAAACAGTGTGGATGAACACAATGTTTTGAGGCGAGTGCTGCTGTCTATCTCCGCGCTGTGTGGATACTGTCATACAGAATCACAGATTCACTTTGTGAAAGTTTGACCAACATAAGAATTTTCACCGGAAAATGTCTTCTGAACAAATAACATCCACTTTTTGTTCTGATCAACTAAAGCCAAGTTCACACTACAGGATTTTAAGCCCGATTCAAGTCCGATTTGCAAATCGTTGAGCTCGCCGACAGGTCAGGGTGTTTTCGCATATTATCGCGTGCAAATTGCGGGGGATTTGTGGACGATGAACGGACGATGAACGCTTGCCAATCTGTTAGTATGAAAGAGCCAACAACGCATCAAAGACGCTCGCAGACGCATTGCCGAGCCCAGAAAAATGCTAGATATGCTAGATATCCAGAGCTGTCACGCGACTCAACCTCAGTGATGTCATGAGCTCTAGCCAATCAGAGCAAGGCACTGGTTGAGGTCACTGGGTAAATCTTTTTTTTTTTTTCTTTTTTTGCATTTTTTTTTTCTCAGAGAAATTCATCACGCAAACAGTTTGAAGCACTTGTTTCTGTCTGACGTCCATATTCGCGTGTTGTGTTATTCTCTTCTTCGCTGGGTATTGGTGCGCGTGCTGTTTCGCGTCATTTCCGGTTCGTTTTATCGCGTGATTTTTCGTGACAAAACGTGGTTTGTAGACAACATAGAATCGTTGGGTGACAGAGTTGTTTTCAGCTCGTGTAGTGTGTTGTCTCCTGTTGTGGGTTAGTCACGTTGTGTCGTGTGGTGTGAACAGCTCAACAACTTGAACACTCCTGATTTCACTGAGAGCAAGTCATGTAGTGTGAACCGCCCGACGTTTTAAAATCATGTAGTGTGAGCAAGGCATTAGGGGGAAAAAGCATTCGACATGATAAGCTTCGTTAGATTTAATCAACGCGAATTATAGCCTACTTTGTTCTCAAATTGTTCATGTTAACATCATCAGCATTGCGTGACTAATGTTAAATTCAATGTGTTTTATGGTTACCTGTGTAGTTCAGAATTCATATTCTCCATAATTGCAAAACGAGAAAGGCACAACAAAGGAAACTCCATAACTGTGTGAAATAAGAGAACATACTGTTACACGATTGAAGTATTGAAATGTCTCACTTGTTCAGCAGAAAAAAGCCGTCTCTTCTTACGTATTGAACCCCTTCAAAACATGGAGTTCACGCACTTTTCGAAATCCTTGTTTTCGCATGAGACGGTTCCTTTCTCTTTCTCTAACCACCTTAAATCCGAAGTACAAAGTCTTTTAGGTTTTATAACTGCTGAATCTCCAGACACTGATGATTGTTGTTTGGATCTTTCTGGATGCCATAAGTTTAATTATGTAAAGTGCTGCGAGAAAAGCTAGCCGAAACTCCTTCTTTATGTGTGCGGGTGTGACGTAATGACGCAAAGACATGCTCGAATTGAAACCCACCAGTGCCACTAGACCATTGGTAACTGGTTGACCACCTAATGACCAGCTTAGACCAGCTAAAAACCAGATACCGTGTTCAAAACATAGTAACCAGCTTTATCTTCTTGCTTTTTTCTTTCTTTTTCAGCAGGGAATTACAAACCTGCCAGTCTATATAAGACACTTTCTGGAGTGAATTAAAAATATGAAAGTTACCACAGTTTCCAAGCTTTTTTTTTTTTTTTGGCTAAACCTGAAGAACCCTGTCAGGCTCATTGACTCCGGCTTATTAGTGATGCGTTTCTGAATATAAAGCACATTCTCCTCTGTAACAGAGCTCCTCATTACATAATCTTCCCTCAGCTCATCATGGCTAGTTCGAGCTGACTGGTTCCCAATTCCCAGTCAGCTACAAGACAGAGTACACGTGCATGAAGATTGTCAACCAAAATTTGGGAATATTTATAACAGGATAAAAGAAGCATGCTCACAAGGTAGTTTTCTTCTCTTGCTTTTTAATATTTTAGGGATAGCTTTGGAGGCAATTATCCAAAATTGAGCAGAACATTACATTTTAAGCAATAATATGCATCGTTACTGCAAATGTTATTTCAAATTCTTAAAATCATTTGGAAATTGTATAGTGCCTGTATTCTGTCCTGTAGCCTGTGGTTAAGTCAATATCCGCACAAGGGGTAAACACTCTGGAGTGTCTAGAGTAATTAATGTAAGAATCAATACTATTGACTACATGATAGTGAAATAAAAAGCATGACAAAGAAATTGTTACCCAGGATTGTTCTGTATTGTATAATCTGTCCCTTCAAATTTCCATGAGAAGTATGATGACTGTACAAAGAAATGTATTGATATTTGTATCCATGAAAACTGTGACAACTCAGTTAATTGACTAATGACGTACATGGCTGTCATGCACAAAGCGTACAGCAAATTTTGGGACCCATAATTTACAGTGAAGAACCAATGCAGTACAAAAAACGTTTTTTTTTTGTTTTTTTTTTTGCAACATTGAATTTCAGTGATTTCATGTTCTTGGCAGCCAATAATTCACTGCACAAAACACACTGGAGCTGTTTCTTGCTGACCGAAGGTGGTCTATCAGCTCTAATCAGCTAAACCAAAATGGTCTACCAGTTCAAAACGAGGTCCTCTAAATGGTAGCTGATCTGCGATCTACACCACATTGAACCTACTTGGATCTGGTAGAAACTATGTGTCTGCCGCCTACACATTATATCAAGTTCGTAGTAGCATCAGATGAACTGCCGGCACGCCCACAGATCGCCCACAGTCTGGTTGGAAACCGTCTGATGCACATTGCCCACAAAGACGGCAAGACCTGACTGAAAATCGTTAACCTTGCTGGTCTCTGCTGTGCATTTTGTATTACAGGATTGTCTATTATTGTGGTACCAACTTTTTTTGTATATATTGTGGCCACTAAACGCCACGTAAAAACTCACTCGTCACTTTTCATGTTGTTCCAACAGACCTTTGATTATGTTTCAAAATGGAAATTGTTGTCGATTTATTAAAATCCTGACTACCTGAGTAGAAACTTCTAACTCTTTTATGGATTTGAAACCAAATCGAATTGCATTTTACTACAGGGAGGCTCACAAAAATGGTCATAATTTCTGACATATAGAAAAGTCAATCCTATATTTGAGAGCTTAATATGGTTGCGTTCGGTGTGAACTCGGCACTCTAGGCAAACCGTCGTCTGATACGTTATTTAGTGTGATTTGTTCAACACGATCTCACTGCAATTTTTACATATTTTATGAGGTGGCTAATTCGTATGAATTTTTACGTTTCAATTCGGACGATTTTTGCTAAATCGGACATATTTTACGAGTTGCCCAGTTCTTATGAATTCCTACGAATGACCTACCCCTGACCCGCCCCTAAACCTACCCATCACTGGGGTTTAGGCAAATCGTACGAATTTGTTCGAGTGAGGTCATACGAATTCATACGATTTAGTCACCTTTTACTATTTATATAGTTTTATTTAGTGTGATTTGTTCAAATGATCTCACGGCAATTCGTTCATATTTTACGAGGTGGCTAATTCGTATGAATTTTTACGTTTCAATTTGGTCGATTTTTGCTGAATCGGACATATTTTACGAGTTGCCCAATTCTTATAAATTCGTACGAATGACCTACCCCTGAACCCGCCCCTAAACCTACCCATCACTGTGGTTTAGACAAATCGTACAAATTTGTTTGAGTGAGGGTCATATGAATTCATACGAATTAGCCAACTTTTACTATTTAACAATTTTTTTATTAGTGTGATTTGTTCAACCCGATCTCACAGCAATTTGGACGTATTTTACAAGGTAGCTGATTCGTTCAAATTTTTACATTTCAATTCGGATGAGTTTTTGCTAAATCGTACATATTTTAAGAGTTGCTCAATTCATATGAATTCGTACGAATGACCTACCCCAAACCCCGCCCCTAAACCTACCCATCACTGGGGTTTAGACAAATCGTATGAATTTGTACAAGTGAGGTCATACGAATTAGCCACCTTTTACTATTTACAAATTTTTATTTAGTGTGATTTGTTCAACCTGATCTCACAGAAATTTGTACGTGTTTTACGAGGTAGCTAATTCGTATGTACTTTTACATTTCAATTCGGACGATTTTATGCTAAATCGGACATATTTTAAGAGTTGCTCAATTCATACGAATTTGTACGAATGACCTACCCCAAACCCCGCCCCTAAACCTACCCATCACTGGGGTTTAGACAAATCGTACAAATTTGTACGAGTGAGGTCATACAAATTCATATGAATCAGCCACCTTTTACTATTTACATATTTTTATTTAGTGTGATTTGTTCAACCCGATCTCGCGGCAATTTCGTACGTATTTTACGAGGTAGGTAATTCGTATGTATTTTTACGTTTCAATTCGGACGATTTTTGCCCAATTCTTATGAATTCATACGAATTACCTACCCCAGCCCCAACCCCTAAACCATCACTGGGGTTTAAACAAATCATATGAATTTGTATGAGTGAGGTCATACGAATTCACTATTTACTAATTTTTTTACATAGCGTTGGATTTGTTGTGTTTTTTTTTTTTTTCATGCGTGGTTCTGATAACTCACAGAGATAGAGATATGAGCTGTATGTTTTACATTCACCAGTTTGTGGTCTCTGTGAGACGTAGCCATTGGGAAATCTCGTTTATCGAGTGTCCTGTCAGCTCCGGGAGGAGTCTCTGACCAACGAGGTGAGATATTCAAGAACTGGAGGTGGCGGCAGTTTCTGTCAGCGACAGCTGGCAACACCACTCTATATCGCCCGGAGACGCCGTCGGTGTGAGGGCCAATTTACAGACATCAAGGGGCCGAGTATGTGATGAGAGAGAAAGCACATGGTGCCGTCCCTGGAACAACAGTGTGTGCTGCAGGGCAAAGGAGAGTCAGGTCTGATAGATGACATGGGAGAGGCGAGAGAGGAGTTGGCTGTTGTCCAGGATTAAAATTGTACAAGAGAAGACACAATTAAAGATGGCTGGATTGGAAAGTCACTGCGAATTTGTAATTAAATTTTGGGTTTCTCTGATGTGCTCCTGCATACAGGTCATTACATGCATGGCATATTCTCCACCTCCAACATTGGTAAGGCGTATTGAGATAATTTGCAATAATATATCTGTCAGTTTTTGGTCCCTTGTGCTCCAAACACACATTTTGTTAATCAGTATTTGTTTGTCTTTTGACTTTTGGATGTCTTTAAAACAAGATATTTTAAATTTGTAAGATAATTCGTTTTTTAATTTGGTGTATTTCAGCTACACAACTTTTTTTGTTGTTGTTTTTAGGGTGTGGATGTAGCATTACAAAAAGTAAAAGTTAGCCATTGATTAACTTTTTTTTTTCGCAAACAAAGTGTCCGATAATAGAGTACATTAACATCCGCCACTGTAAAAACCAATTAGTTCAGTTTACTTAATTCTATTATGCAAACTCATTGCCTTAATTTCATTAAGTAAGCATAACTTAATTCCATCATATTCTTACTTAATCCATTTAAGTTTTGTCAACTTAATTCTATCGGTGATCCGAGGAAGTGTACTCCCACAGTGCATTGAGGCATGAATAAATTAATTGCGCCATGGTAAAACCATGGTTTGGTTGTTTCGTCTGATTGGTGAATTTTTCAGCACAGCATCTTGGGTAATGTGGTTTTTACCCTATTTTTACTGGTCATACGACCTCAACATGGTGGCCCCCATCAGGAGACCCCGTCATGAGTAAAACAGAGTCTCCATGTGAACATATGTTATTTAAAAGATATTTTTCATAATCATTTCTTCATGTACAAATTATTTACAGTGAAGGAAATGTATTTATGTATCTAAAAGACCTCAATAAATGTGTCTAGTTTATGCTTGAAACAAACATTACTTACTTTTTATTTAAAATAAACTTAATTCAAGACATTCTATGAAAAAAAAAGTCTTCCTATGTTATTAATATTAGCATTTTCTCTCGTAAAAGTCTTAAAGAAAGTCTTTAAATGCTTTTAACGCACAACAAGACAAAATGTTCTGAGAAACGTTTGCTTTTGCTGTGCTTTTACACCACTTTCGTCTCTCTTTCCGAGTGACATTGGAATGCATTTAAAGCCATTTTTGGAGTGAAGAGCCAGAGTTTAGAGTCCTCTGGGCACCGGAGTGTTTGAATTTAGACTCGGAAAAGGCACTTCATGAAAATGACAGCTTCTCAGTCCCCTCACAAAAGAAAACATAAATGGGAAATGGCTGTTCTCCATCAGTGGAATTGCTGTCATCAGAGATTTCAATAGAAATGTTTTTGCAGCCTCGTACTAAATTCTCTTTATTAAATATTGTACAGGTCTGGATTCTGTTTGTGAACCGCTTTGAAGTCGACATGAAACATAATTCCCAACATATTTGCAAATCGAGATTTTCCTTCACAGAACAGTTAGCATTAGCAAGTTAGCATTTCTGCATTACATTCATCATTCTTGTAGAAGTAGATACAAGTTGTTCTTATTGTTTGTCTGACGGACACTAATTCATATTCAAGGAAACAAATGTGAAAACCTCTTTTACTTCCATAACGTGGTGCATTTTGTACTGTATAACTACTGTATAGGCCAGGATTTGGATTTATATTTAGCATTCCTCGTTGGAGCAACGTTTATTATGAAAGTTTTGGGGTATCTTTACTGAGAGAGAGTTCACGTTGACTTGACAAACGTTCGTCTTCCAATCAGATCGATTGATTGTCGTAACAGTTTTGTTCATTGCGTGAGTCTCAGTGTGTCGTAGCGGTCACAAACAAACGGGTCTTGCGTAGGATGTTCTGTTCCGAGGAAACGGGGACAACCTGATTCGTTCCTTTCCTTTTCTGACCTCTTTCAGCAGGCGCCAATCAGCCCACAGACATCTATTCACCATAATTACATGCTGTGTTTATCTATGTAGCACATGCTCCAGGATCGCTTCCATTTTCAGCGGCGGGTTGTGCAGAATTATAGCTTGATAATAATGAGAGTGACAGCCATTTCCCTGCGTATCGGAGGCAAAAAACGGCCCTACTTCCTTCTAACCATATATCAATCCATCTATCCGCTCTGTGAGGCTTTATTGTTCTGACATGACAAGATCAAAACAGCTCTCGATTGAAATAATGATCAGCGTTCTGAACCTTTATCTGTTGGTGTATTTAACATACACACATTTGGGCTTTTGAAGGTTCTGGAATGGCCCTGTTTACATTTGGTATTAAAGGAGTGGTTCACTTTAAAAAAAAAAAAATGTTGGCTGATAATTTACTCACCCCCATGTCATCCAAGATGTCCATGTCTATTTTTCTTCAGTCGAAAAAGAAATGAAGGTTTTTGATGAAAACATTCCAGGATTTTTCTCCATATAATGGACTTACGTAACTGGGAACCAAGCGGTTCAAGGTCCAAATGAGTTTCAGTGCAAACTGCAAACTGTTCAAAGGGCTTTAAACGATTCCAGACGATGAATAAGGGTCTTATCAAGCGAAACGATTGTTTAAGATAAAGTTTAAGTTTTATCAGCTCAAACGCTTGCCTTGCTCTGTTCTGTGACGTGTGTTCGTGACTCTCCTGTTTGAACTCGTTCATCAAAATGAATCTTTTTTTAAATTATTTGGTTCGAATTGACTCGGAAAAAGATTTGTTCATTTTGATGAACGAGTTCAAACAGGAGAGTCACACAGAACATAGCAAGGCGAGCATTAGAGCTTATAAAACTTAAAATGTGTTATTTATTTATTAAATGAGCGATCGCTTCGCTTGATAAGACCCTTATTCGTCGTCTGGAATCGTTTAAAGCCCTTTGAACAGTTTGCAGTTGGTACTGAAACTATCTTTTGGACCTTGAAAAGGTTGTTGCCCAACGTTGCCCAAAAAGTTCATCAAAAATCTTAATTTATTTTCGACTGAAGAAAGAAAGACATCTTGGATGACATGGGCGTGAATAAATTATCAGCAAACCTTATTTTTTTTTTAAAGTGAGCTACTCCTTTAAGATGCGTTTTGGTCTATCGGATCTCAAGTGGACGAGGCTCAATACAAGTGTAAACAGGGTCTAAAACATGTTGAGCTTGTCCACTTTCGACCAGTTCCAGAGGTTGAAAAGGCATTCAACCAGATTGCTTTCGTAGTGTAAACGCCCATGTCGTTGAATGCGTTCAAACAGCCACAAAAGACCGTCTACTCTCCGCCTAATAACGTAACGCTTGAACATTATGGAAAGCGCGCTAGCCAGACAGGATTTAAACCAAGTTAACACAGTCTCATCCCAAGACGTCATATAACTGACGTCTTGGGACGTCTTTTGACCATACGTCAACATCCGCCGTTTTAGGGTACCCTTAAACGTCAGTTACATGACGATCCCGGGCCGTCATACAACTGACGCTTTACCTTTAACGTCAGTTAGGTGACGGGGTAGGTTTAGGTCTGGGGTAGGGTTAGGATCCGATAACGTCATCAAACTGACGTTAAAGGGTACCCTAAATGGCGGATGTTGACGTATGTTCAAAAGACGTCCCAAGACGTCAGTTATATGACGTCTTGGGATGAGACTGCGCTGACCAAGTTTGATTTGAAGATGAAAATCGTACCAAGAACATTGTGTTTGGTACGGAAATCTGTGTTTTTCTGTCGTCTCCTGTCGCGTTCATACGTAAATTGCGTTAGCTTACTCAATCCAAAAAACATAGATTTATCGTCCCATAGACCCCAAGAAATCAGCAAAGAAGGGCTCGAATGGACAAAAGAGACACCAGGTGTAAACAGGAATGTGTCTCCCTCGTCTCTTAGTGATCCGATCGACCAAAACGCATCTTAATACCACCTGTAAACAGGGCCTTAATTTAGTGGCACCAGCAGCGAAGTCTCTTTTATAGTGATAAGGAGGGAGGGACGTGTTACCTTTTAGCACTTTTATTTCCTACTTAAACACAATCAAGCTAACTAATTAGCTCTGAAGTGCCTAATAGGTGTTTTGGAGATCAAAGAAATCTTGTGCGAGGAGTGGTGGAGGGTGATGCGCTCTGTTTGCGCTCATGAATGGCTGCAATGGTGTGTTTTGGAGTAGAGTTGCTTCAGGCTGGCTCCACAGTGGGTCCACATCTTTTTATCTCTTACAAGGAGAACTAAAAGTAGACGTAGCACCCGAATAAAATAGAAGCTGAAGAATAAAAATAAAGCATATTTTGGTATCTTTTGGAGTTGGAAGGGTTCAGTTTCAGCAGATGTTGTATACCATCAGCTCATTTCCCCAGTACGTTCTGCATCTGGCTCATATTCAACATCTCAAACGTATTCTCAAAACTTTCATTGTCAAAATCTTCAAAATCCATATTTTGATCGCTGACTGCTTCTTCACCAGATCCACCATCAAGTGACAGTGACACTACGTAATGTAATTGATTGCGTTCAGTAGTAAATCGATACGCCATTTCAAGTTTTGCTGATGATACTTCCTTTTCATTTGTTTTCTGCCTGCGGTAACTTTGAGTGAAACGTTACTTGAGGAATAAAGGGGAATTCACTTATTGTTGTGCAGAAAACAATATACATACTGTTACATACATACAATTATTACAAAAAAAGAAATGGAAAACATGCTTTCTTTTATATTTTTTTTTTATTGTTTCTTGTTATAATGTTTATAATGAATTGATGGAGAAATACTAAGAAGGTTAATGTCTAACTTTAAAAAAATGAATGAGGAGGAGGGTAGTGAATGACGTCCCGGTTCACTAAAGACCAGGTATGCATTAAAGGGTTAATAGAAACACGTGACCGATTTAAAATCTGTGTACTCTTTTAAATTAATCATAATTCTGGAGAGAAATTTGTGATATTAAACAAGGATGTAACATGTCAACTACCTGTGTTATGAAATGGAGTATAGTTTGGCTATATACGTTATGTGTTCTTTAGATGCTTGTGGCATTTAGATTTAGAATTTGAATAAAAGCCAATTACTACTATTAAACGCAATGGAATTATAAAATAACCTGACATTAAACATGGCATTTGCTTAAATCTTTTAAGTTCTTGTATACATCAAGTCTGTTTTATTCTGCATTAACACCTGGCTTGTTTTTACCTGTTTTCATCAAAAAAAAAAAAAAAAAAAAAAACATAATGAATTTGCTGTTCAAATAGCATATGGCTGATACAGATTAGGAAAATCTAATGCAAGTTGGAAACCGGCTCTTCCAATTAGCTTAAACATCTGCTGAGATGTATTTTCCAAAATGGAGTTTGTTCTTATCACAGATGAAAATCAAATTAGGCTCTCTCTTTTTCTTTTTTTCTTTTTTCGAGATTCACCACTGCTGTCAAAAAGAGTTCAGGACATTTAATAGAGCTTTTGTTGAAGATCCAAGTTCATTTTTTTTAAAGGGATACTCCACTTTTTTTGGAAATAGGCTCATTTTATAACTCCCCCAGAGTTAAACAGTTGAGTTTTACCGTTTTCGAATCCATTCAGCCGATTTTCTGATATTTAGAAGAATTTCAGTAACCAGACAGTTTCTGGTCTCATTGACTTCCATAGAATATTTTTTTTCCTACTATGGAAGTCAATGAGACCAGAAACTGTCTTGGAACTGATAATCTTCTAAATATCAGAAAATCGGCTGAATGGATTCGAAAACGTTAAAACTCTGGGGGAGTTATAAAAATGAGCCTATTTCCAAAAAAAAGTGGAGTATCCCTTTAAGTGAAAGCTATTTTTCCGAACTGGGATTAAGTGTAAACTTCTTTTATAAAAAAAGTGTGTAATTTTAACGGTAAAAGACTGTAAAAAGCTACAGTAAAACCATTTAAATGGTTAACAGTAAGTAAATGTTAACAGAAACAGTAAAAAAAAAAAAACGGTAATAAATCGAATTGCACATTTCAGGTAATTTTACAGTTTAATAATTTAACAGTTTTTTTGGAAGTGAAAAAAACAAGTCTTCCAATCATTTTTAATTGAAGAACCGTAAATTGACATTCCCACAATTCTAAGTGTGACGCTTCAAATTTGATCTTTTTTATTTTCATCCGCAAATGAAAAGATCTTACTGAACCTAGCTGAAGGTGCTAAACCGCTAGTGCTCAATGTGGTACTCGCGTTGATGATGCTAATGTATTGCAATTCCTTTCTGGTCGATACCTTCAGAAGTAAAGATTTGTGACAAAAACAAAAGATAAATTGGAGACTGAGGCAATTTTCTAAAAAGCTTCTGACCTCAGTACTCTTTTTTTTTTACTAGGTGTAATTGTGAAGTATTGTTGAACAAGATATGTGTCACCATGAGAGCAGCTTATTATTTTCTAATGGTTGTTGTGACCTTCAGCGTGAACGAACCTCTGCCAGAATGGGGGTTTTGTCACTGCCTGGGGTCATTGATGTCTATTGATCTGAATCCCTCAAGGCTTTTGCCTGACCGTGATGAGATGGCTTTGCCATAACCTTTAATTTGATGCCATCGAGATGTTGAGAAAGTGTAAAACCTCTTTAACAAGCGAATCTATCTTGACAATTTTTTTGGGATACATGCATACAGTACAATCTTGTTTTTATTTAAAGGTCTAGGTGAAATGCAACCTTGTCTTTTTATACCAAGGTCTCTACAGTATTACCAGGAGATAGCTTCTGTTGGCATCTCAATAGCCCTTCACTAATGACAGAAAGAAATGGAAAAGTAGCGTCCTACAAGTTGGGGAATTTTTTCTAAGGATGTCTTCAAGACGTCGGCCAATCATCTTTCAAGTGAATGTCGTCTAAATAATGAGATCCAATCGTTGTGGATGAAGTCCAATCCCAGATGGGGATGTTTCAAGCTCGCTGAAAAGATCTAATGGCACTTTTGGATGAGCTGATATTTCCCCAAGCTAGTTTTCCTGTTCTGTCAGGCACTATTAGAGTCACCCATCCCTTCCCCATCATACTAGGGCCATTTATGATGAAGCTGTCTCGAAAATACACATATTTGAGTTAGCCACGCTTGGCGGGACAGAGGAGCCGACTAAGCCAGCTGTAGTATGTTTAATGAAAGGCGTTATTGTGGAAAGACAGATTATAAGAGCGTCCCTGGGGAACACAGAGTGGCATATAAGGGTGGGTGTCAGATCTGGACGACGGCGGAGCTAATTGGAGAGAAATCGGTTAGAATATTGCCTTAACTCTGTTGATGTCCCATGAGAACTTGCACCGGTGGAGCAGGAATAGCACCTCTTAATAGAACTGTCACGGTTTTCCTCGCAGTTAAGGGTGAGCCTGAAGTCTGGCCACTATTGTTATTAAAACATTTTAAGGTTAAGGTATACTCCCGAAGTCAAATCCTGAGAAAGTTGTGAAACAGTTTTTATGTGTGTGGAATGAATTTCCCATTAATGTTTAACAAATTATCTTGACTCACGGTGACCTTTTTCTGAAGAGAAAAGTAATTTAGTAAAAAGTTCCAACCGATTTGTCAGAGCAAAGTCTATTAGCTATGAGGCTAATCTATGTGCTATTATGTTCATAGAATTGACAAAATGTACTTTTAGTAGATTCAGTCTCTCATAAATTGTGGTCTCTTCTGGGAAAACAAAACAAAAACTATTGATGAATCGTCCTGCATTAGACACATTTTCGTCCAATCAACATGGATATAAAACAACAAAACAATAATTAAAAGCACAAAGTAAAACACAACCACCAGAAAATAAGTATGTACATATAAATAATAGTAGTAATAATACCAAAAAAAAAAAAAAAAAAAAAAAAAAAAACATAAGAATAAAAATAAAACATGAATTAACATGAGTGTCCCTAAATTATTAGCGTATTAGCTCTTATCAAACCGTAATTAATGGCTATGAAGCCTTATTGATATTTTTTTAAAGAGAATGAATCCTTGGAAAGGCCTCACCCAACTTCATTTTTAGGCAGAAAAAGTATCAACACTTAAAGAAGTTGGAAAACTGTAGCTTCCATGCTAAAAGCTAACTGCTAAAAACAAGCTAAATGACATATACAACAAACTTTTTTTTATGTGTGTGGAATGAATTTCCCATTAATGTTTAACAAATTATCTTGACTCATGGTGACCTTTTTCTGAAGAGAAGAGTAATTTAGTAAAAAGTTCCAACCGATTTGTCAGAGCAAAGTCTATTAGCTATGAGGCTAATCTGTGTGCTATTATGTTCATAGATGTAGCCTGTGGGTTTGAGACGTTTGGTGTTTATCTCTCTCATCTCCCTCTTTCTCTGTATCATCTCGCTTTCGCTTTCCCCCGTGTTGCTGCGGTAGCTAATGTGGGTGGGAGTGGTTAGAAATTGAGAGCAGGCAGGTATATAGGCACCTGGGGTCCTCATGCCGGTAGCCAAACATTGTAGCTAGCTGCTAATGGGTCGGAGTGCAGCAGTATTCCGGGGTGCAGTGTTTAGCGCAAGGTATGTCCAAACTATCTGTGTTGCATGACTATAATGACTATTTGGGTTCAGTGCACTAAGAGTGGTCTTTTTTTTCTTACTACTGGGTTAAGGTATTGTGATGACTAACAGCGCTAATGGTTTGTGTTTATGCTCCCGAAACATGTTGGAATGCCTAGATTGATGAACACATAGGAGGTACATTTAATTCTAGCTGGGTAGCGCATACCTGCTTGTCTAGTGTTTTGGTTGTAATGCATTGTTATGTTTGCCAGCGTTTCGTGACCCTGGTGAGATTGTGAAGCTGCAAAACTCTGTCTGCCCATACGATCACTTACGGCCGGCAGGTATGTAAGGACTATGATTATTATGTGTGTGCGGTAAAAAGGAAAATGTTTGTAGCTTGATGTAAATAGCCTGACTGATAATGACTTTATGGTTGGGTGTTGGGCGTGTGTTTAGCAGCTATGTGTTGTAGACTAATGATTATGAATTGTATGCACACAGAGCACATAATTGTGTTTTTATTTTATTTTATTTTAGAAGCTACAGCCAGTCCATTGTCGGCTGCTGTTCTCTTGAATGTGTATGAATGGGCAGGTGCTGCTTGGTAGACATTTTTTTGATGATTTGTTTGATATTTCTTTTTCTTTTCTTTTTTTTCTCTCTTTTCCACTAGCCGGTGGGTAAGAGACTTGTGTTGGTGAAACAAATTGTGACCACCGGCTAGTTTTATTTTTCCTTTTTCTTATTTGTTGGTGTCTTCCCCTTCCCCAGTAATAGTCTTGGGGTGGATCGGGCCCATAGGAAAGACTAGCGACCAGGTGCTGGCTTAGTTTCCTTCGTGTGGCACCCATTATTGGAACCATTGTGTGTAGTGTAATGCTGTGAGTGTGCACCTCTTAGAAGTGGCTCAAAGAGCATGATTGCTGTGATTGTGTAAGCTGAGTTTAGCTTTGGCTCTACCGTAAGGGAGTGCTCTAGTTCACGGGTGGTATTGAAACCAAGGCCTGGTTAAGCTTGTCTTCCGGTGGCCTGCCCTCCTATGGCTTATCCCTATGTCAAATGATGTATTTTCGTGTTAGCTATTGGCAACCCTAAGTGACTCAATTTTAACTTAAATAAAGATTGTATTTTTTTACTTTGTTAATCCAAGCCTGTGCATGTTTTTTTTTTTGGTCCCCTTGCTCAGACTAGTCTTGTCCAAGGGGTGGCGTAGTGGTCACTGGTGTAATTATTACTGCCATTGCTTACGGGGGGCGCTACATAGAATTGACAAAATGTACTTTTAGCAGATTCAGTATCTCATGAATTACAGTCTCTTCTGGAAAAACAAAACAAAAACTATTGATGAATCATCCTGCATTAAACACATTTTCGTCCAATCAAATGCTGTCTAGAACGTGAGTGTCCCTAAATTATTAGCGTATTAGCTCTTAACAAACCGTAATTAATGGCTATGCTGTAGCTAAAGCCTTATTGATATTTTAATAAAGAGAATGAATCCTTGGAAAGGCCTCACCCAACTTCATTTCAAGCAGAAAATGTATCAACAATTAAAGAAATTGGAAAACTGTAGCTTCCATGTTAAAAGCTAACTGCTAAAAACAAGCTAAATGACATATACAACAAACTTTTTTTTATGTGTGTGGAATGAATTTCTCATTAATGTTTAACAAATTATCTTGACTCATGGTGACCTTTTTCTGAAGAGAAGAGTAATTTAGTAAAAAGTTCCAACCGATTTGTCAGAGCAAAGTCTATTAGCTATGAGGCTAATCTGTGTGCTATTATGTTCATAGAATTGACAAAATGTACTTTTAGCAGATTAAGTCTCTCATAAATTGTGGTCTCTTCTGGGAAAACAAAACAAAAACTATTGATGACTCATCCTGCGCTAGACACATTTTCGTCCAATCAAATGCTGTCTAGTGAGTGTCCCTACAAAAGCGTATTAGCACTTAACAAACCGTGATTCATGGCTATGCTGTAGCTAAACCTTTTTGATATTTTTTTTAAAGAGAATGAATCCTTGAAAATGCCTCACCCAACTTCATTTTTTTTTTAGCAGAAAATGTATCAACGCTTAAAGAAATTGGAAAACTGTAGCTTCTATGCTAAAAGCTAACTGCTAAAAACAAGCTATTCACAAAAGTAGCTTAAATAGCTATGTTGAGGAAGTACCTATTTCATTTACGGTATATGGTATTTCATATACATGTACAGTATGTATTTTACCTTTTTAAAAATAAATGTTTTACATTTATAATTTGTTTAGCTCGGTTTCTACAGTATGCGTAGAAACAATGCTAATGTGGCTAATGCTATAAAAACAGTCACTTTTGTTGTACTTTTTCCACAATATATTTTTTCTTGTGGAAAAAAAAGTACACTTTAGCATACTTTTTAAAAGAGTATTATATAAAAGACATTATAAAAGAAACTACTAAGAATAATATTTTGGTCACTTAACTGCATGTTATTTACAATTGAATGAATATGTATTATAGTTTAAATTTATATTAAAGGCACTTTATAGTTAATTTAAAAGTTAAAAGCATTTATGGTTAACTAAAATATTTAGACAAATGTTTAAATATGTAATTTTGGTGATCAACAATGAGTTTTAAGGGATACAATTATTAATGGGACTTTAAACATACTAACTTTAAATATAATATTGAATAAAAAAACTGGTTAAATTGATGATCAAATGCCTTACTTGTGCTTTAGTATGTTACTGTAGTTAAAACATTCGGTACTTATTTTAAGCACAACAAAATATTATTAAAACATCGATTTGAAATGTATTTTAAAGTAACCTTTAATTTGACAAACACAGTGTATTAAAAAACATTTATGTGTCACGGGTGGTGAAGTTAAGCACACATCTTTTTCACGAGGTTATTAAAAAAAACTGCACGATTGACAACTTGTCATGTTATTGAATCTAATTTTAGGTAGTTACTCCCGACACTGCCTGTGAGCAATCGCTGGAAATAAATCTCTAAACCACCTAAGATGAAGATAGCAAAACTGTGATACCATTAGAGACCAAAGTAAGATAAGGACCTACAATCTCAGGCTTTGCTTTTCACCGTGTTAAAGATAGCGGCCAAAACCCGCCAAGGCTTGTGAAAGTGAATCTTTCAAATGAAAGATTGTTCCTAAAGTGTGATAACTTTTCTTGCTTTTGTACTTTACCTCACATTTTTCTTCAAAAGTTTCCAGAGTTTACTCCATTTTTCCTTTGTTTTTATGTGCTCCTGCGAGAGCATTTAGGCACACATCTCACTTCAGATGTTTGTAAGTCTTCACTCTACTTTGACTTTTCGTTTTCTTTCTTCCTTCCAGGGCAAGAGCGAATAGGATTAGACTCCAAATACGAGCAGGAAGGGAAGGTGCAGTTTGTGATCGATGCAGTGTACGCCATAGCCCACGCCCTGCACAACATGCAAAAGGATCTTTGTCCCGACCAGTCGGGTGTTTGTCAGGAGATGGAGCATGCTGGTGGCAAGAAGCTCCTGAAGTACATCCGGTCGGTCAGCTTTAATGGTGAGTTGACCAAACCTAACAACATACTAAGTCTATCATATAATATTACATTTTTGTGTACATCTATGTACAGTTTATACTTTATTTTAGGTTGTGAGGCATCGATGTGAAAATTTAGTCCAGAATTACTAATTTAGTAATTCTGTCACTTCATCTGTAAATGGAATAAACAGAATTATTCATAATTGAACTTTCCAATTAATAATCTTTGTGAATCAACACAGAACAATAATCACGTGAGAGCAATGGGAGGCATCTGTAAATCTATCTATCTAAATTTAGTTCAAATACTTCAAGCTGGTGCCACTGGCTTGGGCCCGCAATCGCTGCTCGCAGCTATATTTGGCTTTATTATATATCTGCTAAATCTTCTTATCGGACCGATAACAATAACATAAAAAAAATTAACATATATCGATTCGGCAGATACCTATATGATGGCTGATATATTGTGCATTATTTTAGGGTGACGTTACTATGTAATTACATAAATACGTACTGAGTGTTATTAATTAACTACGTACTATACTACGGTTAGTTGCTTGTAATGATTGATAATTTACTGTTACTTCAGTAGTAAGTGTGGTTTGTCTAGTGTTAGCATTAATTTAAAAATACTACTCAATACTAATACTTCTTAACATGTTTTTAATTTGTGAATAATAATAAAAAAAGCTTTTAGGTGGTTTTGGGCTATAAAGGAAAACGTAACATTTGTTATGATTATTTCTTTGACATTTTTTTTTCATTTTTACTTTATGGTTACGCAACATGACAGTTTCAAATAATTTTAAATGTATCGGTTCTAATCTGTGTTATTTTAGTATCATTGAGATACTACTATGGTTTCCTTTGACATTTTACATTCAATTTAATTTTATCATATATAAATAAAATAAAAATAAAAAATTACATATATCGGTAGATACCAATATGGTGGCCGATATATTGTACATTATTTTTTATATATATATATATATAATTTATTTCTGTAAACATCTATTTGTTTTTCAAGTAACTAAATGTTTTTTTTTTTTTTAATGGTTATAATTTTAGTTTGAGATAACTATAATAAGTTTAAATGTGGTTCAAGCTTAAACTTTTAATGAAACCAACATGAATTCAAAGAACTTTGTACATTCTATATTTTTAAAATACTTTTCCTTTTTTTCTGTATTGGGAATTAGCATTTTTTTCTGACGTTACAGACTCTTTTGTTTTTGTCAATATCGAGCAGATTCTGTCTATGGACAGATGTATACATTTCTCTTTGAAGCAACCTTTGTTGCTGCTTCTTATGTGGGACTCCAACTTCCTGAATTCTTTATACCTCACATATCCCAAACCTGACTTTGTGCTGGACCTTTGAAAGAGAAAACTTCCAAGAAGAAAGGAAATCTCTCAATAATGAACCTAATGAAGAGAAACTTTTGTAGTCCTGCAGCAGGGCACTGTCAGATCAAAGTGGAACCGCAACTTTGATGTCTGCATGATGGTGAGAAAATACTATTTCGGGTAAATATGTGATCTTCATTTGCCGCTATAGTCAAATCAGAATTCTCAAAATACTTACTTTTAATCACTAGAAAACCAAGACTTATGGCAAAAACGGTAATGAAGAAGTGCTCGAGAATGTTATGCCACCAAACATGAATTATATTAGAATTTGTATTGTTTTTGTATTGTTTAAGTTTGGAAAAAAACACTGAAACATGCAATAGTACAACATTTAATTGCGTTAAACTCATTTATTATTACTATAGTAAAATAATTTTACAAACTGCATGAATTGAATGTTTTCAATAATATTTATTACTTGTGAAACTTGAAAGTATGAAAAATATTTGTTTTCCAGGCTGTCGAAGTTTTTTTTTTTTTTTAATACTTACATGTACAGTATCTCGTTTATGATTCATCCATCAAAACTTTACAATCTGATTTCGGTAAATTAGAGAGGAACTTCATTACTTCATTTTATGACCTGAAAAGAACCAAAAAACCCTATCTTACAATAGTATTGCATCAAAGAACACACACACACACTGTATTATTAAATTCATATTTCATAGTTTTAATACATGTTTGAGTTCACATTTTCTCTCAAATTTTGTTGTTGATGATATCTATAAAAAATTAAAAATTTGCACAAAAAAAGTGGCGGTTTGGTACCGTTGCTTCCCATTGTTTTTGATATTGTTTACAGAAGCACAGTAATACTTGTACATTGTTTATAATTTATGACCATTGCCTACAAAATAAGAAAACCTTCCCTCCGGCAGACATATATAATTCAAATACATATCTAGAATGTATATTCATGCATGACTTATTTTTTGTGAAAGGCAATGTTCAACTGTTGACTTGACAGTAAGAACATGAATCATCATGGAATATTGAATTTACTGATGGATGTTATTGTATTTATCATAATTAATATTACATTAACAGTTATGCCTCTACACTTTACACTTCCTTAAAGGGATACTCTACTTTTTTTGGAAATAGGCTCATTTTACCACTCCCCCAGAGTTAAACAGTTGAGTTTTACCGTTTTCGAATCAATTTAGCCGATTTTCTGATATTTAGAAGAATATCAGTAACCAGACAGATTCTGGTCTCATTGACTTCCATAGTATATATTTTTTCCTACTATGGAAGTCAATGAGACCAGAAACGGTCTGGTTAGTGATATTCTTCTAAATATCAGAAAATCAGCTGAATGGATTCGAAAACAGTAAAACTCAACTGTTTAACTCTTGGGAAGTGGTAAAATGAGCCTATTTCCAAAAGAATTGGAGTATCCCTTTAATGCTAATTTTGCTAATTACTTTTATTAATAGTGTCATTTGTATTTCACACAAATATGAATTTCATTTGTACTGACAGAGGACTCATTAACCTTTGTAAATCTTTTAAATTGTACATACATAAGAAGTTTATGGTTTTACACTCCATACTTTAAAATTGTACATTGAGACACGCAGGTTATGATTAAAATATAAATTCCGATCTAATTCAAACACTATTTGAACTATTAAGATAGCCAGTTTAAGCAGTTTGCCATATGAAAATACATTAACGGAGACAAAATAAAAGTCCCTTTCAGGCAAGTCATTTCACTCGGCGGCCATCTTAAAAAAATAGTGACGTAAGACACAACAGCTTCACCAAACTTCACCAAGTTTTTGATTCAATTTCATATTTGAAATATCAATGAAATCGCGCGAGAACTGTCAACTGTTGTTTCTAAACTACACTATCTCACGACCAATTTGTACGAATTCGTACAAGTGATTCAAAAGTGGCTAATTCGTACTAATTCATACGACCTCACTTGTACGAATTCGTACGATTTGTCTAAACCCACGTGATGGTTATGTTTAGGGGCGGGGTAAGGGGTAGGTCATTCGTACGAATTCATACAGTACGAATCGGCTAATTCATAAAATATGTACGATTTAGCAAAATCATACTAATTCGTACGAGTGAGGTCGTACGAATTGTTACGAATTAGCCACCTCGTAAAATTCGTATGAATTCCTGTGAGATCGGTTGTTCTAAACGCTTATGACAAAATACTCTCATTTATTGAAGGTGGCACTTTCTTCCATTCATAGTTATACAAATACACAGTCTTTATGTATCTAAAGTCTTCAATATTGACGGAAGAGTGTGTCATACAGCTACTTGTTTAGTAACTGTTCGTATTGATGAAATGATGCAGCCCTATATATGTCTGCTGGTTATTTAGTCATGTTAACTCTTGTGATGAAAGCATGAAAGATGTGAATAAAATAAAAAAGAGAGAGAGCACACTGCTTGAAGTCGGGCGAATGACGCTTCTGGCATTTTTTCAAAGGGTTCCTCCAACGAGAACATAAAAAAGAAGATTCAGAGGCTCCTCGCATACTAATAATTAATATGCTTATGAAGGTCTCGTCCAAATCTAATATCTACAGTGCAATTACTGTATAATATTGAGTAGCTTAGAAGTGTGGGAGAAGGCACTGCTGTGATGTGACGTAACTGGGACATTTTGCTACTGCGTTAAGACGTGCGTGAGGTGAAAAATGAAACGTAAATGATAAAACTCGACACCTGGTGCATAAAAGCATCCATCATTGAAGAAACATTTGAATGAGTTATCTTAGCAAAAGGTCCACGGCGTCTCAGAGAACTCCGAAAGCTGGGTTTGCAGGCCCTCATCCGCTCTTAAGTGTTGCTGGCCTGTCGTTGTTATTTAGCTCCTGTAGTTTTCAGCGTCTTCATTCTCCCCAAAGTCTATTAGTGGAATGAGACATTTCTTCCTTCTTCCCACGATGCCCTTTTAACTGCAGCTCGAGCAAACAAAGTAAACCTGAAAGGCAGCAGGCGATGCTGAAGTGACTGGATAATGAAGGATAATGAAAGTAAACTACAGCGTTTTTTGTTTTTTTGTCCGCCCATGTTGCTCAATGTGACGCAGCAGTCGACACTTTGAGCAACAGGAAAAACTTCTGTCTGCTAAATTAAAGTCATGTGACCAACCAAGTCAAGTGGTGCAATTAACATGCAGAATAATAATAATAAAAAAACAGGAAATAACATTGCAGAACCTCTGCAGACAGACAGACAGACAGACAGACAGACAGACAGACAGACAGACAGACCGATAGATAGATGTTGATAGACAGACAGACAGACAGACAGATAGGTAGGTAGACAGACAGACATATAGGTAGATAGACAGACAGACAGACAGATAGACAGACAGATAGACAGTCAGACAGATAGACAGGTAGATAGATAGGTAGATAGATAGACAGACAGATAGACAGACAGACAGACAGATAGACAGACAGATAGACAGTCAGACAGATAGACAGGTAGATAGATAGGTAGATAGATAGACAGACAGATAGACAGACAGACAGACAGACAGACCGACCGATAGATAGATGTTGATAGACAGACAGACAGACAGATAGGTAGGTAGACAGACAGACAGATAGACAGTCAGATAGATAGACAGACAGATAGACAGGTAGATAGATAGGTAGATATATAGACAGACAGATAGATAGACAGACAGACAGACAGACAGACAGACAGACAGACCGATAGATAGATGTTGATAGACAGACAGACAGACAGATAGGTAGATAGACAGACAGACAGACAGATAGATAGATAGATAGATAGATAGACAGACAGACAGACAGACAGACAGACAGACAGACCGATAGATAGATGTTGATAGACAGACAGACAGACAGACAGGTAGGTAGACAGACAGACAGATAGGTAGATAGACAGACAGACAGATAGACAGTCAGATAGATAGACAGACAGACAGACCGACCGACCGACCGACCGATAGATAGATGTTAATAGACAGACAGACAGACAGATAGGTAGGTAGACAGACAGACAGATAGACAGACAGATAGACAGTCAGATAGATAGACAGACAGATAGACAGGTAGATAGATAGGTAGATAGATAGACAGACAGATAGACAGATAGACAGACAGACAGACAGACAGACAGACAGACAGACAGACAGACCGATAGATAGATGTTGATAGACAGACAGACAGACAGGTAGATAGACAGACAGAAAGATAGGTAGACAGACAGACAGACAGAGAGAGAGAGAGAGAATCTTCTAATACAGTATCTATTAAGTTTGTCACTTCATCTGTAAATGGAATAAACAGAATTATTCATAATTGAACTTTCCAATTAATAATCTTTGTGAATCAACGCAGAACAATAATCACGTGAGAGCACTGGGAGGCATCTGTAAATCATTGTTCTCGATGAGGTTTTTTTCCCAGGATGAGCGCTCAGACACAGTAAAAGGCCGCAGTGATCTCCTCCTGAGAGCGGCCTGGCCCAGTGCAGTGAGTGTGATGAGAATGTGTCAACAGGAGCTTCACCTGAGCTTGAGGGACACACTGATGATTGTGTTCTGGCAGGATTGTGATGATGAATGCCAAGCCCTGCAGGTACAGCTCTTCAAACACGTGCTACACTGTGAGTGTCAGGACGTGTCAGTCTCCGCTCCTGGCCTGAGGGTGGCCTTATTTGTGTTTGTCACAAACAAACTAACTTTTTTTTTTTCTCTATGGAGCACAACTCTTTTTTTTTTTTTTTTTTTTTTTTTTTTTTCCTTTTTTTTTGGTTGTTGCCTACAAGGCATGTCATGTCGTTGTTCTTTTCTTAATGCACATGCACCTAAAGGATTATTAGGAACACCATACTAATACTGTGTTTGACCCCCTTTCGCCTTCAGAACTGCCTTAATTCTACGTGGCATTGATTCAACAAGGTGCTGAAAGCATTCTTTAGAAATGTTGGCCCATATTGATAGGATAGCATTTTGCAGTTGATGGAGATTTGTGGGATGCACATCCAGGACACGAAGCTCCCGTTCCACCACATCCCAAAGATGCTCTATTGGATTGAGATCTGGTGACTGTGGGGGCCATTTTAGTACAGTCAACTCATTGTAGTGTTCAAGAAACCACTTTGAAATGATTCAAGCTTTGTGACATGGTGCATTATCCTGCTGGAAGTAGCCATCAGAGGATGGGTACATGGTGGCCATAAAGGGATGGACATGGTCAGAAACAATGTTCATGTAGGCCGTGGCATTTAAACGATGCCCAATTGGCACTAAGGGGCCTAAAGTGTGGCAAGAAAACATCCCCCACACCATTACACCACCACCACCAGCCTGCACAGTGGTAACAAGGCATGATGGATCCATGTTCTCATTCTGTTTACGCCAAATTCGTCTGACAATGTTGACTGTACGTTTCTAAATATGATTTTTTTCGTCTTTCGTAGGGAGCGCCGGAACATCCGTCACGTTCAATCGGAATGGTGATGCACCGGGACGTTACGATCTTTTCCAGTACCAGATCAATATCAACAGCACTCCCGGATATAAAGTTATTGGACAGTGGACAGAAACTCTCCAACTTAGAGTGAGTATATTTTGATCTAAAAATGAGTTGTCGTGAGATTATGCGTTTCTGATTCATCTATCAAAACTTTACAATCTGATTTTGGTACGTTAGAAAGGAAACTTGAATTTTCGGCGGATTTAATTTATACTTTATAGTCGCAATTGTGTGTTAAAGTCAGAATTGCGAGATATAAACTTTTTTCGCAATTGCGACTTTATATCTAAGAATTCTGACTTTATATCTCGCAATTAATTGTTTTAAAGTCAGAATTGTGAAATATAAACACACAATTCTGAGGAAAAAAGTCAGAATTCTGTGATATGAAGTCGCAATTGCGAGAAAAAGTTAATATCTCACAATTCTGACTTTATATCTCACAATTCTGAGATATAACTTTTATACTTTTATAATTGCGACTTTATTTCACATAATTCTGACTTTTAGAAATAAACTCAAAATTTTGACTTTTTTCCTCAGAATTGTGTTTATTTTTCACAATTCTAATTTTATAGCACGCAATTGCGAGATATAATGTCAGAAATCTGTCATATAAAGTCGCAATTGCGAGAAAAAGTTTATATCTCGCAATTCTTACTTTATGAGACGCAATTGCGACTTTATATGTTATATATATTTAAGAAAAATGTGTTATTAATATATCAAATATTTATATTTATGTATAATTTTGTATAAATATATATAAAGTATATTAGGGCTGTCAAAACGATTAATCGCGATTAATCGCATCCAAAATAAAAGTTTGTGTTTACATAATATATGTGGATGCACTGTGTATAATTATTTTGTATATATATAAAAACACACATGCATGTATATTTAAGAAAAAAAAATATTATTTATATATAAAATATTTATATTTATATATAATATAAATTATATATAAATCAATATACAGAATATACATGAAAATATTTCTTAAATATATACAAGCATGTGTGTGTGTTTATATATCTAAAATAATTATACACAGTGCCCCCACATAATTATGTAAACACAAACTTTTATTTTGGATGTGATTAATCGCGATTAATCGTTTTGACAGCCCTAAAGTATATACATGCAAATATTTCTTAAATGTTTACATGCATGTGTGTGTATTTATATATACAAAATAATTATACACACTACACACACATATATTATGTAAACACAAACTTTTATTTTGGATGCGATTAATCGCGATTAATCGTTTCCCAGCCCTAATATATATATATATATAGGAATATATATATATATGTATATATATATATGAGTTCAGATGCAAAAGCCTCTAAGTGCCATTTGAAATTTTCTTCTAGAATGATCATTTTTATCAAGCTTGTACATTTAAGTTCAGCAATTTCACTTAAATGGCAATGAAGATTACATATTAATTGTCATTCAAGTGAAATTACTGAACTTGAATATACAAGCTTGATAAAAATTATCATTTTAGAAGAAAATTTCAAATGCCACTTAGAGGCTTTTGCATCTGAACTCTTCATATATATATACGTATATACTACAATATTTCAGAATACTATAACTATGAATGGTTTTAGCACAAAGTTTATTTTTTATTTTTATTTTTTTTATTCATCTAGTTTAGTAACATTGTTTGTTCATATATTTTTAATATTAAGTCATTTGTAATATAAATATTTTAGTCTGGTATCTTTTCTCTGTGGTGGTTGAGGAAGCTCTCTCTACACCCATCGGTCGGCCACAGCCAAGTGGAGCAGTTCAACATAGTATCACTGTGTTCAGATAATAGCTAGGAATATTTTAAAGATTCATCTTAATAGCAAAAGCGTCGTAAGACTCTAACCTCTGAGTGAACTGTAGATTATACAGTAATGTGTATGAGAAACCTTTGCTCTGGGGTGTACAGGTTATTATAACGTTAATAATATAATATCATTATATTATATATAATATATATATCATATTATATTATATATAATATGTTATAATATAATAACATTAATAATATCACCAATCTGTTCGTGCTGATGTATCCTGGGATTATTGAGCACGCACGCGACAGCTATAAATAAAGTTCAGTTTAAATGAAATAAAATAAAGTTAATTTCATACACAGTTTGATTATGAACTCAGCATTACTGAAAGGAACACTTTTATGATCAGTTTCGTCCTTCTGATCTAATATTGTCATGATGGAGCAACCGTTTTAAGAGAGCATGTTAGCAAGCAACAAGTAGTTTATTTATTTATTTCCTTTTTAAATTTATTTATTTGTCTTGCTTTTTGTTTATTAGTATACTTTAGTGATTCACATCAGGATTTTTAGGTCCACTCTCGCTGTAATTAAACGCTGTTTCACCTTTTTTATCATTTACTTTTCATACATTGAAATCCGCAAAACTCAATCATTTCTAAAAAAAAATATGCTATGAAAGGATGTGATGGTGACATCGTCTGTACCTCTACATCTCATTCACAACAACTACATAAAATTCCCTGACATCTGGTGTTAATTCATCCGAAAGATTTCTTTTTTTCTTCTTCTTTTTTTTTCCACAAAGGCAATGAATAATTGTTTTGTCGCTGGAAGTATGCGTCTCATTGTATGTACTTAATATTTGTCAGGCTGTGCTCTCGCTTGGCCTCAATAACGCTGTAAATGGATTTGTCTTGCATAGTGGGAATCCTTTTTTTTTATGCGCTGCCTGTGAAAAGCTGTATAATAGAAGAAGGAGAGAAGAGAAAAATGGAGAAAGTGAGATATGCTTGTGATTCACATCTTCCTGCTTCCATTGAGTCACAGAAAAGTCTGCCTAAGTCGTCTTCAAAGATCGCCTGCGGCTCCCGCAGCAAATGTCATTTGCGCCTCAAACCCCCCGTCCTGAGCCCTTCGCGCAGGAAATCCAGGAATCCCCCCTTCATTTTATGAAGGAAACATCACTGCTTTCCTCAACAACCCGCTGATCGCACACAAATTATAGATGCAGTCGGTGCAACTTTTCAAATTTGCCTCTTATTTTATCTTTATAAATCCCATCTTTATAAATAACCTTCAGATTTGAGCTTTGAACAATACATATTCCCCCTTAAAACTACTTTTCGTACTCCCGAACGATAGTATTTTGAAAAATGATGTGGGTTTTCTCCTCCCTAATTGACGCTTTCTGGATGGGATACATTCATCTAATAGTAAATGGATGGGTTTTTATAGTATTTTATTTTTATTTTAAACACTACTCAAGTGTGTGAAAGCTTTATTTGACTCGTCGTTGCCTTAAGAAACACAGGTATTTTTAGTTATTTTTAATGCAACAAGAACTTCTATGATTTATATTTTTACACTGTAAAAAAATATTTTTCATGATTTTTAATCGCAACATTTTTTCTTTTGTCAAATCAACTTAAATAATATTATGTAGTTCATAAAACATGTTTTGAGTTTCTGATGATTAAATCAATCTCCTTCATTGTATTAACTTAATTTTTCCATTTCAGTGAACTTAAAATTTTAAGGCAACCAGGTTACTTAATTTTTTAAGTTAAACCAACAATATTTTTTTACAGTGTGTTTCTATCTTATCAAGCACCGTGTCTCCTTCACAATATTTTATTTTGTGCTTGGAAGGTGAAGAAACATTTCAGACTAGCATATTCAGATTTCATAAAATGAAATAATAATCCATCTTGGCTATTCTTGACTATTTAGAAACATTCCCCCAATATAACATGCTAACAGCTAAAACAAGCTTTTAATTTCACAATTGCGAGTCTACATCGCAATTCTGACTTCATAACATGCAATTACGTGATATAAAGTCAGAACTCTGTGATATAAAGTCGGAATTGTGTTATAAAGTCAGAATTGCGAGATAAAAAGTTGCAATCGCGAGATATAAAAGTCGCAATTGCGTGTTATAAAGTTAGAATTGCGAGATATAAACTTTATCTCGCAATTCCGACTTTATATCACAGAATTCTGACTTTATATCTCGAAGTTGTTATAAAGTCAGATTTGCGAGATATAAAGTTGAAATTGCGCCATATAAAGTCGCAATTGCATGTTATAAAGTCAGAATTGCGAGATATAAACTTTTCTCGCAATTGCGACTTTATATGACAGAATTCTGACTTTATATCTCGCAATTGCGTGCTATAAAGTCAGAATTGTGAAATATAAACACAATTCAGAGGAAAAAAGTCAGAATTTTGAGTTTATTTCTCAAAGTCAAAATTCTGTGATATAAAGTCGCAATTGCGAGAAAAAGTTTATATCTCGCAATTCTGACTTTATAACACACAATTGCGACTTTATATCTCGCGATTGCAACATTATATCTCACAATTCCGACTTTTTAACGCGCAATTGCGACTATATGTCGCGCTTACAACTTCATATCTCGCAATTTTGACTTTATAACACACAATTGTGAGATATAAAGTCGCAATTGCATGTTTTAAAGTCAGAATTACGAAATGTAAACTTTTTTCTCGCAATTGCGACTTTAGATCACAGAATTCTGACATTATATCTCACAATTGTGTTAAAGTCAGAATTGCGAGATATTAAGTTGCAATCGCGTCATATAGTAGAAATTGCGTGCTATAAAGTCAGAATTGAGAGATATAAACTTTTTTCGCAACTTTTTTTGCGACTTTATATCACAGAATTCTGACTTTATATCTGGCAATTAATTGTTATAAAGTCAGAATTGTGAAATATAAACACAATTCTGAGGAAAAAAGTCAGAATTCTGTGATATAAAGTCGCAATTGCGAAAAAAAGTTAATATCTCACAATTCTGACTATAACTCGCGATTGCAACTTTATATCTCGCGATTCTGAGATATAACTTTTCTATTTTATATTCTGTGGCAGAAACAATCTTCCACAGAAAACAGTCTAAATTATCTTATTTAATGTTTTTAAAATTCGCTACTGGGTGGAAATGTACTAATTGCGTTCTTAGCATCGTAGTATGGAATGCCATCATAGCCGTTAGCACAAACGTCTGGTTCCTTGGTCAGTTTAGCTTTGAAGTGGATAACAACAGTTTAAAGAAAATCTTGTGACGTGTTTTCATTTGGTTTAACGACATTTGAAGTTAACACTATCGCCCCCTTGAGTCCTGAGGTTTGTTAGCACCACGATAACTCCACTGAGTCACAGATGAGGATCCTTCTCCAAGGATCTTCTACATCTCCCAAAGCAAATGTCATTCGCGCCTCATTCTCCCCACCGAGAGCATTGAAGAGAAAGTCCCGCTAATGGATCCTGTCTTTCCTCACCGCTGTCTCACGGCGGCGAAAGCGTCCCTGCTTTTGGCGCCGTCTCAGAAAGCGTCAAGTGATGTTTTCTCCTCACTCTCTGGGCACAGACGGCCATGAAAGGTCATGTCGCAATGAGCTGTACTGGGAGCGCTGATACTGAATGCACACCTACTGACTCTTATCGGAATGCTAGCAGGAGACAACAGCGGGTTGTTGGGTTTATCCTTCTTCCTTAGTGGGCTTGCGATAAAAGCTTGAGTTTGAATCCATTCCCAGAAACGGCGCTGGATTATGTTGGAGTTGGTTATTATTGAATTTCATCAGGATGTGCCGTGGAAAAGAGCTCTAATGTGTTTTATGCTTGCTGCAGAAGTATTAATATTTAATGGCACGCAATCTTTGCCAAGGATTTGCATTTTTGCAAAAAGCTCTGAATTTTAAAACAGGAACCTTGGGTTGCTTCTGTTTTTGTTACGTCAGTGGACTCGCCTGCAGATTGGCACATGCCTTATTCTTTATGGTTCTTGGTGTCACATGACAGATGAGTCATTCAAATGGGCTATTTTTTTCTTTTCTTGGAGACCTTTCTTATACCTCACAGGTGCCGTTTGACATGTTATACACTAAACATGAAGCTGCTGCTTGATGTGACAGCTGATTGGAAGATATTTGGTGTTTAATATACAATACATTGTCGAGGATAACACAGTCTCATCCCAAAAAGTCATATAACTGACGTCTTGGGACGCCTTTTGACCATACGCCAATATCCGGCTTTTTAGGGCCCCTTAAACGTCGGTAGATGGCGATCCCAGGCCGTCATACAACTGACGCTTTACCTAGTAGGTTTGGGTCTGGGGTAAAGTTAGGATCCCATAACCTCATCTACCGACGTTTAAGGGTACCCTAAAAAGGCGAATATTGACGTATGGTCAAAAGACGTCCCAAAACGTCAGTTATATGACGTCTTGGGATGAGACTGCGCTGTCGAGGAAGACTTTGGACCAATGAGATTTAACTCTGGGCGGGGCTTGAGTGTTGATCTTACAATAGAACTATCCTTCAATACAGCTATCTCTTTACAATAGCATGCAAAAAACTGTTTGAGTTTTGGCTGTTCATTTAGACGTCAATTGGAAGCGATGTTTTCGAAAACGATACCGTTATCGTCTTTCGTGTAAACTACAAAAACATGAATTTGTGAAAACGGTGATGTCATGCGCATGTGTATTAGTCGTGTTTCGTTACAAAGTGACATCGCCATCTACTGGCCTAACATGAATAACACAGTGTTTTTAGTCGTTTTCGCAGATTCGTGTGGATTGTTTTGGCGTATTAATAAGGAAAGCAATATTCTGTCCATTTTTAGTTTATCGTTGTTTGTAAACTTACTCCTAGTCGAGCTCAGGCACTCTTGCTTTAATTATGGTTTAGGAATATTACGAGTTAACAAGCTTAAGTTTGACATTTCTGCATAGAGACATATATAATGGGGATATTCCATTTTTGCTAACGCTAACCTACCAGCTAGCTATGATGTCTGAAACGGCTGAAACATCCACACAACTCTACACTGAGTTGATTGTGTGCCACAATAGCGGATTGATGTATTCCCCCTCTCCTGCCCTTCCGACCTTCCTTACAATAAACTGAATGAGGGCCGGCAATCCACGATGAAAACATGGGAAACAAAGGCTCGGTTGACTTCATTCAGTTCACACTAAATTAATGGAAGGTATTTACACAAATTGAACATCAAGCGTGACATATAAAGGAGCAGTGTTTGAAAACAAAACCGCTCGCCCATTCTTCAGTTTTAATTAGCTTATCATCGGATACTGTCCCTAATACCAACAGGGTATAATTATGCACTTCCCCGGAGTTTCAAACTTTGATTAGTCTGGGAGAAAAGAGCCTATAGACGTCGAGCTAATTATATCTGTCTCGGGGATAGAGCAATGCGTCTTCTGTCACTTGAGGGATTATGGTTGCACTTTATTGGGTTATGAGTCACACTTGGTATATTTCTGCGATCACGCCCCCTCCCCCTCCCGTCTAGTAGTTAATGTCATCTAAGTCAGTTGGTCATTAACACAAATTAAACCTTGCCAGAGCGATCTGGACTCTGACGTGGACACGAAAGGCATTGCATTATCCTATCCGTGCATTATACTTCTAATTAAACGACTTTTAAATCAGATGCCTAGGCCAATTATACCGTTTCGTTTCGTATTTACAGTGCCGACATGTTTGACTGCATAATACTGCGATTTAATATTAATAGGCTATGTGATGATTACCCATTTCTCACACTGAGTGGACAGAATTCAGTAAGCTTATACAATTATTTATCTTAAAACATGTTGTAACATCAGGTACCATAAGGATCAATGTTATATCATTGTTACATTTTCCATTCATTGGTTTTTGATTGGGAGGAAATTCTGGTTAATCATAAGTCCACTAAATTGGACATCATGCATCACTAGCTATATGTATGTATTTGCACTTTTATGACATGTATTTGGGTTATTCGAATGTTACATCTCAAAAGTAATCTGATTACATAATGTGACTCGCTACATCGAAAAAATCCACGATGTACGTTTGTAAAACAGTTTTGACCTTTTTCATAAATATTAAATAAATAACTATTTGACATTTAATAATTACTCCTTACTTGGTTACTCCACATGACGTTAAATTAAAACTTTTGATTGAAATCCTAACTTGCTTTTCAAAACATCAATGACTCTCGTTTGATTTTATTTTTGGTTCTATGTATCATTTAATAAGTATTCGGTTACACCGCATGACATTTAAATAGTTCATAGTTTAATAAATTAAAAAGTTTAGTATTTACTACTAGTTTAGGGTTCAATTCTCATTATTAGCTAACACATCTCATACAAAGAAGTCATATAACTGACGTCTTGGGACGTCTTTTGACCATACGTCAACATCCGCCTTTTTAGAGTACCCGTAAACGTCGGTTACATGACGATCCCGGGCCGTCATACAACTGACGCTTTACCTTTAACGTCGGTTAGGTGATGGGGTATGTTTAGGGGTAGGTTTAGGTCTGGGGTAGGGTTAGGATCCGATAATGTCATCTAACCGACGTTTAAGGGTTCCCTAAAAAGGCGGATGTTGACGTATGGTCAAAAGACGTCCCAAGACGTCAGTTATATGACGTCTTGGGACGTCTTTTGACCATACGTCAACATCCGCCTTTTTATGTCTTATTCTACACGACCATATTCTACATTCCCAAATCCACCTAATTCCTTAATTTAACAACTTAATAATTAATAAGCAGTAATTAGGAGTTTGAGGCAAAAGTCGTAGTTAATAGAATTGGACCATAATGTAAAGTGTGAAGTGTCAATACAAAGCCAATATTTCCAATGAACTTGCTAAAAGCCTTTTAAACTATATTTTTAAAAGTTTGTTCGCGCGGTGGATGTTCTTGCAAAAGTTTTTTGTTGAATAAAATATCAGTCTGTTAAATTAGCTTTAGCGTTCAGCGTCTAACAACATCTGTGGCCCCCTAGCAAGATCGAGGCCAATGAACGTCTGTCACTTTAGACAAGTCCTCCAGCATTCAACACCCAAAACAGCATGAGCCGACAATGGATGAAAGATGCTAATTTCGCGTTCAGACCGGGATCCATTAAGCAAAAGAACAGATTCATGAAGAAACTTTCACATAATACATCTCCATATAGTCACGCCCCTTCAATCACGCCATGTTGCGCTAATTTGCTCCACAGATTTATGCAGTGGCACCCGTGTGTCAGGAGACCAGCTAAAAGAGGGGTCTTCCTCCACGCTAGGTAATTAGCGTAGCAAACACTTGAACGAGGGAGCTCTGAAGCGTACGCGCGGTGTCAGATTACATGTTGGCAACTGACAAGAAGGCAGTGTCGGGAAAGTGACACAAGCCAGAGACAATTACCGCGGCGGACAGTTTTGTAAACTCATAACGACGTCGTTTGAATGGAAAAGAAATAGAGTATCGCCACGCCTCTCATTAGCGCTACCAGGGTAACGTAATTAGCATTGGGACACGGCTTCCCACACTTGAACGAATTTGCATCCCGTTTCTCGCTCTCTGAGTGTGTTGAGGAGGAGGTGAGCTGATGAAGAAATGAAGAAACCAACCAGACCGAAGGCTAAAGAGTTAGATCTCGTCCGGTATCCATAGCAACAGGGCTGTTAATCTCATTAGGATAGCCACACTGCGCTTAATTACGAGTAACAGGACAGAGTATGGTGAACCCCAAAGTCCAAATTACGAACCGTGCGTCATGAAGTCTGGTGGGAAAATTGCTTTGGGTGGGGAGCAGATTTCAAGCTAATTACTCTTGCCCCTTCATTGCAGATGTGATGGAAGGCGGACGTTGGCGCAATGCAAACGACGCTTAGTCCAGCTTGTGTAGTGGATAGATGAGCCCCGGAGGTTGTCACAATGGTACAGAGTCAAAGTTTAAAACCTTGACCACAGATGTGCCGCAGTGGACGTATTTATGCATGCTGTGTTTGAGAAAGAAAGAGAGAGAGAGAGAGAGAGAGAGAGAGAAAGAGAGAGAGAGCTTTAATTCCTGGTTTCTAAGCAACTAGAGAGACTGCTTGGCACCTTGTGGAAAACTCTGAAACCTCCCTTGTGTGATTTAATACACACAATGTATGGGTTTGTTTGGATCTAGTTTTGACCACAACATTGCAGCTATATTTGAAAGAAGAATGGATTTGGTGGTATACAGTGCAAATAATAGTAATATGCACTTCTGTAATGATTTAATAAACATTCTAGATCCTAGTTCCATCTGTAAATGACTGTTTTTAACTTTATTAGCTATTCAGTTTGTGCTACTGACATGAACGATAATTCAGAGAAATCCCACAGACTTGCATAAAAGCATGCCTGCCATATCTAGAGACCGGAATGCCCTAGCAACCGCACGGCAACACAATTAAAACTACTGTAAACACCGTGGCACGAGCAAGTTTGCATGAGCAATTTTTGTTATTATTTGTATTCTTATTCGCCTAAAATTTGCAGTTAAAAATTAGCATTATTTAAAAAAAACAACAAAAAAAACATGGTGAGCGAAAAAAAAAAAACTATGCCAAACCACTTTGAAAGTAGCTGAAAAGTTTTGTTTAAAAAAGGATAAATATTTGGTGTAAAAATATGTATGAATTATATAGTATAATAGTATGAATTACTATTTTGAATTACATTTTATTTTTGTTTTTTGTTTTTTTAGTTTTTTTTTAATTATATATTGGTAATTTTGTCATGGGCTTTTCTCATTTTTATTAAAATAATTCTATATAGTTTTTATTTGACAGTTATTTTTTATCACATATATTACACAATTCCGACTTTTCTTTCTTGCAGCTCAAAGTTTATATCTCAAATTTCCAACTTTTTCCCTGACCTTTTTCTCACAACTATGAGTTTACATCTCAAAATTCTGCGAAAGAAATGTAAAAAGTGTGTCAAACTCATATAAATACATTATTATTATTATTATTATTATTATTATTATTATTTTTATTATTATTTTTTTACACAGTGTTAAAAAATAAAAAATAGCAGGCAAATGTTGGTCAATAAAAAAAACAACAAAAAAAACATGGTGGGTGAAAATAAAAACTATGCCAAACCACTTAAAAAGTATACAAGTTTTGTTAAAAAAGGTATGAATATTTGGTGAAAAAAAAGAAAGAAAAGTTGAAAAGAAAAGAATTACGTAGTATTTTGAATTACATTTTATTTTTAGGTTTTGAGTTTTTCATTTTGATTTTAAATTATATTTTAGTAATTTGTCATGGCCTTTTCTCATTTTTATTAAAATAATTCTATATAGTTTTTATTTGTGTCAGTTTTTTTTGCAATTTTAGTACAATTTTTTTATCATATTTATTCCACAATTTCTACTTTTTTTCTAAGTTTATATCTCAAAATTCCAATTTTTTTCCTGACCTTTTTCTGATCTCAAAATTCTGAGAAAAAAAAAATTAAAAAGTGTGTCAGCCTTTTTTGTGTGTTAAAAAAAATGATCGGGCAAATGGTGTTCAAATGTTATGTGGTACGAACTCTCATAAACACCTACAAATATTTACAAATAAATAATTATCATTATTTGTAGAAAATACTTTTTTTTTACTGTGCGTGTGTACACTCATGAATTCAAAGTGCAAGAAAATTTGAACTTTTTACTTGATGGTAAAAAAAAAATTCCTTAGCTTACACTGAACAAAAACCACTCACATTTTCTTCATCAAACATAAAAATGTTGTTATTATGTAATGCAAAAAAACAAACAAAAAAACATGTCTCACTGTGCAGCCATTGGCAAGTCTATTGTAAGTGCCCTGTCAAGGTTACATGGATACATTTAATATTATTATCTACCTGTCTACTTCGCGGGATGTTCTCCGCCGGGTAAACGCTAGCTCGTTCTTTTACCCTCAGGGTAACGTTATTTAAGCTGTCACCCCAGCTATGATGCTGGCCTGCCCACCACCATGATTTATTGACAATTGTGCAAGACTCACAATTTAAATGCAGGGAAGGGAAGAAAAGGCCTGGCCGGGCCCGATAAGAGAAGAAGGCTCTGGGAATAATGAGGGCCATCTTCACCTCCTCTCTGCATTGCTAAATACACTCCGGACCAGCTTTCCGTTCGGCCACGCTGGGAGTGATCCGGTGGAGCGTGAAAAAAGAAAACAGAATTCGAAAAACAGAACAGCAGCCATGGGACAAAACAACGCAGTTTTAAATGTCACACACAGCCTGACTTTAGTATGCAATTGGGTTTCCCTGTAGATTCGCAGAATACAGTTTGTTTCATGTTTAATTCAACGCGTTATTTGCCGTTTTCATAAATTGTGAAATTTTACTAGCAAACACTTTTTCAGTGTAGAACATTTATCACGCGCTGCTGGTGATTTTTTGGTGGGGAAACGTGGTTTAGGATGTTTTGGTCAATGTAGAAATGTTGTGGTTTGTCATTTACGTACTCGTTCTGAACCTGAATGGCTTGTGATGACGCAATGAAACGTGACATATAGTGCGGACGTAATTTTTAGACAGTGTGTCACACGAAGGAATTATGAACGCACGCAAAAACAAGAGACTCTTGTTTTTACACGACTGTAAAAACTCTTGTTTTTACAACTGTACTGTATAAATTCAGCCTTGGTTCGCAGAAGAGAAACATTTAAAAACATAAAAAAATTAAAGCTGCAAGCAGCGATGGGCTGGCCCTCGCAACTGCAGCACGTCGGGGTGTGAGGCGGCCGCGTTGCATATTCTGCAGCTCAGCCAGTGCGGCTGTGCATTTGCTACGCTGCTTCGTTAAAGGTCACTTCCTGTTGCCAGCAGGCGGCGCTATGACTGTGGGTGAATGACATGTAGATTTGTTCAGAGCGGGACTCTTGTCAAATGTGTCAAATTTGGTGCAGATCTGGGCATTTACAGCCAAGTTACTACAACTTCCTGTTTCATGGCGAATCATCGACGCCACGGACACGCCCATCAACGAAACCGCGCATCGACGATAGCACAACTTTACATCGTCAATGCCTTTAGAAGGCACAGCAGAAATTTGAAGTCGATCCGATTAAATCCCTAGGAGGAGTTAGTTAACAGTACGTAATGAGTAAATCATCCAAAAATGGCGGTAAAATTAGAAATGACCGACATCCTGTTGAGTTTAGAGCATCGCTCCAAGAGACTTTTTTGTGCGTCTGGATATGGTAGATGTACCACAGAAATTTCGTACATGTCGGTCAAACATGCGGCGGGGCTGCTTCGTTAAAGGTCACTTCCTGTTGCCAGCAGGTGGCGCTATGACTGTGGGTGAATGTCGGTGTGTAGATTTGTTCAGGGCGGGACTCTTGTCAAATCTGTAAAATTTCGTGCAGATCTGGGCATTTACAGCCAAGTTACATCAACTTCCTGTTTCATGGCGAATGATCGACGCCACGGACACGCCCATCGCCGAAAACGTGCAGATAGGACAACTTTACATCGTCAATGCCTTTAGAAGGCACAGCAGAAATTTGAAGTCGATCCGACTAAATCCCTTGGAGGAGTTCGTTAAAGTACGGAGTGTATAAATCGTCCCAAAATGGGCGCCAAATTCAAAATGGCGGACTTCCTGTCGAGTTTAGGGTATGGGTTCTTGAGGCTTTTTTGTGCGTCTTGATATGATACACGTCCCCACCAAATTTCGCGCTTGTAGGTTGAACGTGGACAAGGGGCTAATTTTTTCCAATTTTCTAGGTGGCGCTAGGGAGCCATTTTGCCACGCCCATCCACGAAACCCACAAAATACGAACTTTTTCACCAGTCCTGACATGCGTGCCAAATTTGGTGAGTTATTGAGAATGTTGTAGCCCCGAAAATGGCGCTTACTTTGCAGAAAATTAAATAAATAAATAAATAAATAACCCTAACAGTTTCAAGAGGGTCCTCGCACTGTTAGTGCTTGGGCCCTAAATAATACCGATCCCAAACTTTTGTACAGCAGTGTATATAATCTCAAAGGACATAAAGTGCCGTAAAGTATGATAAAACTAGTTCAAATGACTCATCATGCACTATATCCCAAGTCTTTATATAACAGTTTTCTTTGAGGGGAAAAAACACTGAGATCTAAGTGATTATTAACTGATTGTTTCTCTGCCGTCCACGGTTAACTGCTGTGACTAGATTGAGTTGAGAACAGGATCAGTCATATTCTTGAATGAATTATTCAGATTGCTTTTATGAACTGGGACTCAAAACAGTTTATTCATGAATGTAGCATTGCTACAGTAGCTACTGTACGTCTCTCATAAACTCACTTGAACTGGAATGACTTCAGGGTGTGTAAATGATGACAGAATTATTTAAGTTCATGGTGAAGTATTTCTTTAATAAAAAAAGACAAATAAAGATAGTTGTTTGATTTAAAGGCATCCTAATCTTGCCGAATGACGATGCCCTATTATAATAAATTGAATAAACCGTTCAGGTTCATTAGCCTACAAATTGTTGCAGCGTGTTATAGTCGCATGTCTGTTTATCAGTGTTTCTGATGACTGTAAACAAGGTTAATCGAAGTCAGGTGTATTTAATTATGTTTTGCAGCATATATTTATTATATATTTATATATTTTAAGCATTAATGAATTAATCGTCAGCTCTGCCAAATACATTCGTCGCCACCACATTATTGTGTATCGTCACGTCAGATACGGCATCTGCACCATCTTTGTAAACGTTTTAGTTACCTTATTTCTTCATTAAGTCCCCATATAGTCAATCATTTTATCCCGTAAAACTCACCAAAGTTACGTATTTATACGTTTCTTCATACGCATGAAGAAAATTCTTCATGCCTTAAAATAGCCTGAATCCATATAGCCTGAATGTAACTCAACACCCTTGCCTCATTTCAGTATACGCGTTCTATGAATATGCAAATGAACCCCGCCTCCACTCACTCACTCAGCTTAGAGATCCACTCGTTGACAATCACATGTTGATCTGATTGGTGACAAGGTCGTTTGTGACGTCAAACCATGTTTTTGAGACTGTCTTTGATTCAATGCAGTTTTAAAGAGAAAATACTCAATGCTGTCGACTTATGAATTTACACATGGTTTGTCTTAAAGCATATTAAAACACCACATAGATGTATAAACAACACAAAAAACTTGATTTTTATTTTATTTATTTTTTATTTATTTATTTTTTTACCACTGGGGGACTTTGTGTGTGTGTGTGTGTGTGTGTGTGTATATATATATATATATATATATATATATATATATAAATAATGTATAAAATCACTTGATACGGGTAAAATTCTCACATTCAAAATACTCAAATTTTCAGTTGACCCTCCCAACGTGTTAACACTGCCACAAAACATTGTTTGTTTGAGAGGCCCAACCAGGCCAGCATAGCAGCATAGCAACAGCAGACAGTCTCAACCAATAAGGTGGGCTGTTGGTCTGATCAAAGAAAGATGGGGGGTAGTGTTTATAAACAGAATTTTGTCAGTTGATCCCCCCCCCAAAGTGTTAACACCATAGATTTCCACAATAATTGCTAGATGTCTCATCCATTCTGCTGGCCAATGGAGGTCGACGTCTGCACCTGGCGGCAATCTTGTCAATGGCAGCTCGCTCGTTCGTAACATTGTGTTTTAATCGTGCATGTACTTTTTAAATAACCATAACTTGCTCAATTTTCTGCCGATTTTCAAACGGTTTGGTTTGTTGTAAACGTCAGAGATGTAGTTATGACACTGCACACTTATGAATAATAAGTGCATCAATAAATAATCATCCAGAATTATAGCCACGTTAATAACGTTTACAAGAAACTAAACCGTTTGTAAATCCGTCAAGAGTTCAATGAGATAAGAGTATTTGTGTTCGTGTTGATCACTCATCTTACATCAGCTTGCCTGTGACAAGATGGCCGCCAGTGATGACGATAGAAACTCTGCCGTAAGACATCTAGGCTGAATTCCAAACCGCATACTTCCATACTATTTAGTATGGGAAAAAGAGTAGGCGAGCAAAAAAGTATGAATGAATCCAAAAGAGTAGGCGAGAATTACCTGGGTGACGTAATAATTGTCGCGAGATTCGGACTTAAGTGCGTTCCAATATGCCTACTTTCCTACTATATAGTAGGCGAAAACAGTACGTGAAGGAAGCAGTACGTTCGAAACATCAGTTTTCATAAAAAGAGTAGGGGAGAAGTTCCCGGATGACTTACTGCTTCCGCCCAGATTTTTGAGTGCTTTTCCATGGGTACTCATGATACTCATCTATCCCAGGATGCCACGCGAGCGAGGATACGTTAATATCAACATCGCGGAGATCAGCGATGTTTAACAGTTTTCTCCAAAAGAGATCTTCGAGCAGCTGCCTGGCTCCTTTGTGCAAACATTACAAACGCAGAGGAAAACTGTTCTAGGATGTGCTTATGAAGTGTTAGTGCACCTGTCGCTCATATAATTTAAACTTATTACATGCAAGATCATGGAAAGATACTATAGTTTATGTAACAATCATAATGACAAAACAGAAAATATAAAGATCATTGGTTTGTGTACTTCACAATATGACATAAAATTATATTTATACACAGGAAAAAGGAACAATAAAAAAGGCTAAATATCTTCATTATAGTTCTTCATAATACATAAAAAGTTGTTATATGTCTGAGTGATGAAACGAGGTAAATTCATTAAGAAAAAGGAAAACTTAAAGGAGAAACTTTTTGGGTATAAAATAAAGAAATTAACAACATAATCAAGAGATGACGATTTTGGGGTTTCTTAAAAAAATATCGTTATAAGAATAACACTGTTGGTCACATTAGTAGCCTAGGGTTTATAATATAAAATCAACCCAAATGTATTCACAAAATAAATGGGCAGCTGTTTCTTCAACAATACCACAACAAAATGAGCAAGTTTAATCAATATCAAGATATTTATCGATAGATGAATTAAACGTATCGTTCATATATTTTATGGTGTTGCGCTCGAGATAACGCGTCGTAGGTCACATGATAACGTCAACATGGCAGATGACCGGTTCGCATTCATACTCAACGAGATTTGGCTATAAAGTACCTACTCTTTTAGCACTCGATGAGTAAGTACTTATTGAAATTAAGTACCTACTCATTGAGTATGCGGTTTGGAATTCAGCCCTAGCCTTTATTGAGGATATCTATGGTTAACACTGCCGCAAAACATTGTTTGTTTGAGATTCCCAACCAGGCCAGCATAGCAACCACGCCTCAACCAATAAGGTTGGTCTATCTGTTGGTCTGACCAATGAAAGATGGGGGGAGTGTTTATAAATAAGAAGCCTGTAGGAAACTCCAGAAACTGAAAACTTCAAAACTGCAGGAATGTGTCTGTGCTCACTTTTAACTAACTCGGGAAGCTACAACAGTCGCTAAAACCTTCAACTGAATTGGTTCAGGGACAAAAAACAAACAAACAAAAGTCTGTTCCTGGTGGATTGCAGCCTGCCAGGTTTTTTTTATTAATTTATTTATTTTTTTATCATCTTGTGTACTTTCTAAGAAGTTTACATTTAAAATGTGTAGCGAGACAGCTAATCAGTTAAATCTGGGAACCTGGTGGTGTGTATGCTTCGAAAAAGCGGAGGCAATCTGTCGCTGAGGGACAAGTAATTGACTTCTGTTGTACCAGTGTCAGTGCAGCTGTGGTTAGTTTGAGTTTCTCAATCTCTCAGCCGACATTTTCCCAATGAACCCTAATGGCCTTCCTTCACGAGTGCCTGCTAGCCACCAGCCCCACAATGTTCGGCCGACTGCAAGCAATGATAGCAGATGATACAAGATCGGATTCGCCCAGAGGTAGAGATTGCTCTTTAAATAGAACTGTAGCTCTGCAAATCAAGTGTGGGGGCTTTGGCTTGTTCACTTGTAACTTTGTTTTTGGACCTTTTCTCGAACAAGAAAGGAGGCCCAGATTAAAGAACTCAAGCTAGCGGAAAAATAAATTACCGGTTGTCAGAGAAAGCTGGAAGCTCAGGTTTGAAAAGGGCTTTCGAACTCGGGTTGAGGGTTGTAATGTATTCCTTTTTGTGCTTTGATTCAGGTTGTTTGACTGGAAAACAGCTTTAATGATAATGCAACGCCTTTCAGTACAGAAAACAACAACTGCCTCCCTGTTAGCGTGCTAGCGTGATGGCTCCAAGCTTTTCAGCTGTGAACTTTTCATTGTTGTACTTTCAAATTAGTTTACTTTTAGTTAGCTTCACACTTTCTTGCAGTCTGGGCAGTTTCCAGTTGTGATCTTTCCTGTTTTCTAAGGTGAGAGTGTTTCAAGTGTTCAAGACTTGGGGCAACATATAGGCTGCATCTGAAATCGTATCCTTCCCTACTACATACAGTAGTAGATGAAAAACAGTATGTCGGAATTCAATAACTGAAAAATACCTGGAACACACAGGTAACACTTTACTTGAAGGGGTGTGCTTAAGACTGGCATGACACCTTCATAATCATGACATGACGCATGAATATGAAGGAGGTTTTATTCATGTTTATGACAGCTGTCATTTCAATTAAGACATTTTGAATGCAAATATAACATTGTTTGAGATATGACAACTTGACATAAACCAATACATCATAACCTGTCAGGTAATGACAACTTGGCATTACCAAGATAACATATGTTGTCATATGTCATAAACATGACATAGTAGATTAATTATCAAACTTGAGAAACCACTTAACTTTACGGGTTAACATTGCTGTGAGTGGATAACAGTTTTGCAGATTATAATGAGTTTCGACTCACCCGTCGATGCACTTGGGGGAAATTGTTGGGGGAAACATTCAATGTTGTAAAATGGCAACCGGAACGATTCGCCCATACATGTTCGACCCAGAGTCCGTGTGTTGCACAATTCCTGTCAGATCCAATATAGACGCCACAGCACCGTTCTTTACTCTTAATCGGTCTGCAAATCGTTTACAAAACAACCCTCAGTGAAATGATGCGAATAGACAGACGATGTTTTACCTCATCAGCTGGAACATCATTAAAAATAGTGCATGCTAATTTCCTTTTGGAATCCAGAGGAAGCTTATGCAGCGACTGTGTTCTTCCACAACCAGGCATTGCTCGCTCGGTATCTGGATCCGGTTTGTCATCACGAGGTAGGCATCTATGTTATTTAGCTATGCGTGTAATGCGCGAATCAGAGGGCGGGGCTAAACTGGCCGTGGTGAAGTAGGCGTTGATCTCCTTCTGCGGGGGGTGGTGTTTTATTGTCTTTGACGATAGTTCCCCACTTTGAAAAATGAGTCATTTGCTGGGGCTGGTGTCAATAAAAGCTTTTATCGGACTAACAAGGACGTTTTCAGTTCTGAAACTTACAGGATATTCTTATATTATGATGACCTCTTAGATGTCAAAAGCTCAAGGAAAATATGATTTCTCAGTTCATCACCCCTTTAACTCTGATTTGGTTTAAGATGAGTTTTAGTTTTCAGTTTGGGAAAACCCGGGCTCAGAGAACTGTGTGGTATGGTAACGTAGGGAGTATTTCTCAGGTTGTTTTCTCAGTTGTGACATCATCTGAGCGAGCGCTTCAATAATTTAGAGCAGCACTGCTGTCTCTGTTCTATCAGAGAGATATTTAGTGTTCTGGGTAAATAATTGATTCTGCTCCGACTGTTGCTGATCTCACGAGGGTGTGGATGTATACGTTTTTCATCTTCGCATGTACGTGTCATTCTTTTGCCATCTGATATGCTAGCTTTTTTAAAGGGGGGGTTGATTGCAATTTCACTTTTTTTTCCATTTTAAATAGTGTGTAATGTTGCTGCTGGTGCATGAACAGTATCTGCAAAGTTGCAGCGCTGAAAGTTCAGTGTAAGCAGAGATATCGTCTTTTAAAAATTAGGAAGTTGAATGCCTACAAAAACGACTCGATTGGGACTACAACGGGTTTTAGACGTCACCCATACATTTACATCAACCCTCCCTCCGGAATATGCAAAAAAGTGCATGGCCATATTTCTGCGTCTCGTCGAGTGTGTTATGTTCATCCAGCTGTCAGGTCTTCTGTGTTTCGAGCTTCCCACGGACGTTGTACTTCGTCAACAATGGATACAATTTATGTTTGATTATGTTCCTGAAAATTACAATCGTGATTTAGCTCTCGGTGCTGCACATTTTACGAAAGTCAGCTTCTAGAATCTCCACGAGTTCAACACCGGATTCAACAAGAAACTGATATTAAAACATGAAGCAGTTTCAACTTTTAAACCAGAGGCAGCAGTTGTTGGGCCACAACCTGTACATAGGCTAAGACTTAATCATTTTAAATGTATTCGCATGTATAATTTCAGACGTAATGTTTTTTTTCTCAAATACCAGCGCTGGCTTTATCGCCACTAGACTACTAGTTATGCTATTTTCAACACAGTCTCATGAAAATGCGTATCTATACCACGAATGTCATTTCTCGTGGCATTTACACGCCAAAAATGGGTTTTGCATGCATATGCTACACACTTTTTGCCGTATAATACGCACGAACTCCCCACCCGCTTCCCCCCTAAACCTACCCCAGGGTTTTTTAGTGCGTATCATATGCACGCGAAAAACGTGTACCTTATACACGCAAAAACTGTTTTTGGCATATAAATGGCACAAGAAATGACATTTGTGCTATAGATACGAACTTTCATGAGATCGGGCTCGCTATTTTGGGTCTACGACAAACGCGTACGAACATTTTGGACCTGAATTTTGTACTAATGTACTAATTTTGTAAATGTATTTTTCATGTATATATACTCTGACGTTATTTTTCGATTTGATCTAGAACCAACGCTGTTTGTTTATATAGTAGCCAGTTAGCGCGACGCTATTTTGTGTAAGACAAACGTGTATAAAGTAAAAAAAAAATATAGGCAAATTACCATTCAGAAACGTTTTGTAAGAGTCGTGTGTAGTGAGGTTCTGCTTGCCTCTCTTAATCGCTGCTTTCTGGGTCTGATTCACCCGTAAAGGTAATGGGCGTGAAGTATCCGGACAACGTGCACTGCAGTTTAGCCAATCACAACACACCGGCCCAAACTAACCAATCAGAGCCCACTGCCTGTTTCTGAGGGAGTGGTTTCATATACTCAGGAAGTCAACCGGTCGTTCAAATGACAGAGGAGAAAGCGGCTTACAATGAAGGTGAAATTTATGAAAAATAAGACTTTTTAAAAAAAGAATGTTATATTGCACCCCATAAACACAATCATGCGAAGAAAAAAAAGCAGTAAACCACCCCTTTAATGGAGCTAATAGGAATCGCACGATTTTTAGGCTCATCAGAATGCAGATATTTCTGCGTAAGTCATGAATTAAAAAGGTGCCATTTCTTAAATTCTGAATCTATCCAACCCCGATGCCCGATAAAGGATCACCGCATAGAGAGTCGAGTAAAAAACAGAACAAAAAAACAACGACAGCAAGAAAGGAGATAAGATGGTGCAGGGAATATATAAGAGAGCATGAACAAGAAGAAAAGTCCTCTCATTCTTTCCCTCTCCACCCCGACCCCCAGATGGGATTCAGTGGCTAAATTAACTGCGCTGTCTTTCTGCTTTTGTTTGGGCGACGGAACGCTCTCCGTGTCCAATCAGCCCGGCTCCGGAGTGCGTCATCTGGATTGATGTGGCTTTTCATTACGGCGTCTCCAGGTGTCAGTCCGACATTGACATGGAAACAGCGAAATGCTCTCTGCTCCTGAAAGCAGACACGACCCAATAATAGCCATGTGTAATAGAATGTTACTCTGCTTCTAATTTCCCCTGGCTGTCCTCTGGTAAAGCCATCAATACCAAAGTTTGGGTGTTAGAGATGTTTTCAGACAAAGTTTTCATTCAAGCATAAACAAATTGATGACAGAATGCTCTTAAAGGGCCGGATCCCGCCTTAACAGAAAACCCTTTTGGGTTAACTGTTCCTTTAAGTGAACAATTCCTTGTAATCCTGTGTATTTCGTTCTATATTTTCATGCAGGCCTCTTGTTGAAAGTAAATTTTCTCCACTGAATCCTAACCTGCAATCACTGCGAGGTTCACTCAGTGTCTTTAATGCTCTTTTATTTTGTTTTGTGATTTATTCACGGCACGCATTCCAAAAAGTGGCATTTCCCACATTTCTCTCGCCGCCCTCTCATTGCCTGTTTTCATTAAGATGCACCCGTCTCCATGGTGATTGTTGCCATGAAGGGCTTAAAGAAATCATTGGTAATCACACTGCAATCAGCAACGTTTGAATGAAAGGGATGAAATTCAAAGTGCATATTAAAGGAGGTATAAGGGAGTGGACGGAAAGCAATAAGCAGGCTCGAAATTATGCAGTTTTCTTTTCATCCCTGTGATCACACTTAAAAGTATTTACGCCCTTCAATGGGTGTATATAATTAACTTGTAAAGAAAACAAAAAAGGGCATGTTGGTTCTGTTCCTCTTAAAGTATTATAATCTGAAATTGTTATATAAATTCCTTAAAAAAAGAGCTTTGCATGACTTTGAAATGCACTACCAGTCAAATTATCTGATCTTTTCAGAGACTTTTACTTTTTAGTTTAACTTAGTTGTATGTTGTTTATTTTTTATGTTGTTTTGTTTTCTGGATTTTTTGTGTTTTTGTTGATTTTGTTTTGTTTTGCATTTTCTTTTGTTGTGATGTTTATATTTTTTTTAGGGCTGTCAAACGATTAATCGCGATTAATCACATCCAAAATAAAAGTTTGTGTTTACATAATATATGTGCACTGTGTATAATTATTTTATATATTTAAATACTCACACATGCTTGTATATATTTAAGTAATATTTTCATGTATATACTGTATATAGATTTATGTATAATTTATATTATATATAAATATAAATATTTTATATATAGATGATATTTTTTTCTTAATTATACATGCATGTGTGTGTATTTATACTGTATATATATATATATATATATATATATATATAATAATTATACACAGTGCACCCACTTATATTATGTAAACACAAACTTTTATTTTGGATCGGATTAATTGTGATTAATCGTTTGACAGCCCTAATTTTTTAAAAAGGATTTCTTTTCAAGAATTTAATTTGATTGCGGTTTTTTCTCTTCTTTATTATGATTTAAGAGCAGATGTATCACCCTGACATGTTCACTTCATTAAAAAATTGTGATTAATCGTGATTAATCGCATCCAAAATAAAAGTTTGGGTTTACATAATATATGCGGGTGCACTGTGTAAAATTATTTTGTATATATATAAATACACACACTTGCATGTATGTATATTTAAGAAAAAATATTATTTATATATAAAATATTTATATTTATGTATAATATAAATTATGTATAAATCTATAAACAGTATATACATGAAAATATTTCTTAAGTATATACAAGCATGTGTGTGTATATATATATATATATATATATATATTAGGGCTGTCAAAACGATTAATCGCGATTAATCGCATCCAAAATAAAAGTTTGTGTTTACATAATATATGTGGAGGCACTGTGTGTAATTATTTTAGATATATAAACACACACACATGCTTGTATATTTTTAAGAAATATTTTCATGTATATTCTGTATATAGATTTATATATCATTTATATTCTATATAAATATAAATATTTTATATACAAATAATATTTTTTTCTTAAATATACATGCATGTGTGTTTTTATATATACACAAAATAATTATACACAGTGCACCCACATACAGTATATTATGTAAACACAAACTTTTATTTTGGATGCGATTAATCGCAATTAATCGTTTGACAGCCCTAACAAAAATAAAATACAAAAAAAAAACATTTAAAATTTAGAAACTCAAGACTCATAATTAAAGTGGTGTATTCAAGTCATAGTGTAAGTTTATCCATTTCATTTATATATAAAAAAAAACAAGAAATCTAAAGAAATCTGCTTGTCTCCATCTCTTTTTAGATCGATGACATGCAGTGGCCCAACGGTGAGATGGAGATACCCAGCTCGGTCTGCAGTCTGCCCTGTAAAACGGGTCAGCGCAAGAAGATGGTGAAAGGCATGCCGTGCTGCTGGCACTGCGAGCCCTGCGACGGCTACCAGTACCAGTACGACGAGACTTCCTGCAAGCTGTGCTCGTACAACATGCGTCCCAACCCCAACCGAACGGCCTGCCAGCCCATCCCGATCGTCAAGCTGGAGTGGCATTCTCCCTGGTCCATCATTCCCGTCTTCCTGGCAATGCTCGGTATCATCGCCACCATCTTCGTCATGGCGACGTTCATCCGCTACAACGACACCCCGATCGTAAGAGCGTCCGGGAGGGAGCTTAGCTACGTTCTGCTGACCGGGATATTCCTGTGTTATATCATCACCTTTGTAATGATCGCCACGCCGGATGTGGCCGTTTGCTCCTTTAGACGGATCTTCCTTGGGTTGGGAATGTGTATCAGCTACGCCGCTCTGCTCACTAAGACCAATCGAATTTACCGGATCTTCGAGGAAGGGAAGAGGTCGGTGACTCCGCCTAAACTGATCAGCCCGACGTCCCAGTTAGCGATCACGTCTAGCCTCATCTCCTTTCAGCTCTTAGGGGTCCTCATATGGTTCGGAGTGGATCCCCCGAACACCATAGTCGATTACGACGAGCAGAAGACCATAAACCCCGACAAGGCCCGAGGGGTTCTCAAGTGTGACATTACAGACCTACAAATCATTTGCTCTCTAGGATACAGCATCTTGCTGATGGTAACATGTACGGTATATGCCATCAAGACGCGAGGCGTTCCGGAAAACTTCAACGAAGCCAAACCCATCGGCTTTACCATGTACACCACTTGCATCGTGTGGCTCGCCTTCATTCCCATTTTCTTTGGGACGGCGCAATCTGCAGAAAAGGTAAGGCTTGACTTCTACTTGTTTACAATGCGCATCAGTTTTTTTCGGTTTCAACTAGTACTTCCATTTTGCTTGTGTTTGTCGATATTTCACAGAGAAAATTCGTTCCTAACTCAAATGCATGTACTTTCTCTGTGGAAGAGAGAATGGAGAAAGTTTGAAGAATCTTCAGACAGTTTTTCCAGACAAGCTCCGGAACGATGGTCAAATCTTAACGTACATCGCTTCCATCAACACCTCTAAAGCTTCACAGTCGTTACGTTAACTCTTCATAGGTTCGACATTTCATTTGGCAATGTTTGGCGGGTTTTGTTTTCTATGCCTTGAATATTTGACGTTCGCGTTAGATTACTTGTGTGTAAGCAATGCTTCTATTCGCTCTTTCAGGGCTGTTTAACTCTACTTTTACACATACATTCACAAACTTCCCTAAGCCTTTCCTCCTGAATCCCTTCCACCATTTTGTAGTGTGTTCTACTTGGTCAAGTGGACAAGGAACGTTTATTTGAACAGACCCTCGACCGCTCGATTTTGACCAGTTCATAGACCAGAATCAAACATGATTATGATGTAAACAGCAACTTGCAGTCCTCGCACTTGATTTACCCACAAGTTATCAAGGGCTTAGTGTGTTCCATTTAAACCCATTACAAGGGTTCGCCAGTAGTGGGCGCTTGTGCAATGTAAGCAATGACGCACATCCGAGTGAACAAGACAGGAAAGGGCATAAAAAAGTGGAGTTAAACGCATCATAAGATGTGTAACAGCGCTCCCTAGCATATAACATTGAAAATACAGATTGCCAAGAAAACTTGTCAATTTAATTTGGCTTTTTATTTTAGTTGTAGTAGTTTTAATTCTTAAACTTAAACTTTCAGTTAGTCACCAATACAAAATGTTCAATTGTCATTAATGTTTAACTTTTTCATGTAGACTGAAAAAAAAATGGGTGTTGGAAACAATTTTCACTTAGAAATTGCTAGTAAATTTCACAAAGAATTAAAAAGAAATGGCTAGTAACACATCAAATAAAACCGAGGTTACGTTAGGTTACCGATTCATTTTAGTTAACAATGACAACAATGTTTAGTAGTAAACACTTTGTAGTAAGGGCGTGTGTCCACCAAAGCATTTTTCCATGTGTCTGGAGTATGTTTTCAATTGTTTTCAATGGGAGTGCCGCGTTTTTTAAAAACGCCATGTGTAACGTTTTTTTTTTTTTCTTTTTTTTTTCACGCTGATACGCTGAGCGCCCAGCGTTTTTTACAGGTTGCCGATAGTTGAAAAATTTTCAACTGTGGATAATACGCAGCCCTCACCACTGTCACTTTTTACCCACCCGTCCAATCACAGTGAAGGAGGGGCGGGACTAAACCATAAAGACCAACTGTCACAGCATTCTTTCTGTCCAACGACATCAACCAGCAGAGCTAACCGAACAACATTGATGAAAAATACATTTTTAGTATGAAACAAATTATCTGCGCAATCAGTTTTAAGTAAACTGTGCTGCGAATATTCTGTATCCTATCAACGAAACGTCTCAACGGAAAAAACGTTGAGCTGACAAAACGCTCTCAAGCACACAAAGCACGGCGTCTTCAGCAGAGCGTCTGGAGTTTTCAGTTGGCTAAAAACGCTTTGGTGGACACACGACATAAGTATTTGGAGTAAATATTTTTGATTTCTGATTTCATACAACAGTTCCCTCTGGTTCTCGAATCTGATTGGCTGAGAGCTTTTTCCATCCGTGTGATACTCCCCCAGTATCAGCACTCTGACTGTTTCACCTTTTGTATTTTGCAGTGACTGTCGTGGCGGTCGAGCAAATCCACCATATTTAAAAAAAAAATACTACTGTTGTTGTATCACAAAATGTAGTTTTAATAATTTTTTAGGCGAGAATGTAGTCATTTAGTTTAACCCCCTGGGGTCGACCATATCGCCCGCGATATAAGCACACTTTTTTCCTTATCAGTGCAAAAAGACTCAAATTACTCTGTTGATTTTTATCTTACATATAAGTGTTATACATCATTCGATCCTGTGAAGTGTGTATTTTTTTTGTGGAACCTCACAATAAAAACAAAGTGTTGTGTTTTTCGCCAAATAAACAATAATAAACATGATGCGCGTTCTGCGTTCTCTCTTTTAGTGAAGTCCATTCTAAAACGCGTCCGAAAAATACACTGTTACTCACTCAATACTTGTCACAGAGACTCGAGACATATGTCTTTTTAAAGCTTGTGTTCTCTTCTTTTAAATGAAGTAATTTATTAAAAAAATAAATATTTCCAGTTTATGTAATCCGTTTGAAACCAAGGAGAGGCACAGTTTTTTCGTTCTCAGTTCATTATCTTTAATTAGCTGAGACCGCCACGCCCCCAGCGCTTTTCACATGGTAAAATGGGAGATCTAATGTTATGCAAAGCATACGCCCACCGATCAGTGGCATAACAACACAAAGTTTTTGGCACGCTACTCCGCCGAAAAGGTCCTTCAGATGATTCTACACAGCGAGGAAGATTTCACCTTTTCCTCTGAGGAAGATTCCTGCAACTCGGACGACGAACGGCTGCATTTTGAAGAACGCGTTGACCCCGCCGAGGATTTCATTTCGGAGTAAGTTGTTTAGTGTTGTATAATTCATTTTCTGATCATATAGAGCTCATATGAATTTTCCGACTATTTTGAAAAGATTGCCTCACATCATTCGGGCATAGTATAGGCTACCTAGCCTACGCTTGTATATGTTTTGAATGTGATATAGCCTGTTACTCTCTAAACAAATTTGTTGGGCTATTATATTATCTAATACTATGCGTTATGTATTTTGTTAACAATTACATGTTTAGGTTATATAGCCTACTGATTACGTTAAATATGTTTCAGCCTCCGGTAAAATATGTGATCTCTAGCCTGTCTAAATACAATACATTTTTATATATAACTGTTCATAATGTATTTAGTTTGCTAATAACTGCTTATGTTAATGTGTTTGAGAGAAATATATTTCAGGCTCCGGTAATTAGGTCTAAATACAATATATCTTGGCCTATAATTGTTCAGCTTTGGTTACCCTAGACATCATGCGTAAATAACTTAGGCGTGCCTTATGCACAGATGTTTGTGAATACAGGTGTAAATGTTTGAAATGCGTTCGCAAACGGGCCATCCACTAAATGCGTGCATCAGCAGCCTACTCGCGGTGACGCGACGCGTCGGCCCATTAATATTTCTCCGTCCCATATGGCCCATCAACAGATATAAATGTTCGGTTAGCCTATGACACTATCATGGCCTCGTGAATACAGGTGTAAATGTTTGAAATGTAGTGATGTGTCATTCACGAACTATCCGTTCATTGAGTAGGCTATTTCATGTATGGCCCATCTATAGATATTTCGCCTTTTTGTGTTTACAGAATAATAATGTAAAAGTTGTATTTTGTTTACTTTTAATAATGTAAAAGTTCCCATTCTTGAGTGAAACTACAAAAAACTTATTTTTTTTATCCATACCCATTATTTTTCCATCAGTTTACTTTGGATAATGCTAACAGTTTATTTTATTTTAATTTCTCAGGAATGTCTCAGCATCCCGTTCTCCTTCGCCAGCACCACGCAGAGGGACACGCAGGTGTCGTTCAGTTCTCGGTGCGATGGACAATTTCTACACAAGCCCAAAGCTCCTAAAAGACTTGTTTGCAATGAAGTTTGGTGCATGTGGGACTTACAGGGACAACAGGAAGGACTGCCCTAAGAATGCAGCTAATTCACTCTCTAAAAAATCTGCCAGAGGAGAGGATCCATCAGGTGGATTCGGGATGGACCTCTTGTTTTTGTGAAGTGGATGGACACTCGAGAGGTATCTGTCTGTTCTACCATCCATCCTGCTTATACGGGAGACACTGTGCAGAGGAGGGTGAAAACACAAGATACATGGAGGACAAAGACATTTCCATGTCCTGCACCTGTGACTGCATACAATCAGAACATGGGCGGTGTTGACCTGTCTGATCAGCTGTTACAGTACTACACTGCACAACACAAAACAATGAAGTGGTACAGAAAGATTTTTCTACACTTCTTGGGCATTGTTTCCACCAACTCTTTCATTGTGCACAAAGAGCTACATGGTAACATGTCACATAAAGAGTTTATGGAGTAACTGATCACAGAGCTCTGTGGTGTGTCACAGAAAACTGCACCAAAACGGACCAATAGTGACCATGTACCAGTTCCAGGAGCTGAGCTGACATCAGATGAAAGGAATGTTGCCACACTTGGTCGCCGGACATGTGTTCATTGCAAAGCAGTGCGTGGTAAAACGCAATTAACACCATGGAAATGCCAGGCATGTGATGTTCACTTATGTCTTCAGTTGAAAAGGAACTGTTTTCAAGAGTGGCATAAAGATGTGTGACTGTGTTACTCTTAATTTATTATTATTATTATTATTATTTTTTTAAATATTAAAAATAGGAATGTGTCCAAACTTTTTAACTGTACTATGTTTATGTATGTAGCACTCTGGTCTTGTGAGGCACAATATTTAGTTCCTCCACATGGAGGAATTACAATAAAACAGAAAACATAACCTTTGAATCTCCTCTCATTCTTAGTTCAGGCTGCCTCACAGCAGCTTGATGGGCCATTAGCCGCTGGGGGAGTGTCTTTTGTCTCCCCTGGTGTAAATCTCACTTAATATTCATGGCCATTGACACTCCCACGCATACAGCAGTGCTGACACAAAAACTGACTTGCAATATTTAAATTGTTATATTGTGGTTTGTGAAAGTGTGGTCAGAATGATTTTCACATCATTTTGTAGTAAAAATTCTAGCCTACAAGAATAGTGAGTCAAAAGTCTTGTGAACAACTGTTCAGTATTTGTTAAATGGCCTTATTGCAGTGACAATTTTTTTTCCTAAAACTAACTTACCACGCATAATATTTTTTTTCTATAAAATGCAAACATGTACATCTATTTTGCTCATGTATTATTGTAGCAGTGTTTGTGCTGAATATAGCATAATTATATGTTGGCCAATGGTATGTTGTAAGTAGCTGAAATAAGCAAAAATGTCAGGGCATGTCAAAACTTCTCAAGGGCCCCAAACACACCTCAGACCCCAGGGGGTTAATGTAAAACAAGTGATTCAAGTGATGAAGACATGGATGTGGTAAAGGAGTTTTGGCCAGGCACCAAATAAAATTCCAAAAGGGAGTTCTGTCAGCCAATAGAATTGGTTTCCTTGGGGGATTGAATCTTGCACAATAACGTGAAGGTAAAATGAACTGAAGCACCATTAATGTAGATCTTTTACTGGTAGGCATTTTTTTCTTTGTAAAAATCTGATTTGCATCTTTTTAGTCAAGGCAATTGAAAGCATATTGGTGTGTGGATGTCACCCCTTCTTTCATTTAGTTTTGGCCATTTTCTGGGGCGTGAATGTTTTACTCTCTATAATTCCCTTCAAGGCAGCTAAGAGTCTAACCCGGCGCATGCATGGTTTTCCACTCAATTTCAAATCCATTTGCAGGCTGATGTTGCCGTAATGGCTCTATTTTGTAATACCTGTTTGCAAGCTGCAGGCAATCTAGACTCTGGCTTTTGTACCTCTAAGATCATCCATTTTTCATCCCTTCCCGAAGAAATGAAAAATTATATTTCATCACAGGGAGAGCGCTGCCATCTCGGGGAACAGAAGGGCAAAGAGGTATTAATAGCATAGTTAAGGATCAGAATCAATGTCCCACAACAATCTTTTAAAATACTTTTGTATAGCATAAGGACATTTGCTCATTATCTGCATATGAGACGGACGGCTCAGCATTTTTCTCCTCAGTGCTGGGACTGAAAAGCAATTACCGAAATAATAGAGCCAGCTGATTTGAGCCTGTAACAACGTCAGATATGATGACGGGCTCTGACACCAAAACATTCCTTTTTGTTAGAACCTTTTAATTACGTTTCCAAGAAGACAGGGAATGCTGCTTTATGCCTTGATACACCTGCTATAGAGCGCAACAGTTCTGGAAGTCCCATTCATTTTTTTTCCACAGAGGAAATTGGTTTTAATAGTAAGAGTGAGTGAGTCAGTCAGTCAGTCAGTCAGTGAGCGAGTCAGTGAGTGAGTGAGTAGAATGAGTGAGTTAGTGAGTGAGTAGAATGAGTTGGTAGATTGAGTGGGTTGAATGAGTGAGTAGAATGAGTGAGCCCGACGTCCCAGTTAGCGATCACATCTAGCTTCATCTCCTTCCAGCTCTTAGTTGATCCTCCGAACACCATAGTCGATTACGACGACCAGAAGACCATAAACCCCATATACCACAAGACCCACTCAAAGAACTCACTCACTCACTCACTCATTCGGCTACAGAGAGCAACAGTGACTGCATGGCCTTGCTTTCAGCCGTGTTTTTCTCATTCATTTTCTGTAAAATCACAAATTATTCCAACTCATTCTACTCACTCACTAACTCACTCACTCATTCTACTCACTCATTAACTAACTCACTCATTTCACTCACTCACTCACTCACTCTACTCAATCACAAACTCATTCTACTCACTCACTCACTCATTCTACTCAACCACAAACTCATTCTACTCACTCATTAACTAACTCACTCATTTTACTCACACGCACTCATTCTACTCAATCACAAATTCATACTACTCTTTCTACTCATACTACTCACTCTTTCTACCCACTCTTGAGTAGAAAGAGTGAGTAGAAAGAGTAGTATGAGTAAGTGAGTGAGTTAGTGAGTGAGTAGAATAAGTGGGTAGATTGAGTGGATATGAGTAAGTAGATTGAGTGAGTTAGTGAGTAGAAAGAGTGAGTAAAAAGAGTGGGTATAATTAGTGAGTAGAATGAGTGAGTAGTATGAGTTTGTGATTGAGTAGAATGAGTTTGTGATTGAGTAGAATGAGTGAGTGAGTGAGTGAGTGAGTGAGTGAGTGAGTGAGAGTAAAATGAGTGAGTTAGTTAATGAGTGAGTAGAATGAGTTTGTGGTTGAGTAGAATGAGTGAGTGAGTGAGTGAGTGAGTGAGTGAGTGAGTGAGTGAGTGAGTGAGTGAGAGTAAAATGAGTGAGTTAGTTAATGAGTGAGTAGAATGAGTTTGTGGTTGAGTAGAATGAGTGAGTGAGTGAGTGAGTGAGAGTAAAATGAGTGAGTTAGTTAATGAGTGAGTAGAATGAGTTTGTGGTTGAGTAGAATGAGTGAGTGAGTGAGTTAGTGAGTGAGTTGAATGAGTGAGTTAAAAGAGTGGGTAGAATGAGTGAGTAGAATGAGTGGGTAGAAACAGTGAGTAGAATGAGTGGGTAGAATGAGTTTGTGGTTGAGTAGAATGAGTGAGTTAGTGAGTGAGTAGAATAAGTGGGTAGAATGAGTGAGTTAGTTATTAGAATGAGTGAGTAGAATTAGTGAGTAGAATGAGTGAGTTAGTGAATGAGTAAAATAAGTAAGTAGACTGAGTGAGTGAGACAGTGAGTGAGTAGAATGAGTTTGTGATTGAGTAGAATGAGTGAGTTAGTGAGTGATTTGAATGAGTGAGTAGTATGAGTGAGTGAGTGAGTGAGTAAAATGAGTGAGTTAGTTAATGAGTGAGTAGAATGAGTTTGTGATTGAGTAGAATGAGTGAGTGAGTGAGTAGAATGAGTGAGTGTGAGCAAAATGAGTGAGTTAGTTAATGAGTGAGTAGAATGAGTTTGTGGTTGAGTAGAGTGAGTGAGTGAAATGAGTGAGTTAGTTAATGAGTGAGTAGAATGAGTAAGTGGAATGAGTTTGTGGTTGAGTAGAGTGAGTGAGTGAGTGAAATGAGTGAGTTAGTTAATGAGTGAGTAGAATGAGTAAGTGGAATGAGTTTGTGAGTGAGTAGATTGAGTGGGTATAATTTGTGATTTTACAGAAAATGAATGAGAAAAACACGGCTGAAAGCAAGGCCACGCAGTCACTGTTGCTCTCTGTAGCTGAATCAAATGCTCTTTGTCGCCGTATCACTGAACCAATTCACCCCATTTCTCTTGATCACTTAATTCACAAGCCTCATTATGCTTAACCCCACAAGAGGACGCGGCTTTTCAAATGCAAATGAGTCTGGAATCTGTGAGAGACGGAAAATAGCTGTGGATTCCCATGACTATTACCTGAACCTGGTCAGGGGACACAGGAGATGATGTACAATCCTGAGAGGCGAGCGGCGGGCTCATTAGAGGAGAAACAGGCTCATCTGCAGGCCTGACGTCAGCGGGCCGTCCCAGCTGAGAGGAGCTGTGACACGCTGGCCTTTGCTGCTTGTCATTACTTACCTGGCTAGAGTCGTGCGGAATACAAATGAAGCTCTTCCGCTGTGGCAGAGACGCGGGTGCTGTGAAGTGTGTGTTTGTGTGTGTGTATAGGCGCGTGTGAATGCGGGAAGAGCCGAGTTTCAGGCACAAAGCGAACGGGTTTTTTGTGTGTAAGCAAGTCTTCCCAGATCTCACCTAAATGAAAATAATGTCTTGACTCTGCATGCGTGTGCAGACGATGTGTTCGCTGTAGTAGTAAAAGTAAGGCAGTTAGGATTTTTTTTCAAGCCTGTTTTCATCTTAAGAACTAGAGAAATATACTATATATATATAGGCAGTTTGTGTGTGTGTGTTTACCGTCAGCAGTATCACGCCTCTCGAACGTGCCATCACTGTGTGTTTTTCTGCTTTCTCTGTGAGTGATAGGTTTGCTTTCTGCACACATCGCAAAAAAAAAAAGAAAAAGGTCTCAGCTCAAGGCTTATCTATTACATATGGCGAATTCACACCACAGTAATCTTTAAAAGATATCTAGCGTGGGCAAAATGATCTTATTGAGCAGGGTGGAACCGCAGATGAATTGGTCACATGGAATCTGCTGTGGTGTTATGGTTTATTATGATGGATTACAGTAAGACTTCATTTTGGACCGTTGAAACTGAAAATCGCAGTGAATCACATGAAGAAATATGAGAAAATTCAGTTAATTCATAAAATGAGGATTATTTAAGGACTATTTGAGGTTCCTGATAAGAGTGATATTTTTAATGAGAATTGAGCACGTTTCTCTCATTACTGTAATACAGTTGTAGTGTTAATCCACTGATGGCGAGTCGAGGATGAAAACCTAAGTGCAGTTTAACTGAAAAATGATTCAAACATGACATAAACCGGAGACTTCAACTTGACTTGAACGGAAAACTCACCGACAGCGGGTTACAAAGACAACAACAAAGCCAGACAATTGACTATAGCAGTGCACCGTGACGGCTATATGCTCAGGATCTAATGACGTTACAAGACATGTTTGACAGCAATCAAACAATAAACCAGAGCAAACACATAAAGCAAAGGAAGCACATGACAAGATTACATGAGGGACAAGGGAATAACATGACATGACAAGAAACATATCCTTCTAATCTAAATAATGGATAATAATATCCTAAATAATATCCTTCATGAATATACTTCAAAATAAAAGACAGGAACATATACCCGACAACAATGACAAAAATACTATATTTATCAGTCTGTTGTCATTGGTCTACTCTGCTCTGATTGGTCAAATGACCCAGTCTGTTTTGATTGGTCTACTCTGCTCTGATTGGTCAGATGGCTCAGTCTGTTGGATTGGTTTTCTCTGCTCTGATTGGTCAGATGACCCAGTCTGTTTTGATTGGTCTACTCTGCTCTGATTGGTCTGATGGCTCTGTCTGTTGGATTGGTTTTCTCTGCTCTGATTGGTCAGATGGCCCAGTCTGTTGTGATTGGTCTACTCTGCTCTGATTGGTCAGATGACCCAGTCTGTTGTGATTGGTCTACTCTGCTCTGATTGGTCCGGTGACCCAGTCTGTTGTGATTGGTATACTCTGCTCTGATTGGTCAGATGGCCCAGTCTGTTGTGATTGGTTTTCTCTGCTCTGATTGGTCAGATGGTCCAAGCCTGTTGTGATTTGTCTACTCTTTTCTGATTGGTCCAGTGGCTCAGTCTGTTGTGATTGGTCTACTCTGCTCTGATTGGTCAGATGGCCCAGTCTGTTGTGACTGGTGATTGGTCCGATGAACCAGTTTGTTGTGATTGGTCTACTCTGCTCTGATTGGTCAGATGGCCCAGTCTGTTGTGACTGGTGATTGGTCCGATGAACCAGTCTGTTGTGATTGGTCCACTCTGCTCTGATTGGTCAGATGGACCAGTCTGTTGTGATGGGTCTACTCTGTTGTGATTGGTCAGATGGCCCAGTCTGTTGTGATTGGTCTACTCTGCTCTGATTAGTCAGATGGACCAGTCTGTTGTGATTGGTCTACTCTGCTCTGATTGGTCAGATGGACCAGTCTGTTGTGATTGGTCTACTCTGCTCTGATTGTAAAATATGAATATATAAAAATATGTTCTTTTTTCCTGGCTGTTGACAGTATTTTCTATAAAAAAGCTAATAAAAGGTGATTAGAGATCCAAAACCTTTCACTCAAAATATATTTGGCTTTATCCAATGTTCAGATTTATGTTTCTGGAAATTCATGCATTTTTGTGCATATTTATTTAGATAATGTTATATGCAACATAACATTTCAGAAAACCTTTAATATAACACAATTCTCTTAATGCACTGGGATTTAATCACCAGGGTCAGTTATGGTGGTATCTCTTAGTTAACATCTTACCCTATTCTCCTGTGGTGTCTTGTCTTAATACAACATGTAATATTTAATTTAATTACCTCAATATTATCACAATACAAAAAAAAATAAAAATAAAATATGATTACATCTTTTTTCTACTATGAATGAAAACTGTCCAGTGTAAGTCACTCTACCTTCATCCCTGTGAATCAGTAACAAAAAAAAAAAAAAAATCTCTGAAGAAAACTCTTCCAAGTCATCTTCAAATAAGCCCTGACTTTTTTTTTTCCATTGAAAATCCTCCCTTCAAGTCACAAAGGCTTTGACTGTTTTGAAGCCGAGCAGCTTTTTGTGCAGTCTGTTGATTTTATGCTAACATCTGTAATGCTGTAGGCCTTTCCTTCTTGGATATAAGGTCTGAAAAGTGAGAGAAGCATGTGGCATAACACGTCTCATATCGGCATTGTTAATGTCATCAAGAAAATTACTGACAACAAAAGTTATAAATTCAAACATACCGCTGAGACAACAATGCATTAGTAATGTGTTCTGGTCTGGAAGATGAAAAATGAATAAAGAATCGATTCTAAATCACATCTTGCAGTAAAAGCATGTTAAGAAGGCGGAATTTATTATTTTTTTATATGTGTAATAAACTGCTGGGGTCAAGTGAAGCACACAAGACTTGATTCAATTCCTAAAGATATCTACTTGTGCAATTTTCAGTTCCATATTGGAGTGTGAAGTTTCGGTCATTTGTAGTGGACTTGAGTACCATATGGATGAATATTCAATGATGAAGAGAGCCATCTCATGAATATTCCATAAGGTTGCTTTTTTTTTTTTTTTTTTTTTTTGCTCCATTGAAATATCTTTGGGCACTGCAATTTGCCATAGAAAGCATCAGTTAATGCTGATCGAGACTGACAGTGGGTGTTTCCTTGATGATTTGCTGCAATATGCAAAGTAAGGAGCCAAGGTCTGGAAGGGCAAATCGAAACCCAACCTCAAAATAAAAATGGCCAACACGTCTACCAAAACATCCACCTCCATGTTTCTTTCATAACGAATGCTTTCTACAAATGCAGTCCGCGATGCAAATGAACAAATAATTGGCTTTACCTTCAGAAATTTTGATTTACAATCTCAAAAGGTCAAGGTGGGTATATATATATATATATATATATATATATATATATATATATATATATATAAAGTAAAAATTAAATATAAATAAATATGTAAAATTGAAATAAATAAATAGGTAGCAGTTTCGACTTTAGCCATATATATATATATATATAAAAGTAAAAATTAAATACAAATAAATATGTAAAATTGAAATAAATAAATAGGTAGTAGCAGTTTCGATTTTAGCCACATTATATATATATATATATATATATAAAAAAGTAAAAATTAAATACAAATAAATATGTAAAATTGAAATAAATAAATAGGTAGCAGTTTCGATTTTAGCCATATATATATATATATATATATATATATATAAAAGTAAAAATTAAATACAAATAAATATGTAAAATTGAAATAAATAAATAGGTAGTAGCAGTTTCGATTTTAGCCACATTATATATATATATATATATATATATAAAAGTAAAAATTAAATACAAATAAATATGTAAAATTGAAATAAATAAATAGGTAGCAGTTTCGATTTTAGCCATATATATATATATATATATATATTAATCGTGTTTCTATTTTTCAAAACTTAAAGAAAATATATTTATTAGGTAACAGGACTGAATGAGTGGGTGTGTTTGAAACTAACTACTTCAAATTGTCTAATATCTTTTTATTCTAATCTGTTATTGAAGAATGATGAAATTAATGGCAGTTTCCCTAGTCATTCAAATGATTTTTCTTCACCTCAGTCGCTGGGGTAAGACAAGGTTGGTGTTTTATAGATCACCCCATCTTGATATGTCACCCTCTGGGGAAGCCCTTGAGCATCTGTCAGACCCAGAGCGCGTGTGAATCCGAACAGCACACTGTGTTACGGTTAAAATGTGACCCAGTGGTCAGATTACAGCTGTGTTCTGCCTGATGTAGCATCACTGTTTATTAACCCTCTTGCTTTCTCCTCCCGCCCTTGTTTTCTCCATGACACTGTGTGCCCAGATGCTTTTTACATGAGACTAATAGGCAGGCTATATTTGACCAGACCATTAATCATAGCGGCGGCTAGGGATACTGTCAATGGGTCCTAGGCTCTAAATGGTAAATTATCTTATCTCTCCACTGGCTAACCAAACAGAAGGGATATTTATAGACGCTCTGTTGGACAGGTATGATGTTTTACATAACCCAATGAAACCGGCTGTCTGTGATTTATTTTTAAAAGGTTAATATATAAATATAAAAGCTAGAGCGCCGTGACGTACATCTGTTAGACGGGAATTGCACTTGGTTATATTCGATATAGACTTCAGCTGTATACATATAAATATGCATGTACCATATATATATATATATATATATATATATATATATATATATATACACACACATAATGTAGCATAAGATTTTCTGCGCTTACAATGGGATTGAAAGGGTTCAAATTAAATTTGTAAACGTGACATTTCAATAGAATAGTCAAAATATGTTACAATATTTGTGTGTGGAAAATTTAGCTTACTAACATTTCTGTAATTATGCAACTAATAAAACATAAATGATAATCTTAATAACTGTTTTTTTCTTTCCTCCCATAAATTACGTTATGCCAAAACAAGCTGCAACAAGCAATTCTGAAAACTTTATTCTTGTAGGATAATGTGTACTAGTCAATCGTTCACAATAGCAGCAGGAACGTGGATTAAGAAAGTAAGTCGTTTTATTTTCATGTTCATTTTAAACAATACTTTTGGTTCATTGCCAATTACGGTTAGAAAACCGTAATTGTGCTATAATGAGACTGAATTGAACACCTCTCTGCTTCTCAAATTATCCAGACTTGGCAAGTACACAATAATCATGCTCATTTTGGTACACCAGACACCAAGGCTTCCAAAAAATATATAAATAAATACACTTGTGTCATTACTGAGGTTGTGGTTTCCCTCTCGACGTGAGCAGAATGAATCGGTCTGGGTGCAACATAATGACTTAAGAAAAGCAAATTCCATCTGTGACTACGTGTTACGATGTTATGTACACTCTAAAAAATGCTGGGTTGTTTCAACCCAAATTTGGGTCAAATATGGACAAACCCAAATGTTGGGTTAAAAAATGCGGTAACACTTTATTTCGATAGTCCACTTTAGACATTTCACTCACTATAAGTAACTTTTCAACTACATGTCAACTGTCATTAGAGTATTAGTAGACTGTCAGCTTAATAACTGTTAACACTTTATTTTGTTGGTCCCCCAACAGATATTCAACTGACTATAAGTAACTTGGCGACTACAAGTAAACTTATTCTACTAACCCAAAGCCTAACACATAACCTACTACAATATATAAGTCTACTATAATATACTAATACTCTAATGACAGTTAGTTGGCATGTAGTTGAAAAGTTACTTATAATTAGTTGAACGTCTAAAGTGACTATTGAAATAAAAATGCAATAAAAAAAATGTACAGTTGAATGTGAAAGTTGAAGTTGGGTTAACATTTTAAATTACATTTTGAACCCAACATTTGGGGTTGTCCATATTTGAGCCAAATTTGGGTTGAAACAACCCAGCATTTTTTAGAGTGTAGCTCAGAGAGCGAATGCAATGAACATCCTGTAAACAGTCCATTAAGGGCTGAGCGTCCACTTAAATTACAGTTGTATCGGCGAGTGAGTGTTAGCTATGCTTCAGGTAGTCAGTAGTATTAGTTTATAGTGCTTTGAGCAGCGTCATCTGAAATGGCACATTTGCATGTATAAAAATGTCGCGTGCATGACATGAAACTGTGCCTCTTTTGTCAGAATGGTGAAGCTTTTAATCAGCGGTACAGAGACTCTAATTTGTGGTTGATAATTGCAGCCTGTTAGAAGTTGAGTGTCATTTGTATCACAGTGACAATGAGCCAAGTCCAGTTGTTTACAAAGTGTTTCAAAAAGCACAAAGTGCTCCAGACTTGTATTTTCTTGTTTTTATGTAGCAGCCTGTTTGTTTGTTTGTTAGTTTGTTTGTTTGTTTGTTTATATTCATTCTTCAACTTCAGACACTTGTAAATCTATATGGATGGATGGATTGATTCATTGATTGATTCATTGATTGGTTTTGTGTGTTTGCTTGTCTTGCTGAATGTTTTATTCTTCAAATTCAGACACTTAGTATGTCCCGATAGATGGATTAAATGGATGGATGGATGAATGAATGGATGGATTAATGAATGGGTGGATTGGAGGGATGGATGAATGAATTGGTGGATTGGATGGTTGGATTTTATGGATGATAGATGGATGAATGAATGGGTGGATTGTATGGAATGGATGGATAGATTGGATGGATGAATGAATGGGTGGATTGGATGGTTGGATTTTATGGATGATAGATGGATGAATGAATAGGTGGATTGTATGGAATGGATGGATGGATTGGATGGAATGGATGGATGGATTGGATGGATGATGGATGGATGGATGAATGGGTGGATTGATTGTAATGGATGGATGGATTGGCTGGGTTGGATGTATGGATGAATGGATGGGTGGATTGGATGGATGGATGATGGAGGGATAAATGAATGAATGGGTGGATTGGATGATGGATGGATGAATGAATATGTGGATTGTATGGAATAGATGGATGGATTGGATGAATGGATTGGATGGATGATGGATGAATGAATGGGTGGATTGTGTGGGATGGATGATTGGTTGGATTGGATATATGGATGTATAGATGAATAGATGGGTGGATTGGATGGATGGATTGGATGGATGAATGGATGGGTAGATTGGATGTATGATGAATGGATGAATGAGTGGGTGGCTTGTATGGAATAGATGGATGGATTGGATGGATGATGGATGGATGGATGGATGGATGAATGAATGAATGGATGAATGAATGGGTGGATTGTGTGGAATGGATGTATGGATGAATGGATGGATGGATTGGATGGATGGATGGATGAATGGATGGATGGATGGATGATGGATGGATGGATGAATGAATGGGTGGATTGGATGGAATAGATGGATGGATTTGGATGGATGGATTGGATGGAATGGATGGATTGATTGGATTGGATTGTTTTACCCTAGTCCCAGATCTTAAGTTTCACTCTAAAACTATAAAAATACCCATAAAAATATGAATTTCAATGTTTAAAACTATTATGATCTAAACAAAGAATGAAAAAAAATAATTTAGATTTTTTTCCCTCAAAAAAATAATAATTCAAACAATAAAAATGTATAGTTTCAATTACATCAAACAAGTTTTCCCAAATAATACTTTTGCAACATTGAGATGAAATGAGCCATGTGTGTAAAGAAAAAAAATCAAATGTAATATATATATATATATATATATATATATACTGCATATAATAGTGTGTTACAAAATAACATTTCGTTTAACTTAAATATGTTACTTGCTTGCTGTTTCTTTGTAATTATTTGTGAATTCTACTAGCAAAAAATACTAGCTATGAAATAAGCCTTATTCGTACAGTCAGCCATTTTAATCCCCAAAATGTCTTTTCCAGCATAAAATGCAATCAAACAAAAAAACAACGTTTGAGATTGCAGAAAAAGATGGCAGAATTCTCCTGAAAACTGTCTAGTTGGCGTCACCATCTGGCTCTTAAAATCTTCTCCCTGCATTTCGTAAAATGCATTGTTACCCCTGCCTTGCGTGAAGAACGTCTTATATGTAAACAATCTGTCTTGTTTGCGAGCCGGCGTCTGCAGGCAAGCAGTGAAGCTAAGCAGCTAAGTTTAATGGGGCGTCCCTCAGGGCTCCGTGTCTGTCACTTTACACTTTTTGAGTGTGCGGTAATGGCAGTCTCACACTTTCCCTTACTAAAAAAAACGACTAAAAGCTCACCACTACAACCTTTGTGAGTGGTTTGTGTGGCAGAATCTGTTCTTAAGGGGTTTGCCGTGGCAGTACAAAACTCTTTGACATTGCTGTAGAAGAGGGATCCTCGTCAATCTCGCTATTTTATATGACTGTCTCCATGGCAACAGCATGAAGGGCGGGAGTGGGGGGGGGGGGAGTAAGGAAATTTATGAATGTTTGATATTTACTGAAGGTTTGATGGTGGACTGAAAAGTATTACATGAAATCGAGGAGCAGTTCAGGGGAAATGAGTCTGAAACAGTATTGCATTTGAATTGTTTACTTACCATCATTGAATAGATGGATGTGATGCCCTAAAAAAAGATTTCAGCCTCTCCATGTTCCCATTTACTTTCAGTTTTTTGAAAACAGAACTCTTTGACTCTCTGGAAAACGGAGAGAGGACCTTAGAGAGCGTCTCCGCTGGAGTGTGACCCAAATTCATTAGCCGCACGTTGCCTCCATTAGCTTCCCTCGCTCGCGAGCATGTTTAAAGCAGGAGCCGTTCAAGCCCGACTATTCGGAAATTTGCATGAACGTACAACATGTTAAGAAAGCTGCTATCAGCAATTTTTTTTCTGCAGCTAAATACTGAATACTTTTTTTTCCCAGGGTATTTGTTTTGAACACTGTAGCTCAACTGCTAATATGCTAGCGGTAGCAAGGTTTGATTCCAATACTTTAGGAAACGATGTGTAAATGAAAATCTCAGTGGTTGAGGAGCAACTAGCTTAAAGTAACAATGCAAAATAGCTTAGCTCGGGGGTTTTTCCTCTAACTACTTTTACGACAAATTGTGCTGTAGTGCAAAAACACTCCACATTGAACTGAGGCAATAATAACACACTCGTCTTAAAGGCGTAGTTCACTTTTAAAAAAAACCTTTTGTTGATAATTTACTCACCCACGTCATCCAAGATGTCCATGTCTTTCTTTCTTCAGTCGAAAAGAAATGAAGGTTTTTGATGAGAACATTCCAGGATTTTTCTCCATATAATGGACTTCAATGGAAACCAAACGGTTCAAGGTCCAAAAGACAGTTTCAGTGCAAACTGCAAACTGTTTAAAGGGCCTTAAAGGACAAGTTCGGTCTTTTACAATTAAAGCCCTGTTTTAAGATCGTCCCTGATGAAATAGAATAGTTAAGATTGTTTTTGAGACAAATGCTCCTGTCACGAGAATTTTTAAATTCTGTATTAGTACCCCCCCACCTTTATAATGAAAGCATAGGTGCACTCGAACAATCATTCATAAAAATGCATAAAACTTTAGTTTACAAAGACGTGAAACTCACCGAGTGGTCTGGGGTGTTCACTGATATGCCCACACAAAAATCGCTGCAAAAGATGCTTTCCAACAGGTTTTATCGTAGTTTATGTCCAAGTCCATGTTACTTCCTATTTTCGGTTGAAGTCCACAATAGTCAATTGTCGAGTTCACATGCGCGATCCTTAGTTATCTAGTTACCAATGATCGCGCATGTGAACTCGACAATTGACTATTGTGGACTTCAACCGAAAATAGGAAGTAACATGGACTTGGACATAAACTACGATAAAACCTGTTGGAAAGCATCTTTTGCAGCGATTTTTGTGTGGGCATATCAGTGAACACCCCAGACCACTCGGTGAGTTTCACGTCTTTGTAAACTAAAGTTTTATGCATTTTTATGAATGATTGTTCGAGTGCACCTATGCTTTCATTATAAAGGTGGGGGGGTACTAATACAGAATTTAAAAATTCTCGTGACAGGAGCATTTGTCTCAAAAACAATCTTAACTATTCTATTTCATCAGGGTCGATCTTAAAACAGGGCTTTAATTGTAAAAGACCGAACTTGTCCTTTAAACGATTCCAGGCGATGAATAAGAGTCTTATCAAGCGAAATGATCGTTCATTAAAAAAAAAAAAAGTTTAACAAAGTTTAAGTTTTATAACCTCAAATGGTCGCCTTGCTCTGATAGGGTTAGGGTGTGATTTGCGTTTGTGACTCTCCTGTTCGAACTCGTTCAGCAAAATGAACAAATCTTTTCCTGAGTCAACTCATTCATTTCGCTCGTTGAATGAACCAAATGACACAAAAAAAGATTTGTTCATTTTCATGAACGAGTTCGAACAGGAGAGTCACGAACTCGCATCACAGAACAGAGAGCATGGCGACCATTTGCGCTTATAAAACTTAAACTTTATTTATTTATTTATTTTTTTAAATGAGCGATCGTTTCGCTTGATAAGACCCTTATTCGTCATCTAAAATCGTTTAAAGCCCTTTGAACAGTTTGCACTGAAACTATCTTTTGGACCTTGACCCGTTTGGTTTCCATTGAAATCCATTATATGGAGAAAAATCCTGGAATGTTTTCATCAAAAACCTTCATTTCTTTTCGACTGAAGAAAGAATGACATGGACATCTTGGATGACATGGGGGTGAGTAAATTATCAGCAAAAGTTTATTTATTTATTTATTTTTATTTATTTTTTAAGTGAACTACTCCTTTAAGTATCCACGTTGGTCCAGTTGATGAACAATAAAAACATTGACAGCCAATCAGAATCCATCCCGCTTGCCCTATAATAATATAAATCATTATTACAACATTTTTAACAAACTTTTATTTATCATTATAAAACGTGTTTTTGAAAGCAGCTCCCTCAACACTGGACTCCATCCACCGATGCCAGCACCTTTTAAACGTACTCGACACAATGGCGATGTTCCCTGCACTCATGAAACACAGAAATGTTGCTCGCTCACAAGAAAACATCAAGGAGGAACCGAGCAAAGCTAGAGGAGCTTGCGTTCGGGGTTGATCTTTCTTCCTTTGAGTCTTTTTTCTCCTCTTGAAGTGTAGTTCCCCAGCCTGGCCCAGTGAAGCCTTGCACAGTGCAGGAGAACAGCAACTGAAGGGTTCAGACAGTGAGTGTTTAGCTCAAGGAGGCCTTGGGGGTGTTTTTCATCAGCCGCTGTGAGCGCGGGACACCAGCACACAGATTAGAGGCGCTGATAGAGTCTTGTGTGGGATTTCACTGATGAGGGCTCGAGACTGAGGCACTTCAGTGACGCTCCGGGACGATGCCGAATGCAGAGACGGAGAGGCTGAACATGTGATCTGAACAGCTGGATATTGTATTTTAAGTTGTGAAAACAATTGCTTGTTGAAATTGACGGATATTGCGGAAGGGACCCGGGACGTATCATGTAGGGGACTCTTTTGACAATTAGGCAACTAGAAACCACCCAGAAAACCAGAGCAACTCCATAAATTTAATAAAACTCAATAAACTCAATAAATTTGCCATTTATTGTAAATGTACAAATTCAGTATGGGTTTAACGTCAGATGCTGGCATATTACGTTCTGTCGTTTCCAACTGAACTGCTTCCTTTGCTGCTTTATCTGCCTGCCTATTATAAAAATCACCAATAACCAATTGGCATTCTAACCTAAATTAGAGGTTGTGATAAATCAGAGTCATATAACTTTAATCTGAACTAAATTACTGCCATTGGACCGATTTAGATGAGTTTACACTCAGAAAAAAAGGTACAAAAGCTGTCACTGGGGCTGTACCTTTTCAAAAGGTACACTTTTGTACCTTAAGGGTGCATATTGGTACCTTAATGGTACATATTAGCACCTAAAATGAACATATCAACACTTAAACTGTACACATTACTACGTGAAATATACATATTAGAACCTATTAACACCTGAAATGTACATAAACACTTAAAATGTACATATTAGCACCTAAAATGTACATAAACACTTAAAATGTACATATTAGTACCTGAAATGTACATATTAGCACCAAAAGTGTACATATTAGCACATAAAATGTACATATCAACACTTAAAATGTACATATTAGTACATGAAATGTACATATTAGCTCATAAAATGTATATATTAGCACATAAAATGTACATATTAGCACCTAAAATGTACATATCAACACTTAAAATGTACCTATTAGTACCTGAAATGTGCATATTAGCACCTGAAATGTACATATTAGCAAATAAAATGTATATATTAGCACATAAAACGTACAAATTAGTACCTAAAATGGACAAAAGTGTACCTTTTGGAAAGGTACAACCCCAGTGACAGCTTTCGTTCCTTTTTTCTGAGAGTGTACAGTTTCAATCATGGAAAAGGTACACATTTTTCATGATTTTTTCAGTCAGTTGGTCAATTAGTCAGAATTCAAAATCCAGTTATAACTGTAAAGGATGTGGAATAGGAGTGTGATCATTGGTCATAAAGTGTGGGATCCCTGACTTTTCCGTGCGATCTCAGCACCTTCAGCACACACAGCCATCACTCACATGTTTGCGAAGAGACATGTATATTTGATGAGAGCAGCCGCTGTATATGTGCTGTGAGACGCAGACGGTCATGAGCCTGCGACTGAGCTGCTCTTGTCTTAAACATCTGCATGTGTCTCTCAGAGGTGCTCCTGCTCTCTATAGTCCAGTGTTTTATTGCGTCTGTGGTCTGAAGGAGGACATGCCGTGAAATGCACCTCTACAGCCCCTCTCAAGACTGGAGTGGCTGAAGTTACCCAGGGCTCATTCATTATGTTAGAGCTGTAGTTGTTGTTTTATGGCTGTGTACAGGCGGATGAATCACAGGTCACTTTTTTTGCTTTGGGATAATGTAAGTTCATGTAAAGTCTCGCGCAATTTAAGATCGACGTTTTCCACATCAAAAAATTCTGAAGTGGATAAAACTAAAACTGCTTTAAATGCTTGTTGATTTGATTTAGGAACAAACCATTCTTTGTATCTTTCTATCAATAAGACGAACTCCAGAGATGAGTTCGAATCATGCTTGCAAATTATTTTCTGAACCATCTATCTATCTATCTATCTATCTGTCTGTCTGTCTGGTCTGTCCATCCATCCATCCCTCCCTCCCTCCCTCCCTCCCTCCCTCCCTCCATCCATTCCTCCATAAATCCATAAAACCATCCATCCCTCCCTCCATCCATCCCTCCATCCATCCATCCATCCATCCATCCATCCAACCATCCCTCCATCCATCTCTTCCTCCCTCCAACCATCCCTTCATCCCTCCCTCCATCCACCCACCCCTCCCTCCATAAATCCCACCATCCATCCATCCATCCATTCCTCCCTCTATCCCTCCCTCCCTCTATCCCTCCCTCCATCCTTCCATAAATCCATCAAACCATCCATCCCTCCCTCCATCCATCCCTCCATCCACTAACCCACCCATGCCTCCATCCATCCATCCAACCAACAATCCATCCACCCATCCCTCCCTCCCTCCACCCATCCCTCCCTCCATCCATCCAACCATCCCTCCCTCCATCCATCCCTCCCTCCCTCCACCCATCCCTCCCTCCCTCCATCCATCCAACCCTCCCTCCACCCATCCCTCCATAAATCCATAAAACCATCCATCCAACCATCCCTCCATCCATCCCTTCCTCCCTCCAACCATCCCTTCATCCCTCCCTCCATCCACCCACCCCTCCCTCCATCCAACCATCCATCCATCCATCCATCCATCCATCCATTCCTCCCTCCATCCCACCATCCATCCATCCATTCCTCCCTCCATCCATCCATACACTCACCCACCCACCCATGCCTCCATCCATCCATCCATCAATCCATCCATCCATCCATCCATCCATCCCTCCCTCCCTCCCTCCCTCCCTCCATGAATCCATAAATCCATCAATCCATCATTTTGTTTGTTGTAGTACTATCTATCTATATATATATATAATTGTAAACAATGTATTTATTTATTTATTTATATTTATTTTTCCATTATAATAATAGTATCAATAATGATATAGATTTTTTTTTAAAACACTAGATTTAAAAGTTGTTGCCAGCAATATCCATTATTATTGAAATATGAAGTAGAGTTCTCAACGGGTCGGGTCGGCCCGACAAACCCGACGGGACCCGCGGGTTCGGGCCGGGTTCGGGTCGAAAATATAAGCAAATGACTCGGGTCGGGTCGGACCTCGGGCTTAATCTTTTCCGCCCAATAAAAACCAAATGATTAATCATCGCTGCTGTTCGCTGAAGGGTGCCATGTGCGTTCAATATTTACGCTTTTGTAAAAGCGTCCGTTGTATATGGCGCTTTGGGATGAGACACAGTTTTAGCGCACATACATAGAGACTCGGGAACGCGCCTGTGGCCGGCTGTGCTGCAGCTTCGCGCTCGGTAAGGGATGCTGTATTCATTCAGTTAGAACGTTGCTTGTTTTGACTTTAGTCGACAAAATGTCCAAGAAATCTAAATCTTTTGTCTGGCTGCATTGTAAAACAAAGACGACGATACTGTGGAGGGAGGCGACCGCGTTGCTTCATGAGCCCGCACAGCGCGCGCCTATGTTTGAATCGAACTTGAGCGCAAAAGACGTGAGCAGCCCTTTTACCGGCTATATCATGCTGATTCAATAGATTGTGTTTTCTTAATATGTTTTTCGTTTTCATTTGTATTTGTAAAATAGCCTTAATAATGCAACAAAACGAAAATAAACCTATATGCCTTCCAAAATACAGCCTATTATTATTCTGATTGTTTTTTAGGCTATGTGGGTATTTGTGTGTTTGTTTAAAATGCCAAGATCGGCTGGACAAAAGTTAACCCATAGCTTTGTAAGTAAAGAAGAATATAAAGTCTGTATAAACTAGAGCTTTTGTTAGGATTTTTTATAATGTGGCAGATAGCAGTTATTTTTTTGTATCCTGTGGTGTGATCAGGTGCGCGATTGTGACTGCATAGACAGAGCTCCTCACTTTTTTCAGTTAAAAATCACTTAATTCTCAAAAAATTGTATTATTATTATAGTTTTATTTATTTGTGATGTTTTTCGTTGTTGTTTTATAAATGCTCTATGACAATTGTTTAAAAGAATGTTCAATCAAAACAAGTTTTTTTTTCGACTATTGCAGGACAAGACTTTGGTCGACCAAGGATTTCTTTGGTTGATTACAGCCCTACTAGTTAGTCAATCTTTCTAAGTTTGTGTGCATTTTATTTTGTGATTTCACCGGAGTGAATAGACGCCGCAACGGCAATAGATTGTACAGCGCGTCCGAGTCGGGCCGCGGGCCGGGTTCGGGGAGATAATTCATGTTGAGGTGTCGGGTTACATCGGGTTCGGGCTTTAAAAGCCACGGGCCGGGTCGGGTCGGGTAATAATTTTCAGGCCCGTTGAGAACTCTAATATGAAGCCTTTCTATGCACAGTCACTAATCCATGCTGACATCATAACCATTTAAAAGCCAAAAGAGTCATCAAGTAGCAATCAAAACACATTTGTTCAATCACGGCCTCTCGTTTCCCTCTGCTGAATATGCTTTCAGAAAAAGCCTGGTTAGCATTTGTTTCCTTGCGTTCTGATTCCCAACGTAATCGCCAATCATACCCCTAGCAGGTGCGGGCTGTTGCAATAAATCTCATTATGTGCCTTTTATGCATTCATTTGCATAATCCCAGCCTACATTTGCTTTTTGACTGGAACATCCGTAATTATAAATGCACGAGGATTAACCTACACCAAATTTTCACTCCGTCACCGATGTTTAAGGAGCACCACTGAGCAACATGCACACTGAATGCTGTGAGTGTGTGTGTGTTGGTCAGCATGTAGGCCACCTGGGGTGAGGATGAGTCATGGAAGATGCTCACGGAGAGCAGCTGGGGAAATGACAAAGGTTTATAAAGGGACGAAGAGCTCGCCTGACCTGCAGGAGGTGTTGTCGTGTGTGAATTAACTGCGTAAACAGACACACACACTTCTGTGTCCTGACCAATTTGAATGGTCTATATTTTATAAAGATAAATAAAGTGACACATCAAGTCTAATATTAAAAGTCTTCTAAAAATGAAGAAAAAGGAGAGAAAAGTTCATGACTGATACTTCTGGAGTAAGTCATGTGATTTTGTTCGTACGCTTATGATTTTAAAGGGCAAGTAACAGCAATGTAAGGGTGGACTGGAGTTTGAGAGACTTAAAAGAAATTTTAAAAGAAATATGTATCACAATAAATTGTATTTCATGTCAAAATTGCTAATTTAAAATCATACCGTACACTGTAAAAAAGAATATGCTTTATCTAATCAAAAAAAAATTGTGGCAACAGATTACAAGCAATATTATTAATTGAATTTAACAAATTAGAATTGAGTAATAATTAATCAAATTAATTCCTTAAAAGTTAACAATTTAAAATGAGTGAAACTTACAACAACAACCCAAAAAACATAAATTGAAGTCACCATTGTGGTGATCAGTGTTTGTTTTAAAATGATCGTTTTCTCCTTCCGTGATTCTGCTTGTTAACATCAGGTTTCTTCAGTGTTGGCAATATAAAATAAAGAGTTCTTAATTAATCTTTGACGTCTGTCTATTACATCAGAGAAGTAAATTACAATAAAACTACAATTACATGAGAGATGTAAATGACAATAAAACTACAATTACATGAGAGATGTAAATTATAATAAAACTACAATTACATGAGAGATATAAATTACAATAAAACTACAATTACATGAGAGATGTAAATTACAATAAAACTACAATTACATGAGATGTAAATTACAATAAAACTACAATTACATGAGATGTAAATTACAGTAAAACTTCAATTACATGAAAGATGTAAATTCCAATAAAACTACAATTACATGAGAGATGTAAATTACAGTAAAACTACAATTACACGAGAGATGTAAATTACAGTAAAACTACAATTACACAAGAGATGTAAATTACAATAAAACTACACTTACACGAGAGATGTAAATTACAATAAAACTACAATTATATGAGAGATGTAAATTATAATAAAACTACAATTACATGAGAGATGTAAATTACAATAAAATTACAATTACATGAGATGTAAATTATAATAAAACTACAATTACATGAGAGATGTAAATTACAATAAAACTACAATTACACAAGAGATGTAAATTACAATAAAACTTCACTTACATGAGATGTAAATTATAATAAAACTACAATTACATGAGAGATGTAAATTACAATAAAACTACAATTACACAAGAGATGTAAATTACAATAAAACTACAATTACTTGAGAGATGTAAATTGCAATAAAACTACTATTACATGAGAGATGTCTTTTGGTGTAAACTTTGCTCAGTTTAAATGGTTAACTTTTAAGGAATAATTTGTTTAATTATTACTAAATATTTAGTATGTGTTTACCAAGTTCACCAAATATACATTAGTGACTTATTAATTGTCACAGTTTACTGCTCATGGCCAATATTTTGCAAATAATCTGAATATAATGAATATTAAATGTGTGTACATTGAAGTAAAAACAAACAAACATCCATATGAATATTATCGACTGTAATGTTACCCTACAACAAAGCAGGTGCTTTTTGTAAATGAATATGCCGTTTCAGTGAAAACGCATGCAGTGCTGAGTTTGGGATACTGTGCATGGATGAGTGTTGACCCATGTTTAATGCAGCGAGCTGATTTATTTATGCCATCTGTGGCCTTCCCATGCGGATTTAGGTCAGTGAACGCAGGTGTCAGATTTATAGCGACGTGGCATGCTGTCTCTTCCTTCACACCGCGGCGTACACACGCATGCGCTTCAAAGCGTAGGATCAGACATATACATGCGTGTCATATAGAAAAGGCCATTTTTTCTGTGTTGGTACCACCAACGCTTAGCTTTGTTTTTTTCATGAGGATGCATGGAGGTCTGGATTGCAATCAAGCTAATTTGCAATGTATGCGTAGTTCTTTTTTTAAGGATTAGTCATGCCAGTTAAGCATTTCAGACCGCTTCTCACATGCTACATCCTCGTCTACGGGTATTTTAAATGTAAATGAAACATAATGCGTTCCAGATAGATCCACCTATCACTCTGAATTAAGTTGCTTTGTGTTGTCAAGTGGGTTTCAGAAAAAATGCAGTGTTGCAACTGAACTTTTGACTGGATGAGACCTCATTTACTTTTTTTTTTAATGCACAATGCTTGTCTTATTCTTTGGTGCATATTATTCCAAACAAAAAGATATCAGATTCATTCATAAAATTGTAAAGTCAAGTTCAAAGTAGCGATGGGGGAAACAATTGACACTTTTTTTGTAATTGCGTGAAACAAATTGCCCAACTGCAAGAAAAAGCTAATTATAGGCACAATTATAACAGTTGGAACTGCAAGAAATGTATTTGCATTGTAAGATATAATATAAAATTAGAAACAGTTGTAATTACAAGATACAGAAGTATCAATGTAGTAACAAATGTCAAATTGTTATATATTAAGTCTCAATTATGAGAAACAGAGTTGCAATTGAGTGTGTGTGTATATATATATATATATATATATATATATATTTATTGTTGAAAATATGATAAACAAAGTCACAGTTTTAAGATATGAAGTCATTTTGAGAGATAGTCACAAACAAAGTCACAATTGTGAAATATAAAGCAACATTGAGAGATATAAAGTGCCAATACTGTTTAAGAAGAATTTTAAATTACAAGCATAGTCACAAATTTATCATTTATAGACAAGTTACAATATGATATTTAAAGTGTCAATTATGAGAAAGAAGTTTTGTATTTCAATATATATATATTTGCATTATGAGATATATAGTTTAAAATACAAGAAAAAGTCAAAGAAAAAGTTCCGATATGTAAATTCATTTGATGTATAAAGTTCAAGTAATGAGAAACAAAAACATCATTGTGAAATATAAAGTCACATTAAGAGATAAAAAATCATAATTAAGAGAAAAATAATGCAATTGCATGATATAAAGTCACTTTGAGAGATTACAAGGGCCAATTACAAGAAAAAGTTTAAATTGCAAGAAACAATCATAAATGCTTGATATAAAGTCAAATTGTGATGTATAAAGTTTCAATTATGAAAAATAAAGTTGTGATTTTGAGATATGAACTTACAATGAGAGATGTAAATTACAATAAAACTACAATTACACGTGAGATGTAAATTACAATAAAACTACACTTACATGAGAGATGTAAATTACAATAAAACTACACTTACATGAGAGATGTAAATTACAATAAAACTATAATTAAATGTGAGATGTAATTCACAATAAAACTACAATTACAAGGAAACTACTATATGAGAAGCATGGTCGCTAAAGCACGATTTATACCCAAATTAAATGTAATCTCAATTACTAGAAGCAAAGTTGTTGTAAAATATATAATGTTGAAAATATGACAAAGTCAGGGTTGAGAGATATAATGTTACTCTGAGATATAACATAGCAAATACAACTTTGAAAGATATAAAGTTGCAGTTACAAGAAAGTTGCAATTATGATGTCACAATTGCAAGATACAAAGGGCCAACTACAAGAAAATTACTAAACAAATTCACAGTTGTGAGATATGTTACGCTGAGCTATAAAGTAGCAATTACGAGAAACAAAACTTGTGAGATATGAAGTCGTTTAATTGTGAGATATGAAGTCGTTTTGAGAGATGTAAAGTTGCAATTATGAGATATATAGTCACATTGTAAAATATAGAATTGCAATTTTGATAAACAAAGTCACAATTGCAAGATACAAAGGGCCAACTACAAGAAAAAGTCTAAAGAGAAGCATAATCGCAAATGCATGATGTATAGCCAAATTGTGATATAGTCTCAATTACGAGAAACAAAGTTGGAATTTCAATATCCATTCACATTGTGAGATATAAAGTTGAAAATACGAGAAACAGTCGCAGATGTGAGATATAAAGTCACATTGTTGAGTTCTGAGTAACAAAGTAGCAATTGTGAAAGATAAAGTCACGATATAAGATATAAAGACGTAATTATGAGAAACGAAGTCATAACTTTGGCAGAAATGGGCTTCCAACCCACTGACGTTTTCTTTAAGAAATGCAAATCTCTGTCAAATCACATCATGATCCGGCTTCTGAAACGCTGCTAAAAACATGTTGGACGTGACGACCGCAGAAGACTTTATTTCTCCGCATTCCGCCATAGGGATGCTGCTCTTTTCGACGTTGCCAGCGGATAGTTGAATGCGGAGTGAAATGAGTGGCTCTTTGAGAACGCGATCAATAAGCTCATTGTGTCTTTGTTTGGCTGCCTTTGCTAGTTTCAAGCTGAATTACCCACTGACACCAACCCCCCCCCCAAAAAAGAGTCTATCAAGGGAAAGAAAAGGATCTTTAGATGACAAAATGCATTGTCTTTTTTTACGTAAGGTGATCCGTGAGAAAATGTTGCCTTCCCGCCTACTGTACGTCTCCTGCCGATTGCGTTTCTCAGTGGTGCCAGATGTGTCGCCTTCATCGAGTGTGACGGTAAACTACATCACAGTGCAGTTTGAGACTTCCTCTGTTACTGTATGTATGTCACTTTATATAATAAGTCCCTTCCTATCTGAAGCTGCCTGACGCTTGCATGCCGCTCTGAAGCCTCTCTTGTGGAATGCGTAGGATGTTCCGCTTCCTCTATAGGTGCGACTCTCTGAACACATCAAAAGCCGTCATTTTGAGGATTGGGTTTCAAAACGGGGTTTTAAGGCAAAGACGACTCTCAGAAGAGGGTTCAACCTTGGTATGAGTGTAGACTCACTGCTGAAATGCATCTTCCAGCATTGCAGATCTGTGTGTCTTAGTTTGACGGAAGGAAGAAGAATAGAAAGAAACAGACTGCAGGAATCCGGCTAATAGATCGGCAGGATTAGCATGTGATCACGGCAGGGGTTCGGCGCACCCATTGAATTCTTATCTATTTAAATTGCATGTTGTCATAAGGCGGTGGATTGTGAATTCATCTGTCAGTGGTGTTAATGAGGCTGTCGCAGTTGATGCGTTCAGGTGATTTAAGACTGCGGGAACTGGTTTTAAGTCTGACGGATGCAGTTTAGTTGGGGACAATGTTTGTTTAAGCTTTGTGATGGCACAAAAAGCCTGTGACATGTGATTTTTAATTCGGGCGTTGGGACTCTGGGAGATTGTTTGACACGTGATGTTAAAATGCTTTAACAAACTACACTCGCTTAAAGGATTATTAGGAACACCATACTAATACTGTGTTTGATTCCCTTTCGCCTTCAGAAGTGGCTTAACTCTACGTGGCATTGATTCAACAAGGTGCTGAAGGCATTATTTAGAAATGTTGGCCCGTATTGATAGGATAGCATTTTGCAGTTGATGGAGATTTGTGGGATGCACATCCAGGGCCCGAAGCTCCCGTTCCACCACATCCCAAAGATGCTCTATTGGGTTGAGATCTGGTGACTGTGGGGGCCGTTTTAGTACAGTGAACTCATTGTCATGTTCAAGAAACCACTTTGAAATGATTCGAGCTTTGTGACATGGTGCATTATCCTGCTGGAAGTAGCCATCAGAGGATGAGTACAAGGTGGCCATAAAGGGATGGACATTGTCAGAAACAATGCTCAGGTTGGCCGTGGTATTTAAACGATGCCCAATTGGCACTAAGGGGCCTAAAGTGTGCCAAGAAAACATCCCCCACACCATTACACCACCACCATCAGCCTGCACAGTGGTAACAAGGCATGATGGATCCATGTTCTCATTCTGTTTGCGCCAAATTCTGACTCTACCATCTGAATGTCTCAACAGAAATCGAGACTCATTAGACTAGGCAACATTTTTCCAGTTTCAACTGTCTAATTTTGGTGAACTCTTGCAAATTGAAGCCTCTTTTTCCTATTTGTAGTGGAGATGAGTGGTACCCGGTGGGGTCTTCTGCTGTTGTAGCCCATCCGCTTCAAGGTTGTGCGTGTTGTGGCTTCACAAATGCTTCGCTGAATACCTCGGTTGTAACGAGTGGTTATTTCAGTCAAAGTTGCTCTTCTATGAGCTTGAATCAGTCGGCCCATTCTCCTCTGACCTCTAGCATCAACAAGGCATTTTCGCCCACAGGACTGCCGCATACTGGATGTTTTTCCCTTTTCACACCATTCTTTGTAAACCCTAGAAATGGTTGTGTGTGAAAATCCCAGTAACTGAGCAGATTGTGAAATACTCAGACACCATCAACCATGCCACACTCAAAATTGCTTAAATCACCTTTCTTTCCCATTCTGACATTCGGTTTGGAGTTCAGGAGATTGTCTTGACCAGGACCACACCCCTAAATGCATTGAAAAAACTGCCATGTGATTGGCTGATTAGATAATTGTAGTAATGAGAAATTGACCAGGTGTTCCTAATAATCGTTTTGGTGAGTGTAGTTTTATAGCAGCAATAATATACCAATAAAGGACCTTGTTGGCCTTTTGAATTGATTGATTGCTTGTATATTGTCATGCAGCCCAGCCTTGAATCTGTAGTATGGCTGTTTAAGGCCACTTCTTGTTCGTTCGATTTTCAATCTCTCTGCAATGTTTTATAAACTCTTCTCTGTAGAATCGGCGTTCCCCATATATCGAGCTGTTTATTTCCAGGCTGCTCCAGTTCTGACTGATCCATTATTAGCCCAAATCACGTTCATAAAACTCTCCCTCTTCGCCATGTCATCCTTCACATCCAAACGTTTCAGATGAGAGCGAGTGTTCAGACTTATAGCTCAGTAATTAACGCTGATCAGTGCTAAGCAGCAGCCAGTGGGGTGTGTGTTTGTGTGTGCGCGCGCGTTACACAAGGTTATTTGCTGTGCGCATCACGAGACACATTCAATGTGATATATTCTTAAAATATTTTTTTAACTAATTAAGAAACCTGATGCTGACGTTCATGATCAGACTGTCCTCATTGATATTTCATTTTTACGTCATTTGGTTGCATTTTACAATTCGCCAAAAGAGGTCAAACTGCGTAATGAAGGCGCACCAGACAGTGAAACGAGACATTTAGCTTTAGTTACGGTGTTCAGTGAAGGTCAAAATAAATTAGAAGCATATTTTAAAAAAATAATAAACCACAAGATGGGATTAGATTCCTCACAGGACGTTGAGGTAGCTGAAAAACAAGATCATTTTCTTTGTAATTTGTATTTATTTAGTGCTTGTTTTTAATTAATTAATTGATTCATTGAATTTGTTTCATTTCTATAATAAAGATACTTCTAAAATTTTTATTAATATTTTGAATTAGATTTAATTTTGTATGTTCTGTTTCCATTTTAATTTCAGGTATTATTATTTTTTTATTTTGTGTTTTTGTAATTTTGAGGTCTTTTTTTGTTATGTTATATTTTGTCTTATGTTATATATATATATATATATATATATATATATATATATATATATATATATATATATATATAATATGTTATAGATTTTTATTTTTCTAATTTTAATTTCAGTTTTAGGTTGTTTTTTTTTTTGATTACTTGATTTTAATATTTGATAAATATTTTTTTTAATGAATGCAACAGAAGAAGTTTTCATCGCTCGTGAAGTGAATGTTTTTTGTTATGTCAAGCATGTTGGGTTCTCTCATCTATCCCAGGGTCAGCATCACACATCTCTGTGGCCAATGAAAAGCTGTTGAATTAGGAGTCGGTCTCCGTCACAGAAAGAGACATGTGTCAGTTCACTGCATTTGCACTTTGGATTTGGCAAATTAATGTGACACCCTTAGAGGTTTTCACACTTTTACTTTTGGAAATGTTTAAGGTTGTGTGATTTGAGAGCCTACGGGAATTTAGTTTTCCCGGCTGTTGGGGTGTGTGATCGTTGCTCTCATAACGTGCTAAAAATGGAAAAAGGTACAAGTCAAATAAAGGCCCTGAAATTCTGATCAGTCGACACACATTTTTCCAGTGATACATTGTTGTGGGATGATTAATTACAGATAAAGCAACTCTTAAATGCAGTGTAAAACAAAACAAACTGTACTTGTTTTTGATTATTACAGGGTGTTTATTTTTTTCTTTTTAGCACTTTTATACCAAGGGTGGATTTTTATTTTGCATTTTTAATTTTTTATATGAAATCATTTTAAAAAACTTTTGATTTTTTTTTTTTTTTTTTTACACTGGCTTTATTTTTGTGCCACTTACATTTATTCATATAGCTGACGCTTTTATCCAAAGTTACATCCGACTTACAACTGCTATATTTCAGAGGTCGCACACCTCTGAAACAACTAGGAGTTAAGTGTTTTGCTCAGGGATACATTGGTGTCTCACTGGATTTGAACCTGGGTCTCTCACACCAAAGGCATGTGTCTTATCTACTGCGCCATCACCACCTCACAATGTACAACTTGTAAATGTTTTACTTTACTTCCTGTCTTTTTACTACTTCCAATCTTGAAATATGAAAATTAACTATAAAAATATGAATTATATGTTGACGTTAAAGTTAACGTCGTTTTTAGTCTAGCTGTAATTTTGTCAAATTAAGCAAAAGGTGTAACATTTATTTATTTATTCATTCATTCATTCATTCATCCAGTCCTTTCACTCACTTACTGATTCTCTCACTCACTCACTCACTCACTCACTGATTTTCACTCACTCACTCACTCCCTTACTGATTCTCACTCACTCACTCACTCACTGATACTCACTCACTCACTCACTCACTGATACTCACTCACTCACTCACTCACTCACTTACTGATTATATCTCACTCACTCACACTGATTCTCTCTCACTCACTGACTTGCTCACTTACTGATTCTCTCTCACTCACTTACTTACTGATTCTCTCTCACTCACTCACTGATTCTCTCTCACTTGCTCAATCACTGATTCTTTCAAACTCACTCACTCACTCACTCACTCATTGATTCTCTCTCTTTCACTCTCACACACTCACTGATACTCTCTCATTCACTCACTCACTCACTGATTCTCTCTCACTCACTCACTTACTGATTCTCACTCACTCACTCACTTATTCACTCACTCACTCACTCGCTCACTTATTCACTCACTCATTGATTCTCTCTCACTCACTGATTCTCACTCAGTCACTCACTCACTCACTCACTCTCTCACTCACTGATTCTCTATTACTCACTCACTGATTCTATCCCACTCACTCACTTATTCACTCACTCATTGATTCTCTCTCACTCACTGATTCTCACTCACTCACTCACTAACTGATTCTCTCTCTCTCTCTCTCACTCACTCACTCACTCACTCACTGATTCTCACTCACTCACTGATTCTCTCACTCTCTTACTCACTCACTGATTCTATCCCACTCACTCACTTATTCACTCACTCATTGATTCTCTCTCACTCACTGATTCTCTGTCACTCACTCACTCACTAACTGATTCTCTCTCTCTCTCTCTCTCTCTCTCACACTCACTCACTGATTCTCACTCACTCACTGATTCTCTCACTCTCTTACTCACTCACTGATTCTCTCACTCACTCACTCACTGATTATATATATAAATACATATTTAGAGCTTTGGCATCCACAGACCTAAGTACCCTTAGTAGAAACACCGCAGAAGGCCACTTCCTCGTGTCTAAGGAGGTGATTTTTGATCTAAAAAAGCTATAAAAAATGTGTCCAACCTTTTGCCAATTAGTTGTCTTGAGTAGCTTTATTGGCCGATCGATATGTTTGTAGAACATAGTATAGTAGAAATGCAGTCGAAATCTTAGGCCTCATTCATGAAAGACGAGCAGAACAAATTTCAGTGACAATTTGCGGGGAGGAAAAAAAAAGTTTGAATGATTTTCACAATTCATTCATGACTGGGTCCTGTTGCCTTAATTGAAACGCACCCGTGACCTTCCTAACAGGCTTTGAACTCGCACTACATTAAAGATTAAACACACTGAGGAAATCGGTAATTACATACTTGCCAGAGTGCCGTTAACTGCCACATGAAATTAATTTTTGCCGTAGTTCTAATGTGATATGGTTGCGGCATGAAAGCCTTCATTATAATACTTTGACAAGCTCCCCTTTTTTCCATACAAGAAAAGTACATCCGTGCAAGAGCTGTGCTCTCAGGCAATGACAGCCACTCGAGTTTTTAAGGACTATTATCATCCATTTCACTTTGAATTCTCCCACCAGGACATCAACACTGAGTGTCTTTCGTACTGACCTCAGATTTTACTTTATTCTTCATTTCATCTTGAATCCCATACCGAAGTTTGCAGAAACACCCAACGGACTACATAATTCATGTACTACTAACATTACACGTTTATAGCTCTTTCTGAAGATCTTTATGAAGCTATTTTTCATTTGTTATGCCTCTTTGGAGAATTCCTTTGCTGTTATAAGCCAATATAAAACTAAATTCTTCTGTTTTTTTCTTTCGAAAGCTCTACATCCAGACCACCACGCTGACCATCTCCATGAATCTGAGCGCGTCCGTGGCTCTGGGAATGCTCTACATGCCCAAGGTCTACGTCATCATCTTCCACCCGGAGCTCAACGTGCAGAAGCGGAAGCGGAGCTTCAAGGCCGTGGTGACGGCGGCCACCATGTCCTCGCGTCTATCGCACAAACCCAGCGACCGGCCAAACGGTGAGGCCAAAACCGAACTGTGTGAAAACGTGGATCCCAACAGTAAGTAACAAATCTTTTAATTCGCCGGACGTTGGGGAAGTTGATAATGTACATTTGCTCATGATTAATTCAAATGTCTTTATACTAAATCTGGTGGACTCTGAAAGAACGATTTAGCATTACAATCATACAAATAATTTAGTTTTAGTTTTGGTTTTCGAGATTTTGGATCGCATGAGCAGATGTAAGTTATCAAATCCAAATAATGTGATTTTTCACATTATTATGCATGTTTTCTGGCTTTTTGCACTTATCATGGCACTGTTTAAAATTGTCTGAAGTGATGACCAATTTAATGCAACCTCATTTAAATACAACTCATTAATAACTTCAATTAATAAGCCATCAACAGAACTCTAAACTTTTAAAGTTTACTCTAAAAGTCTAAACCAATCATTTACAGATTCAGAGGATAATTTAAAAAACAAATATATAAGCATAACCACCCCGTTCTCATCTTTTAGCGTCACATAGAACGCTATATGACAAAACGGCGCTATTCTACGCACATGGCACCTTTTATCGTTAATATAACACACGAACCCAAGACGTCATAAATCCTTTAGCGTAATATGAGACTACCCTACCCTACTCCACACCTAAACCTAACCATCACAGCGCGTGTTATATTAACGATAATGGGTGCCATGTGCGTAGTATAGCGCCGTTTTGTCATATAGCATTCTATATGACGCTAAAGGATGAGAATGCGTTGGAATAAAACACAAATGATCCGTTAAGCGTCAAAATATAATGATATTTGTAAATGTTATAAGTAAAATTAAGTTATTAAAGGTTAGTTCACCTAAAAATTAAAATTATTTCATCATTCACTCACCCTCATGTCGATCCAAACCGTGAGCCTTCTTCGAAACCCAAATTAAGATGTTTTAAATGAAATCTGAGAGATTTCTGTCCCCATTGACATCTATGCAACTATCAATTTGACGCTTCAAAAAGTTAATAAAGAGGTTGTAAAACTAATCCATGTGAATTGAGTGGTTCTGTTCAAATTTTCTGAAGACTTGATCGCTGTATATGATGGACAGATTTAATTTAGTCTCAACCGAATGACACGGGGGAGAGTAATTGATTTTTGGGGGGTGAACTAACCCTTTAATGAATGTTTTATGTTGTTTTATAAGAGTTAATTTATTCCTGGTATTTATAGATTTGCTGTCCAGGTGTTGTCCTTATCTAAAGATCTAACAAATTAGTAGTTATCTTTTATTAAAACAACTTAAAAATGTGTAACCATTATCCCCAAGCCTCACCCTTAGAGTTGCTTTCCCAAAAGTTGGGTGTAATGGCGAGCTCATGTCCCAGGGTGCAGGGCTTGCAAGATTCATTGCAGAATGTCACCATGAGCTGAAATTCTGTTGCTTTAGTCTGTTGATGTTGCAGCATGAGCTCATGTCAGATATAATGGAATGAAGTCGTCTGCTGAGAATGACCACATTTCCTCTAATGAGCACAAGATGGTGGGCCGCACACCGCAGAGAGAGAGTAATAGCGCAGGAGCCCAGAGGATTAGCATGGCGTCACTGTCAAAGGAAAGCCATGGGTCTTTGAAAAAGAAATGAAATTCCAAAAGATGAAAAGTACTTTTTTGTGTTGTTTATTCGGCTCTGACTGGAATTGCAGGTCGTTGCAATCTTTCAGCTGCTTTTGGGATTCTCAAATAGCTACAGCACATAAAGAGAAAAAAATATATATACTATGGCAATTTCAAAAAATGACTGCATCAAGGTTTTTTTTCTGACAGTGGCAATGCTTCCCTCGCATAATTAGATATGCCATTCTTAGTTGTGAGAAATGGCATATCCAAAGTCAGAAATCTCCCAATCACCTTAGCACTTATATCTATGCTAAAACACACTAACCTAGCTTGAAATCAAACTGCCATTTTAAATTTCATGACTGTTTGGACCAATCAGAATCTGTGCTTTGCTTCTATTGGACCAATCAAAAGGAGCTCACCAAGTACTGTTTTTTTCCCAACAGGCTAATTCTCATAATTTATCAGGTAAGACCAAATTAATCTTCTACCTTTGGTTATGACCTTGCTCGCTTTTTGAACGCTGGGCGAAAGGAAGAGATGAAAATAATAATCGTATTTCGTGGTCATTAATCACAAGTTTCACAACTTGTGATGAAAAACCCATGTTGTCTCTCCGTAGAACTAGATACTAGAACATGAAAATTATCTATCTATTGTGCCATGTACCGTAAGACATCAAAATTTAAATTTATTCAAAATTCAGTGTCAATATGCCCTACACAATTTGAAGGGTAGTGTCGTAGTCAAGACCACCTAAGCTGAGACCAAGACAAGACTAGACCAGTGTGTTGAGACCTAGACAAGACCAATACTTTGAGGGGTTTAAGACCAAGACAAGACTAAGATTTTGAGCGGTTGAGAACCAGACAAGACCAGTGTGTGTTGAGACCAAGACAAGATCAAGACTTTGAGGGGTTGAGACCAAGACAAGACCAAGACTTTGAAGGGTTTAAGATCAAGACTAGAGCAAGACTTTGAGGGGTTTAAGACCAAGACAAGACTAAGAATTTGAAGGGTTTAAGACCAAGACAAGACTAAGACTTTTAGGGGTTTAAGACCAAGACAAGACTAAGTCTTTGAGAGGTTGAGAACCAGACAAGACCAGTGTGTGTTGGGACCAAGACAAGACCATAACTTTGATGGGTTTAGGACCAAGACAAGAGCAAGACGTTGAGGGGTTGAGACAAAGACAAGACCAAGACTTTCAGGGTTTAAGACCAAGACAAGAGCAAGACTTTGAGGGGTTTAAGGCCAAGACAAGACTAAGACTTGAGGGGTTTAAGACCAAGACAAGACTAAGACTTTGATGGGTTTAAGACCAAGACAAGACTAAGACTTTCAGGGGTTTAAGACCAAGACAAGACTAAGACTTGAGGGGTTGAGACCAAGACAAGACTAAGACTTTGAGGGGTTGAGACCAAGACAAGACCAAGGCCAGTGTGTGTTGAGACCAAGACAAGAGCAAGACTTTGAAGGGTTTAAGACCAAGACAAGAGCAAGACTTTGAGGGGTTGAGACCAAGACAAGACTAAGACTGTGAGGGGTTGAGACCAAAACAAGACCAAAACCAGTGTGTGTTGAAACCAAGACAAGGACAAGACCAGTGTTTGTTGAGACCAAGAGATTAAGACCAAGACTTTGAGGGGTTGAGACCAAGAACAGTGTGTGTTGATACCAAGATAAGACCAAGACCAGTGTGTGTGTTGAGACCAAAACAAGACCAAGACTTTGAGGGGTTGATACAAAGACAAGACAAAGATCAGAATGTGTAGAGATTAAGACCAAGACTTTGAGGGATTGAGAGCAAGACAAGACCAAGACCAGTGTGTGTTGAAACCAAGACAAGGACAAGACCAGTGTGTGTTGAGACCAAGACAAGATCAATACTTTGAGGGGTTGGGAACAAGAACAATGTGTGTTGAGACCAAGATAAGACCGAGACCAAAACAAGACCAAGACTTTGAGCGGTTGATGCAAAGACAAGACAAAGATCAGTATGTGTAGAGATCAAGACCAAGACTTTGAGGGGTTGAGACCTAGAGCTGTGCCTGTTGTGACCAAAATCAGTGTGTGTTGAGACCAAGACAAGTCCAAGACCAGTGTGTGTTGAGTCTCAGACAAGACCAAGACCAAGTTACATGTCTTGAGGACTCCAACACTACTAAAAGGTGCCAAGACCTTAAAATCAGCATGAAATGAAAGTTGCGATAGTCTTTTCTTCCCTATTGTGATGTATTATTTAGTGAAACGGCTTCTCAAACAAGAAAAAAAGTAGGGCCCCTACCTTTTGAACCTTTCCCCTGCAAGCTCACATTAATCTGCCTCTTCTTTTGAGTGCCAAGTCTACATCTTAATAATACTCAACCGATGCATAAAATCAAATTCCTGTCTTGTATTTTTTTTTCTTTTTTGATAATTCCTTGCAGATGTATGTCACAATAGAGGGGAAAAAACTATTTATCAAATGTTGTTCATTTAGTTCACAGGAGACTTAATAGTTCTCATAGACTTTCAACCTCAGCTGTCTCATTGCCGTCTAGGAAAAACTAAATTTGAATGGAGACATTATTTACAAAACCACATGAATTTTTCTCATCTACATGCAGCAAGCATTTTACATATTTAATGTTTCCAAGAAGAGTGTCTAATCAAAAGCTAAACATAGTTATGAAACGGTGAACTCAACTGTCAGAGGTAATCAGATGACACATGGAAGATCCCAAGCTTCAAACGCAAGTCCCACAGCTCTATTCCCCTAACGCCACCGTGATGGCATAGCAGACTCCATCGCAGGTCCCAAAAGAGCCGTGAACCATCTGTGTCGGCCTTCCCTGTGCACTCACTGTTCTTTCTCTCTCCCTCTTCTGCTATATAACACACTCTGACTCTCTAAATTATTTTTATGGAGATGTATGTATATGAATGTTCTGAACCCTGAGATATCTGACACCCAAGGGAATAGACCCTAAAACCATTGAGCCGAGATAGCAATGCCAAGTGCGGAATGCCATAATCGGAATGCCCTCATTCCCAACAATTTTGGTGCACATGCAAATTCGAGTCGAGTTGATATGCGAGTTTCATCACTGAGACTGAACTGGCGCTGGACTTCACAGCAAGAACGCAAGACAAGTTTTGACGGCAAATAAAACGGCCGAGTTTTATGCAACTGTAAACGGTTTGCATCAGAAGCGATGTTTAGAATTGCTCTGACAACAGTGATGATTCATATTTTATTTATTCATTTTGGCATTGACGCAAAGACAAAACTCAACCGTTCGTGAGCTTTCAACAGAACATTCAATATCTTAATAATCCTTACCCTTCCATAAAGAGAGAAAGTGTGTGCTGTATTACCGATATTAATGGCCCATATTATAATCTCATCCTAATAAAATAATATAAATGAACACTATAAAATTTTTCTTCCATTGTAAAGAGAACCCTGTGAGAAGAGCTCAAACACCTAAATTTGTTCATTTCAATGAGCCTCATTGGTAGAAAGAATTTCTTTGGAAATTTTTACATTATGTTGTAAACACAATTATTGCATCATGCAACAGACTTTTCATGGTATCTCTCTTACTTACGTACGTACTCTAGTCATTGCATTATTCAATATAACTGCCATGTTATAGTTCCTAAAACTATTCTTAAGAAGTAACTGTCTTGTTGGCATTTTTGTTGACATTATGGGACATAATAGTTATTGTTCGCAAAACCGATTGTACATAATTTTCACATTATGTGATGTTTTAAACCATTCTTGCATAAATATTGCATTATGCATCATATTTGTAACACTCATTTGTAGAGCTGCTCTCAAGTCAAAGTCTCAAAGTCTTGCATTATACAATGTACTTGTCATATAGTTCGTGAAACCACTGTTACACAATTGTCACATTATGTGACATTTGTAATGTGATTGTTAGTACATTGTGCGTAATTTCTGCAGTACGTGAATTATGTTTAAAACCATTCTTACACAATTACAGCATGCAACGTAATTGTTATGCTAACATTTGTAGTCACTTTTATGCAGTTGTCACATTATGCAACGTAGTTGTAACACTATCTGTCGTTCAAACAACAATTTGTGCGTAATTGCCGTGTTTAAAATCATTCTTACATAATTATTACATTATGCAACGTAATTTTTATGCTATCATTTGTAAAATCTAGGGCTGGGCAACGATTAATCGGAATTTCGGATGCAATTAATGGTGATTAATTGTTGCCCGGCCCTAGTAAAATCACTGTTGGTCAGTTGTCGCATTATGCAACTATTACGCAAGTGTTAACGCTGGTGTTCGTACCACTATTTGTACATAATATTTGCATTATGTGACTTTGTTTGTTTTTTTGACGAGTAAACGAATGTCCAAAAAAGTGGTTCAAAAGACCACATAGAAAGTTTTACGTTTTTAGTTGAAAATGGTGTCCTGTAAAAAGCCCCTTAATTGATAAAGCTTTACTGCATCGGTCAGAGGAGATGTAATGACTTCTGGATGAACTTTGATTATGTGAAGGAATGCGCTGTTGTCTAGAAGCATCACAGCTGGTGGGGCAAATACGGTCTTTAAAAGAGGGTCACATTACATTTAGTCATTCAGTCAACTTGGTCCCATATTCTGTCTATCTCCCTACATTGTCCATCATTCTCAAAAGTAATTGTCAAATATAAGAGGCAAATAGTCCAAACAATACGTGTATTTATTTGGTTTAGTGTTTTGTGTGTGTGTGTGAATTAGGTCACCCTTATCTGAGCTCCTATTTAATAGGACCTATTATATTATTTATGTTTTTGCATATTAAGGGAACTTTCCTCAATCCACATTTATCAAGCCCACATTTTTGAATAGATGGCACTCAGAGTGACATTTAACTCAAATACTAAAGGGGCTACTGACACTTAAAGGCCACAATGATCTCTCTACTTGGTAACCTTTACTTTTAAATATTTAGAGGTTCATTTGCATGCAAAAGAGCACAACAAGCATCCGTGGATAAGCGCTGTAATTTAAGACTGGAGTCATTTCGTTACACAGAGTCTCTGCAAACACATCAGCGGCAGCTTGTGAAGGTCACGCTGTTATGACTGAAGACATTTGAGAGATTCTTACATAAGACTTATCCGATATTCATCTGCTTTTTAATTTTAAGTTGCTCTTTAATCATATAATGAACACAGTTATTTACATTCATGTGAGTTCATACTGTGGGTTAGAAATTCATCAGATCCCCTTACTGTAAGTATTAAAATATTAAGTAGCATCACCCTAGAAGATTTCCAGAACCCTTAGTAAACCTCACAGAATGCCCTAATATCCACCCACCAACCACTCCCTTGAACACCCAAGCAACTACTCAATATCCTAGCAACCTCTCAAGCCAGTTTAGCAACCACCCAGAAATACTGTTGCAACTGCCTAGTAAACTCTCAGAACACCCTACAACTACACAGTACACCCTAACAACCACTCAGAACACAGTAGCAACCACCTAACAACCTCTCAAAACACTCCACAACTACTCAGAACACCCCGACAACCGATCAGAACACAGTAGCAACCACCTGACAACCTCTCAAAACACACAACTACACCATAAAACACCTCTCAAAACACAATACAACTACCCAGAAAACCATAACAACCAATCAGAACACAGTAGCAACCACCTGACAACCTCTCAAAACACACCACAACTACTCAGAACACCCTAACAACCAATCAGAACACAGTAGCAATCACCTGACAACCTCTCAAAACACACCACAACTACTCAGAACACCCTAACAACCAATCAGAACACAGTAGCAATCACCTGACAACCTCTCAAAACACACCACAACTACTCAGAACACCCTAACAACCAATCAGAACACAGTAGCAACCACCTGACAACCTCTCAAAACACACCACAACTACTCAGAACACCCTAACAACCAATCAGAACACAGTAGCAACCACCTGACAACCTCTCAAAACACACCACAACTACTCAGAACACCCTAACAACCAATCAGAACACAGTAGCAATCACCTAGCAACCTATCAAACACTCCACAACTTCTCAAAACACCCTATGTAGCAATCACCCAGTAGCAACCACCCAGTAGCACCCAGTAGCAACCACCTAGCAACCTCTCAAAACACCATACAACTACACAGAACACTCTAACAATCAATCGGAACACTGTAGCAACCCCATAGCAACCTCTCAAAACACTATTCAACTACACAGAACACCCTAACAACCACTCAGAACACAGTAGCAACCACCTAACAACTTCTCAAAACACTCCACAACTTCTCAGAACACAGTAGCAATCACCTAGCAACCTATCAAACACTCCACAACTTCTCAGAACACCCTAACAACCAATTTGAACACAGTAGCACTTGAACACACCCCACTTATATCCTAGCAGCCTTTCAAAAGCCGCTTGCAAGCACTCAGTGAACCCTAGCAACCAACAAGCAATCTATCAAAACACCTAACAGCTACCCAGCCAGAAGACCCTAGCAACCACCCAAAACATCCAATAACCCATTCAAAACTTTCAAGCAAACACAGAACACTCTAGCAACTGCGTTGTCTTTAAGAGTCAGTTACTAGGCTTTTTGTGTTCCATACCAAAACGTTGTCCCCGTCAGGCCTCCTGACAAGAATCAATGGATTCATCTCATCTTTAGTGAAGAAAAAATGGAAGAAATATCAAATGAAAAGCAATCTTTCATCTTTCCCTCCTCTCAGGTCCTGCCGCTAAGAAGAAATACGTGAGTTACAATGACCTTGTGATCTGAGGGCCTCCATCACAGGAGGAAGGTGATCGATGGCAGTTCCTGGGTTCTCTCGGCTCTTTGGCACAAAAGTAAAGCGGGAAAAAGGCTTTCGGTGTACCTCTCTTTCCATCCTTCTTTTGTCCGAGGGCCAGGACAGTGACTGGGCCCTCAGCTAAACCAACGACAGAGGATCTCAGTTGATTTCCGACACCTTTAAGTAAAATAAAAAGGCAAAACCACCCCTCACCCCCCACCCAAAAAAGAAAAAAAAATCACAAAAATAAAGTGACATCTGCAAAAAAAGAAAAAAAAAACACAGTAGCAGAAATCAACGGATTGTACAACTGGAGGAAATATACATTTTAGTTGTTTTTTTTTTTGTTTTCTTCCGATGGAGGTGTAACAGTGGCACAAAACGACTGACCTCCTGTCAGTCAACGATTGAGGTTGCACTTGCCGTGATGGACCTTCGACAAGGCGTTTGTTCTGATGATCCATCACAGACTTTATTCAGGGCGCTGATGAATCGACATGGCTTTGGAATGCTGGGCCGAGAGGTCCTCCTCATCTTTACATGTACTTCCAAACTGCAAGTTTTTTGGGATTTTTTCCGTGCAAATTTGTGTGGTTCTTTCAGCATTTCCGTTTTCCTTCGCTGTCGGGATTTTTACGTTTTGCCTTTCTGGATGCACATTGTATTAAAGCCATATTCTTCTCTATGAGATCTCATTATTTTTGGAATATTTTCTGTTTAACGGTCTTTATTTTGAGGGATGCCATTCGATTGCCCCCTTTAACATGATAAATGTGACCGTATGCCTCACATTTTTTCTACATTCCCACCATGTTTGTAAGGGTTCGTAGACCATCGACTGTGTTGTTAGTGACTTTGAGAGATGTTGCATTGGTTTTACAGTAACTAAACCCTGGTGACCGATGGTGTTTCATGGAATTCTTTTTTAAAGAAGGTGTTCACGTAGCAGTTGTCAATGCATGCTTGATATGTTTGATGTTGAAGTAAATGAAAAACTCACCGCAGTTTTCTCACACTGGCCTGTTTACAGATAATTTTTTAAAGCCTTTATTGATTTCTCTCTTTTTTTCCTTAAGTACTATCTCATGAATTTCTCAGACATTCACTCACTCAAGGCAGAATATGGCTTTAATTTGTCTTGGAATTTTTAACTGCCCCAGAACTTATGGAGAAAAATTGTGCAAAAGATATCGATATATATTTAAAAAAATATATGAAAAAAAATAAAAAGCATGTATGTTTTATACTGTTTGTACTAAGTATTCATGTTGCCCTTGCTGCTTATGTGCTGATATTGTGGAAGACTTTTATGTTTGGCCACTCATGCAACTATACTGTGGTGTTGTCCAAGAATGTACCAACATGAAATAAAACCATTTGGTTATTTTTTATTACTTATTATTATTTTTAGTAGTAGTATTATTAGTATATTAGTCTTGAATGTGCTTGCTTAAATTATCTTTGTTAAAATTGTTCCCACTTATTATTATGCAGAGACAACTAAAAGTAATCCAATTTTTAGGTTGATTTATTTGCTCATGGTCACTCAGTTTCAAATACAGGTTATTTCAAAACACCATGTGAATAATCACATTGGAGCCATTGTGCTATATCACCATTCAAAGTTGCGAATTTAACCTATGCAAAATTTGGATACAGCATAAAATATTTGCGAATAAAGCAGCGTTTCCATCCCGTGTTCAAGAGAACAAAATCTACTCATATGTTGTAGTTACATCATCTGCTAGCAGGTTCTAAATGTGCTATGCTAACCAATAACTCTTACAGAACTTATTATGCCCTTTTACTAAGTCTTGATTTTGTTTTTGAGCTCTACTAGAATAGGTTTCGTATGGAAGCTTGTTTCCGCCACTGAATAAAAAAAAGAAAAACAAAAATAATTGTGAATTTTTATCTCAAAATTGTGAGATGAAGTCAGAATTGTGAGAAATAAAGTCGCAATTGCGAGATATAAAGTTGCAATTGTGTGTTATAAAGTCAGAATTGCGTGATATAAAGTCGCAATTCTGAGAAAAAAAGACAGAAGTGCGACTTTTTATCTCACAATTCTGACTTTTTTTCTCACAATTGCGAGTTTACATCTCGCAATTCTGACTTTATATCTCGCAATTCTGACTTTACGTCTCGCAATTCTGAGAAATAAAGTCAGAATTGCGAGATGTAAACTCATAATTGTGAGAAAAAAAGTCTGAAATGTGAGATAAAAAGTCACAATTACCTTTTTTTAATTTGTCATTCTGTGGCAGAAACAAGATTCACGCTTGAATTCTCAAAAAAATTCTTTTACCTTTTTTTACATTGTTGCAGCGCCTCTCTTCACAGAATGTCAGTAATTCTCTGGGCTTCCCATACAACGACGTGACTCACTGCTTAAGTAACCACTGCTTATGGTTCATCATTGGAAAAACTATCTAGCTAGTCACTCCCGAAAACAAAATATCTTTGTCGCACATCCGTCGTACGAACTACGTTGGTTGTTCAACAATTGTTAATGACATCATACTAATCAATCGGTTCTAGATCAAATTAATGTCAGATTATTGCTGTAAATAGTGAACATGGCATCTGACGACTACTTCGCTATTTTTGTTCTCAACTGTTTTGCTTTATTTCCAGATGTTTAATTCAGTCGCCATGCTGATGGCAAATGTTCATTGGAATTATTCATCATTAATCATCGAACTGCTGGTAACAATGGAACTTGCAACCATAGTAGGCTAACAATGATCTTGTTCCGGTCACTATGAAGCCCCTCCTTCCAAAAACTATGATTGGTCCTCTGGACCAATGTGTTGTGATTGGTCAACCTATTTTAGTATGTTTGGGAAATGTCACGCTCTCACCATTACTGTGAATTTCAACACACTTCTAACTAACTCAACCCAACCTTTTATTCATACTTTGCAGTTACGTGACTACCATGGATGCCTGGCGGGCACCAAACGGGTATTTTCAACGTGAAGTCCTGTAGTTCAAGCCTGGGGTGCGTTTCCTGAAAGCATCGTTAGCCAACTATGGTCGCAAGTTCCATCGTTATCAGCATAGTTCAACGAGTCGGTGTTTCCCCGAAACATTCGTTCCAACGGACATTCGCAAACAGCATCGCAAAGTTGTGTGGCTCTCGACCTGTGGTTAGAGGCGTCGTTTCTATATTGCACCACATTAGGACGTAATAAATCCTTATCTTGAGCAAAATAAGCAAGCTGACATTCAGTACAACCGTTGCCTTTTATATAGCATACATAATTTACGTCTTTTAGTTTGTCAAAAGATTTGAAGTACCGTGTTTGAAGAGTGCGCATGTGCGAACGTGCTCTACTATGTAAGAACGAGACAAATATTGAGTCTGGTAATAAAGCAAAATAACTGAGAACAATTAGAAATAGTCCTCAGATGACATGTCCGTAATTTATATATAAAAAATAGCGTTAATTGGATCTCAAACAGTTTTGTTAAAAGTAGTTTTTACTCCACCACGTGTGAAACCAACGTAGTTGAACGATACTTTGCGACAATGGGTTTCGGGAAACAGTCGTGACTAGGTAGTTGATTTCTCCAACGATGCATCGTACTTTGGTAGTGAAGCAGCGAAGTACGTCGTTGTACGAGAAACGCACCCCAGGTCTTTCTAGTAGCTATCAGGTCTGTAAGCGAGCTAGCTGCACAACTATGGACTAGGATTAACACCAAGGTGAAGGTAATTAAATTATGTAAAGCAGACAAGGTTTTTTTTAGATAATCGAGCAGTAATAATTCCTCCGTAAATAATCTAGCTCTACTATTCTCATTGAAAACCATAGATATCACAAACCTCAAAACAACTTTTCACACTTTGTTGTTGTTAGCAAAATACGACAGCTGTGTTTACACCGCCACCGGTGAGAGTGTCAAAGTGCCCAGAAGTCATACATTTTTCAATGAATTTTGCCGCTCTCACGGCGGCGGTGTGAACTTACAGTTAGCCTCATAACACAAACAGCTGACTCGCCAAACCAGCTGGTGGCGTTGATTGACGAAACTACAGGTTAATATAAATACACGCTTGATAACATGATCATACACCCATTGTATTCAAACAAATGTTGAAATTACCTTGAGTGATGGAATGATCACTGCACAGACGTGTAACGATATACTGTGAAGGTTGCTTATCTCATCTGCTTAGTGCAACCAATCGCACAAAAACTATCTGGAGTGTCATTTACTCCACAAAACACCAACTGTTGTATAAAAACTGGCGACGTCCTGGCAAGATCCTTGACTAGTTTACGGGGTTTCGTTGCTGGAGAACGGCGTTCTTGCCCGCCAGCCAGTTCTTATTTTGCGTAGAAGACGAAAACTCAAGACTACGACTGAGGCGATTCAGGAAGTTTAGAAACAGTGACACTGATATAGAATGATTATATTTATCTAACTTTGCAGACCTTTGTGTTATTCTCAAACAGCAACATCTCACTCTAAAGAATGTTGAATTTTTTTCAAAGCTTAATAGCACCCCCTATAATTTAGATTCAGTTGAGACTATTACTTGCATAAGCCTTGTCTACCACAATCCCACAAGGGACAGTGATGGAAACACTTCTATTTAAGTTCCAGTAGGAAAGCATCTTCTGAATTATAAAATGGGATCAAAGCTGTGTTTGATTGGCGGTGCGTTAGCGCTCAAGTGTGTGCGCGGTTGACAAGCACTGCACTGTCAGCAGAAGGCGTTGTGTGCTGGAAGCTCAGGCCTGTCAGATGATGGCAGAGAAACGTCTTTCAATCACAGCTGGAGAGCGAAAGTCTAAAGTGTCTTTAATTCTGAAAGTGAGAGGTTGAAGGAAGGAAATCTGTGTGGCTTGCAAAACACATTTGCTAAACCACTGTCATGGCTCAACTGTTTGCTAACACGTCTTCGACTTGTTTACGCCGCAGCAAATATCGTGGCTCAGCATGTACTGAGGACTATTGATGCACATAAGGTCATTACACATTTGATAAATAACACTTTGGTCATGAATTTCACCTTCTATGTAATCAAAATAGTTATCTTGTTAGTTGTTTACCAGTGATACCTATGTTTAGAGACTATTTGTCAAATTCTATACTAATCGGGCAGTCTAGTTGTGCTAAGCGAACAGGCTCTTGAGATATATTTTAAGGGCACGTTTACACGATAGTGATATGCTTAAAACAGAGAAGATGACACCATTGTCAAAACAATCCCCATTCCCCGAAAACAACTAAAAAAGTTGTATTCTGCTCCAGGCCATTAGGTGGCGATGAAATACTATAGATTGAACATGTAATACGCATGTGCATCACGTCTTCAGAGATTCACGTTTTTGTTGTTGAAGGAGTAGTTCACTTTTTAAAAAAACTTTTGCTGATAATTTACTCACCCCCATGTCATCCAAGATATCCAAAAATATCGAAAAGAAATTAAGGTTTTTGATGAAAAGGAGGATTTTTGTTTATCAAAATGAACAAATCTGTTTTCGTGTCATTTGGTTCATTCAACGAAAGAAATGAACGAGTTGACTCAGGAAAAGATCCATTCATTTTGATGAACGAGTTCGAACAGGAGAGTCACAAACACGCATCACAGAACAGAGCAAGGCGACCATTTGAGCTTATAAAACTTAAACTTTTTTTTTAATGAGCGATCGTTTCGCTAGACAAGACCCTTATTCATCGTCTGGTGTCGTTTAAAGCCCTTTGAACAGTTTGCAGTTTGCACTGAAACTGTCTTTTGGACCTTGAACCGTTTGGTTCCCAGTAAAGTCCATTTTATATGGAGAAAAATCCTGGAATGTTCTCATCAAAAACCGTTTCTTTTCGACTGAAGAAAGAATGACATGGATATCTTAGATGTCATGGGAGTGAGTAAATTATCAGAAAAAGTTTTCTTAAAAGTGAATGTAGGAGTTATTTTGAGTTTAGTGTAATCTAAATTGTTGTGCTATTGGAGTACTGGAATGTTTTGTTAGATTTAGGACCCTTTATTTTGTAGGGACTTCTATTTTGACAGTTGGTGAGAAAAAGATGGCCGCCTCTCACTTTTTCAAACACAAGAAAAAAAACAAGGAAGCCATTGGAACATACAAGCATACAGTTCTTTACTTTGCTATCAAAATGCTATTGAATTACAATTGAACACTACTTGGACATTAGTTTTGACATTTATCTTGTGCCTTTTAACCACCTTTCTTCAATCAACTAGGCCTACCAATCGTTTGTTGGATTACTGGAACCCATCCATTACCAACCTACAAACCTGCCCGCTGCCTGCCTTGCTCAACTTACCAACCTACTTACCTACCTGCTGGAATTCCATCTCATCCACCACAAAAAAAGGTACAATTCAAGTTTCTTTGCAAGTACATATCTATTGTACAGTTCAGTTAGTTTTATCTGCTGAATCCTGATGATTTTGCTGCTAACTTTGTGAACCATTGCTAATGTGTTTTTTTCCGTTTTGAACTAAGAGAAGCATACCAGCAAATGCATGAAAAAGTAAAGATCGACTGAATAAAATATTGATAAAGCAATGTCATCAGGGATCTGTCCACTTGAAACTTAGCCAGCTTTCCCAGACAGAAAATACGTTGTTGACTTTTTTTACTCAGGATGTCTGTTTTGTTTAAAGGTCAAATATATTCCCAGATATTTGTACGACTCAACAATTTTAACCTCTTTTCCATCTATAATCGTCTTTTCAGGAGTTGGCTGGTGACGTCTAAAAGCAATACACGTCTCTGTAACATTTGAATCATTTGACTTTAAAATCCTTTTTTAAAAGTTTGCGTTTTCAGGCTCCCAAAATGAACAGCTAAAACGCATAAAAAGAATTCCGAATCACAATCTGTAAGTATTATTAATAATGTTTGCTGTTATGTATTCTGTAGCATGCACACAATATAGTTATAAAGTGTTGTGTGTGTTATGTACACACCGCGCAGATTCTAAGCGGGGTAAAGTTAGTTTTGTTTTAGATATTCAGCAGGCATTCACTGAAAAATGGCAATTACCTCCTAAACGACTTAGCCAAATATGACTTCGCTTTATATAATAAGCAATGTGAGTTTCGTCGGGAAAGCTTGCTCTTGACGGAGGCGCGAGTAAGGGACCGTGTGGAAAGTGCACTTTTTTCAACCCGATCTCACAATCAAGTCGTACGAATTCAACGAATGATTAAAAAGTGGCTAATTCGTAACAATTCATACGACCTCACTCGTACGAATTAGTACGATTTTGCTAACTCGTACATATTTTACGAATTGGCCAATTCGTATGAATTAGTACGAATGACCTACCCCTTACCCCGCCCCTAAACCTAACCGTCACGTGGGTTTAGACAAATCGTACAAATTCGTACGAATGAGGTCGTGCGAATCGTTACGAATTAGCCACTTTTTAATCATTCGTCGTATTCATACGAATTGGGCGTGAGATAGTGTTGCTTTTTCTGACACGTTTGTTCAAACACTGTATACAATTTTCAACACTTGACAAGCTAATCCATTAATGGTGATGGGCATTTCGTTTCCAACAATCTCTGCCTATGGTTTACCAATAACAACTGAGTGGGTCATTTGACCAGTCGCCGCAGATTCGCGTCACTCAAACGGGGGTGTTTGGGAAAATGAATCGTCGAACGAATCATTTGGGGAGTCGTTGAGCAAACTAGGTAAAAATAAATGCAGATAAGACAAATAATGTGTTTTTATCCTTGCATGCACGTTAAACTGTTTTTGGGAAGTCCCAAAACAAAAATAGGAACATTTCAAATGCTATGATAGGGGCTCTTTAATTTACTCACACATACAATCAGATTGGGAACTCGGCTGTAAAATCATAATTTGGTTTAATTTTTAATGCGAATTTATCAATTTATTCTTCAATATAATGAAAATAGCAGTTTTTTAAGATGTTTCTAGGGTTTGTTTTTTTTAGCAGGATAATTGGCTAATGGTCATGTTAATCAAACAGATTAATCAGCTAACTGTGTGCTAAGCTAATAGGCTAAGGTGTTACACTCTCAGAAAAAAAGGTACAAAAGCTTATGTACATTTTAGGTGTTAATATATACATTTTAGGTGCTAAAAATACATTTTGTTGTTAATATGTACATTTATGTCCTAATATGTACATTTTAGGCGCAAATATGTCCATTTTAGGTTCTAATATGTTTATTTTAGGTCCTAATATGTACATTTTAGGTGTTAATATGTACATTTTAGGTGCTAAAAAATACATTTTTGTTGTTAATATGTACATTTATGTCCTAATATGTACATTTTAGGCGCAAATATGTCCATTTTAGGTTCTAATATGTTTATTTTAGGTTCTAATATGTTTATTTTAGGTCCTAATATGTATATTTTAAGTGCTAATATGTACATTTTAAGTGTTAATATGTACATTTCAGGAGCTAAGTACATTTTAGGTGCTAATATGTACATTTTAGGTGTTAATATATACATTTTAGGTGCTTAAATGTACCACTAAGATACCAATATGCAGCCTTTGGGTACAAAAGTGTACCTTTTGAAAAGGTACAGCCCCAGTGCCTGCTTTTGTACCTTTTTTTCTGAGAGTGTATAAGTTAAGCTTAATTAACCATATGCACTGTAAAAAACCAATGCGCTTTCTCTAATCAAAAAACAATGTGGCAACAAATTACAAGCAATATTATTAATTAAATTTCACAAATTAGAATTGAGTAATAATTAATCAAGTTAATTTCTTTAAAAGTTAACCATTTAAAATGAGTAAAACTTACAACAACAGTCACCATTATTGTGATCGGTGTTTGTTGTTAACTTTTAAGGAATTAAGTTAATTAATTCTTACTCAATTCTAATTTGTTAAATTTAATTAATAACATAGCTTGTAATCTGTTGCCACAATTTTATTGATTAGATAAAGCGTATTAATTTTTACAGTGTGCTAAGCTAAAAGGCTAATCTTCTTGCTGTTTGAAAGCTAGTCGTTTCACTAGTTAGCTTACAAACGAATGCACTTCCTTGTCTTAAAAACCAACTGATTAAACAGAACAAACATTACATTTGATTTCTAGTTTGTGTTATTAGTATAAAAGATAATGGATTAGTAAAATACTTTTCTTTAACTTTGTTGGCAGATGAGTTAGAACCTGTGCAAAAAGCCAGCCAATCAGACTGGAGATGCTATTTTTCAGCAAGTTTTTTCCTTCATGTGTGTAATGTGCCTGAGAACGTGGTGGTCCGTGGACACGCTGCCTGCGACTGAGACTATTGACTTTCAGTTTGTCGACGTACGGGAGCCTTCAAACGATACCCGTAACCTCCTTCCCAAGGAACGGAACACGAACATGATCGAAATGATTATTCTCACAAAGGTTCGGAAGTAAAATCAATGCTTCTCTTCATTTCCACCCGGCATGGGGGCTTAAACTAAGCAAAAGTGAGGCCCAAAAAGACAGAATTGGTCACAAATTGATACGTCTCCGATCTGATGAGGTCTTTCCCTCTATCAAGCAAGGAATAGCAGGTGTCAGTGGAACCCAATTTATACAATCCACGCGAATGAAAGTTATTAACCTGCTTGCCAGGGAATGTGTATTTGCGTCTTGGCCTTTCCATTTGGTAGTGGGGGGACTCAGGATATTGAGATACGACTCAGGACACATTGATCTATTTCAGCTGCATCTTAAGTAAGTATTTGACATTTCCTCTCAGGCATTTCAGGCTGCTGCGCAACATGTTTAACTCCTTCCTTCCAGAATTAGATATTCCACATTTTGTTATGAGGGGGATCCAGGAAATGTCAAGGCGACCCCTCGGCATGAATTTTTATCATTGTGTTAATGGATAAAAGATTATATTTTCATCTGTAATCCAAGGAGATGGGCTCCACGTTCAGAAGATTCAAAATTATTCACGTCGCCTGAAATCTCAACTCAAATTTAAGGGTCTTTATTACTGTAATTCATTCAGACTTCTGCACGCTAACCCTTCGTAGACAATGTTGGTTCGCTACGATAATACAAGCACACAGTACAGAGACCGTATCAAATTGTGAATGTGACAGCCTAGTAATTTAGTTATGAACCAATTTAAAATCAGACAAGCGCAAACAGCAGGACAGGAGGATGTGGGCTATTCAGTAATGATCTGCAATATTGCACTAGCTGTAGTTGTTAAACAATAACGATTCATGGAGAGCTTATTAACATGGTATGTATTTAGTATTCAGCACACTCTTGTAACCTCAAACCAGCACTAAGTGTGGTAATTGCTGGCATCGTCAATACAATACATGAAAAATGGGTTGGAACAACATGAGGCTGTGCAAGTTATGACAAGATAATATTTGGGTGAGCTGCCCTCAATGCTGATGAGGTACTGCATAACTTTCTCTACGAGTTTCAACTGAGCACTAACATTTAACCAGGAATAATTATTCTGAATCTCCGTCACTCCCGGAGGCTGCCGCTTCAATGACCTACAGGGGAAAAAAATATAAACGAATGGCCGTATACTTGAGGAAATTAGACAGTGATCACGCAATTACCTTGCCATACATTGACCAGTCGTAAAGCTTGGCGTTTTGAATGATGGGAAAATGCAAATCCACCACTTATAAAAGGTGTCACATCCTAATTTACATGCCATGCTTCAGATGGAAATTGCACGGGTCATTACGCTCATTCGGATCCCCGGTGGATTGCTCAATCCGCTATTAATTCACATGACTCGTTTGGAAAATCTCTCATGCGAATAACACTCCTGATTGAATCAAGTAGCACACAATAATGCCATGAAAAATATTACATAAGGCCATATGTTGTTGTTGTTGTTGTTTAAATAAGTAAGTTGCATTTAAATGACGGTATACGCTTGCATTTGATTGAGCTCGCTGGCCAAAAAGAGACAAACAAGTAGTGTTGTAGATATGATATGGGGTTAGGGTTCATCAATTAGGCTAGCCATTACTGTAAAACAATCAAAATAGTATTTCTAGTTATCCTTTAGTATCAGCTAGCTGTTTTAGCAGGCTAATCAGCTATTGGTATGGTCTTGCAAGTTCATCAACTAGCAGTGAGCTGTTGTCAGGGTAGATGTAAGGAACACAAAATAGCTCTTTGTTATCCTCTTTTAGCAGTTGTAGCTATTTTTGCAGGCTATTAGCTATGTGCATGCCAAATCTAACAGATGAATCAGTTAGCAGTATGCTATGCTATCAGGCTAACTGTAAGGCTAATCAGTTAAACAAGCAGGATAATCCAAAGCTATAGTCGGCTAAACTGTTTGACTAACTTTTAAAAACAGAATGATAAATGTTTATTTTGGCTACATTTGCTATATATGTGACGTAATTAGTAGTACTTACCCCACACAGCAATCTGTAAACCTTGCAGTAAAGTGAATACTTGTAAGTTAATCAGTTATTGGTATGGTAATCGTGCAAGGACATCAACTAGCAGTGAGTTATTGTCAGGGTAGATGTAAGGGACACAAAACAGCTCTTTGTTATCCTCTTTTAGCAGTTGTAGCTTTTTTGGAGGCTAATTTGCTATGTGTATGCCAATCTAACAGATGAATCAGTTAGCAGTATGCTATGCTAACAGGCTAACTGTAAGATGAGAAAGGCTAATGGATAATCCAAAGCTAAAGTCGCCTAAACTGTTTGACTAGCTGTTAAAAACAGAATGGTAGATGTTTATTTTGACCACTTTTGCTATAGAACATGTGAAGTAATTATTAGTGCTTACCACATAGGCAATCTGTAAACCTTACAGACTAGTAATAATTGTAATTTTTTAGAATTTTTGCAAGTTAATCAACTATTGTATGCTAATCTTGCAGGTATCAGTTAGCAGTATGCTAAGCTGGGAGGCTAGCTGTAAGGCTAACAGGCTAACTCTAAGATGGGAAAGGCTAATGGATAATCCAAAGCTAAAGTCGGCTAAACTGTTTGATTAACTGTTAAAAACAGAATGATAAATGTTTATTTTAGCTGCTTTTGCTATATAATATGTGAAGTAATTATTAGTACCCCATAGCAATCTGTAAACCTTGCAGACTAGTGAATAATTGTAATTTTTTTTAGAATTTTTGCAAGTTAATAAGCTGTTTGTATGCTAATCTTGCAGGTAACAGTTAGCAGTATGCTATGCTAGGAGGCTAGCTGTAAGGTACCCAGCTAGCAAACTGACATTGAATCAACATGGAAACATGACATCGAAACAACGTTGATCTGACATTGTTTTGCTCATCGAATTAACGTTGAACCAACGAAAATCAACTTGAAATCAACGTTGTTTCAACATTATGAAAGCAAACCAATTTTCGATTTTCATTTAGCTTTGAAGAATGCCGCGTCTGACGTTGGTTCAACGTTAATGCGATGAGCAAAACAATGCCAGATCAACGTTGTTTCGATGTCATGAGAGACGTCGTTTCCACGTTGATTCAATGTCAGTTTGCTGTCTGGGTACTCAAACTAGTATTCTCGTTGTCTCTCTTTTTTAGCATTGATAGCTATTTTAGCTGACTAACCAGCTATTTTAGCATGCAAATTAACTGTTTCAAACTGACATATTCAATTTTAAACCAATGAATTACAATGAATTGGAACCACAGATTTTAGTACTGTTAGTCTCATGACGGAGTGTCACTTTGCGTTTTTCCTTGTGAAGCATAATCCCCATTGAAACCAATGTATTCGCAGCATTCTCCCGTGTAGGTGCCCTAAATCAACTACTGTCAAGGAAGTAATTGCAAAAGTCAGGTTGTTATCATATGGTCTCATTGGACCCATGATGGCAGCCATGCTATAAGATAATATGACAGTAAAGATATGTGATTTAATTGTCTGAACAAGCATTCTTCTGGGAAGGCACTCACAGGAAAAAACATGAGCTAGACAAATGCCAAGGCGTGATACTGCAGGTTAAATGGGATTTAGATGGAAATCTCCCTTTAGGTGTGTTTTTGGTTTGCTTTTAGCTATACTTGAGCTACAGGTACAATTTAACAGCAGGGAGGGATGAGTCAGAAAATACATTTCTTCATCTTTTCCTTGTTTAAAGATTAGAAATCCTCTTTGCTCCGCGAAGCACAACCTGTGTGCGTTATAGGCCTGACTTTAACAAATGAAATGAGGGGGGCAAAATGCCCCAGTGCTTGAAAATTCCATTAGAGGCACATGTCAGAGACGGTTACCGTTTAAAATGAGAATCACGGTTGCCTGAAGTTTAGTGGACAGAGGGGTTTTTTGTGTTCTGCTCTTGCAGGTGAAATCGTTGTTCATCTATCCTGGGGCGGAGGGGGCAACCAGTCACCTTTGTTCACCTTTTTTATCTCATCTGGAGTTGATACTTTGGGCTATAATTACCAGCTCTATTTAGAGAACTGCCAACATTTGTCATTGCGCACAGAGGCAATAAAGTGACGTTATAGAAGCACAACCAGATGTGTGTGGGTTGATGAAGGTTTTTGGTAGCTTGGCAATTTAGAAAGTTTTATGATCCTAAATGTATTTATTTATTTACATTTCTACAGGCAATGCATTAATATTTATCTCAGCCCTTAATGCTAAATCAATTTCTTAGCATGGTTTGTCAAATGTATTTACAGCCATGTTGAGCACTGAAAATTCTTCAATTCATCTTTCCCTGTGTAACCTTAAAATGTCTGGGTCAATCATCCCCCCCTTCTTTACAACGTTTTTCCTGTGTTAACGGGATATTGAAAAGATTGCCCTTTTCATTAAAGCAAGACCAAACTTAGGTCTTTGGTCCAAAGGATTCTTGAATTACGACCATTTAGGTTTGGATAGTGCATTTTCAAATCCGTCCTCAAATAGGGGGTCATAGTATCATACATTAACAATTAACTAACTAATACAACATCTAAAATGTAACTTCACAGATTTTCAACCCGCTTTTTGATACAATGTCGGTATCCATGTCGGTTCACGGTTTCCTGGACAAATAAATTCACGTATATTTGTCAGAAAAAGTAGTTTAAACAGCTCCAGGGCTTTTGTAAAAACTACAGATTATACTACAGTTTTTGTATCCTCGCCCACAGACAGTCCGATTGGAAGAGGGTTATTAAAAAAACATATTGTTATTGTAAGGGTAAGTTTATCACTGAAAATTGCATCGAATGTTGTCTTCTCTTTAAAGCTACACTGTGTGATTTTTACCCCATCTAGCGGTGAAAATGTATATGACCATCCAGTGAATATTAGTTTCTGTTCCTCTCAATTCCGATTTCGTTTTAACTCCTACGGTGGCCAATGTAGTCCAAGATTAACATGGCTTCCAGTTCGACCTCGTCCATGAGTGTTAACTCAAACATAAACGCGAAAGGCGAAGCTTGAATTAACGGCTATGTCCCTCTTTGGCTAATGTACTTTCAAGATGGAGGGGCAACATGGCGATCGACATTAGAACCCCTTACCCGTATATATTTTCAATGGCATATTATACACTCACGAGGATACTTTATTACTTGAACGAAGTAGATATACATTAATGAGAACATATATTTTTGAAAGAACCAAGTGTTTTTAGCTAAGAATAAACTAAAAGAGTTACAAGGTGTAGCTTTAAACAACATTAAATAAAAACAGAATACTGAGGCAACAGCTTTCGTACCTGAATGTGACAGCGTTTTGCTCCGTGGTTGGGCGTATTTGTGGTTTTTCAGATTGTTCGTCGTGGCATTCTCTCCGTATTTATGATTTGCAGCCTCTAGCCACTGCCTACAACACATTGAATCCGATAATTGGCAACCGAAGGTAACTCTCTCCTACTAAACAGTAACTCTTTGAATTCTTGCACTCAAGAACAACACAAGTCGACACCGTTATGACTTAAAGTTTGCTAAGAAGTATTTCCTACTAAAGCAAGGCAGTATTTGACTCTAGTAAGAATATCAATAACAGACTGGTGTGAGTAGCTTTGGATGGCAACAATGTATCCAGTGCATTGTGGGTGTTGAAGTTTTTCTACCACACTATATTGCCAAAAGTATTGGGACACCCCTCCAAATAATCGAATTCAGGTGTTCCAATCACTTCCATGGCCACAGTTGTATAAAATCAACCACCTGTGCAATACGTTTCCTCACTACTAGGGTTGTGTATCGTTTGAATTTGAACGATTCTGATTCCGATTCCTTGTTTCGATTCTGGTTCCCAACGATTCTCAATTCCGATTCTTTTAAAGAGGCAGGGTCAAAAAAGTTTAGCTAACCTTGCTAACCAACGGTCTTTCTGAAGGAAATACTCATTTCTAAAGGGAAATACTTCTTTTTTGTCACAAATTTTGCATTTTGCCGAGATTTTGTTATTTTTAGAAAAGTGAAGCCACACTTTGGACCACCGACGTAAGCTACTCATGTTCGACTCGTGCGGTTATGCCAACACTTCCGGTAGACTATTCTTCATTGGTGTTGTTCAGCAGTATCTTCTTCTGGTCGGCGGACTGTGAAAATCAAAACTAGGAATCGAAATTTTAATTTTTGAACGATTCCGGGAAAAACGAAAAGTTAGTCCCAGTTCCAATTGATACTCGATTCTTGATACCCAACCCTACTCACTACTAAGTATTTCAACTTTTTGTGATATTATAACAAAGTGAAAGCAATTTGGAATTAAAGTGGGCCGCCACTGGACCCACTGGACACGAATCACGCTTCTCTTTCTGGCAATCTGATGGACGAGTCTGGGTTTGGTGGTTGACAGGAGATCGCTACTTGCCTGACTGCATTGTGCCAAGTGTAACGTTTGGTGGAGGGGGGATTATGGTGTGGGGTTGTTTTTCAGGGTTTGGGCTTGGTCCCTTAGTTTAAAAGACATTTTGGAAAAGTTCATGCTCCCGATTTTGTGGGAACAGTTTGGGGAAGTTCCTGTTCTGACATAACTGCGCACCAGTGCACAAAGCAAGGTCCATAAAGACATGGATGAGCGAGTTTGGTGTGGAGGAACTTGACTGATCTGCAAACTCAACCTGATGGAACACCTTTGGGATGAATTAGAGCGGAGGCCTTCACGTCCAACATCAGTGCCTGACCTCACAAATGCGCTTCTAGAAGAATGGTCAAAAATCCCCATAAACACACTCCAAAACCTTGTGGAAAGCCTTCCCAGAAGAGTTGAAGCTGTTGTAGCTGGTAAAGGGTGGGCCAAGTCTACATTTAACCCTACGGAAAAGTCACTACTCACGTTGTTTATGGCTAGCTTAACTTTCTGCTGCTTCTCTTTCAAGGTAGAGACGAAACGCAATCCAACGTTGTTTGTTCGCGTTCGGCTACGGTTGAAACATGACGTCACAATATGTCAACCTTCATTGAAGGGATTCCCGTGGTTATAAGGTAATAAAAACATAAGTAAGTTCTTTAATCACCACTGAAAATATAGTTATGGATGTCATATTGCATTTCTGTTAATAGATACTCAAAAATATTACACATTGTACCTTTAAGTTTTAGCATTTTAACCGAAGAAATGTATCATGTGTGTTTTATGTGTATAAGACATTACATTTCTAAATATGACTTGTTTTCTTGCAGGAGCATTTTATTTTTCCCACAATTGAATTGTTCGAAGCCATGTGTCACAAACTAGGACATCGATGGCATTTTAACACTCCATACTGGCTTTCAAGAGAGAGCGTCTTCCTTTGACCGTCTGATGACACAGAGACTGTTTGCAGCTGCAGCGGCAGGAGTGAAGAGGGTTTGTGCGAGCGCTGCCTCTGTCCTGGGATCTGGAGATGCAATGATGGATGGGGTTTGTTTCAGGGAATGGCTTTCATCACGGCACAAACCAACTTCCCACACGACAAGCTCTTGGATGCACTTACCCAGCGCGTGCGGTAGAGTCCCTCTCTAGACTTCTCTTTGCTCATCATCTTTGCCTTTCCGTGTCTTGTTGCGTAACGATGATGCATGTAGAGAAAATTGAAGCAGAGAGAAAATTCTGCAGAGAAGCAGAGATACAAATTACAAATTAGTGCTGTAAAGCATTAGATACAAATCCCATGGTTTTGTTGCCAACGATTAGACGCGTTAAACTATTATCTAGCATAACATAGCATGAAAAGTAGCTAGCTTTAAAGCAACATGTTTGTTTCCCCAGACTAAAATTTTGATTTTAAACTGTTCCACCTCTCGTATTAATTTGTAAATAATTCTAGTGAAAACTTTTTTAAATTATCAACTTATTTTAAGTACAAAAAATGTTGCAATTCTATAACCTACTTTTTATTATTTTAAAATTGACACCCAGGAACATAATTTGGACCCTGTATGCAGATTAATACCGGTAAATTATTTCATTAAATTTTCTCAACTATAAACAATTTATGTAGTTTAATACAGACTTACCTGTTACAGTAAGTTAAGTAATACAAATTATCAAAATTTGTTTCTAAAATTTTACGGGGAATATATATGTATCAATAACTACAAACATTTGTATTTGTATTATTTATTTATTTATTTTTTCAATATTTTATGAGATATATATATATATATATATATATATATCATTTTGATGTTATTTTTATGTGAGTGCTTTGTGTATAATTATTTTATATGTATAAATACACACACACATGCTTGTTATATATTTAAGAAATATTTTCATGTATATACGGTATATAGATTTATATATTATTTATATTATTATATAAATATTATTATTTATATATAATTATACACAGTGCACTCATATATTATGTAAGATGCGATTACAGCCCTAATATATATATATATATATATATAGATATATATATAGATATATATGAATGTATTTATAATTATATTATATAAGAATGTATTAAAGTATTAATATACATATACATATATATATATATATATATATATATATATATATATTAACTTGACTTTAATGACTTTAAATTTGGATTCATTTCAAAGTTTTTTCCCCAATAGAAATCACCCCTTCAAATCGTGTGTGCTTGACGGGACATTGGCAGGCCCCCCTCCTCTGGACTTAAAGACAACATGTCTAAGTTGTTTCTTCTCTTTTCTTAACTTGGGTCTGACCAAAATGGGAGCTTGTCATTGCAAGATTGATAGAAGCATTCAGTGCCATAGACATAGTGATCAGTCTCCAGCAGCTGCGTCTGTGGTGTCCTGCAGGAGAACCGCTGGTGTCCTGCCGAACATGCTCTTATAGAGTGAGGTTAATGTGTCCGAGTTGTAGAATTCTTATCTCTTCATCCAACAAGGTCAAATACACAGTGACCCTGTGCGAAGCTGGTTTGGTTATGCTGCCTTGAAGGCTGAAAGGAAGATGTATGGAGAGATATAATGGTGATCTGGGGTAGTAACAGAAATGTTTTCAGTTGATCCATGAACATGAGCACCGTGTCCTTGACCAAGGCAATTAACCTCAGGTTGTAGAGAACACAATTTGTTCTTGTGTAAAAGGGATGGTGCAGTTTCATAGCAAAGCTACTACATTATTGAGCTTTTTTTCCTTTTTTGCATTGGTCAGTATTCAAGATCACAGTTCATTTAATAATAATTATCAAATACTCTAGTGTATGTCTTTAAAATGAAGATTGCAGTCTGTGATTGGCCATATATATAGTCTATATAGAGGCTACTTCAAATACATAATTTATGATTTAATGAAAGCCCTTTTGCTACTACTTAAAAATGTATTCGTATTTTGAATGAATTTTCAGTTATATGATAACACGCGATTTGAACATATACTGTATATAACAAAAACGAAAAACATAAATTTTAGAGTCAAAAAATATAGCTACAGTAGTGAAGAATTTGAACACCTTTTTTTGTTTTCAAGCCAGCGGCAGAACAAAAATCTCAGAAACAAAAGATTTTCCACCTGGCCCTCTCCCGTGGGAGGGAGCGATACGGTCATCGTCTCCAGGAGAGCAGTCCCTGCCATCTCTGGGTTGCCCGTCCTAGAGCCGCTTGCCTCTTGCTTTGCCGCCCTTCTTGGTGGGGGCTTGGACCGGTGGGGTGCCCTGTATGCAACCCAGCTCAACGGCGCCGTTTCGGTGGGGTGGAGGCAGTAGTTGTCCGCCATGGCAGGATGTGCTTGATGGCCTCAGTCTGCTTCTGGGGTGCGTTTCCCGAAAGCATCGTTAGCTATGGTCGCAAGTTGGTCGCAATTTCCATTGAACTCTATCGGTAACGACAGAACTTGCGACCATAGTTGGCTAACGATGCTTTCGGGAAACGCACCCCTGTACAGCCAAGAACTGCTGGGTGAAGTTCTCGACCGGGTCGCCGAAGAGGCCGGTCTGGGACACGGGGCCGTTGAGGAACCGGAGCTTGTCGGTCTCCCGCATGTCGACCAGACACAGCCAGAGATGGCATTCCTGGACTACCAGTGTGGACATCGCAAGGCCCACTGAGCATGCAGTCCATCGCATGCCGAAGTTCCTGAAGAGCAAGTGGGTCGTGACCACCCTCGTGCCGTTCCTTCAGTGCCTTACACCGTGTCCTAACTACACGCGACGCGATGAAATTCCAGCGACAGCAAGTGTGTCTGTCCACACTAGACGCGACGCGACTGTGAGATGCCACACATTCAGAACAACGTGTCCCTATGGTGTGAGCAGAGTCTCTCTGTAAAAGCGCTCTGTTGGCCCGCACTCGCATTGAATATGGGTAAGGACATAATCAAATCAAGAAATAACATTATTAAACATCAAAACATTAACAAAATATACTCATTGACTAATTTTGTTATGAAGTACAGTCGTATGTTTGCGTAGAATTCATTTTGAACGCTATATTACATGCTTTCAAAATCTGAGGTAAATTATCCGTTATCGCTTGTGTCACAGTGACCTATTTTTAACTAAAAATGAATAATGTGTACTCATAACCAGTGTAATTTCTTCATTCTGTCAGCCGCGACGTCGCAGAAATAGGAACCGTTTCTAAATTAGAAACTTCGCGTGTCGCCGTCGCGTCTGGTTAGGACAAAAACTCTGATTAACTTGGAAAAGATACCTTTTATCGCGTGTCGCGGCGTCGTGTCGCGTGTAGTTAGGACACGGTGTTAGCCTGATGAACCTGCAGTAATGCCAAAGCGTACACGGCCGAGGCAGCCTCCCCTCGGGCCTTGTAAGCCTTGCCGGTTAAGTCCGACAAGTACTTACAGGCCTGGGAAGGAAGACACGGTTCTCCACACCAAGTGGAGTTGCCTATCAACTGGCGTTCCACTGATTGGATACGTATGTATCCCTTATAGCTGCCCTGCCATCTAAGGTGGTGAGGGAGGAGGAACCACCGGAACGATTTCTGGTAGTAAAAGGTGCCGTCCACGTCCCTGTGAGTTCCTCATGCCCTCCGGGAAGAAGGGCTCTGGGGTGGGTTGCTGAGCACCAGCACGCGCCACCCCAAGATACCAATCATTCAACCTTGAGAGTTCTGGACACGGTGGAGGGTTCCACACAAGCCCGACCCGGTTGGCGGCTCGGGAAAGCATAGCCATCATCTCCGGGTCCGTCTCAGGCACCGTTAGCACACCCGAAGGAGGCAGCGGCTCCGAGACGTTATCCGCAGAGATATCTGACCCACCCTCCGATGCAGCGATCGACATCTGATCGTCACGGGGACCACCAAACGAAACGACTGGTACACATTTCGAGGATGGTCCAGCGTGCTCCGTTGGCGGCTCAGATGGTTGCGGAGCATGAGAGGGGTGAGGGTTCCTAGGGGGTTGGTTCCCCGAAGGAAGCGCGCTCACTGTAATCCTCAGGTCACCCGTATCACATCCACGCTTTTGTAGGAACGAGAGTCTCCAGCTCCGAAATGGTCATCTTCCCACAACGGGTACATGACTGGGATGCTGCCCGGGGCCCAGAAAAACGAGTCAGAGATCGTGACCATCCCGCAAACCTCATTAACAACCACACCCAGGAACACACAGATTTGTGTAAGCTCTTTTAGGGACTACTCTCGCTGGTGCTGAAGCACGCAGGGGAACAGTCACAGCAGTCGCAGATGGAACGTGCACCCGCCTGTGCGCTGAATCTCTCTCGCTGCAGATCTTACCAGCTGTTATAACAGCTCTTTTTTTTCTTCTTTGCTCAGCAAGAGAGAGAGAATAACTGCTCGTGCTGTCACGCCCGCACCGAGAGGGAGAGTTCCAGGAAGGCTTGTTTGAAGAATCACTACAAGCAGAGGCATCGAAGTGTTTTGGCTCCGAAGCAAAAAGATAGTGTGCAATCGCAACAGCTGCTTGTTAAATACCCACACTGCGAGACTGCACAGCTGATGCATGTGATTGCACGTCAATATGCATTGGCTTGTTTTAGATTCACTCGAAGTAAATTGGCCTCTCTAGTGAGATTCCTATTGACCTACGTTGTGTCATGACACAACGCTCCTGTAGACTGAACACATAATATGCACATGATGTCACCGTTTTCGAAAATGTATGTTTTTGTAGTTTACATGGAGACATAACAGTGTCGTTTTCAAAAACTTGCACTTTGAAACCCTTTTTGAAAAGTTTGCGTTTATTGGCCCCCAAAACGCCGTTGTCGTCTAAATGAATGAGCAAAACGCATCAAAGTTTTCCTTTTAAAGTTGAAACGGTGTCGTGTAAACAGCCCCTCAATTAATGTCTTTAAAGGGATACTCCACTTTTTTTTGGAAATAGGCTCATTTTACCACTCCCCCAGAGTTAAACAGTTGAGTTTTACTGTTTTCGAATCCATTCAGACGATTTTCTGATATTTAGAAGAATATCAGTAACCAGACAGTTTCCGGTCTCATTGACTTCCATAGTGTGTTTTTTTCCTACTATGGAAGTCAATGAGACCAGAAACTGTCTAGTTACTGATATTCTTCTAAATATCAGAAAATCGTCTGAATCCATTGGAAAATGGTAAAAGTCAACTGTTGGGGGAGTTGTAAAATGAGCCTATTTCCAAAAAAAGTGGAGTATCCCTTTAAAGCAGATGTTTACAGCACGGCAAAAAGTAGAACACTGTCTCCGCTGCTTTAAAATCATGGCATTTGCACATATTCATTTTTATGTTTACCTGTTCAAATATTCCCAGAGAGACATGCTTTATCTGGCCCAGTTTGGTCCACCTACCCCCCGGCATGTCCTTCCCTCTCTCGCTCGCTTTTAGTTTTGTTCCAGAAAAATCCAGCTGACTATGTGTGTGGGTTGTGAAGATGAATAGTTTGCAGCAAGCTCTTTAAATCATAGGCGTGCACAAGCCTGTAGTTTAATCATATTTCACACTGACCCCACTTATCTCTGTCTCTTGTTGTTTAAGGGTGTCAGAGGCCATCTAACCACTCTCGGCCTGACGGGTCGAGGTCTCAGCCGGGGTTTCCTTAAACATTTCAGAAACCTTTCGACAAAGCCATTATAATGTGTCGAGAGAAGATTCTTTTAAATTCTGTTGATTAGGATTTTAGATTGTACATTTTTTTTAAATGGCATTTATTGTGTTTTTTTTACAGTAAAATATCCTTAAATATTAAAGTATATGTTATTATTATTTTATTTTAGCATAAATCGAGACAAAAACATTTAAGAAAATAAATTTTTGCAGTGTAAATAAATAGTTCACTCCGAAATTAAATTCAAATGATTCACCTTTTCCTGTTTTTATTGTTACTGTAAAGTTAAGATCCCGCTATAGTGATTTTCATGAAATAAAATGAGTAGCTTGAACATTCTTCAAAACATCTCTTTTTTTTCTGAATAAACAACACTATCTCACGCCCAATTCGTACGAATTCGACGAATGATTAAAAAGTGTCTAATTCGTACGACCTCACTCGTACGAATTTGTACGATTTGTCCAAACCCACGTGATCGTTAGGTTTAGGGGCGGGGTAAGGGGTAGGTCATTCGTACGAATTCATACGAATTGGCCAATTCGTAAAATATGTACGATTTAGCAAAATCGTACTAATTCGTACGAGTGAGGTCGCATGAATTGTTACGAATTAGCCACTTTTTAATCACTCGTCGAATTCATACGACTTGGTCGTGAGATCGGGTTGGAAATGGAATAAATCATGAGGGCAATTGAGCAAGTAGCCTAATGAATGTTTTTACTGTCATTTTTTTGGCTGAATTTGCCAAGTCATCTTAGAGACCCTGAAAATGAACAGCCTAAAAAAAGAGATGCAAGAATGATTACAGAATATGAACATATGCACACATCCATAGGTCACTGTAACCATTTCTAGATAGAAATCTTACAGAATCCATTAGCGATTTTCAAAATGACACGATTTTTTTTCTGCAGCTGTATGACACAATAGCAACCATTACAGGCCTCGTTGACAGTGTTTTCTATTTGTCTCTTGTGCGCAGACTGGACACATATTGCATATTGATGGATAAATACATTTCATACCGTGAAACTGTGACTGGGAGATATACAGCGGAAATGTTTCTGGTGTCAATACTGAGCTAAGAATGTTATGAGGAGAATTGTAGCTGGATTTGATGCACTGACCTGAAACACAAGAAACGGATTTTCATTTTGAGGACGGATGCAGTGAATAACATGGGACACTTGAAGGGCTGCACTATTGAAGGACTCAATTTGAAATCATACTTTTTTTTTCTTTTGTTTGAAAACAATCCTTTTTCTGTTCTTTTTGGCGATGCTAGTGGTGCAGAAATGACGAGCTTTAGCTATAAGATACGAAGGACATTTTATAATAATCATGCATTAAGTGTGGAATGGATTAACTTTATTTATAACAGACTTCCAGATTTTTGAATATGCAAATTTATTAAACTCAATCTTTCCGCTACAATATAAACCCCTGGTTTCAGACACGGTTTAAAGGAGAACTCAGGCTCAAAATGAACCTTTGGTATAATAAAACATCAGTACCTAGTCGACCGTTCTCTAAAATTTGTTTTCATGATAATCGATTTTAAAGAGTTTTATCTCTAAAAACTGTTTAGCTTATAAGGCTAGTATTGTGCGGGCATTTACTAAGTAAAAAGAAATCGCTAGTTTATACCACTAACAAGGCTCAAAATAGCCCCACACTAACACAGTAACATAATGAGGGGCCATACATGCAAAACGAAGCATTGAGAACTTTGTAAGTGTACAGACTGTTTAATAAGAAGATACATTATAAAGACAGTCCACTTCGTATATACAGACAGGAGCCATCTTAGAAAATAGTCTTGATAAGTCAAACCACGAACGTCGTGCTTAGTGAGCTGAACTGTGTGGCGTTTAGCGAACTTCTGAACTGTATGAACGGTGTTCGGGGATCGACTTATCAAGACTATTTTCTAAGATGGCTCCTGTCTGTATAGACGAAGTGGACTGTCTTTATAAAGTATCTTCTTATTAAACGATCTGTACAACGGTATTGATTTAGTGCCAGCTTATTTTATTTAAGTTGCCTCAAAATATCAATGTGCCTGAACACACCTCGTTTTCAGACCAGCAGCCCATGGGTGCACAAATGCACTTGCTTTTTAAACAACATGGCACTGGACGTGAAAAAAAAAAAAAAAAATGATAACTGCGTCAGGCTGAAACCAGCAAAAAACACTTGCTTCATGCCTGACGGGGTATATGATAGGGCCCATATTTTCTAACATTTAAACTGAGGAAAATAGTTATGGCTGAGATGTCATATCTGGTACTATATTGTGTATTTTCGCACAGCTGGACTAATCAACATCCACTAAAGTTGTTGAACCTTAGAGCAAGCGGCAAATTGTGCTGAAGCGTTTCTCGCATCAAGTCTATTATGCCTTTCTTCTTAACCTGGAATGATTCTCATTTTGGTAATCTAAAGCTGCGGTGAACGCATGCAACTTGCTGATACCGCCAGCTGAGGAGACGTGTGGGGGTTGAGGATCTGACATCCCCCACCAATCACCAGCAAGCTTTTCTCATGTGTGGGTGGGCTAATTGCACCATGGGATACATTTTAAAGACTTAATGACTATCATGCAGCGACCAAAAATACATGTCTCCCTGAAATCGTGGCTGGAATAGGTGTGGTACAGACTCTTGTCCTCAAATAAATAGAGGCTGGGTGTGCATGGCAGATAGCATTGCAAAGGGCTTGAATGCATGGAGAGCTGATAACAGAGCAGAGCGCTGACCATTGTGAAAGGCCAAACATCTGAGAGAGCGATAAACACAGGCAACATCCATCTGTAAAAGGCTTTTTGCTATTTCAAGGCATTTTCCATGAACAAGGCACAACATAGTGCCTGAAACAGAAAGGCTTTTTTTATAAGCAACGGTCCTTCAAAATTGGATAAAAATTATGAAACCAAATAAATGTACTTGAATAGCTACAACATGAATATTGTTCACTTTAGCATGCTTTATGATGGACCGGAATTTTTTACATTTATTTTTCTTCATTGGAATTGTATGAAACTTGGTAAAGGTTTTGGCACTTGTTGTGTAAACACAATATATATATATATATATATATATATATATACACACTCTAAAAATGCTGGGTTGTTTTAACCCAACGTTGGGTCAAATATGGACAAACCCGAAATGTTGGGTTAAAAATGTAATGTAAAAATTTAACCCAACTGCTGGCTTAGTCCATATTTGACCCAACGTTGGGTTAAAACAACCCAGTATTTTTTAGAGTGTATATGTATACAGGGGCGTTTCTAGGTTTTAAAAACATCAAGGGCTTAACCCGAAACATCAGGGGCTGGGGTGGATAATGAGGTAGCAGACCTACATTTGTGCATTTTAAGGTGTTTGAAGGTCATAAAAATGGTATAACAATAGCTTTAAAAGCATGTCAGTGGGCAGTACACTCTAAAAAATGCTGGGTTGTTTTAACCCAATTTTGAGTAAAATATGGACAAACCCAGCCATTGGGTTACATTTTTAAATTTAATTTTTTAATCCAATGGCTGGGTTTGTCCATATTTTACCCAAAATTGGGTTAAAACAACCCAGCATTTTTTAGAGTGTAGCATAAAATATTACAGATTCTTAAATATGAGATTCTTATATTCTTATATAAGAACTGCCCCAAAGAAGCAGTTCACTAAAACTAAATCACTGAATCTTTTCTGGCTTTAATACTGTGCTATTTTTCTCCCTTACACCAGGTGTTGTATTGTTGGCCATATTTCCTTATACCGCTCTTGCCCCTTTTGAAGTCTAAAAAAGCTGAAGTCATGGATTTACTTCTCATGGAAATCTTATCTCTGCTTTATCCCCAGTGGAGTGTGCAAAGGATTTATCCGAGAGAGGTGTGTGTCTATCTTCTCTGACTCAAGGGCTCAAGATAAGGCCTCACACCCTCTGGAGTTCCTCATAATTGAACATTTACTGTACAATAGCCTGACAGGGAGAGCCAATGTTATACAATGGTGATGATAATAGCAGTAGTGGACACAAAATATCGCTAAATTATCTGGAAAAAGCAACATTGGCCACCTACTGTAGGTCTGCACAGAGACATTAGAGAAGACATGCAGGCAAGTTATTCCCAATGGATAAACAGGGGTTTTGTCCACTTCAATAGAAAGACAGACAGACAGACATGGAAGACAGAAAGACAATCAGATGTAGTCAATTAGACAGACAGATAGGTTGTCAAAAAGACTGTTAAGACAGACAGACAGACAGACTGATATGTAATAGATAGACAGACAGGTATGTAGTCAGAAAGACGGATAAGTACAGAAAGGTAGTACATAGATAGATAGACAGACAGACAGATAGGTAGTCAGATAGACGGATACATAGATAGATAGGTTGTACATAGATAGACAGAAAAAGATAGATAGACAGACGGATGGACGGATAGATGGACGGATAGACAGACGGACGGACAGATAGATAGACGGATAGATAGAAAGATAGATAGATAGATAGATAGATAGATAGATAGATAGATAGATAGATAGATAGATAGATAGATAGATAGATAGATAGATGGATAGATAGACGGATAGATAGATAGACGGATGGACAGATAGACGGATGGACAGATAGACGGACTGATAGATAGAAGGACTGATAGATGGACGGATAGATAGATGGACGGATAGATAGACGGATAGATAGATGGATGGACGGACGGATAGATAGATGGACGGACGGACGGATAGATAGATGGACGGATGGACAGATAGATTGACGGACGGACGGATAGATAGATAGATAGATAGATAGATAGATAGATAGATAGATAGATAGATAGATAGACGGATGGATAGATAGACGGATGGACAGATAGACGGATGGACAGATAGACGGACTGATAGATGGACGGATAGATAGATGGACGGATAGATGGACGGATAGATAGATGGACGGACGGATAGATAGATGGACAGACGGACAGATAGATAGATTGACGGATGGACAGATAGATAGATAGATAGATGGATGGACAGACGGATAGATAGATGGACGGACGGATAGATAGATGGACGGACGGACGGATAGATGGACGGACGGACGGATAGATAGATGGACGGACAGATAGATAGATAGATAGATGGACGGACGGACGGATAGATAGATGGACGGACGGACGGACGGATAGATGGACGGACGGACAGATAGATAGATGGACGGACGAACGGACGGATAGATATATGGACGGAAGGATAGATAGATGGACGGACGGACAGATAGATGGACGGACGGACAGATAGATAGATTGACGGACGGACGGACAGATAGATAGATGGATGGATGGATGGATAGATGGATAGATGGATAGATGGATGGACACATAGATAGAAAGGTTGTACTTAAATAGACAGAAACAGTCAATAGACAATCGGACAGATAAATAGATAGACAGACGGACGGATGGACTGAAAGAAAGAGGACTACATGTACAGTATATGCCACTTGCAAATATACACTGAGTACAGTCATACTTAACATTCTGTAAGTATAACAGAGGAGGCTGTCAGCAAACACGCTGCTGTGTCTGTGCAGTCGCTGCGCAGCCGTCTGTTTTCCTGTGCTCTGCTTGTAAGCCATCAGGAAATGTCTGAAGGTGTCAGATTTAACATTCAGGTCATGGCCAGAGACCACATCAAAGCCTGACCTGAAACAAACACATAAACCTCTGTCAAAGACACAACCTGCAAATGCATACCGCGTAACTGCGTGTCTGACTGTTCTGGTCACCTAACCCCTAAAAACGAAACAAGCTGTCCGATTGTTGTTTTCACAAATGTTTTGTGATGTTTTGTCAGGAATCCCTATCCTCCATTAGGTGCTACGCTCCATTTCACTTGTTCCAAATCATTGTCTGGAAAGCTCATTGTCATGGAGCATAACAGATAATATCTGACGGGAAGACGAAAACACTCTTCGAAAGAGAAGCCGGGTGATAGTCTGCAGGAAAAAAGAAGAAGCTTTATATACAGGCACGGAGTCCTGGCTTGATCACATTATTTCTGTTCTTGACACCCCAGGTGGCAGGAGGAGGGGAATGTGCGTTGAGTCGTGTGGAGCTAATGGAATGGAAAGGTGTTGTGGAGGGAACGGTGCTCGATTGTTTGCTTCCTCATTGAACAGGGGAGAGGAGACCGGGAAGAATCGATGTCCCGGCTTATTAAAACTGCCCACTTCACTTACCTCGACAACAGTAGACTCAGAGAGGCCCACTGTCCTGGAAAAGGCCCGGGATTTTACACGCCACATCACACTGCCAAAAGTCCATCGGAGCCGTCTCAAGCCCGGTGTAAAATTGTATTGGCCCTGCTGTGAGCTGTGGTGGGTTGCTGCTGAAATCTGATAGGCCGGTTTTAGCATTGTAGCTATTTGGTGTACTGTATTTAGGGTGCTCTCCATGGTCCCGTCGGGATGCTTTACTCTTTAGGGTGCTGTCCATTGTCCTGTACAGATGGTTTGCTCTTTAGGGTGTTGTCCGTGGTCCTGCCTGAGCGGTTTACTATTTAGGGTGCTGTCCATGGTCCTGTACAGATTGTTTGCTCTTTAGGGTGCTATCCATGGCACTGTCTGAATGTTTATAGGGTGCTGTCCATGGTGCTTATTATCGTGAGTTTACAAAAAATGAAAGTAGACCCTACAGTTTGCATTACTCTTATCTGTATGACCAAAAATGAGTATTTTATGTTAGATATGTAAAGTGATGTGATCCCGTCGGCACCTGTATTTTGTGCAGTAAGTGCGCTCTCTACACAAACATTTGAATTTGCGTTTAATGTGTCTATTTGTTAACGTTAGAGCGAGCGGACTTGTCCGTCATGTTTCAAGCCGCTATATCTTGTGATTTTGTCACTTTTTTTTCTGTGAATAAACGATTAATAACATTCGCTCTTTAGGGTGCTGTCCAGATGGTTTGCTCTTTAGGGTGTTTTATAGGGCAGAGTATTCTTATAGCAAAATTTTATAAAGATTAACAAATAGGGGACGAAGATTGGAGTTCATAGAGACCAAACATGCCACACTTATGATTTTGGTTGACTATGGTATGCAAGTCTGAACGTCCAATCCAAAAGGAGTTTAAAAGAGAAAATGAATACATAAGCTAAACCACATAAAAGGAAAACCATGAGATGGGAAAATATACATGTTTATATGTGGTTATATATAGAATATATTAGGATTAAAATGGTTTATTTTTCATTCTCAGCAAGAATTAAGTGAGTCATAACTCTATGCAAATTACTTTTGGGGTCGCAATACATCTTTTCAGTCTTAATGTGTCCTGTAAAAGGACACCAGGTTCTCCCAGAGTCTCAGCTTCGTTTGGGATATTAGTTTTGGGGGAAGTTTCATAGACTTTTGTTAATCGATAATTTGTGTGTGTCTGGTCCAGATTCTACATAAGATATTATAAAACAATAAAAAGAGTTTGTTTTATGCAATACCTTATGCAATAGTTTATCTTGATAAAAAATCGTTTAAGTACATCCTTCCGTACCTTTATTTATTTTTTTGTTTGATTTTCAAATATTTTTGTAATATTGTATGGTGTGATTAATCTCTGAGCTGTTTGGTTTGCACATAACAGGCACTCGGTGAACTCAATAGAGCAGAACAAATAGATATGTTAATAGTACTTAATAAAGAAAAACCTCATTTAACTGCCTTTGGTATTCAGAGGGGTTATAATGGGGAGGTGAAACATTTACATGCATGATTACATTTTAAAGGCAAATAACCCATGTTCAGGGACATCTTAATGGGAGGATTGTTAGCTATCAGCCAGATCAAACATTACACAGACGAACTGTAATGGTTTGGGGATGGGAATTAAGGTCATCTTGTTATTCACCATCTAAAAGCAACCTTGCAGAGGTCCAAGCTCACATCTTGTGCACATATGTGATATTGGTCTGTTTATGTTGCATTTCCAGTGATTTTGCAAGTTTGATTTTACCGTGGTGTTACTAGTGCAAGTTGAGCTACATAAGGAAAACTTCACTAAAGAAGTTTTTGTAACCAATAAGGCCTTTATCAATACACATAATCACAAACCTGCACACTGGTGAATTTGTTTCATAACATCTTCCATTGATTGAAGGTTTGTCATAAATATCCCAAATTCAATATCTTGCATTATACGTAGATTTCCAGGATTGACAGCCATGAGCGTGGAGTTCCCTGCAGAGTAGGACTCGGATGATGGCAAAACTCGGGGCTTCTGAATTGTTGTTCAAGTCACCAGAGCTCAGTGTCATTTAACTCCTGTCAGGATCAATCTCGAATCAGTTTCCCAAAACGCGCTCAGTCGTGGCAGGCCATTTGACATCTGACATTTAGTATGTGATTTGTTTGCCTCTCATTTTTTGCAATATATCCTCCACACTCTGCAATTCATTAGTTAAATATTTTGGTAAACACGCCTTGTCAACAAGGGTTATTTTGGAGTGTGTGTGGGTTGACAAGCGAAATTTGAGACAACTTTCGCTGGTTTCTGGATCGGTTCAAGGGTTGAGTTTAGAGTTTAACTTAAACATTCAATAGGAGTTTGGTCTGTGAATGTATATGTGATTATTTTGAAATAAATGTATTATTATTATAATTACTATTACATCATATTTAATTTCATATATTATTATACCATATTTAACATTCAGGTTGTAAATTAAGAATATACTTGAATGTATATTTAATTTATATATGTATATATATATATATATATATATATAATGTGATGTTACTTAAATTATATATTTTAAATGTTTTATTTTTTAAAAAAATGTATTAAATATAAAGAATGTACAGTTAAAACTAAAAAATAACATAATTTAAAATCATATTAAAATATATATATATATAGTTAATTATAAATAATTTAAAATTGTATTAAAATCAATTTATATATATATATATATATATATATATATATATATATATATATATATATATATATATATTATGGAAAAACTTAATGGAAAATGTAACTGAAATAAAATAAATTAAGGTAAAAAAACCTAAATTACTTAAACTAAAATAAAATGAGGATAAATGTAAATATTTTGTAAAAAAATAAATAAATAAAAAATAAAATAATAATAATAAAAATAATAATAAATCTACTGCACCTTAAACTAAAATTAAAATGACGATTGGAAAAAAATAAATATCTCATAAATACTAAAATATATGGTCTTAGACTTATGATATAAAAACTAGGGCTGGTTCACAGAGCACAAGATGCAGTCTCAACACAAAATGGCCACGAGACGCATTTTTTAAACGTTTTTTTAAAATGCCATTTCATGCGCGCAGGGAAACGGTTAGAGACGTCCGTCGACCGCGTTTACATTAAAACACAATGGAAATGTGCAGTGGAATGGAGAAGGCAGCCTGTCATGCCTCAGATCAATGACTGACGTATGGAGTTATTTTTGCAAACTCTTAGGCTCGGCATAATCAGAAGTTTATTTGTTTTAGACAATATCAATTTGGGACTTGTTAAACACATTTAGGGCTTATTCCCTGGAAACTTTTTATATGCCTCATCATTTCTGCACTCATAAGTCATTTTTTTCGTGAATTCAGTCATGTCTTGACAAGATATGTGTGGTCGACACCTGAAGGATGATTTTAGGGGGGAAACAGATGTAATTTCCCACTGTAATTTGTTCGAACGGTGTTGGCAGAAACGGATATCTTTTCAGACAGCTTCAGACATGCATACTAATCTACTCAGACAGCTATACAAAATTAGCCGTTACACGACCCAAACACTGGTTTTAGCACACTGGCTTTTATTCGATTGTTTTATGAGTTTTTGGAGGTTTAATTTGAGCTGTAACAACAGCATCTGTGTCCAGTAAAAACAAACCAAAATGGCATTTACAGTTTGAATGGAAGTCTATGGGCTGAGACAATTCAGACTGTTAAAAGCCAAAATGCAGAGCATAAACTTTTAAAGAACTGGATTCATTCATTCACTCCAGATGGCCAGTCTGTTGTGATTGGTCTAGTCTGCTCTGATTGGTCAGATGACCTAGTCTATTGTGATTGGTCTACTCTGCTCTGATTGGTCAGATGGCTCAGTCTGTTGTGATTGGTCTACTCTGCTCTGATTGGTCAGATGGCTCAGTCTGTTGTGATTGGTCTACTCTGCTCTGATTGGTCAGATGGCTCAGTCTGTTGTGATTGGTCTACTCTGCTTTGATTGGTCAGATGGCTCAGTCTGTTGTGATTGGTCTACTCTGCTTTGATTGGTCAGATGACCCAGACTATTGTGATTGGTCTACTCTGCTCTGATTGGTCAGATGGTCTAGTCTGTTGTGGTTGCCCTGCCCCCTTGTTATCTTGTTTAGCTTGTTTGTCTGTGTATTTAAAATGTGCTTCAGTTGTTGTTTGTCGGTTGTTGTTTGCTGTTGCCTGTTGCTTTGTTCTGAGTTCCTTTTCTGAGTTTTTTGTTTACCCTGGATTACCTTTTTATTTGATTATTATTATTATTATTATTAAAATAGTGCTTGCATTTGGATTCGCTCTACGCCACATTCCTGACCCCACACTACAGCTGGACACAGCAGGACAAGACTTGAACACAAGCAGTTAATTTGACGATGAACTTGCGCGACCGCAAACGCAAGGAGAATAAATAGGAGAGCAAATAAAGCAGATTTGAGGATACCAAATAAACCAATAATCAGGAAACAAAAAGGGCAGGAGAGCATATGGCACAAACAAACATCACAAGCTGTGCTCACATCTAACATGACAAAATCAACAGAGCATGGCTTTAAGAAGCTTTTCACATGCTTCATCCCATGTCTCACGACAAACCTTGTCCCTTGCGCAACATATAACATGTTTCCAAAATCCGAGTTAATGTATTCATACTGCCAACTGCCAGTGTACATTATTTGCAAGAGGATTTCCTGAAAGAAAATGGGCATATGAGAGCTCATAACTGTACAACAACAGGAGTTTGCAGGATTTGTAACATGAGTAAAATGTGCAGGGAAGTGAAGTCAGTTTTGTGGGCTTGTTGGAGAGGCTGAGTGGGTGTAAGAAGCACACTGTGCTATCCTGAGTGGGAGGAAATCGTATGAGGAGTGACAGAGATACAGAACAGGAACAAACACACATCTCTGTCTCATAAAGAGGCCTTCCTTTACGGATGGGTCGGGATAATACGCTTACATTCAAATGGCTTACGTAATTGTGCTATATATTTGAATAGGATGGTTTATTTAAAGTTTCTGATATCATTTGCTCGCCCTCGTGTCTTTGGGAATCCGTGTGGCACTCTTGCATGTGTCGATTGCAATAGGAGAGATTTGGAAGAATGCTCGTGCTGCACTTTGCTCTACAATGGAATTGAATGGGGATTGGCTCAAAAAGCCACTGTAAACGTAGTGCGTACTATCCGATATATTGTCTTCCCAAGCCAAATGGACTGTTTTTAAGAGTTTTTTTAGCTTCACACTTGTGAGAGAAATACCATATTTTTGAGTTCCATGTCAGAATAAAATAAACACCACAAAATGCATTATAATGTGTACATAAACATAAAAAAACTGAATGAAATGAGTTATGTTTTTATCTACTTTGGGATCGTTTTAGTATATTCAGTTTTAGTAGGGCTTAGGGGAAAATTTTTATTTTTTTATTTTCCAGTGTGTACAAAAAGCAAATCATTTTATGATTATCTGGGCTTTAGATAAAAAAGATGGAAATAAAGAATAAAAGAAAAACTGAAATGCTGGTCTCACCTTTCTATTAAAAGCATCCAGGGTTGCACCTATTTGTTCTGGTTTAGTTGTCATGGAAACTGCAGCTTTTCAGATAAGCATATTGTGTAAATGGAAGAGAGCAGCAGCAAAGTTTAGCTATTTATGACCTTTATGTATTTATGAATTTCAGATTTCAGTCACTGTGGAACTATGTGTTGTTAGCATTCCCAAGGTGTACACACACATACACACACACTGACCTGCCTCTGAAGAAAGCCAAAAGTTTTAAGATTGTACTGTTCCCTAAATACTGTTGATGGATGGATATAAATTCAGATAGATGGATGGATGGATGGATGGATGGATGGATGGATGGATGGATGGATGGATGGATGGATGGATGGATGGATGGATGGAATGGTCAAAGGATAGTTGGAAGGATGGATGGATGGATGGATGGATGGATGGATGGATGGATGGATGGATGGATGGAATGGTCAAAGGATAGTTGGAAGGATGGATGGATGGATGGATGGATGATAGATAGATATTCAGATTTTTCCTTTTTTAGATCGTTTTTGCACATATACTGTAAATAGAGGGTTGTTTTGTTTTTTTTCTTCAAGTATTGGAAAGTTTGGATTTTTTGTTTTACTTTGTTCATTTTTGTTTTGTTTCTTTTAATTAATATTCCTTATTTCATTGATTAATAATTGTATTTTTTATTTACATGTTCAAAATAAAGATCTCAAATCAAATCAAATCAGATGGATGGGATGAATCAGATGCATGTATGTATGGATGGATAGAAATTCAGATGGATGGATGGATGGATGGATGGATATTCACATGGATGGATGGATGGATGGATGGATGGATGGATGGATATTCACATGGATGGATGGATGGATGGATGGATGGATGGATATTCACATGGATGGATGGAGGGAAGGATTTATGATAGATAGATATTCAAATGGATGGGTGGATAATCGGATGGATGGATGGATGGATGGATGGATGGATGGATGGATGGATGGATGGATGGATGGATGGATGGATGGATGGATGGATGGATGGAAAGACAGACTGTGTGCGTGTGTGTGTGTACTCCTGAGCCTCTACAGAAGTCAGTATGAAGTGAAGAGTCTTCACTCTTAGTCTCGCAGGACTCAGCATTCATCAGCTGTAGGTGTGAGCCTCGGCGACACTGTGTTTATACAACTTAAAGAGCCGATCGCTCTCCTGAAACACTGATGTATGGCTCGGCGGCGGAGGAGAAGGATGATGTGTGCTCTCACATGATGAAGGAATACCAGGGAATCTGGATCCAAGTCCAGCATAATAATCATCACACACACTAACAATACAAGACTGAGACCCTGAGGATGATGAGAGGATGAAGACCTGTGAAGATCTCGCCACACACGCGCAACACCGTCATCATCCGTGATCCGAACACACACTCAAAATCACAATATCTCGTTTGCACAGGCAGTTTCTTCTCAATGTAAACTAAGCATCACTCAATGTAAGCTAAGCATCATCAAGCACTTTATGAGTGTAAACAAAAACTGATCACAGGTGTTGCTCTTATTGATGTTAAAACCGAGAGAGAGAGAGAGGAATCACATATTTACCATATGCACATTCTATTATATTTTCTATTTTAAAGCTTTTCAAGGCTAAAATGCAGCAGAGAAACTGCTTTCTCTTTTATGGGAGCTCGACAATAAGAATTTCTTTTTGCTGAGTTTATATCTGCTCTGCAAATATTTTCATTGACCCCACCACAAAAAATGGGCTAATATTAATTTTAGCAATATATCTGTGTCTGAAAGAATTTTACGTATATTTATGTTTTCTAAATACTGTAAAATTGTTAGAGACTGGACAAAGAGTGTTTTGACTCAAATTTTTTCATCAGGTTTTTTTTTAGTTTCTGAGTTGGGTGTAATTGTATACGTTTCCAAATCTAATTTTATATTGCCTTAAAGGAGTTCTCTTTTCAAAAAACTTTTGCTGATAATTTGCTCACCCCCATGTCATCCAAGATGTCCATGTCATTCTTTCTTCAGTCGAAAAGAAATTAAGGTTTTTGATTTTTTTTTAAAACATTCCAGGATTTTTCTCCATATAATTTAGGCTACTTTAATGGTTTAGTTTAGTGCAAACTGCAAACTGTTCAAAGGGCTTTTTAAACGATTCCAGACGATGAATAAGGGTCTTATCAAGCGAAATGATCGCTCATTTAATAAATAAATAACAAAGTTTAAGTTTTATAAGCTAAAATGCTCACCTTGCTTAACAAATTAATTTTAGGGAATTAATTAATTTGAGATATTAAAATAATGAACTTACCAGACTTAGTGTAAAAGTGTAAGAAAAATTATAAATCAAAAAGAAATGTATGTCAGTGTAATGATTGACATGAATGATTTGTCCAATAGGGCTTGGGCACCGCTTTGCATTCTGGGACGTGGCGGTCATGTTGGATGCTTCACAAATGTAAACACACCATCAAATCGACTGAGGAGAAGCAGCTGAGTTGGGAGAAAGAAATCCCTAAAAGATGCGGAATTTATCGAGATAGGTTTAACAGGGAAACCAGGGACCGGTATGTGGATAAAACGGCACTTTTAACGGGTTGGATCCATTTTAAATTTCCAACAAACAGTGGGAGTACAGTACGTTACGCTAACCGGACAAAGGTAAACTGCGCTCCACCTAGCTGCTAGTTTAGTGACAGTTATAGGGCTAACAACCATTCACACATGTAACATACTTTTAACTATGCGTTTAAAAAGTGTAGTTAACGTTAACGTTAGCTGTTTTAAGCACTTGATCTTATGTTAGTAAGCAAAACGATGCTTAAAGCAAGAGGGTAACAGTTTAGCAACAGGACAACAGAGACTGACAGGTCCGATTAAAGCATTAATGTTATGAGAATATTAAAATACGGGACATTTGAATATACTAAAACGGAAAGACAGCGGGAAAAGAGCTCAAGTAGCCTACGTGAGAAACCTAGAAAAAAACCCAAGGGTTGACAGCTAACGTTACTAACTATCCTGTTCCCACTGTTTGCCGACTTTTTGTTGGAAATTTCATATGGATCCAAACAGTTAAAAGTGCCGGTTTAGCCTGGCTTCCCTATACGCACAACCGGCACATCCGGGAACTTAACTGTCAATTTTGTCCCCGTCCCCTTTTGGGGGGAAACAAACTAGACTCCCCATAGACTTCAATACAAAATAACAGCAAAAACACAGCTTACAGGCGTAAATAAGTTAAGAAATCATTTATATAAAACATGTCAAGTAATTATATGTCCACTCTGCCTGCCATAGTGCGTGAAAAATACATACACAAACTTAATTTGGCCAATTTAAAAACATGTCCCTTTATCAGCGTCAAATTGGGGTAACAACCCCACCCAGTGGCCAGAGGTGTCTTACCCGGACATTTACTTTTACCTCGTCGAGTCACGAGGTAAGCGAGTGAATGATTTTATTTTGCTTTTAAAAGTAAAAACCCTTAATGTATATCTCATGAATTAATGATTATGATGGCAGGTAGCCTGGGCTAGTTGATAACGGGCATAAAAAATGTATCTTTGACGCTCTATAGCAGGCAGGCTTGACATATAATTACTTGACATGGTGTATATAAGTGATTTCTTAAGTTTTTTACGCCTGTCGGCTGTGTACGGACGTTGGTTTTTGCCGTTATTTTGTATTGAAGTCTATGGGGAGTCTAGTTTCTTTTCCCCAAAAGTGGGCGTGAACATTCTATGATGACGCAGCGCCGGATGTGCGTATTCGCGTAAGCCTCCAACATGGATGCCACGTCAGTAATGACTTCACGACGCCATTTGCTGTTTGAAGCCATTTTCTTTTCTCTGCGTGACCGTGAGACGAGCGGTAGCTTAACTTTGTATAAAAGTTAAAATCGTCAGAGAGGACTGAATAAGAGACATTTATTTGATACATTTTCATTGGATTCGGTGAGTACACATTTTAAAACGTGTAAACTTTCATAAATGTGATCCTCTACTAGTGTGTTAATTTAAGAGTGAATGTCAGATGAGTAACGTTAACGTAAAAGGTGTTGTAATGGTTTATGCGTTTAAGTTCGTAATGTTCATATTTCATTGTTGATCATATATTGAACTAGTGACTTTGTTTAAGTTGCATAATATTATCTAATCTGTTGAATTACGATGGAAATGTTGCTGTTAAATGCTGAACAGGATAACAAGTGTTACTGTTTTTGTGTGTTAAACTAAAAGCCGTGAATTTAATGTGTGTTTTGAACTAAATGCTGCCTGTTGCACATGCAGGTCAGGTCTGTATTCTACGCTGGAACTGCGTTCATTTCAGCGTTTTGATCCAAGATGGCGAGCCTTCCCAGCGAGATGAAGTCGAGTTAATCCAACACCTGTGGAATTCGGTAGGAATGTTCTGATTGCTTGTTAGTTTTTTTTTTTTTTTTTTAAACGTGACTGAGCTTTATTTCGGAAAGACCGCTCAGAGTATTTTGTTTTCCCGTACAAAAAGATCTCTGGAACTGTTGATTCATTTTTCCTCGATTCAAAGGACCTTTGGACTTTTTTTAACTGAATCAACGGATCGAATCCTTTGAATCAAATTCGTCTAAACAGATTTGAGGTGAACTTTTCCAACTCAGCCATTTTGAACTGAACAGGTCAAACGAGTCTTTTGAACGGATTCATTTGAATCATTTTCTTCTGAACTGTTGTTTTTGCATTTTGTTCATTCTTTTTTTGTTTTTGAATGTGATTTAGTGAACTGTCCAGTTTTGCAAATGTGATCATTTATCAATGTTTATGGGGTTGTAGTGTTGTCACGATACTAGAATTTCTAACTTCGATACGATACTTTGAAGAATATAGACTTTCGATACCACGGAAAAACTGCCACAATATTAAGAGGTAAGTTTTTTTTTTTTTAAAGCTAAATATATTTCCATTCTCTGACATGCCTGCTCGCGGCACTGCATGAAAAGTGGGATTTTTGTCAATTAATGGGACATAAAGTTGTTGTGGAATTTGAGGTTAATGGCTATTAACGGGAATTTTTGGTCAGCCCCAAAAACGGTCAGGAATTGACGTGGACTTTTTTTGTCAGTGTTGCCCCCATGACCCCCCCCCCCCCTACCCCCGGGTCTACGGGTGGCTTTCACATATAAATGAAATCGCTGTGAGGCATACAAATGCAAATCAAGTTAGCATTGTTGGAGGTGTGATTACCTTTCTAAACAGATGCTTACATTTAAACAATAATTTGTTCATGCAAGTGACTTCAACATTTTTAAATAAGTTATTTACTTATTTTCATTTTCTTTCTTTCGTAAAACTTCAAATAATAGCCGAGTACCAAATAGACACCTCTCTCTTTTACACGCCTGGTGAGTCGACAAGTTAAAATATAAATAAAGATCGGTCTCAAATAGAGGTCTGGTCTGTTTTTTAGTTTCGGGTTGCATTTAATCTTCTAAAACCCGTCAGATCGTCTGTTCAAGCCAGTTTTATTGCACGCAAGAGATCCCTGCGTATCTGGGTGGGATCTGTTGGCGAAAGCTGGAGAGGGATTAGTGGAGGATGAATTCGCCAATGAACTTGTAGTTGAGGATCGCGGTTATGATGATAGTGATGAATAGGGTCAGTATCACATTATTGCAGTTGTTTATAGCCTTCAGCGGCGCGTGAGCAGCGCGTGTCGTTGTTTGCGTGCATGTTAATCAATGAGTGCGTTCATACCGCAAGGAGGAGCATCTGAAGAACAGTCCGAAAATTGCGGTAAGAAATGGTCATTTCTAAACTAAAAACAATAAGAATCACTGTGTGTTCACAGTAAGTAGGTTCACAGAGTATTTATTTTTTGTTTCATAGGAATATGTCCGTCGCCTGCACAACTCCGAGACGAATCACAAGCGCTATGATGCTGGGCAAGGGTATGAAATACTAAGCATGCAATCTACTGTGTAGCAAATGGAATAATTTTGGATTCATGTTTCTTTTACTGTTATTTAATCATACAAAGCATGCAATCTACTGTGTAGAAATTGAGTAATTTTGGATTCATATTTCTTTTACTGTTATTTAATCTCACATTTGTTTTCACAGACTATGTTCGCTTATAATGCGATGGTCCCATCGTTTTTGGTCGGAGCTCTGCATGCAAGCCCGGATTGTATGGTGTTGCAACATGACATCATGACTTTTGTGTAAACATACACTCCACTTTCGGGTCAAGTGGCGTGTTATCTCTACGCATTTTCATCTATCCGCGTGTATCCGCGTGTATGTCTACGCCATTAACGTCCGTGTCATTCCGCGTGTCTCTACACGCGGTCAAATGTCCAGTCATAAATGCCATTAACCCCAGTGACGGTTAAGTTTAGGGATAGGGTTGAGGTAAGTCATATATTTTTTTACCTAGGATAGTAAGGGAACAGTCATAAATGCCATTAACCCCAGTGACGGGTAGGTTTAGGGACGGGGTTGAGATAAGTCATATATTTATATAACGTTAAGTCAACGGCGTTCATAAACACGCAGAAAAGCGATTTTGCGTCTTGATAGCACGCCAAAAATGGAAATACGGCATCAATTGGCGTGTCATACACGCGCTACTTCATGAGATCAGCCTGGGTGTTGACAACGATGCGATTGTGTAAGTATCTGTTACTTACAGTGTATATTGTTTTTATGTTAATATTGTTAACATAAAAAGTGTGTATATTGTTTTTATGTTAATATTGTATTTGATGTAATGTCCTGTGGTCACGCTTTTTATTTATAATGCACACAAATATTGTTTTCCAGCTGCATGCGTCACAGGCGTCTGTACAGTGGATCATATTCGGACCAAAAGCCACCACCACATGGCCCAGAGGTGGACAGACATTTCATCCCAGAGGTGCGCATTTTATGTATTTTGTTATTGCTTCTTAATATCATACCTGCGAACTTGTCGCTTTTCGGCGATAATCGCCGTTTTCTTGGTCAATTGGGTCATGTACGTGAATCGCGTAGAACCGCAGAGTTTTTTAATTGGGGTAGGTGCGCAGATGCGCAGAGACCAGGGCGCGATCAGTCAGTGGAGACATAAAACATCCATCATTTTGTTCATACAGGATAACATTCAGTCTGCAAAGTGTTTACTTATATGTGTGTAGGCCTATACTCGCATTAAAAGGGTGTCTGCGGGGTTTTGAAAAGTATTAAAAAGTGATAAATCAAAATTGTCAAATTTTAATGCCATTAAAAGTGTTAAATGTAGTCTGAGAGGTATTATTTTTAAAAAAATTAGGTATTATTTTTTTCAGAATATCAGGTGTCCGGTGTTTGCGTTGAGTCCAACATTTAGTTTAAATTGATAAATTATTCATTTTAGTCGCATTTTTGCAGTTTCCCCTATTAAATCCTCTCACGCAGCAGATCTTTTGCCACTCAGTCAGGCTGAGGGGGGTTGTTCTGGTGGGAAAGTGATGTCAATGCATTCCCTCTATTGTTTGGTGTGTAAAAAAAAAACAAAAAACATCAATGTCAGCTGGATGGGAGCTAATGCACTTTGTTTGCTGCTATCCACTACACACAAAAATTAATAGATTTATAGCTCGCATTCCATTTTTATATGTTATAAATGTCAAAATCTGTGTAGATAATAGAAAGGTTGCTGCTGATTAACACTTAATTCAGTGTCGTGATGGTATTAAAAATAAATTCTGAAGGTAGTAAAAAAGGTAATAAAAAGTAGTAAATTTCACTTAAGGAATACTGTATATACCCTGAAACAGTTTCAAAATCAAAACTCAACCCGTTTGAAACAGTCCGTGTGTTGTAACGTCTGCCCAGATGAAGAATAGGAAGACAGTGTAAACGAACTGGTAGTTCCACGAGTTCTTTTATAGTTGCTTTCTTTCAGTTAAGCACACTCTTCACATACATGTCGAAAGAGATGTTAACAGGTTAAAGAAAACACTCTGTAAAACACTACAAATCAAAGTGAAAGTAAATGCATTTTAATAAAACAAACCTGCGATAGATTGGTTACCTTCCTTTTTGCGCAAGCCTTCTCACTCTCACTGAGTGCGCGCGCTCGCATAACATCATGCATACAATAACGAACACCATAGAAGAAGTCATCTTAAAGGCATATCAACATGTCATGAACACTAGGTGGCCGTTACAGACTACCATCTTTTGGACATTCATCATACCGCATTGGTTTTCATTTCTTGTCCTCAAAACAGAGCACTAATCTGTTTATTTTTAAGTGTTTGTAGTATTATTTTATACGGAATTATTTATAATTCTGATGAGAATGCAGTAAGGTTTAATTAAAATTAAGGAAAACAAATATATTGATCTGAAATATAGCAAATTAACTTTAAATTCATTCAGGTAAAATTACCGAACATATCTCAGTCTTTTTATCTTTTTATTAGTTTAATTAATGAAACTGTTATCAGTGCACTATAACTAAACTGGTTCTATGCCTTTATTAATAAAACATATTTAAGACATACAAGGCTTAAGACATTTACAAAAATCAAAAATAGCCCCCCCACCGACCACCCCACTGTCACCTTTTTTACGCTGAGGAGTTTGCAGGTCTGTAATATGCATTTGCTTTCTTTTTTTAATGAAAAAAAGTAATCAACATTTGTTTAAATGTATGTCCTAGTTATTAACATGAATACAAAATGTAACATCATATGGCTTTATCACATGAATATAGTCTCCAGTAAGAGGTGTGTTTATAATACAGGATTATATATATATATATATATATATATATATATATATATATATAATCCTGTATTATAAATACCAACTACCAATAAATCTGCCAACAAATCAGATGTGGTTGATGATTTGATGATGTCATTTGTTTAACCCAATGACTGACAGGGTTCCTACGCAGTTTGGAAAAGTATGGAATTTGGTTTGAGTAATTTCCAGGTCTGGAAAAGTATGGAAAAAATAAATCAGAGTATGTAAAAATATAGATTTTTTTTTCAGACTGTTGTACCTATTTCGTTTTCTAAATATAAAATTAATCATGTCTAAATATATATATAATATGCAATCGTCTTTTTCATGGTGTTTGGATTAGGCTGCCAGCGATCGCTGCCTAAAGATCGTTTTTACACTTGATCTGTCTAGGTCTGCAGTGATTGGTTGTTAGGCAGCAGTTGCCATGACTGCGCCCCTACCACTAACAGAGTTTGACTTGACATCTTTGCCTAAACTAAACATGACTTTAGCTCTATTTTCTAATTTTTATGGTTAATTGTACGTGAACATCCTGTCTGTTTCTGTAGGGGTTTACAGTTATTTAAATTTACAAAAATGAACAACATTGCACTGTTTTAGAATTGCAGTTTAAAAAAATGCTGTTCTTTGAACCTGACTAGGTTTGATGTTAATTGTCTTGTACGTGCATCAGTTGCTACAATTTTCAAATGTACAAATTTAACATAGCATACACATTTTGACTCTGAGTGTAACATACTTGTCGGTGCTAACATTGTGGGTAAGTGTGTCGCCATGTAGCGCCGTTGTGCTTCAGGACCTTCCTGTCTAGCTACTTAACTATGCTAAAAAAAGGTAAAAATGCCAATAGTTGCAGTTGAATTTTAAAACAATTTATCAGAACACGTTAAAGGCACTAAGCAGGAATTCCGTTTTTGTCAAACAGCGACCCCTGGAGTCGCTGTGGAGTACTTGTGACGTGTTGCATAGTATACAGTAGTACATTGTGTTTAATTAGTTGTTTAATGAAATCAAATATGTTGTTATTGGTGAGAATTTTTCATGTGAATAAATATATAGATCCGACTCATATCCCCGTGTACTAATGGTCCAGTGACAGAACTTCTGCCAAGCGTATCAGAGGTTCTGGGTTGTAATCCGCACTAAGTAGTATAGTTTTTTTTCCCCTCTTCAATAACGATTGTTTATTGGTGGTTGTATATCAATCAGGGACTCGTTTTTTTTGTACATTAGGTTTTGTGTAACAAATATAGAGAGTCTCTCCGCAATGGATTGAAGCGTGCGTCCGTGTGAATGCTGTGCAAGTCACAACAGAACACTGTATCCGCGCCACTGATCGCAGCGTCAACAAGCACTTTGGTCACTTAATTTAAAGAACACATTTCAGATCGCCTCTTATTTAACAAACGAACAAAATGAATGCTCGGGGGGGCGAGACGACCACCATTCAACCAGAAAGAAGTCATAAACATTCCAATAACTCCGAAGCTGTTCAGTTCAGCAAAAAAAAAAAAAAATTATAGCTCCCTTTTAAATATGGCCGTAATAATCTGTTGTGAGGTATGGAATTTTGAAATGGAAATTGTGTAGGAACCCTGGACTGAGAATCTTGGTCTGGATGCAGATCGATGCTGCTGCTTTTCATATGGTAATAGAGTTGTTAACTCCGCGTGGAGGCAGGGGTGGGGGCGCCTATACGTTTCCGACAATTTTCGGCACAGGCGAACGCTGAAAACGTCCAATAACTGCCGGAGGTTAGTGGGATTCACGGCAGTTTACAGGGACGAAACCCCACTTTTCATGCAGTGCGGGTGTTTTAAATGCGTGTCCGCGCTATTTTCCAACATGCTTGCTCGCGGTGTGTTTTAAATGCGTGTCCACGCTACTTTCCGACATTAACTTCACTTTTGCTATTTAACCAGAGCAAATGAGATGAGTGCTTCACTTGTGGTGTTTGTCAACGCGCCTTTGGAGAGAAGTGAAAGTGACTGCTCGGCTAGTATCGATACTTCGGGAAATTAGTATTGGTATCGTTCAGATATTTCAGTATCGATATTTATCGAAATCGATAAACATTCGAGTGAACAAACAAAAGAGTCAACTGGAAATGTTCACTAATTGTGAGTTGAAGTGAATTCCTATCATTGAACAAAAACAACAATTTGACAATTTGTTCTTTTCTTTTTTTAATATAAACGTTTTCTCCAGTCATTCACTTAAATATAAAGATTTACTTTGTTATTATACAGTGTTGTCTTTATTACACCTCCAAAGTCGAACCTACTGGCCTATAGTTATCTTAGTAACAAGTGCAATATTATTTGACACTTGTGCTACATTAGACGAGTAAACCTGCCCTATCACCCGCAGAGACTGCAAGACAGTGCTCAGATCAGAAACACAACACTAATTGCAACCGTGAAGCCGCATCCAACAGAGTGGAGCGACGGCACTGGAATACAGATGCACGCAGGCCTTTCGAGTGCCCTCCACGCTTATAGAGCAAAGACAGTCATTCCTCTCGGGCGTGCGCATCTCTTTCTTGATGGATTTCAGGTTCCGAACATTGAGATTGAAATCAATTCCCTGTGTCGATGTTTGTCAACATGCAATCTGCCAGATTTGCCACGGAGGAGCACCTGCCTCTCCAGGTCTGGTCAAATGAGTGATCATTACCTCTTAACTCTGTCAAGTGCCGCGGTCGCAGATGGAACGTGGGATTGAAATCTGGAGAGAATACAGACAGTCGCGATTGAGGGGATTGTGTCTGATGGCAATTTCTCCGTAAATTGGTTTGTGGTGTACTTCGGCGCATTCGCTCGATGGTTTGCAGATATAGACGACAAGCATGCAACGGGTCAATAATTGACCTCTGGATTTTTTTTCCCAGAGTTCCTCGAAACGACCTGATACGCCGGCATCTTTGTAGATTACAGCGTGTCCTGGGAACATAACAGACTATTAGCAGTGTTTCGGACTGTAAATAAAAATATCGCAAAACATCCGATTGGTCACGGTCTGGAAATTTGGTTCTTAGGTTGAGTTTTGAGGTTTAATCAGGTCTTTGTTGTGGAGAAGTTGGAGTTTTTTCCTCAAACTGAGTGTCATTTTGGTGGATTGTGGGAATAATTTTTGTGACTATGATATTTGACACATTTGATCATTCTTGTGAAGTACAATTCTTGTGGACGGATGGAGGAAATGTAAATGAATGGAGAGATGGATGGAAATTTAGATGGATGATAGACAGATGTATAGATATATAGATATTAAATCAATTAGCTTATTTATTTATTTATTTATTACGCATTATTACTGTATTTTACATTCCTATGTGATTCGAAATTAAACAGTGAGTTTTATTAGTAGTGGTAATAGTATTCCAGAAATGTTCATGCTAATATTTCAAGATGATTTATGAGAGCTGTCTGTTTTTGCTGCTTCTAAAGTATCCCCTGAAATGATCATATCACGCTTTTAATTTCCTAAACGGAAAAGCGTTTCTCACGTCCATGAACTGTAACCACCCGAGTGGCAAATCATTTGAAATTTACAAAATGCCCAGTAAGCAAAGCTTTTTATGAATAACTGGGAAAGTACACTGAAATGTTAAGCATATTTTTAAAACCCAATTATGCATAAATCTTATTTAATCTTCATATTGGATGTGTAAATACTGGAAAAGAAGCATAGAAACATATGTTGTATCATATATCTCTACATTTGAGGAATGCTTTAAGAGTGTTTTGGGATTGGTGAAAGGGACTCACATTAGTGTTGTAACAAATCAAATGCTTTGCCATTGGACTCTAAAAACCCATGTGATCCGAAATGTGACATAAACATGACAACAGACACCTTTTGTTCATTTCTGAGTTACATTCTTGTCTATTTCCTCGCCAGTATTTTAGATTTCAAGGGCTCATCATTTGATAAAAGTCCTACTTCCCCACCGAAGTGCAGTGTGGTGCACATTTTATGATGCCGAGCCCCAAAATAAGTGCTAAAAATGATTGACGAGCCACGCAGCTGTGCAAAATGATGACTTCTGGAAGCTTCTGGAGTGTGGTTTCTGCTGAACACAGGGCCAGGTGCACCGGATCATAATTCATCCGGGTTCACAACCGCTGGGGCGTTAGAAACAGACGGATGTTTCCACGAAGTCTCAGAGGACTTTACAGAGGTGCGGGGAATGATGCTCTTGTCCTGGGTCTTGGTCGTGTCTAATTGGGAGGTAATCACTGGGGATGTGCACATGCTGCTGCAAATTGTCAAAGTGTTTACATAATATATGTGGGTGCACTGTGTATAATTATTTTACATATATAAATACACACACATGCTTGTATATTTAAAAAAAAATATTTTCATGTATATACTATATATAGATTTATATATAATTTATATTATATATAAATATATATTATATATAAATGTTTTTTTCTTAAATATACATTCATGTGTATTTATATACGTATATACATAATAATTATGCACAGTGCACCCACATATATTATATAAACACAAACTTTTATTTTGGATTCGATTAATCGCGATTAATCGTTTGACAGCCCTATAAATAATAACTGAAAATGCCTCTGTTTGGTAGTTTAAGTAAATTTACAGTAAATTTGACTATTTTCACAAGTTGCCACATTTGCATTAAACGATTGGTTTACTGTAAACTTTACCGTAAATGTTCAGAATAATAACAGTGAATATAACATAAACAATATAAATAATAACTGAAAATGCCTCTAAGTTATAACTTTCCACACTTTTCAATTATTGTAATGAGATTTTACAATATATTTTTTTCCAGTAATTGTACATGCATTCTTTTGCAAAATACATAAAATCATAATATTTATTATAACATTCACAGTGTTGGCTTTGTGTGACACGTTCTTAAACTGTAGCAAAATCGAATTCACAACACGAGTTATTGCATATTTTAAGGCAAACTACTTATGTCAAAGTTTTTCTCTTCTTTTTGGACACAGACTGAGAGTCAAAACGGTAACTTTAAAGTAAAAAGTTGCCATTTTGACTCTCAGTCTGTGTCCAAAAAAAAAAAAAAGAGAAACACAAACTTTTATTTTGGATGCGATTAATCATTTGACTGCCCTGATTATTTATATTGTTTATATTATATTTACTGTTGTTATTATTCTGAACATTTACGGTAAAGTTTACAGTAAACCAGTCGTTCAATGCAAACGTGGCAACTTAGTCAAATTTACTGTAAATTTACTAAACTACCAAACAAAAATTAATTAAATAATTTTTGCTAACAAGATGTATTTTTTAACAATAAAATCAGCCTTACTAATGCAATCTAAAACATTTTTCATTCAAAATTTGCTTTTTTTATTTATTTACTTTTTGCTGTGTAGAGTGACCTCTGAAATGTCATTTGTATTGCGTTCAAGCCATGCAAAGGATCAGATGTTGAGGTCAAGGACATGTTTTTTTCCCATTTGACTCCTGTACCATGTGTACTCAGCTTCTAAATCTAAAAAGGAATGACCTTTTGTTCTGTTCCTCTGGAGATTTTGCTCTCTGGTGTAAAGGAGACTGCCATGCTTCTGAAAGAAGATAAGTTAATGTATCAGTCAAGATTACAGAGGAACTATAGAAAGAAAAAAAAAATCAAATAGCAAACGAATAAAAAAAAATCCAACAATAATGCTGTTTCGCAGTTGTTGTGAGGCAATCAGAGAAGAGAATACAATGTTCTCCTCGCCAGCCAGATCACAGCGTGACCATTTATTCTCAAAGCTGGTGTAATTTCATATCCAGCTTTTTGTGTAGACTTTCCATTGTCTTTATGAGCCTTTGGAGAGATATAAATCTTTTTGAATTATGTTTGTCTTATAAAATACAATTACCTTTTTTGTGTGTGGCTCTTTGCAGGTTTAATGTCCATGTACTATATACAAGAGTTATTTCTGGTTCTCGAATCTGATTGGATTTTTTTGACCGTACCATGAGTGTAGCAGGCGTAATGATATGACGCAGCGCCTGAAATAGGCTACCTTCCGTCATGTTTGAAGTTACCGAGCAGGGGACTATTTTCAGCCTATAAAATCGCAACTTTACATTGTCCGCCGGTCTTAGTGCACAATGTGACTACAAAAGAGTCAAGTTTTAAATAGGAAAAATACCGAAATCTTTTTTTTTTTTTTTTTTTTTCTTTTTTTTGAGAAATGCTAATGGTCTTTTCCGCTTCAATGTTAGCTATGCTAAAAGTGGTACCGCCAGAACCGGAGATCGGCTGAATGGATTAAAAAAAAAACGTAAACTCAACACTTTAACTCTGGGGGAGTTGTAAAATGAGCCTATTTCTCCAAAAAAAGTGTAGTATCCCTTTAAAATCTATATATTTTATAATGGGTATAATATTATGGACATTGGATGCAGGTAATAGACTTGTTTAGTCTATCTCTGTCTCATAATACCATTGATGTATCATAATTAGTATCGGCGGCTTGGGCTCAACTGTTAAAATGTCAACGAAAGTAAGTAGTTATGCACTAAAGAGGGATTTTTAACACTTTATATCTTTCATACAAAAGTTCTTATGGAGAATTAACAGATCTTTAGATGTTGAGCTTTCATTACAAATAATAATAATTTTGAAGTCACCATTATGCTGATCAGTGTGTGCTTTAGTTGGACTCTTAACCCTTGACTCTTTAACATTACCTGTGCTCTGGATGCGTTAACTGTTTATTTCTAAAGTGTAGGAGAAAATATGATCTGATGATTTTGGCTACTTATTGGTGATGATATAATCATCAAATAGTGACCTGATTCACTGATACCCCTTTGTCTAATCTCTGATTAAATAATTTAATATTATAATGTGAGTTGTTAATTTCACAATGTTTAATGTAGCCTCACAATAGTCGAGAATAAAATCCTGTAGTGCTTTGATTTTTTTTTTTTTTTTGCTGAAAATATTTTGACAATATTGTAGACGCACATTAGCATATGAATCTTAACAATTGACCCTTCGCTAAGCCACGCCCGAAAACCGCCACTGGCCAATCATGTCTTAGCAACCGTAACTATGCACGGGAGGTCTGTCAAGCTTTAGAACGAGGGAACATGCTGAAGCATTGTGCGTATGGATTGTGCAAAACTGATACCGGTATACTAAAAGTTTGGACGGGGGAGAGGAATTGTTTTACTTCCAGAAAATCTAAAAGCCAAGGGGAGAAATGATTGGCGTGATCTAGCATATGTGTGCGAGACCCATTCTGGTAAATGTCGACATGCTTAACAAAAACACCTATTGCTTGGAAATATTGACGGTTCTTTGGTCATAATGATATAACGTAAAAAAAAAACGATTAAAGAGACAAGAAAAAGGCTCACTGACATACTTTAAAATATATTTCAGCATTTTGTTAATCGACGTCCTACTAACGTTAGGCTACCCCTTAACTTAACCCAATCCGATCGCGGCTCTCCCGGTATTAGTGTTATTCCACAAGATTTATTGATAAGCTGTTTGATTTATAATTATTAAGATTATTTTCACATACCCTGCAGTGTATGAACATAGCTGTTCCTCAATTTGTGTTTTCCATTTGAACGGTCAGCGTGAGGCGCTGCTGTTTACGATAACGTTAGGCTTTAACTTCAATTTTTAAGAAATTACTCTCTAATCGGTTGCATATAATGTCGTGAATATATCCCTCGAATGCATACTGTAGTTCCTTTTGTCTTGCTCTCTCAGATATTTCACTTGTTCGCCGAAAATTACTAATTATCTCATTGGGAATGTCTGACACCGGGTGCATCCACACTGTAATAGGTGGGCCAGCCGCGAAAGCTTGACAGGCGTAGCAACAGTAACTAGGGAGGGCGGGGCTTAGCGAAGGGTCAATTGGATATCCTGTTACTCATTCTATTGCAGTTCACATTAGAAATGGACCGTTTAATGTTCATTTATGTTCATATATTCATATATTATGTAAACACAAACTTTTTATTTTGGATGCGATTAATCCCGATTAATCATTTCCCAGCCCTAGAAAAAATATTAACATACAGTACCCCTCCTACATAAACTATCCTTGTTTTTATCCTAAATGGATAACTTGTCACAATCCTTTCCTAAAGTAATTTCACTCCATAAACAGCCAGACTTGATTTTAGCAATCCGTTAATATATGGGACTGAAAGCATGTTATTTGTTTTGATTTGTTGTCAAAACTGAAAGTATTTTCTCCACAATTATCCTGAAACTGTCACATCAAAGTGACATGTGGATGAAGTATGAATGGATGATGGTTATGGGTTTTGGTTACACAACCGCAGGAAGTGTTCTCAGATGTTCTGCCATAACTCATTTTCTATTCAGACTCTTCATGCTCAAACACATTATGCTGTATTCATTCACTTTCTAAATCGGAGTATCCATAAATAGACCATAAACCTTTGAGCTGAGCGTTTACTCCTACAAACATTGCTCGAAAAGCAAGGGATTTGAATTAAATGTTTAACGGATTAGTTTGGCAATATATATATATATATATATGAAGAGTTCAGATGCAAAAGCCTCTAAGTGCCATTTGAAATTTTCTTCTAAAATGATCATTTTTATCAAACTTGTATATTTAAGTTCAGTAATTTCACTTAAATGGCAATGAAGATTACCTATTAATTGTCATTTAAGTGAAATTACTGAACTTAAATATACAAGCTTGATAAAAATGGTCATTTTAGAAGAAAATTTCAAATGGCATTTAGAGGCTTTTGCATCTGAACTCTTCATATATATATATATATATATATATACATATATATACTCACCCACAAGTCATTACAAACTTTCAGACCTTCTTTAATTTGTTGATCATAAAATATTTCAATATACTTGTTGTTCCCTTTTGCATAAGACATAGTGAGAGTTCCCATGCGAAAGGTTGGCAATCAACGTTTTCGCTTGTTAAAACAAGCAGATTGCTTCAAATCACTGATATGATTCTTAAATTCAACTATATAATAGTATATAATAATAATAACTGTGGCGAGGGGGACGTGTTAAAGTCTACAGTGGGAGAAAGAGTACAGAGAGGACTCAAAAAAATTATAAGTTGGCTTTAATTCGTCAACAGGTTCCACATAAGTGGATTTCTTTAAACAAACATAATTTGTTCATGTAACTTCAACATCATGAAATTAAGTAATTTAAATGAACCAATTTAAGTAGTCTCAACGTGAAGTTTTTAAAGGCTTCCTGACATGATTCAGGTATTATTTTACATTCGTTAATCCATTAATATTTAATTTATTTTAGCGACACATAATAATATTGATGGACTATAGCTAGCTATTTGATAGCAGTAGCACATATTAGCATCTTAAATGCTAAGTTTTACATGCTCCTTCAACCAAAGCAATAGTAAAGAGTTAAATCAGTCGAAAATGGTTGGTTTAAATAATTCCAATGTAATTTTACATTTAACACAATTACACACTATCAAGTCTTCACCTTTTCTAAATTTCTCAAAAAAAGATCAAATAACACTTTTTTTTAAGATTTATTCTCTCTTAATTCAACCATATGCAAAGCATGCTGGGAACTAACAAGCACCGCCCAGTTTCAGTTAATGCAACACAAATCAATCATGTAATCCAACACAAACGGATTAAGTAAACTTAAATTGTATGAATATTTAAGCAGATTGAACACAATCAAATTAAGTTTGGGCAAAATGGCAGTTGGCTCGCACTGTACTGCCACCCTCTGGATGTACGAAATTTTTTACTTAACATAAATGGTTTGTGTTTAGACAATGCGTAAGGATTTTGTACTGTTAAGTTGAGACATAATTACATAGACCTTAATAGAAAAAAAAACATTTCAAGTCAAAAAACACAATTATTATAAGTAAGCTAAATATAAATATTATGTAAAGTGCACAACAGTCCTAGTTCACTTTTTTGAGATGATCAACACCCGTCTCTATTTCCAGTAAATGTCCAGTAAAACCTGGAAAGTGAAGAGAGATACTTTTCCACTTGGAAAGATGATTGTGGGTTTGCTTGTTGTGCGTGGAAGAGAGCCCCACAGGATTTCCTTTCTGTTGATTTTGGACATTAATAACTTGGATCTGTTTGCCACTCTGACTTCTTCGTCCTTTTATTGGAACTGTTTACAGTGACATTTTTGGATGAACTATTCCTTTAATAATACGAACACAGAATTTCCCCCCGCCCAATAAAATGTAATTGCATAAAGCCATAAATGTTTGGTGAATGATGGTCATTTAAAATCAAGAGCACAAGGACACGGTTGATGGGAGCTCTGTAACTCCATTAGGAGACAAGTCTCTCCACTGCGATGAGGTGACAGACATCTGCTGAGTGTGAACTCCGCTTCAGGGGGGAAAAGACAGAATTAGGGAGTAGAAGAACAATCCACTCGCTAGATACCGGCACCACAGGATCATCTGTCTTACTTAAAGCCACTTAAACATGCTAGATACTACTGTGGCCTTCCAGACCCCTCATCTTAGATGTATGAGTTCCAGGAAACCCAACTAACACACATTCTGTCAGAAGAGGCATACTATTTAATTTGTAATGCCTACTCATTTTTAATAGTGTGCAGCATCAAAAGGATATGCCTGGAATATTAGTGCACAATATATAGAACACTTGGAATGGGAAATAAAATGCAATATGAAAATAAACACTTCAAACAGCAGTGTATGGCAATGCTGACCTCATTATCCTCGTCACATGACCTCATTGCATGTTTGATTAAGGGAGTGGTGTTAAGTTATTTGAAACAAACATGTTTATTTTGCATTTTAATTTATTTTGGTTAAAAAAAGTATTTTGCTTCCAGTTCAGAAAGATCGCGTGTTAAGCACATTGATATAATATGATACACTTGAGGTACACTTGAGTTTTTACCAAAAAGTTCTATTTTGGTTTCATCTGACCACATGATATTCCCCTAATCCTCTTCTGTATCTTCCATATGCTCTCTGGCAAACTTCAGACGGGCCTGGACATGTACTGGCTTAAGCAGGGGGACACGCCTGGTACTGCAGGATTGGAGTCCCTCTCGGTGTAGTGTGTTACTTATGGTAGCCTTTGTTACTTTGGTCCCAGCTCTCTGCAGGTCATTCATCAGGTCCCTTCGTATAGTTCTGGGATTTTTGCTCACCGTTCTCATGATCATTTTGACCCCACGGGATGAGATCTTGCGTGGAGCCCCAGATCGAGCGAGATTTGTATGTCTTCCATTTTCTTACAATTGCTCCCACAGTTGATTTTTTTTCACACCAAGCTGCTCGCCTATTGTAGATTCACTCTTCCCAGCCTAGTGCAGGTCAACAACTTTCTTCCTGGTGTCCTTCGACAACTCTTTGGTCTTGACCATGGTTGAGTTGACAGGTGTCTTTTATACAGATAACGGGTTCGAACAGGTGCAAGAAGTTACAGGTCTGTGAGAGCCAGAAATCTTGCTGGTTTGTGGGTGACCAAATACTTATTTTCTATCATATATATATATATATATATATATATATATATATATATATATATATTTGGTCACCCACAAACCAGCAAGATTATATATATATATATATATATATATATATATATATATATATATATAAATGTGTGTGTGTGTATATCGTCGCTGCCCGATGAAAACCACGTATGTCCAAAACGGTTACTTTTCAGGAAGTGAAAAAAACATATTATTTCAAAAACAGCTGAACGCAGCTTTGTCATGCTTGGCACAACATCTTTAAATGTAACCATATTCTTGCCAATGTCATGATATAATCCATATTTGACCCAAAATCGAGTTTAAATGGACATACGTGCATATTGTATAGTAACGGTGGTCGATACGTGTTCTTCCGATCATTAATTAGAATGACCAAATCGCGTTTCATATTGACAGATGAATAGGCTACGCTCAGTTTATTAAATGTCTCTTGCAAACTATGAAGAGACAACGAATCATACACTGGCATGGCGATGCTAGACTGATACTTTATTTACACAATCTTACCGTAATTTTGTCGGATATGAACAGCATTTTATTACAGATATGAGCTGAATTTTATCATCAGCTAATTTCAAAATCAAAGACATACATCAATAAGAGCTCGGCAACAGCCTGCCCTGGTAAGATCACTTCGTTTCTTTACTTGAAGATGATTGTGTGTGTGAGATGATTGTGTGATTGTGAAGATGATTGCGTCTGTGACTTACTTTCAGTTTCGCTCAGCTGCTCATCTGCGGTGATGCGTGTCGCAGTAGCGCCGTCATATCTGACTATAACGTGTCATATAGCCTATATAACACGCTCTCACTCGTTTATTTTTTTTTAGCATTTTTGGGAAAAGTAAAATATAGGCCTACATATGTGGTTTCAACAACCAGATTGCGTTTACTAGTAAAGATCTGAACACAATGCGAGCCAGACTACCTCCAGATGGTCAGGCAGATCCGATCACAATTCGATCATAACGTATTTATACCTTGCATTAACATGCCTTTTTTATTATCCGGATAACTTATCTGGATACAAATCGCATTTTAATACCAGGTGTAGGGGTCTCAGAGACGAGACCGGCGAGAAACTTCATGAGACCGGCGATCTGCCTCCACAGGGCGGGGAGATACTATACTGCCTATGGGAGATACGCTGCGTGATGGACAGCTTTGACAGCAAATGGAAATACGTGGAAATCAGATGACATGATTTCACAACTTTTCATTGGTCATTTAGATAATGTGAAGCATGCTGTATACGGAAATGAACCTGGACATTCTATCCGTCAAAAAATCTCAAAATCGCCAAAAATGGACATACGCGGTTTTCATCGGACAGCGACGATATATATAATGCTAAATAAACATTCTTTTTCTACAGATAATTGTATTTATAAATATTAATAATAAATAATTGATAATAATTTATTAATTAATAATATATAAATGATTAGGCCTACTATTCTTTTTTGTAATGAAAAAATACATGTAAAACTAATAATTTCATTTTAAGATGGCTGTGTGCTAATTAATGCATAGTTGCAGAACAATGTGCATATATTTATATACAAATATATACATATATAAATAAACATGAAATTAAAAACTGACCAAAAATACTTCTAGTGATTAATCACTATTAATAACATAGCATAGTTTCACAGGAAGATAATTAAAGTGATTAAAAGTATTTTTTAAGTACTCATGATTTCGTACTAAATAAACAAGAATTAATTTTTAAAATCTGGGTACATTTACTTGTGCCTGTGAAAAACCAATCAATCGCAATGCTGTGCGATCATTTTCAACAACAATTATTTGCCGTCTCTCACTTTTTGATGAAGGTATGGGGGGAAAACACGGATTACTGCAACTTGGAAGATGTCCAAACATTTTGAAATTTTCCCCAGCAGAGCTCATTAAATCTAAAAAGATTTTATTTATGTGTAGGGATTGGTGTTTGAGAAGAAATCGCTCCATCTCTGCGATTCCAGCCCTTGTGTGGGCAAGTGTGACCTCTGAGTGTCTTACAACACTGCTGTTGATTCACGCATTAATGAGGTATTAGCTAAAGTATGTCTTTCCCAAGGTTCAGGACTGAAATCGAGGTACAATTACACACATAAATACGCGAGTAAAATGTTTTACATCAAGGGATCTGCAGAAATATCACATTATCATATTTTGCATCAATTTGTTCATCCTTTAAAGGGAATTTTAAGTGAATGGGCAGCTGTAGTGAAAACACCCCGGGGCTTCGTGTGAAAAAAAACTAATGATGCTAATTAACAGTAAAGGACGGATCAGGTAATTGGCAGCTAAAGGTAGGTTCAAAGAGGATATCATTGAGATATACTAGTGATCATAAAGCTTTGGCCTCGGGTGCTTCTTATCGAACTAAAGAACAGCTCAGCGTCTTTCAAAGTAAAACACGGCAAGCGATTTTAAGAAGAAATAGCTGGTTAATACTTTCATATAATACTTTAATATAAACCTCAAAACGTTCGAAGACGTTGTAAAATAGCCTGCGACACATTTCATTTCATTGTATTTCTAATGCAGCAGGCCTTTAGTAAACGTTACAGCTAATGGCTAACAGTTAGCGATTAACCTCCACCCTAGCTAACAGGGAACATTAATGTTTGGCTAATGTTCTGGCATGTTTCTCTCAAAGTTATGAGCAAACAGTCTTCCAGTAGTAACATTAAAAGTTTTTTTTGTTTTTTGTTTTTAAGTTATCTGGTCTTCAATAATGTTAGCATTAGCACAAAACATTATAAAAAAAAAGCTAATCAAGGAACTTTTTTTTTCCTGTTTAACTTTTTTTTTCCTGTTTAACTTTTTCCTTTTTTTTACGTTACTCACTTCTTTAAGAACATTCAGGGAGCATTTAAAAGTAAAACATGTCCCTTAACATTCATATAACCATGAGAAAAAGTTTCTTTTTTTTAATTTCATAAAATTTTCAGAACTTTTAATTTCATAAAATTTTCAGAACTTAAAGGGAATGTTAGTAAAACGTTCTTGGAATAGGCTAATTTTAATTTTTTTTCAAAAGTATTTGGCAACTTCAGGCTACAATGACCGTACTACTCTCAAATTGTCCACTGAATGTGTTTTTCTTTCCTGTGTGAACTTCGTGTTGAAAAAAAGAATTTGAGGCGGAACAAACTGCAAGACTTCTTAAAAACGTTACATTAGACAAAAAACATATAAGCCCCCACACACAAGATGAATCATGGGTATGGTTGACTATTTTTTTTTTTGCATATGCTAAAGCTAACTGACAAGAACTGAAATCAATCAAGCTTTCATTTTAATAGCTATAATGGTTACTTAAAGGTTCCTAAAACATGTTATGCTGTGCCTAACAACACCTGTTTACCATGGTAAAATCCCTGTAACATATGGGCGTCTTGCTTTTTAATTCATTTAGGTAGCCTAACTCGGATGCATTTCACTTCAAGACAATATGAAACGCCATTTGCGACCCGTTTTATACTTCCGTAATATGATGTATTTCCAAGTAAAATGAGAATTAGACCAGAAATGGGTGTAAAGAAAACGAATGGTCCATTTTGAATGATTTTATGTTGACTTTTTTTGTACATAGGCTATATTATGTGAGGAGATCTTAATAGTGGATGATTGACTTTACCTATGCGAGGGGATCTTAATAGTGGATGATTGACTTTTCAGTGGAACGAACCTCCTTCAAAGTACGACTGATGTCCCTTCTCATCCGGATGTTGCTCATCTGCCTGTTTTTCTTCTTTTTTTCAAGCCAACCAGTGGTTAGGAGAAACTCCACCACCTAAATAACACAATCACTTTTAAAATCTGCACGAGCTGGGTGAAATAACCACTGAATCAGGTTATATTCGAGGTGGATTACGCTACAAAAGGCCTCTCAGTCTATAGTCATGGGCTTTTCTTCTGTGGCGGTGGTAATGGAGTGAGGCTGGTTCATCAGTTATGCTGTCTGGGCTGTCACGGCAAATTTGAGTCCTTTGAGGATCAAACCGCAGTCCAACTACACAGCTTTAGGCTTGGCCTTTAGCTCGCTGGCTAGCATGTTCAACTCCTATTCCAAAGGTCATTAATTTGAGTCTTACTTGAGGCAACATGCAGGCTGTCACGGGCACAGGGAGCTTTTGTGGGGGGGTTTATAACCGGAAACATGGGTTTCCTAAACCTTTTCAGATATCGAGAATGTGTTTATTCATTCATTTTAATTAAAAATTCCTTTTCTCAAATGGAAAATAAATGAATGAGGCCGAACTCAATGTCAGTCTGCCGGCATGTTTTCCCCAGCTAAGTATTGGCACTGAGGAGGTAGTACGCAAGCCTTATTCTGATTTATTTGCACAAACTATCGCATTTCTTTAGAAGAGTTGGAATATTTTGCAGTCATAGGCCACTATTATGATAATAAAATGTATTTTACACAATTTGTATAGACCAAGTTTATATATAAATATAGGTTTGAAATGACATAAGGGAGATGTATTAACCATACAAACCTAAATAAAAAAATGAATTGAAAAAAGTTGGAATGTTTCAAAAAAGTTGTATTGATTAAAGTTTATTATACAAGTTGCATGGGCCAATCGTATGATAAAATACGAAAATGGTACTTTCCAAAGGAAAATATATCGATTTTTTTTTGAGATGTATAACAATTTTTTAAATAAAATAATAAAAATCCTTTGATCTGTCAACAGCCAGAAAGAGTGAATCATCCATTTATTTATTTTTCTAATTTCCAAAACATCTAATCTACATCTGATAAAATGAGACTTTGCTTATATGGCTCTGCAAAGAACTGAGTAATAAAAGTGCCACAGACATAAAATACAGAGAGGCACTTCCATCAGGACATTTGTATAAAATATCATACCAGCTTTAGCAGGATCATTCAAAGTTGAATTTATACCACATGACGGTAAAAGCAAAAATAGTTAAATCACAATGTTATATGATAAAGCCACAGGCTCACATTGTTTATGTGCCTTTTACTACCGGCGTTCACTCCACTCATGAACCATTCATTTACTGCCCCCTACTGGCCAGAGTTTATGTACACTATTACAAATACGCAGGACACAGCCCATCTGCACACACTTCACACGGGTGTATGGTTATTCAGTAATCAGTTTATAAGTTACTTTTAATTAAAGCATGATTACGTTTTTGAACACCACAAGAAAACACTTCAGTTCAGAATTTAGGCTATTTACTTTGTAAGTGGCATGTTCTGATGTAGAGGGAATTTGTGCTTTTGTATAATTATGTGTTTGTCCCTTGCACCAGAGCAACGTGGGCGTCGTCTTTAGAGAATTGTCTTTGAACTTCCGGTTCTGTATATTTCTATAGCATCGCCGTTAGCTGGTGAAGTGGATTTACTAATTGTAGAGTTAACAAAAGTTATCATGAGCATTGTAATGTTTATCATAAGCATTCTAAAGCAGATGTCTTAACAAATGTCGAAAGGGAATTTTTTTTTACGGGCAGTTCATTCATACCTATGCAAGATCGCTGTGGAAATACAGACTGGAAGTCAAAAGACAACGAGCGCAACGCTGAAAAGGGGCGGGGCTGCATAATGTCTGTCGGCAGGTATTCCCGTCGCTTTACCTATCCACCACACCCCTGCAACTGGCACCTAGGTCTACTTAGTACGGATGCATTGCTGCATCGAGTTCGAGGCCCAACTTAAGTAGCACGTACAATTCGCTCGGTGCACGTGGCCGCCATTTTGGATTTCTGATCCGCGACTGTGCGGTCGGACACTTCCGGTTTCGCTTTACTCCGGTGCAGGGAGCCGGAGAAAGTCGAAAATGATCTCTTATAGTTGTTGATAGAATCAACTATATCACTTAAAATACTACTGGGATATATATTACAATCACACGAGCAAATGGCAATTAAATGCATGGATGCAAAGTCATTAATTAAATACAAACTGTTCACGAACAGAAGATTGTCTTGGTCTCATGCAGCATACACAACGAGAATTATGCCTTCTGTAAATATAGAGTTACAACTACGATTTTATTTGTTTGCATACAATAGCCTGAGCATTCACACGTTTGCCCTGTGTTGTTTAAATCTCCATACTATTTTCTTAACTCTGCGCATATAACACTTCTTATAGGTTACATCAGTTGCTCGATCAATATTCTCAACACATATGTTACATAGCATGCTTTCTTTGCATCAATTATCTTTATAGATAAAAACGACGGCGGAAAAAATCTTAATAATTGTGAGTAGGCTAATTTACATTTTTAACTATAGCATTAGTTAACAAACAATTTAATATAGCCTAGCTAATTCTGTATATTTTACAGTGGGCTGAAATATTTATGATTAAAATGCTCTTTACTCACCTCACTTGCACAAATAAATGCAGTAAAGCATAAACTCACAGGTGAAATAGAAAATTATATGCATTTAAATTACTAAAATACAAACAGTTAGCAATAATGTTACCAAATAAAGCAATGCCGACAACAGACCAGTTGTTTTCGTCATTCTGAAGACAAATGCACAATGAGTGTTTTTAAAATTCAAGGGAAGCAACTTGCCTTTCAGAGGGAGTGATACGTGTTTCACTGTTGTGTGTCGTTATGAACCGTTTTATCACGTTAAAACAAAGAAGTCAGCTTTCATGCATTGCCCATTGACTAGGTGACCAGTCCCGAAATTTGAAGCGTTATCCCGCGTCCCGCAAGTCAAGTCATAAGCAGTGTCCCGCATTTTAATTTCTGCATCATTCGATTTCATCGTCCTTTAAATTACAATTCTACAACATTTTTTTTAAATAATAAAAAACTGAACATATACAACCGTTGTTGTCAGAGCGGGAAAAGTGAGAAAAAATAAACTGCAACAAAAAAAATGTATCTATCCGAAGCTCCCGAGAAGAAAAAGCGTCTTGTTTGTATAGGCTAGGGAATGGGAGAAAAAATATACATGGTAAAACAGTTACAGGTGACCCTTAAAAAGGAGATGTAGACACATAATGAATGAGAAACCCTTACTCGAAGCTGCCAGATCAGACAAAAAATATAAATTCAAGATGAATCCGGAAAGAACGCATAGTCTTTCCTAATGGAATCTATTGGAATCACATTGTAAATGACGCTTTAAAGACACGTGTTACTGAGGTGATTGTGTTTCTGAAGTTACTCACACACTCTTTACAGTAGGTATGTGACAAACTGACCTATATACGTGCGAGTGCTTTTTTCCTGCGGCTGTGTTCCCAGCAGGTATTCAGCGCAATACGCGTTGGTGACTAAGAAAATCTGTCGTAAAGAAAGTTATAAGCAAAGCAACATTTCTTTCGTGTTTGGCATCAAAATCCGCTATGAAGGGTAGTATTTTTTGTTTCAAACCCAATACTTTTGAAAGATTATACATTTAACTTAAATTAGGTGAAGTTTGGGATTGATTGTAACATTTGCATGTGTTTTTTTTTTTACGATCCGCAAGTGATGTCAAAAGCAGAATGAGCCATTTGATCATATTGGCTTCCAAAACTTCTCCCAGTTTTTAAAATAATAGTCAACTACTTTAGTAATCGTTTTGTTGACAGAATTGTCTGATTTTTAGCCAGAATTAAAATAAAAGTTTGTATTTTTTTATAAACTCTGTCTTTTAAGATTTGAAGTCTTTTTAATCTCTATCAAACATATGTAAGCAGAAGTAAAATTGCTTTGTAGTTGTAGATTAAAATGAATTAATAATATTTTACCATTTAAACTGCTTGCCAGCATTTAGTCAAGAAATGGCCTACTAATGAAACAATGAAATTAATGTGTCAATGCCAATTGTCTGGAAAGATACGTGTGGTTGATGCTCTCGGTTTCATCAGAGGAAGTGGTTAATAGATATAATAAATGTGCATCTATTCCTTTTAAAAAGAGGTAATCTTAATCTTGTTGGGCTTTTAATTATCTACACCGTGGAGTTTGAATTATACAAATAGACCAAGAAATAAGGAAGTTATGATATTTTGAAGTGTTTGTTCAAGCGGAAGAGGTCACAGTTTTTTATTGTTTTAATTAGGTACAAAAATGACCCCTAATTTCCGAATTTAAAAATTCCATAACTTTCATAAATATTATCTGAATTTAATCATTAAAAAAACATTATTAAGGTATTTTATTATCTATAATATGGTAATGATTATATATGAATTTTCTAGTATAGATTTTTTTGTCACATACCTATTTACAGATAAGTACCAAAACTACCATATTTTCACCACGGTGTTTGGACATGAACGTACCATGTAAATACAGTTCAAGGTACTCACCTCATCATCTCCAACTTATATTAGCCTACATATTTCTTTGTTTATGACATCATCATAAAGTGAATAACTTCATATAAATAGGCCTAAATATGATGAATATGGTATGATTGTCATAGTCAGTGATCCTAATGAAGGTTTTTACTGCCAATATCTAAGGGAATGATATTTCTGCCACCATAAAAGACACAAGTAGTCATAAATCATGAATAATGTCAGTGTAGAAGTTTATGGAACACAGAAACATAGATCAACCTAGGCATTAACCTTCAAAAATAAAGTCTTTTGTAATCTAATAAAAAAAGTTTTAAGTTTTTCTTTGAAAATAATCTCTTAAGAATTATTAGTAGTTGTTGTATTGTATCTTAATTGTGATATTAAAATGGAATATGGTAGCATTTTACAATAATGTCCATTTAGTTACTGCACTAACATTAACAAAGCAATACATTTGTTACAGAATTTTTCTTTGTTAGTTCATGTTAACTAATTTAGCTAACTAATGTTAACAAGAAGAAACTTATTGTAAAGTGTTATATTAAAGTGAAATAAAATATAGTAAAGTGAAATATTTACTTACAAATTATTTTTTAATAAACCAAAAACCTTATTATGCATTAAACATTGCAGAACAATATACCAGATTTAATGTTACAAGAATAATTATCAGTTTTACAAATGCGTATTGTATTACGTGTTCAGTCTACAGGCGCGTGTTTCTTTACAAAGTGACATTGCCACCTACTGGCCTGGCATTAATAATACAGCGTTTGTAACGAGGATCATCTGTACGCGGAAAATGCTAAAACCTTTTTTGTTTTGACATCGTTGTCGTGCAAACGTACCCTTAGACTTTGAACTGATATGGTGCTCCTTTAAAAAAAAAAAAAAAAAAAAAAAGAAATACCCAAACTCACCAGAAGTGCACCACAAATTTAATTTCCCTCCAGTTCTAAGTTTCCTTCACCCCATAAGGCAGATAAACCTGAATCAACTGTTTAATCCTCTGACTCATTGATTTCCTCTGCAGGTTTCCTCCTGTCCAACTTCCTGGGTAGCACAAATCCCATCTTCCATTATAGGCTCTGTGAGCTATCACACACTCTGAACTTTGGTTTTAGGGAGGTTTGAAATGAAAAAACAGCGTTTAAAAAATATTCTTATGAACACTATGCGTGATTTTCTCTGAATCACTGAATTATAGAAAATGAATGCACACCCTACCTCGGTTGTGAGTTAATTTTTTTAATTTTCAACAGCCCAGAGACATTTCAGTGATTAGTAGGATTGTCCACTCAAGTCAAGTAACCTTTATTTATGTAACTTTTTTTTTACAATACAGATTGTTTCAAAACAGCTTTACAGTGATAACAGGAAAATAATGCAACAAAGTTTGTTTCTGCTGTACAGCTGCTCTAGAATAGAATTGCATCATAGTCCTGCTTAAGTAGGTTTAGTGATGGTTAATTTTTGTTGTAATTTTTTTTTAATTTACTTTACAGTATACAGTATACTACATCATGCATTGTGGTCGTGTCTAGGCACAGGTCCTTCATCTTATCTGGAGACGGCCCAGATCCGGCTGACTACATCATGCGTTGTGGTCGTGTCTAGGCACAGGTCATCCATTTTATCTGGATACAGCCCAGATCCGGTTGACTACATCATACGTTGTGGTCGTGTCTAGGCACAGGTCCTCCATTTTATCTGGATACGGCCCAGATCCGGTTGACCACATCATGCGTTGTGGTCGTGTCTAGGCACAGGTCCTCCATTTTTTTTTCTGGATACGGCCCAGATCCGGTTGACCACATCATGCGTTGTGGTCGTGTCTAGGCACAGGTCCTCCATTTTATCTGGATACGGCCCAGATCCGGCTGACCACATCATGCGTTGTGTTCGTGTCTAGGCACAGGTCCTCCATTTTATCTGGAAACGGCCAAGATCCGGCTGACTACATCATACGTTGTGTTCGTGTCTAGGCACAGGTCCTCCATTTTATCTGGATACGGCCCAGATCCGGTTGACCACATCATGCGTTGTGGTCGTGTCTAGGCACAGGTCCTCCATTTTATCTGGATACGGCCCAGATCCAGCTGACTACATCATACGTTGTGGTCGTGTCTAAGCACAGGTCCTCCATTTTATCTGGATACAGCCAAGATCTGGCTGACTATATCATACGTTGTGGTCGTGTCTAGGCACAGGTCCTCCATTTTATCTGGATACGGCCAAGATCCGGCTGACTATATCATGCGTTGTGGTCGTGTCTAGGCACAGGTCCTCCATTTTATCTGGATACGGCCAAGATCCGGCTGACTACGTCATACGTTGTGTTCGTATGAACAAGTGAAGTCAATGAAACAAGTATAAATTCACTGGTTAAGAGTGAGATAAATCTTTCAAATGGTTAGTTCACCTAAAAATGAAAAAAAAAAAAATGAGTAATCAATTTGCAGCAAGTTAGCTCAAAGGAAATTAAAATGTTTAATAGTATTAATTTATTTTAAGAATGTAAATTTCCCATGTAAGGAAAATAACTTTCTTATTGTACAGTAAGTATACAGTAAAATTAGCGCTGAAAAGGCATGGACCGAGTTATTTTTTGCAGCTGACCTTATTGCATATGCATTTATAGGAATTTAAGGGAGGAGTATTTAAATTAATCATTCACTGTGATTTACTAAGGTTTGCGCTCGTCATTTTGTTGGTGTTTGCGGCATTATTTGGCGGCCTAAATAATATTGCTTTAAAAAATCTAAAATATTAAGAAAAACAGTGAATACTAAACATTAACACAGCTGAATACTTTCACAAGACATATATAATTATGCAAAAATCCAACGAGAAAGTTGTGTTTATTTTCTTGGCATTGACCTGAAGTAATTCCCTCTAGAGTTCCCAAAAGCTTTTATCCTTCCTACTGCACCAAATCCATCCAATCTTTATCTTGTTTGCTCACGCTTGTCGTTGTTTGCCTAAATCGCAGTTGCACCCACAATCCTTTGCATAAGGAGAGGAAGTTTAGCGTTGGGCTCGTCAAAGCAGCTTAGCCTGTCTAGCCGCGGCTCTTCATCTGACTGCTGACAGCCACTATTGGCTGTTTACAAATAATTGTGTTGAAGAATGCTTTTCGGCAAGGTGAATCATAATCACTCACCTCTGTCGTTCACACACAAACAAGAAACGGAAGATGTGTGATTGGAGCGCGATGCTTCATTCCTCTGTTTCACAGACATCTTTATGATATCGAAAGGTGATATGAGTCATCTTAATGCATAAATGAGAATAACAGATTTTATATTTCAAACGCCGCTTTCCCCCCACCCTCCCTTACATAGACGATTTCTGCCAGCGATTATGGTTTGTAATTTCCAGCCTCATATAAATGTTTACAGACATTGCAGTAAAATTGATTTCTGCTGACTTGGTAGTACAGGTCGTAAACTAAAGTTATGAACAAAATCCAATTTTAAAAGCTAATGCACAGGCCAGAGAGAGAATAGTTGGAGGGACGCGCTCCATTGGCCCGCAATCAATGAAACATCACAATTACAGACTTAGTCTCATTCTTTATATTCCGGTTGCACACTAAACAACCAAGCTAAATACAATGCTTCTCTAGTTATGTGACAGTCGAGGGACTTTGTTGAGTGTCTTTTAGCAGACAATGGACACACATTGTGACACGTTACAACCAAATCTATCCTATTATACTGAAAATCGGTCGCTTCCAGTGGAGTGTTTTCATCCATTTTATCTGTTTGGATAATAGACAGTAAGATTCTTTAACACAAGTTTTGTAGGCTAATCCATAACTTTGTATCACTTTGGTTCACTCGACAAAAAAACAAAACAAAAAAACAACAACAACAGATTTTTCGGTAGCATTTTATTTGACAGCGCAAGTTTAAAACAAATTTTATTTAACATTTTATTTATTTTACATGTTACGTGTATTTACTATAGTAATAACTAAAAACTCTGCATAAATATAAGCAACTAACCCTAAACAAATCCCTAATCCTAACCGTATATAAAGTAGTTAATTAATATTACTGTAAAGTAGGCTATAAATGAACTACACGGTCACATGACTTCAGCATTAATTAGCTTTTGACAACCTTATCAGTCTATATTTAAAAACAAAAAGTACCATGATATTACCATGGTGTTTGGACAATATTATCTTACCATCCTTTTTATTTTAGGTATTTTATATGTATTTAATTTTAAGTTATTGTGTTGTTTTTATCATTTCGTCAGTTTTTAAGTATATTCCTGGAGTTTTTATTAATATTTATTTATTCATTTTAGTTTATTTCTTTTTAGTTATTTAAGCAATAAATATATTGTTGATCACCGTCCCAATTAAAAAATGACTTGCTGTAAAATATTGCCATTTTGTTATAAATATGCACATTTATATTTGTGATTTTCACATTAAACGGTGGTCATTTGATGCATGTTTTTCACAAACGGACATTTTAAGGAGATCCTAGAGATATCAATCCCTCTTTTGTGGAAAGGCCATATGAGAGTCTCTGATAGATCATTCAATCCCAGTCATCAGACAAAGATAGAATACAGACAAAGGTACAACAAAATGCCACCCGTCTGAGTGGTGATTGAGAAATGCGTCCTAAAATGTAGAAAAATGACTTTACAAGTCCCCTAAGCATTGCGTTTTTTTCCTCTGCCGACAAGCCTCATGTGTTTTTCCCATTAAAACGGTCACCAATGCCCAACGTCAATTAGAGAACCAATGAAGCGTGATCAATTTGCATTACTTCTTCCCAATTGAGTCGACACTCGTAGATGCGGAAATCTATCAGACCTTGATGTGTAATGACACGTCTCTTCCACTATCCATCATAATGTCCCAACCTCGGCGTTAGGAACGGAGCCCGACACACCTGCTATGACCCGACCTTTTGGCGTTTCAAGACATGTCGGGTGATTATCACAACACGTAAGGACACTTTGATTGTTATGAGGCTGTTCATTCAATACTTGAAGCTTGAATTGCAATCTAAGAAAGTATACGAATAGGTCACATGCCTACGCCAGCGACCTGTGCTCTTGTGCGAAACCCACTAGATCTTTGCTTCAGTGTTAATCCATATAATAGAGCACCATGAAGCCAAACACATTGAATTTGCTTGATGAAGAACCTAAATAGCACTACTGGAGTTTAAAGATCAGATTCGGACACGGGGGTGCACCAGTCTCAACAGGCATGAGATGTGCAGCCATGCTTATTTTAATTAGTTGTTATTGACTATTTAGAGACTTTCCCCCACTTTTTATTTAAAGTTACCACTTTATTTTGATGCTCCACTTTAGACCCAGGAAAAAAAAAGTTTTTTAATTTAGTTTTTTTCCCATGTCATCACATTGTTTAGAGCATAAGAAAGAAATGGTAAGAAAAAAAAAACGCGAATGAGGCAAGGGTGTAGGGTTACATTCAAGCTATTTTAAGGCATAAAGTATAATTAAATATGTAATTTTGGTGATCAAAAATGAGTTTAAAAGGTATAAAGTGACCAATCCCATTGCTTTGTTGTATGTTCTGTTTGGGGTGGGTTTACCAGTGTACAAAACTTACACTGAATGTGAATGCTTGTGGGATGTTTTGCTTGACTTCCACATTGAGTTCACATTAATTATGAAGTGAAGAGAAGTGCTTTTAACCCATTTTCCCTCAGTATTCAGGCCATTCATTACACTAGATCATTAAAGACCCATTTCATAAAATGACTAAAGGAAAAGTTGAGCGTACAAGGTCATAAGAATGCCGAAAGGGAAAGAAAAGTTCCACTGAAATTGCTATTGACGAATTTCACCTGGGAAAGCGAACTCATTGAGATAAAGCTTTGTCTTCATTTGCAACTCATTTGAAAGTGTCCGGGGGGTGCCCAGGAAGCTCATCAGTCCGACAGAAACTCTTGATTTTCTATGAAACGCTGAGACGGATCTATGTAGTTCAGCATTTTAACGACAAACCCCAAAATCAAGAAAAATGAACTATATTTAAAAAAAATGAACTATACTCACACAGAGCAAGTAGAGGAACTTTATTCACTGATATGCCGTTTGGAATTTTTGTTTTGTTTGATCAGTTTTATGGAATTATTATACATCTGTTTGGAATTCTGGTTGGCCAATTTTAGCGCTGATTCTTGATCCTGATTGGTCAGTTGTAGAATGTATTCTTGATTCTGATTGGTCAGTTGCACCACTTATTCTTGATTTTGATTGGTCAGTTGTAGCACTTATTCTTGATTCTGATTGGTCATTTGTAGCACTTATTCTTGATTCTGATTGGTCAGTTGTAGCACTTATTCTTGGTTCTGATTGGTCAGTTGTAGCACTTATTCTTGATTCTGATTGGTCAGTTGTAGTACTTATTCTTGGTTCTGATTGGTCAGTTGTAGCATTTATTCTTGATCCTGATTGGTCAGTTGTAGCACTCATTCTTGATTTTGATTGGTGGGTTGTAGAACATTCTTGATTCTGACTGGTCAGTTGTAACACTTATTCCTGATTCTGATTGGTCAGTTGTAGCTCTTATTCTTGATTCTGATTGGTCAGTTGTACCCTTACAGAAAAAACACATGAGTTTCACATGTGCAAAAACACATGTGATCACATGTGACAACGTGGACATGTGATTTTGCACATGTGAAATTTAACATGTGCTAACACGTTACATGCCTATCAGAAGCAGAGCAGGGCGGGTCCAACCGACATAGTGTGATAGATTGAGATCCATACTTCACGAAAGTGTCGTCGGTGAAAGCATGGAGCGCAAGTTCATAAAGCCCGGGGATGATGTTTTTTCCACGGGTGTAATTTCCTATGTGGACATGTCCCCCCCACTTTCAAATTCGTTTGTTGTGATTTTCAACCGCACGCCGTCATTGCCTCGGAGGAGCAGGACCGAGCCTGTGTGAAATAGCTCACTGAAAGCAGGCAATGAGCAGGTATAGCGGTTGCGATCATCCATAGACATTTACACGGCGACAATCGACTATAAAAATAGATTGCGACAGTCAGTGATGAAATGCCATATTAAATGTATAACATTCTGTTTAAGTTAGCTGACTAAAAAAAAATCTGTTTAGGCCTACCATGAAAACGAGTCAAATTTTCTGTCAGCAATGTATGACAAGTGCTGTCAACGTCAACGCATACGATTCTATTTTGTCCAGCTTTAACGTTTTAAAATATGGCAATTAATGCAGCACCCATCCGTTCTTTGTGTCTGTCATCCTTAAACTAGGATTATTATCACGCTCTTATTCACGCAAATGCTTTAAACCATTTCTGCGCGTCAAATGAACGCGCTTTCAGTGAATGTCCTCCTGAGACACACACACACACACGCACAACGTTCAGAAAGACGCGCGCCAGTATCCAGTTCTCTTTCGCGCTTGAACGAACAGTAACACACACATGTATGCCAGAACGTCTATTTTGTCGAGTATCCTCTCAGGAACAGTCTTAAATGAGTTAAACAATCTTAAATGGAAGTAAATAGTAGTGAGAGAATGAGATGCATGAGAGATCCTGTCAGCAGCGACAGATCTTAAAGTGACAGGAGCCATTAATTCTGTCTGTCAGTAAAGTTTACCTAAAGAACAGAAGGAACAGAAAATTACTAACTGAACTTGACTAAAGAATGCTTGTAGGTTTGATAAAGATTAATCTATCTATTTCCTTTATAATGTATGCAGTGTGGACTATTTTATAACCTTATTCAATTTCTGTATGGCACAGTTAAATATGACATTTATTATGGGTTCAATGATGATTGTCTTAAGTTCAGTTAAATTAAAAGTTTTTATATTTCTTTTAGCTTTTCGTTTCAAATTTTTGGGAAAATCATTTTCATAGAGATACCAGTATAGTATTAGTGATACTGGCTTTCATTCATTCATAAAAAGATACAGCTGTAAAACTTGAAGGATAAGTGTGTTAACCCCCCCCCCCCCAAAAAAAAAAAAAAAAAATTCAGGCTCAGGATTTTTTTTCACTTTAGCCCCTGGATTACATGTGAAACCCAAACCCATGTGATTGCATGTGAAACCCATGTATATTCCCATGTGAAACTCGTGTGATTACATGTGAAACCCATGTGATTACATGTGAAACCGTGGGATTGCATGTGAAACCCAAACCCATGTGATTACATGTGAATCCTATGTGATTACATGTGGAACCGTGGGATTGCATGTGAAACTCAAACCCATGTGATTACATGTGAATCCTATGTGATTACATGTGAAACCCATGTGATTGCATGTGAAACCCATGTATATTCCCATGTGAAACCCATGTGATTGCATGTGAAACCCATGTATATTCCCATGTGAAACCCATGTGATTACATGTGAAACCCATGTGATTACATGTGAAACCGTGGGATTGCATGTGAAACCCAAACCCATGTGATTACATGTGAATCCTATGTGATTACATGTGAAACCCATGTGATTACATGTGAAACAGTGGGATTGCATGTGAAACCCGAACCCATGTGATTACATGTGAATCCTATGTGATTACATGTGAAACCCATGTGATTGCATGTGAAACCCATGGGATTGCATGTGAAATCCACACCCATGTGATTACATGTGAAACCCATGTGTGATTGTATGTGAAACCCATGTGATTGCATGTGAAACCCATGTGATGACAAGTGAAACCCATGGGATTGCTTGTGAAACCCAAACCCATGTTATTACATGTGAAACCCCTGGGATTGCATGTGAAATGTGAAATTCCCATATGAAATCCATGAGCTTACATGTGAAACCTAAAATTCCCATAAATTGGAAAAATTTAATCACATGTGAAACCCATGAGATATCATGTAAAATGTGAATATCTCATAACATTTTTTATTTACATTATTTCACAATATTATTTTTAATGTTTTTTTTTGTTTTGTTTTAACATAAGAGACATAAACATTTGTTCCAAGACAATTAGTGTATGTTTGACATTAGTGTATGTTTGGCGTTTTACTCACTAATCATATGGTTCATCAATAGTGCTTTAAAGATGATCAGCTCCACTTCAATACGTTGCAGGGCATCAGCACTGAAGGATCTACAAACACAACAAGCCATTTGTCACTGAGCCAACAATGTTATTATACAATGCCAGGTTTATTAAAAGGAAAGAAGCTACAGCAGAGGTGGAATGCAGAAAAGAGAAAGAATTTAAAATACAGAATATAATTTCTTGACTAGGATAAAATAATTTGTTTTTGGGTTTACTTATTCATTTAATTTTGCTCATACAGAGTAACTTCGTTTGGATGTCAAAACCTTCTTAAAATAAACAATTTAAAAATAACTAATTTGAGAAATAAAATGAGGTTATTTAATGAGCTTCCTCGGCTCACGTGTCCTAACGTTACTTCTCCGGCAGCAGCTTTCTTCAGAAATGTTGAAGTCGTGGAGCTTTCTCTCTGTTATGGGTTATTTTGTTACTACAGAAATCACATAGCTGCTAACATTTTTTAATCAAAATGTGTTTAACGTTACCATTGAGCTAACGTTAGTTTCAGCCAATTTATTGCTCCTGAAACCGATACGTTATGTTTATGTTTGTGTTAAATAAATTAACTCACTTCCCAGTAAAACCCTTACAAACCTCTCATCTACACATAAGAAGTGATTAAAATAAACTTTAATAAATAAAAGTTCAGCTGAGTTAACGTTACGTTAGCCTTGCTAGCTAGCCTAGCTGCTACCGCTTTAGCCTTGCTACCTCAGTACCTCTAACGGACTTTTTCCGAAGACACTAACGTTACACCATGTCGATAAAGTACCTTTTTAACAGAATAGTGTCAATTACAACTAGGAGAAATGTAAAAAAACAGTTGTGAGTATTATTCGTGTGCTTTTAGAGACTAATCTCACCTGAAAAAAAGCCGTGAAAAGTTGATTCAACAGCGAGAGAGAGTTTTGTCGTTTACCAGAGGCAGTGGTCCCGCGCCGTTTCCATGGCAACTCTGCGCGCCGGCCGCTCCAGTGTTTGAGAGACTCGAAAGTTCACGTGCACGGCATAGATTAAACCACGTCAAAATCATGCAGCACTTAAAACATAGACTATACATGTAAAGATGTCCTGAAAGTGCTTTGTAAATAGAATATGGAAGCAGTAGCCTATTGATTATATCAAATATAAAATTATATTGTTGATTATGTAAAATATATTTATAATATAGCTTTAGAAATGGTAAACAGTGTTGAAATAAAAGTATTGCAATTAAAATAAACTTGATTAAAAACTATACGCTACATTATTATTAAAATATTTTCATGAATATATTTCACATTAGTAGGCATATGTGGGCCTAGGCCTACACATGCATTATAAGCTTTATGTTCTGCATTTTGTGTGAATAAGGCTAAAAACACAGTATTTGTGACGTGGTTACATAATTCGCATGTTAAAACCTATTACAACGTGCAAATATATTTCACATCAACTCCACATTGTTACCTATAACATGTTTTCCACATGTGCCACTAGTTCCATTAAGTACACATGTGGTGACATGTTGTTCACAAGTGGTCGAACATTACTTACATGTTGTTCACATGTGGTGAAACATTGTTCACATGTGGAAAACGTGATAACATGTGAAATTCATGTGTTTTTTCTGTAAGGGTAGCTCTTATTCTTGATTCTGATTGGTCAGTTGTAGCTCTTATTCTTGATTCTTTCTGATTGGTCAGTTGTAGCACTTATTCTTGATTCTGATTGGTCAGTTGTAGCACTTATTCTCGATTCTGATTGGTCAGTTGTAGCACTTATCCTTGATTCTGATTGGTCAGTTGTAGCACTGATTCTGATTGGTCTGTTGTAGCATTCTTGATTCTGATTGGTCCATTGTAGCACTTATTCTTGATTCTGATTGGTCAGTTGTAGCTCTTATTCTTGATTCTGATTGGTCAGTTGTAGCACTTATTCTTGATTCTGATTGGTCAGTTGTAGCACTTATCCTTGATTCTGATTGGTCAGTTGTAGCACTGATTCTGATTGGTCTGTTGTAGCATTCTTGATTCTGATTGGTCCATTGTAGCACTTATTCTTGATTCTGATTGGTCAGTTGTAGCTCTTATTCTTGATTCTGATTGGTCAGTTGTAGCACTTATTCTTGATTCTGATTGGTCAGTTGTAGCACTTTTTCTTGATTCTGATTGGTCAGTTGTAGCACTTTTTCTTGATTCTGATTGGTCAGTTGTAGCACTTTTACTTGATTCTGATTTGTCAGTTGTAGCACTTTTTCTTGATTCTGATTGGTCAGTTGTAGCACTTATTCTTGATTCTGATTTGTCAGTTGTAGCACTTTTTCTTGATTCTGATTGGTCAGTTGTTGCACTTATTCTTGATTCTGATTTGTCAGTTGTAGCACTTTTTCTTGATTCTGATTGGTCAGTTGTAGCACTTTTTCTTGATTCTGATTGGTCAGTTGTAGCACTTATTCTTGATTCTGATTGGTCAGTTGTAGCACTTTTTCTTGATTCTGATTGGTCAGTTGTAGCACTTATTCTTGATTCTGATTGGTCAGTTGTAGCACTTTTTCTTGATTCTGATTGGTCATTTGTAGCACTTATTCTTGATTCTGATTGGTCAGTTGTAGCATTAAACTGTCAGTTCATTTAATTTTGTTTATTTGATCAATTCTAGAAGGTTACACTTTATTTCGATGCTCAACTTTAGACATTCTACTAACTATACGTAACTGCAACTCTTATTACACTATAGTAGACTGTCTGCTTAATATCTCCTAACACTTTATTTTGATGCTCCTCAACAGACATTTCTACTGACTAGAAGTAACTTTGAAAATACGTCAACTTATTCTACTAGCCCTAAACCTAACAATCCATCAGATTTGCTACAGTCTGCTTATATTGAGAGTTTGTTGACATGTCCGTGCAAAGTTACTTATTAGTAAAATGTCAGAAGTGGACCACTATAAGAGTGTTTTACACTGCTCTCTGGAATACTTGGTTCTGATTCATAGGTGGTTATAAGGGGACAAATATCTCCATGATGAGAGCATTTGAGACAATGAGATATAACTCATTCATGCATAGGATGACAATATTGGCATATTAAACTGTACCAGATGCTACTGGTCTAAAACTGAGCCAAAGCTTCAGGTGGACTCTCATTATGAGGTTGATGGTTCAGTTGGGATGTTGTCAAAAATGCAGCAGATGGGTGGTGGTACAGTTAAAATATCTCCAGGGAAACGATACTGAAGTACTGTTATTTTAGCTAATGACGTTGACGTTCATACAGTAAGGGGTCAAAATCAAATTCCAGCTAGTTATAACTTTAGCAGTTAGATCCTGCAAAAAAAAACATTATCCTGACAAAACGTTGAACAGCGCCATAAATGTCTGAACTGCTTAGCATTGCGGATAGCATCGAGGAAGTATGGCCACCGCATGGATTGGAGTGCTAATACCATCATCAAATCTTTGCGACATCAGACTTTATGTAGTGTAAGTGTAGGTCATTAATGATTCACAGAACAAATGTAATCGAAAATGCTAATCTATACAACAGTGCCGAGATGCATTTTTCTTTGCTTTATTCGGAGTTAAATTAGTCCATTTGTTTATATGCCGTAACTCATAGGGAAGGCGTTTTATCTAATGCTCTCCAAAGCAGAAAAGGACAAGACAAATGTTCAACGAAAAGAACAAGTCTGCTAATTTTGGATTCCTAGACATTCAACAGTATATTTGTGTTATTGTCATGGGCAACACCTATGCATTCAGTATTCAATCGGATTACTTATGCAAACTATTATTGATGATCTGTTATATTTGGAGTATTGTTGCGTACCGTCCCATACATTAACCTCATGGACTACAATCAAATATGACTACAAATTGTAGTGTGTTTAATAATGGCTGTTTGTTGCTCCCTGAATGTGGTACAGAGGTTACACTAATGTGCGTCAACATGAATCCAGAGTGACTCAAAGTAATTGGTCTTCAATTTGAAACCATGGAAATACCTGCCGGCACACATTTTATGCTGAAGCTTGGTACTGAATCATAAGGGAAGCAAAAATTATTATTATTTTTTTGTGACTGCTCTCTCAGAGAGTTATGATTATGTCTGGAGCACTTTTGTGTGATTGAATCTGAGCGAGCGCTGAATAGCATCAGTCGTGTTCATAATGAAAAATTAAATGAAACGAGGAGTGCTGGGAATCAAACAGAGATGCTTAGGTTAGTCTGTTTTGAAAAGGGTTACTGTAGCAGTTTGCACTTTTAGCGGGCCTAATTGGGTTAAGGATAGGTCAAACTGTCCTGAACTCTTTAGTTTATGGGTAGATGTTAATTATCATATTCCTAATGGATATAAACGCATGGACTAACATAGGTAATGACACGACTAAGTGTTACAGAGAATCGTAATACGACACAGCGTATTGTAGACAGCTTCAAATATTGGAAATACTTCAAAGCCCAATGTATAAAGCGTGACACATATTTGTATATTTTTATACAGAAAGTTAATTAAAATTGAGTCAATTGTTATGAACAATTAATTGCATTTTAAATTTAATTTATTTATGTGTTTGTTTTGAATTGGAATTAAAATTGATTAAAAGTTTTGAAACATGAAATTATTTGATTTAAGAGCTATTTATTTATTCATTTATTTAGTATTTGAAATATTTTATTTTTACCCCCAAATTTTCCAAGCTATGTATGTATTTGTTTATTTATTTATTATGTATTTGTTTATTTCTTTTTAAAATTGAGTCAGTTGTTTTGAAACATTTAATAAACATTTTTGAATTTATTATTTTGAAAAAAAAAAATAGATTTAATTTAAAATTTAATTTATTTAATTCAATTAATTTTTATTTTAAATTTTCGTTATTTTTTCTTTTTTAATCTAAAGTCTAAAATTTTAAATTCAAAATTAAAATTGAGTCAGTTGTTTTGAAAAAAGTAATTAAGCATTTTTTATTGAATTTTAATGTTAACACAACACTCAATAAATACTCATATGAAACTACGTGTGTACAAAAGTACATTTTAAATAGATCTGATGTTAGCATCAGTTTTGAAAAAAAAATAATTTGATTTTAATTTAATACTATTTTACTTGTCAATGAAAACTGATTAAATTATTCAAAATATTTAATTAATGTATTTAATTTTTAATTTTATTTTTTTAGAAAAAATGTTTTAATTTTAGAAATATTTAAGTCATTATTTAAAAGCATTTTTATTGTATTATTTATTGGTTTGATTGATCATGACCAGACCACTCTTAAGGGCCATTTACACACATTTTTATTAATCTTTTTTTTTTTTTTTTTTTTTTTTTTAAGATATATGTTTGTATATTTTTAATGACACATCTCTTTCTTCAACATAAGCCTGCAAGGAAGATAATTTCTCACCTTTGCTGTATTTTGAGGAACACCATGTAATCTATGGTGCGAGTCCAGGCCTGTACTTATCTTTACTATGACTTTTACAATATAATCACATTCCCATCTGTGTCTCCCAAAGGCATTTCCTTCATATTATGTTCAGTTATTATCTTTGCTGAAACTATGCATTGTTTACTAAAGATAAATGAAATCGAAACCCATGTTGCATGATCAATGTGTGTGAAATTGATTATGATATATGCTTCTTTCAGAGAGATGAATGTAATGGTGACTGGCTAATGAACACATCTATCCCCTGTGTTTTATATGACAGTAACATGTGTTCACTTAAGAGTGAATAATCAGCTCATTTCTATGCTATCAGACTTACGCTGTCTTCATGACAGCCGACAGCCAATCAACTCGCTCCATAAACACCATCAGTGCCATATAATCCCTTGTGAGATTTTATTGAGAGATATAGGTAATAAAACCTCATGATAGGGCTGTGCAATTAATCGAATTTCGATTTCAATTTCGATTTTCGTTCCCAACGATCTCCAAAATAGCACAATCGAGAAAAAACGATTATTTTGCCATGCACGTTCTGTTTTGAAAGGACGCTATAATTGTGTGTTCTGAATGACGCGCACATCCGCCCTACCCGGCGCCATAAACTCACTCAGCCTACAGTCATCAATTGCAAGCACAATAAACTTCACAATAACAATTGGCTAATTTAATATCTAATGGAGTGAGAGACCATGTCGAGCTGTCGCGATCTTTGTCTGCACGACCACTGCAGCGCGAGCGCACGTGACCTGATCATCTGTGCCGCCGCTTTACTGAACGAAACGAAACACGTCGGGAATGAACACAGGGTAAACAGCTGATCAAAAAATAAAGCCATCGCGCGAATTATTCGTGCGTCAAAATCGCGTCCCTTAACACTTGTCTGCTTGTCCGAGAAAAGTCGATCTTTTCCAAAAGTGAATGGTTTTGATTTTATACAGTCAGTATAAAGAGCGATTGATAATGGATAGGCTAGTGTATTTCTGAAGCTGCGCTGCCTGTCTGAGACTTAGTGAAACAATTAAAATAACAGTACACAAAACTCACAGAAGAAACATACTGAGGTAAAGTTTGAGGTTTTCTATTTATAATAGGCTATATGATATAGTTAAGTAACATAACATGACCAAGTAGCTGTTATATCACGATTGCAATTACATTGAATTTATAGTTTAATAAACAAGTTACCTGGTTTATATGTAGTAACTTACATTTTAGACGCAATATTGACTGGCTTGTTCCATTTCACCGACGAAAATAGTTACAAAAGAAAAGCAACACTAAGCACTGTGTTTTGTTATTGAATGATTCATTATTTTGAACGAATCGTTTTAATGAATGACTCAATGATTCATTTATTAAGATGGTCACTTGCCACCACCTATTGATTTATTGTTTAAAGGTATCATTGATTTTATTTTATTATTGGTTTAAACATTAACCTCATAAAATTATTTATTACAGTTGTAATTTTGCAGTGTAAATTAATTAGATTGATAGCAGATCTTTTTATTAAAACGGAATTTGATCAAATGCAAGAATTTGACATGAAGATAGCACATGTTTAGTTATATTAAGGTTTAAAAAAGTGTCCTTTATAAAAGGTAAATAACACCTCTCCCCCACCCACAAAAAATGACTTAACATGTCACCTCTGTGAGTTTGCAGGTCTGTTTAATAGCTACAACAAAATGCTCAAATTAAAAAAAAAATTAATAATTTTTGAAAGGTATCTTTTAATAAATGTAACACTTTCCCAAAGTCATGTGAAATAATCGTGTTACATAATCGTGATTTCAATACTGACAAAAATAATCGTGATTATGATTTTTTCCATAATCGAGCAGCCCTACCTCATGAGCAGCCTATGTAGGCAGCATCATTTGTGTGCTCCTCATGTGAAGGCTATTACAAAGGTTCCTATCTAAGATGGCAAACTTTTTGGCCCTTTTCTTCTGATAACAATCCCAGAATGCATTGCAGTAAAAGGAAAATAACAATAATAATTGCAGATGGCAGACGAGTCATGAGAAACACAGAATATAAATATGCTTGTTTTTCACTTTTCATTTAGTACCGTAACCTGATAGTTCAGATCTAGATAGGCTATTTTACCCAATATGTGTATTTTTATACTTAAAGTATTGTGTTGTTAGCTTAGCTATGCTAATATCAGATCTAATGGTGCGTTCTATTATACCCAACGAACCGTCTCGGACCTCGGATTTGACGTCACGTCCACACTTCAAGCGTTCTATTATGTTTTGCGTGTCCGAGTCGGAGAGAGTTGTTGTCATGGTAGCACTGGCCGAGTACCAGGCACTTACATTTAAAAAAAATATTATGACTACACCTTATCAAAACGCAGCCATTTGAACTTGAAAATGTTCACTTTATTTAATGTTTTTCATGTTAATCTTCTGTTAGCAACGTTAGTAATTGCACTCACAACAACCGATTCCCATACCCACAGGGGACGCAGTAACACGAGTGATTATAACCGTCATTTCAAATACCAAAGCGGTTCAAAAACAATGAAAACAATTCATTCGTACAAGTCACAGGGCGCAGCCATCTTGAATTCCGAAACGGAATTCTTGCTCGGTGTCCTCACGGTGGTCCGACGTCCGAGAGGAGAAATCCGAGGAAAGGGGGCGTGTTGCTAGGCAACGTCTGTCGTCCGATTCGGATCTCCGAGACGGATGAATAATAGAACGCACCATAATTACAATAGATCATTTAAACCAATATTGTATTGTTAGATTAGCGACATGCTAATATCAGATCTAATCGAAATAGACTACCCAATATCTGAATTAGTGTTGTTAGCTTAGCAACATGCCAATAATAGATCTAATCGAAATAGACTACCCAATATCCGTATTTGAGTGCTGTGTTGTTAGCTTAGCACCATGCTAATATTAGATCTAATCAAAAAAGGCTACCCAATATCCATATTCGAGTGCTGTGTTGTTAGCTTAGCAACATAATATCAAATCTAATCGAAATAGACTACCAAATATCTGTATTAGTGCTGTATTGTTAGCTTAGCAACATAACAGATCTAATAGAAATAGACTACCCAATATCCGTATTAGTGCTGTGTTGTTAGCTTAGCGACATGGTAATATCAGGTCTAATCGAAATAGACAACCCAATATCTGTATTAGTGCTTTGTTGTTAGCTTAGAAACATGCTAATATCAGATCTAATCGAAATACACTACCCAATATCTGTATTAGAGTGCTGTGTTGTTAGCTTAGCAACAGGCTTATATCAGATCTAATCGAAATAGACTACCCAATATCCGTATTCGAGTGCTGTTAGCTTACCAACATGCTATCATAGCATTAGAGTTATTTTACTCAAGATCATTTTAAACAAACGAGAAATGGTGAGCATTACCGATGACAGTTTTTTTCCCCGTCTCACTATTTAGATATTTAAATTGAATAAAACACCAACAGTAAAAATAACTAGCATGTTAGCTGATTACCTTAAGTCCATGTATCGTCAGATCGTACTGCTGTTAACACTTTACGACAAGCGGATACAATGAGATCAGTTTTTCTGTTTGTTTATGTGAAATTCGGCCTATTTAACCAATATTCATTATTTATGCATTTTTTTTATATGTAAATAGTTGCATCGTTAGCTTAGCAACATGTTAACATAATATCTAATTAAAATGTACTATTTTACATGTGTAGTTTCATATTTATTAGTATTTTGAGTGTTGTGTTGTTAGCTTAGCAACAAATGCTAACATCAGATTTAATTTAAATAGATTATTTCATCCAATATTCATATTAAGTGTATTGTGTTGTTAGCTTAGCAACATTCACATGAGGAGCTCTGTGTCCCATATAAAGTGTCCATGCAGAACATTTTAAATTAGTCTTATAGGATGCCTATAGCTATCAAGGGCTCAACTACGTTGAAAACAGCTATGTAGTATCGTCATATTCATAGATGGTAATTGTATCTGGCAAAATTGATGCTAGGACAGAAAGGCTTGAGTGTTGACATGATCAGGTGTCTTTACATGAGGCACATTAGTTAGCATATAATCGCTAATTCCACCAGAAAGATTAGTAAAACGATTAAGTATGTTGGCATTGGCAATTTTAAAGACAATACCATTTTATATCAGCAGATAATTACTGTAAAAGAACAAATAGCCTATTTCCATCCAATCCATTAAAAAATAGCATTTTATGTCCTTTGCAATAAAGTGAACCATCAAATCATTTATAGTTAGACCGAGAACATAGTATTAGGAAAGTAAATAGGGTCAATTTTGATTGACAAATGGCATCCCCATAATGGCCAACACTGGCAAACAAAACGATTCTAGTTCATTTGATTGACATCCTCCCACTGTGTACAATTATCACATCTAGAGAGTTAGATGCATTTCACTGCTCAATGCATGAACACAGTTACCATATCAATTACCACATAATTCAGAGAAAATGAGGTAAAAGGAGGAAAATACAAAACAGCGCGAGTGAGAAGGAGAAAAGACAGAGGATAAAAACGACGGTATAGAAACAAAGAATGAATGCATATTTAGCACTATATGCATCACACAATTGCCAAATGTATTATTTTTTTTAATAAATCAGTTTGGAAAAGATATGAAAAATACACATAATTGAGTATAAATGTGCACCCACATATGTTATGTAAACAAACTTTTATTTTGGATGCGATTAATTGCGATTAATCATTTGACAGCCCTAATATATATATATATATATATATATATATGAAGAGTTTGGTTCCAAAACGCGATAAACGCCATTTTAAAAAAAGTTACTGTTACTGCAAAAATCTGACTTTTCAATAACGACCAGATAAAAACAATGTTTAATTTGATGTAAAATGCGATATCTGCCATGTTATTATGTAATGTTTTCTCCCTTTCTTTCCAAACCGCAACAAACGCCAGTCTCCCTTTTCTGCAAAATGCGACATATCCGCTTAACCAATCACAACGCACCATATATATATATATATATATATATATATATATATATATATACCGCAAAGACACAAGTCCCTATATATACACAAGACAGAACTGCTGTCTGTGATGACTGGCAATCACTTAATTTTCCACCATTCGCAATGACAATCAAAAGTTTATGATGGCAAAATACAGACGAGTGATGCTTATGGGCCTGATTAATGCCTCTTCGGCTTGTTGATGTCTCTTGACATCGAAATAGCTGCATGAATTAAGCGAAGAGCACTTATATCTCATAAACTTTCCCCATTATCCTGTAGTAAAATGGGAATTGATGGAGGCATTAGGGCAGATGGCTTAAAGCACACAACCCCAACCGTACAATTCAGACTGAATACTGAAACCTATTTAACCAATGCAAATCCAATTTTTATTGTGTTTTAGTGTTTTTTCACAAGTACATATAGTTATAATGGAAGGACTGATGATCTTTATTCCTTGCTCAGTTACTATTGCAGATCTCTGACCACTAGAATGTGTATTGAGAATTATGGACGTTGCAAATTCTGACAAGCCAAACTGCTATTTATGTTGCGGAAAAACTGGGATGCAGCGGCTCCACAAAGACAAGGACTCCCGATATCACGTATCTGGACGTGGTTTGCTCTGAGAGAAACGCTTGTGAGTGGTGACTAATTCATTATTGTAATTGGCTACAGCATGACCAGTCCATCTCGGTTCTGGTGGAAAAACAAAGCTCATGCATGATAATGTGGGATATTCGAGAAGGCTCTAGAGGATCTCTCGGTCCCTAAAATAAAACTGTGGTAAGACAGACACAATTCCATCCACAGAATTAAGTCAATATATGAATCAATACTCAGTGTGCTGTTGGTTTTTTTATACAATACCTAGGCTAAATTATATGATGGAGCTTGGTATTGTATGTCATAGAATCGGATCTATTGATTACCAAATTATTTAACGTTCAGGATGTCACCTTTGACTTATTACAGGGACAATCTCTCGGAGTAACCTGTAGTTAAAGCAGCAATAAGTGATTTTCGGGGGGTAAATATCACATAAAATGGCCCTTGCCTGATGGGGAACTACAGAAACCAAACCTGAGAAATAACACTTGTTTTTGCAACAGTCCTAGACTGTTTTGTAAACAAAAGAAATAATCTGCCCGTGAACTGGGTGTGTTAGCCAATCAGATCACTTGGAAGTGGCTCTTGGCCAATGGAGTGATTGTTTGATGGACCAATGGCAAACAGGGGATTGTGACTTAAATCTGTCATTAGTTTTACTACTTTTTATGGCAGTTGTGGTGCCAAAATTTCTAAGAGCAATCATTGTTTGTAAAAGGTTGTAGAAATTTTCCCCCTTTGTGTTCAAAGGACAGAAAACAATCATTAAGGTTTGGAATGACATGAGGGCAAGCCAAACAACTATGGGAGAAATTAAGCTTTTCAAAACTTTGAATCAACAGCTTGTCACGCCACTGCGTTGCCATGGTGCGAAATGCAGATGGAGGGCAGGAAGTGATTTCTATATTTAGGAAGCACTATAACACACTCAAAATGCCTGTTTTGCATCGTTTATGGTTGCTCAAATCGATCAAACCACGTGGAGTTTTTATCGTATGCCAAAAGTTGTTGTTCATAAGGGGGGGAAAATACAAGAAATTGACAGAAAAACACCGGGAAAAATGCCTTGCAAACCTACGTCTGCTGTTGGGAGCGGGAGGAGCCGAATGGAAAAATGTCTGTATGTGTGTGCAGTGATCACTTCGTCAAGCGTGAGTTAATACATTATTTATGTGGCTTATAATTACATTATTCAGGTGTTTAAATACACTTATGTGGCTGTTTGTGTAACGTACCAGTTTCCGAACTTTGTAAAGTCAAAGTATGTCTGTAAGACGAGTTAGTTGCTGATATCTACAGCCTCGATGGCAGGCAAATCTCTCAATTCAGTTGAAAATCTGTCCTCTTCATAACATAAGGATCACGTCCAACATATGTTTCGATTTTCTGTTTATATATTTCTCTGTAGCGTCTAAAGTAGTACAGCATGGATTTTCCTCCATCTCATCCATTGCGCTCTTCACTCCTTACCCTCCATCTGCATTCCGCGTGTCAACACAATCACATGACTGCAAACCACCTATTGAACCACCTATGTGATCGCTTTTAGGAAATTTAAATAGACACCGATCTGTTTTGTACATGATCGCATCCAGGTAGTAGCCTATACATTTCCTTGTCAAAGGCATAGCAAGCTAGCAAACTGTAGACTGTAGTAACTAATAGTACTGACAGTCACTCACGATTGAGTGGCGAATGCAAATGTGCTCTATTGTTAGGGAGAGATCAGCCCCTGTCTATGGATCAGCCAACGTGCGTCATCAAGTTGGGGGTGTGTCCACGAGCTCTTGGGCTCCAATGCGTCATTGAGCCCTGTTTTAGCGCCGCCCAAAAAATCCGTAAAATAGCAAGGGTGAAAAACTGTTTAACGGTCTAACTCCGTATTTCAGTACTTCACAGTTCACGGTCTTTGTAATATTTTTTAGCAATACATATGTAACATTTATAGTGTGTTTAGAATTTTTTTTGTTGAATTACCTTTACAGGGACTTTAATGAAACCGGGTCGAGTAGAAACCAGGTAGAGGGGTTACAGTTGCTCAGTTTGACCCTGCGCAGTACGACTGGCGATCAGCTTTTAACAGGCTTCAATGTTCTCTGTTGAAATCAATGGGGTCGCTCTGTCCGTTTCTTTTACTGTCTATGGTTTTGATACGTGCTTCGAATCCCTTGATCAAAACAAAAGGTTTAGAAGCTTCACAAAATGCTTGGAAACAGTAACACGTTTAATTAGTAACAATAGTTCTAGTTGAGAAAATGTGAAAGAATTGAAAGTCACATGAGCACAGGATCCTAAAAGATCCAAAGTTGAAAATGTGATGGAGCCAGATATTACTAAGAGTTTATAACGTGTGAGGGTAAAAGATTTGTCTGAGCTGCTTAAATTGAATGAGTCAGGTCTTATTAGCAGGGTGCGAATGTATTGCTTAGTTCTCACAATGTGTCCAACCCCTTGCAGTTTAGACGCTCCCTGTTGGGGAATAACTAACCACAACAACTGTCATGATGCCTGATGCGTGCGCTCGGGTCCATTACGCATAACGGTGGTGAACATTTTGCATAATACTGCTTTTCCAAGGCCTTTACCGTTTAAATTCAGACAATGGATTTTTGTTTGAGAGCAAACCAAGTGTGAACTAAATACTGGTCAAAGGCCTCACACTTTTCCACTTATTAACAGACCTGATGGGTTTGCTGAGGAAGATAATTGCTTCATTTTCAGCTGAAGTTTCTCTTTAATGCAGAAACTAATTGTTTCTTCACAGTTAATCTATCGGTCCTGAGAAGCGCAATCGCACAAGTCATGTCAATATTGAATTCAAATAACCAGTTGTCAGCAGAGTCCAGACAAATCTTCTGTCAGTAGAGTACAAGTCTCTCAATAATTCGGTTTCAATTAAAATCCCATTCAGGATGATGTTCTGCTTCTCAGTGACGGATATTTATCCTCTGGCCAACCTCTGAAATGGATAAAATGTCAATTAAGTCCTATTGTAAAGGACACCCTATCAATTCCTTTTCAAATGGCTTGTACAGTGCCACGCACTGTGTTAATTCACACCAGAAAGACATGATGAAAATCTTTGTTCGGTTATATATTGTACCACATATATTTAACATCTTTCAATATACAAGTCACTTTTTGGTGTATTCCACACAGAAGGCTATCAATTATAAAAGAACAACTTTTATGTTACTTTGATGTTTTGAGTTTTGTTTGCTATTTTGTGCATATTGAAACTATAAAGAGGAACTTAGTGTTCTTTCAAAGAACATCTTAAGATTTAAGAAGTGAACCGGTGCGAGTTATTGTCCATCTTTAATTTTAGTATTTTGTATCAGCAATTCAACAGAATACAGTTGATTTGTGAAGTTTCTTCTCCCTTTGTGGGATGAAATCTTTTTAATTTTAGACATCCACTCGAGACTCAAAGACTTAAAGATCCCATCTGGTCCGTAATTGTACCCCTTAAAACTCAAAACCGATTATAATAAAATTACATATTTAAATGTTTTTTTTCCATGGAAAAAGAAAACGTCATGCTTTAGTATACGCGGTTTTATGAATATGCAAATGAGTCCCGCCTTCACTCACTCGCTCGTTGATGATCACACGTTAATCTGATTGGTTACAAGGTAGTTCGTGTCGTCAGAAACACCAGCGATTTCAAACCGTGTTTTTGGTTCACTGTAGTTTTAAGGAGAAAATACTCAGCAATGCTGTCGACTTATGAATTTACACATGGTTTGTCTTAAAGCATATTAAAAACACCACATAGGTATATAAACAACATTAAAAGCTCGATTTTCTCCACGGGCGGACTTTAAATGAGAGCTAAATGCATTTGCACTTGAGATTTGTTAACAGTTGATAACTGAAGAATCTGCTCTTAAGTTCTGCCTGCAGTAAATGTCCATGTTTGCATGAAGTTATGTTGTATGCCAACTCTAATATTGTACTAATAAAGATTTTAAGGGAATGATTCAGTAGGTTCCTGGTGTATTTAAGGCATGATGTTAATTCACAGCAGGGGGAAAAAAATCCACCTCCAGTTTGTAAAAGAACAAACATATTGATAGTATACTTACAATAAAGTAATTACCTCATAGACTTCCATTTTAAGTAGCAATGAGTTGAAATTATTTTCGATGGCAATTGACATTCTGCCTAAAATGCTGTCGATACGGCTTAACCTGTAAAGAGCTTGACTTGTATTGAACCCTGAGCATCCTTTAACTTAATGTGGTGAGTAATGGGTCTTGCCTGTGTTTTGTGTGAAATAAAATCCATTCATTGCCACTAAACTAACAGGTGGTATTTAGTTGATTTTACCAGTCTATCAATGTGGCCTACATCTTGTTGCTGTCAGTGTTTCTATGTTCAGCATGTTTAGCTACTGCCATCTATTGGAGACACAATAAAATGACCAAAAAAACCCCTATGTACTCAAAAACATTTTAAAGGTGTGACATCAGTGAAATATAGGCTACCTTTGAAACATTGAAGTGGATTTAAATAACTAGTAGGTAAAACTCAGATACAAGTCACAGTAACTCGCATTTATGTTAGCCAATTTAAAAACAATATTGAGAAATAAAGTGAAATTGTTTCATTTGAAGCCATCTCAAACATAACAGCTAACTGTAAGATAGCAATAGTGCTAACATAAACCACATGAGTTTACATACACGACTGAAATGCCTATTTCATTGTTTTAAAATGTATCCAATATATATATATATATATATATATAGATATATATACACACATACATATACTTACAGCTCAGCTGTAGTGTAAACCACATGGATCACGTGTGGGTGTTAACTGGAACTGAGTAATGCGTATTGACTGTTTTATGGGAACTAATTAAAAACTCCATTATCTCTAAACTAGAAAGCGACAATTTGGTGTTAATAATTCATCAATATAGACGTTTTTATGTCAGTGGTATTTTACGTGTTTATCTACCGCCATCTATTGGAGACACAAGCAGATTAACTGTGCAAATCATGGTGAGGAAACTGGAGACCTGATGTGTTTAGAAAAGGTTATTAATAATTAAATTAAATATAGCCTAAAATTATAGAGTTCATTTAAACCATAGCCTATGTATTTTAACATTTTTAGATAACACTGCGGATAATTAAAGCATACAACAGTGATAAAGAAATGCTTTTCACTACACTCATAGTGTATGATTGCAGAAAAAAAACATGTTTTTTAAATATCTTTTAAATGTAGTACTTTAGAAAAAATAATGCGTCTAATAACTTCACAAAATTTCAGTTCATTTTGATAGATAAATGAAATCATTGTTGTTCACTAAATATACTGTCATTAAAATATGTTTATTTTAAAAATACAGAAACAAAAATTATTTTAAAAATTAAAGATTCTAAAAGCATTGAATAAGATCCTATAATAATGTACTATAGATTTACAATAGTAAATATGATATTTTTAATGTCATATTTTTAAATATGATGGTGATTATTATCTCTAAGGTGACATCCAAAATATATGATATTTACAATCTGAATCTAACCAACAAATGGAAACGTAAGCAAGTTGTTTATTATCATGTTAACTATTGTGCTTTTCGCCACAAATAGGCTACTAAATTTCTTAAATTATTGAAAAAACTGTTGCATTAATTACACGAATAACTGAAAACCCTTAACAAGACCGTTGCCTCAAAATATAGTCAATCATTTTATTGATTCTCATTTGCTACATAAATTTGACAAAAACATTAAATATTAAAACAAATTAGCGCAGAATAAACGTTGCGTTGCTGTCCGCGATCACGTCAAGGATCAGAACAATGTCCAGTCCATGCGCATTGTAACCAAGCGTGCCGCACAAGTCCTAAAAAGTGAAACCAAAACGTCTTAATCGCCCCCCTGTGGCCGGTCCTAGTATAGGTCATAAACCCCGCCTCCCCATGTTATTCAACAGGACGCGAGACCAATTAAATTACACATTCACATATTCTTTATCCAAAGATAGTTTCTTTCAGTTATTGTAGTTTCTATCACATTGATGTAATTTCAAGTGTTTGTTTTTTAGTTATGTGATGCTATAAAAACGGTGCTATGACATCATGATTGACAGCTGTGATTGACAGGTTCTCTGTGCGACGTAGTCACTGAAGCACCAGCTGACTTTTTTTCATAATGCTGACTATGTGATTAGTAGTTGTATTTACCTTATTTTAACAAGGTATTACAATCAGCAGACATCATTGGAGAAGAACAGAGCAGAGAGAGGCCACTTAATGTAAGTTGCGGGCGTGTGCTTGAGATTGATTCAGTGAGAATGAGGGCAGGGCCTTGATTTCGCGGCTTTACTTCCTGCTCACGACTGCGCATGTCTGGTCACGAAAACACAAGTGCGCAGACTCAAGTTCCAAGATGTCAGCGTCATATTGGGACACTGGCGGCTTCAGTTCTCTCTGATGGAAAAGAGCGAAGGGGCGTCGTCCATCTTTTTTTACAGTCTATGATTGTTACTGTCATTTTGTGCTTTATGGAAATCTGAGGTAAAATGAGATCTGTGCATGTGCGTAGAGTGTCCGTTAGATTTTGACAAGTGAGGAGAGGAGATGACCGCTCTGCCGACTCTCTTTGTATTGTTTCTTTTATTCCCTTTTTCTATTGTGACCAGAGTTGTTTGTGTCTCTTTTTTTCTCGCTCGATCCCCATGTATGCGGACAAGTGTGACGTTTGAGTGGTTTTGTTTAACACGGGGAAATATGACAACTCGCATCTCTCGTGCATCTTTCCATCCGATATATGTTTTTATCTCTGGGCAACATCTCAACTTTGCCTTACATCACCTTCAAAAGTGCTGAGCTGAATTTTTGTGCCATCTAGTGGTTTAAAAGAGAATAAAGTGCACCCCTAGTGCCCTCTATTGGCCAGCTGCCCCTGGTTTTTGATGAAAACATTCCAGCATTTTTCTCCATATAATGCACTTTACTGGTAACCAAACAGTTCAAAGGGCTTTAAACGATTTCAGACGATGAATGAGGGTCTTATCAAGTGAAATGATCGCTCATTTAAGAAAAAAAAAATAATAACAAAGTTTAAGTTTTATAAGCTCAAATGGTCACCTTGCTCTGTTCTGTGTCGTTCATCGAACTCGTTCTGTGTCGTTCATCGAACTCGTTCGTCGTTCGTTTTTCTGAGTCAATTCGTTCGTTGAATGAACCAAATTACACGAAAAAAAAAGATTTGTTAATTTTGATAAACGAGTTCGAACAGGAGAGTCACGAACGCGCATCACAGAACAGAGCAAGGCGACCATAAAACTTACACTTTATTTATTTATTTATTTTTAAATGAGTGATCGTTTTGCTTGATAAGACCCTTGTTCATCGTCTGGAATCGTTTAAAGCCCTTTGAACAGTTTGCAGTTTGCACTAAAACTGTCTTTTGGACCTTGAACCTTTTGGTTCCCATTGAAGTGCATTATATGGAGAAAAAATAATTTATTTTCGACTGAAGAAAGAATGACATGGACATCTTGGATGACATGGGGGTGAGTAAATTATCAGCAACATTTAATTTACTACTCCTTTAACCCCTTGTGCCCTGGTGACACATAATGACGTTTGTTACCTAAATACACTTTAACTTATGAATATTAGCCATAAGTGTCTGCACAAAGAAACACTTTTAGACTTGACTTTGCGGGGGACGGAGTCGCGGAGCTCCATTTGTAAGCTAATGTTGCATGGACGATGTGCGCGAGATGCCAGCAGAGACAGATGGAGGCTCCTCTTGGATGCCGACCATTGATTCCCAATGATTAGCATTAGGAAGCAGCGCTGCTCTTGATTACTGCCTGGCAACCATGAACATGTCCATTGAGTTTAAATTAACACAAAGTGAGATGCATTTCATTAGCATTCGGGGGAAAAAAAGACGTCAAAAGATAGTTCGGGCAAGAGCGATTCGCTTTGAAACCTCACCATGAAGATTATATTAATATTTAGTTTGACATTATGTGGTTGATAATTCCTTTAGATAGAAGTAGCAGCCTATTGATCTAATTCTGTGCTGAAAATATGACAATAAATCTTCAGACTGAAGCCTAATGTAGCATCAATGTAATTACGTACTTCGATAAATTAACATTATTTACATAACGACAGCATCTATGATGAATGAGAAACATTTGCAGTCTATGCATGGATGACTATTTTTATTGAATGTGAAACACAAATGTGTAAATAGAAACATAATCTTAATCATTTACACGCCAACTTAAAGGGATACTCCACTGTAACAGGGTTCAGGGAAGAAGGAGGCAGGAACTGGATAATAATCGAAAAGGAAAAAAAAAAAATTGGTCCGGCTCCCACAACGCGCTGCCATCTTGTCCCTCACCAGCTGGGCGATCTCCTCCGCGGTGCCCGGCGGCGACGGTGGATGGCCCTCGGTGGACGCCTCGACGCTCCCCCGCCCCCGGTGGACGGCGACGGCTCCTCGGGTGCCTTGGGCAGACGGCAGGAGTCCCCCGCTCCCTGCTCCTCCCCTTCACTGGTGGATGGCAACAGGCTCCGGCCCACGGCAAGCGGCGGTGACTCCTCCTCTCCCTCCCGGACGGCAGCCGCCCCTCCATTTCCCAGGCGGTCGGCGGCGAGCTCGGGCGTCCCACCGGCAACTCACCCCAGCGCCCCGCCTCAAGCGTCCCTGGCTGCGAGTCCCCCGCTCCCTGCTCCTCCCCATCTGCGGCGGACGGCAGCAGGCTCCGGCCCACGGCGAGCGGCGGCGACTCGCGCACCATGCTCGATGGCACCGCGGATTCCCCACAGCGGCAAGGACCCTCGGACAGCGCGTTCCTCCCTCTTCCCGGGTTTCGGCACCAGTGTAACAGGGTTCAGGGAAGAAGGAGGCAGGAACCGGATAATAATCGAAAATAAAACTTTATTTAAACAAAATAAACAAACAAATTACCTGCCAGCAGCCCCTCACGGACGACTGCTGGCTTACCAAAATAAAGTACAAAATACAAACAAAACCAGGCCTGTTCCTCTCTCCATCATCCACTCCGTCGCTCCCCCTTTATGGCTCCGCTCCTCCGTGAGAGATTCGAGACCGGTGTGCTTCACAGGTGTTGCTCATTAGCAATCGCACCACCGGCCTCGCGACTTCTCTCTCACGTCCCTCGGCCGTCCTGCTCACCACATCCATTTTTTTTGGAAATAGGCTCATTTTACAACTCCCCCAGAGTTAAAAAGTTGAGTTTTACCGTTTTCGAATCCATTCAGCCGATTTTCTGATATTTAGAAAAATATCAGTAACCAGACAGTTTCTGGTCTCATTGACTTCCATAGTAGGAAAAAAATATACTATGGAAGTCAATGAGACCAGAAACGGTCTGGTTACTGATATTCTTCTAAATATCAGAAAATTGACTGAATTCATTCGAAAACGGTAAAACTCAACTTTTTAACTCTGGGGGAGTTGTAAAATGAGTCTATTTCCAAAAAAAGTGGAGTATCCCTTTAATATACGGGCTCCCCACACCTTTTCCAGTCATGCATGTTACATAATACAGTCCTGAACATATCAGGTTTATAGTCAATACAGTTTGAGATGCATATACATACATAAAAGTTTCATGTACGTTAAAATATTCTTAAAATTAAATGTACAATAAAATAACATGTATAAACAGTAATTGTAATATTGAATACAATGTTCTCAGTGCAAGTGGTTTCATCTCAGGGAATGAAACGGTTGAAGTGTGGTTCAGTTTTCAGCGCTCCCGTTATGTGTACGACAGTAATTTGACGTCATAAGAGCCTTCCACCTGAAAAAATAAACATGTTAATTCAGTACAAAAGAAAGGTAATGGTATAGGTAGAGGGCAGCGTAACTCACGTCGAAGCGTCCGATAGAAGCCGCAGTCTGGCTCGCCTGCATGATCTCAGTGAGCGCCCACATTTGCTGAATGCTTGAGGACACCGCCTCGGGATCAGGAAGTCCCTGAGCAACACACACACACACATTATTAAAGGCATAATGCACTAAACACCTGACGTCGTTTCAAATGTTTAGCATTTTTGCTTATGTAGAACACAAACGAAAAAAAAAGGGACAAATCTTGGCATTGTGGAGTGTAGTGGCAGGTTCAGTTTTGACCAGCAAGTGGCAGTAAAGCACTGCCATAGAGAGGAGAATAATTATTATTGCAAGAATCAATATATAGATGTGGAAAGAGTGTATATCACTCATTTTCCACATAAAAGTATTCATCACAAAAAAACAACAACAGATCTCTTGCATTTAATGTTTTAGAGTATTGGTGATAAATGGCTAAATGGTGATTTTGTTACTAGTTATGCTCTCTTACAAAGTCTTGATTTTGTTTTTGGGCTTTAGAACATGTTTTCATGCTTGAATGTTTATTATTTTTTTGCACATATTCTCCATTGGCAACATTTTTCCAGTCTTCAACTGTCCAATTTTGGTGAGCTCTTGCAAATTGTAGCGTCTTTTTCCTATTTGTAGTGGAGATGAGTGGGACTCGGTGGGGTCTTCTGCTGTTGTAGCCCATCCGCCTCAAGGTTGTGGGTGTTCTGGCTTCACAAATGCTTTGCTGCATACCTCGGTTGTAACGAGTGGTTGTTTTAGTCAAAGTTGCTCTTCTATCAGCTTCAATCAGTCGGCCCATTCTCCTCTGATCTTTAGCATCAAGGCATTTTCGCTCACAGGACTGCCGCATACTGGATGTTTTTCCCTTTTCACACCATTCTTTGTAAACCCTAGAAATGGTTGTGCGTGAAAACGAACGTGCTCTAGTGTTTAAGACTATGATTGAATCTGGAAATAAAGCAAAATTACTGAGAAATAGTCCTCAGTGCCATGTCTGTAATTTATATCAACACATCTAGCGTTAATTCGATTTCAATCGGTTTCATTAAAAGGAGTTATTACTCCAACACCTGCGTGACGTCATAAACCAACGTGATTGAAAGACCACTTTGCGACAATATGGTTTCGGGAAACAGTCATGACTAACTAGTTGATTTCTTCAACGATGTATTCAGCAAGTTACGGTGTTGCACTCCTGGGGTGCGTTTCCTGAAACCATCGTTAGCCAACTATGGTCGCAATTTCCATTGAACTCTATTGGTAACGACGGAACTTGCTACCATAGTTGGCTAACAATGCTTTCAGGAAGCGCAGCCCTGTTTAGTTCCTTCCTCTATGAACCCCCTCCTTCTGAAAAGCATAATGCGCTCTGATTGGTCGGCTGGATCATTGTGTTGTGATTGGTCAACCGCTTCAAATGTGTTTTATATCAACAAATTATGAATTATGATCACTTCCTCTGCTTTATAACTGTTTAAATAAACATTAAGTTCAGCCTTCATTGATAACGCTATAGAAACACTTTCAAACCATCAAACAAGCATTTTACATTTCTAATGCAAATGACAGATACATGGGGGCTGGGAATGCTTAGTGATTAAAAAACCACAACCTGAGAGTTTCATACATTTACGTAATTATCTTTTCATTCTGTTCTTAAGCGAAATTGTTAATTAACACCTCAGAGCTGCATAAATACATAGAAACTACAGAGACGCTTGTGTGCTGTTAAATGAAAGGGCATTAGCAGTCTTTAAAGGGAGCATTGTATATGCTGTTAAACAGCAAGATGTTCAATATTCATTAGATGACAACTATTGTGCATTATACAACAAATTATAAGACACATAACACTCACATTCAAATCAAGAGGTTCCTCTACAGGTGTGAGAGTGGATAACCAGGCAGGAACATCTCGCTCCGAGTCCTGGACAGACGGAGACAACACAACCACTGAAAATATATATATATATATGTGTGTGTTTATTAGGGGACTGGAAACACAAAAATAACACAAACGAAAGACCTCTAAATAATTAAATAAATAATTATTATATATAAATAAAACTCCAAACAAACACATAAACAAAATTAAACAAAACCAAGCAGAAACATTGTCCACTGATGATGTTTTGGTAAAATACTGCTTCATAAAAAAGCAAATACATCAAAAGCAAACAACAAGAACAAAAACAAAGCTAAACAAATCCAGCCAGGGACATCTAGCTCTTGAATCCTGGACAAACACACGCACACACACAACAGACACACAAAAACCAAGCAAACAAAACAAACTCCAGACATAAAATGAAAAGCAGACAAAATAAAAATAAAAAACTGTCCAGGAAAAAAAATCTGAACAACTCTGTAGATTTTGTTAAAAATTAAAGGTTTTGATTGAAATTAAACAAAACAAAAAAAGCAAAAAACAACAATAAAAAAACAAAAGAAAGGAAAGCAAACTATATCAAAAACAAATTTCAAACAGACCAAAAACAAAGCATAGCAAAACAAACAAAACAAAAGCACAACAAAGCTTTTAAAACAAACTCCAAACAAACGTACAAAAGCAAAAAAAGCAGACTATATCAAACAAAAACTTAAAACAAACCAAAGCATAGCAAAGCAAAACAAACAAACAAACAAAAAGTACAACAAAAGCCTTTAAATCAAACCCCAAACAAACATACAAAAGCAAAAAAGAAAAAAACAAAGAAAAGAAAAGCAGACTATATCAAACACAAACTTCAAACAAACCAAAACCAAAGCATAGCAAAACAAACAAATACACATACAAACAAAACAAAAGCACAACAAAAAGCCTTTAAATCAAACTCCAAACAAACGTACAAAAGCAAAAAGAAAAAAAAACAAAGAAAAGCAAACTATATCAAACACAAACTTCAAACAAACCAAAGCATAGCAAAGCAAAACAAACAAACAAAAAGTACAACAAAAGCCTTTAAATCAAACTCCAAACAAACGTACAAACGCAAAAAAGAAAAAAAAACAAAGAAAAGAAAAGCAGACTATATCAAACACAAACTTCAAACAAACCAAAACTAAAGCATAGCAAAACAAACAAATAAACATACAAACAAAACAAAAGCACAACAAAAAGCCTTTAAAACAAACTCCAAACAAACGTACAAAAGCAAAAAAGAAAAAAAAACAAAGAAAAGCAAACTATATCAAACACAAACTTCAAACAAACCAAAGCATAGCAAAGCAAATCAAACAAACAAAGCACAACAAAAGCCTATAAAACACCAAACAAACGTACAAAAGCAAGAAAAAAATACCAAACCATTTTTTTTCTAATTCACAAAAAAAAAAAAAATAGTACATAGTACAAATAATACATAGTTACCTCTTTTGCACACGGGTAGATGTTAATTTCCTCAATGCTGAAATTGTGCCACTCTGAGGAGGGCTGTCGCAGGATGAGTCTCACTGTGGTCACGGCGTCAGGCTCCGTCAGCATCTGAAAAGCCCAATATAGAAGTGACAAAGTTGAGAGAGCTCCGAGTCTTTAATGCAGCAACCAAAGAAACAAAGGAGGTCAGATCAAGAATGAACGTCAGAATTTAGACATTAAGGATGTGCGTTTTCCAAGCCTTAATTAGACAGAATGAAAACCTGACAAAAGAGACAGTTTCAAGTAGTAATCTGCAAAACTGCTTGACATTTGTGTTTGTGTTGATGACTGAAGTGTGAAAGTTTCCTTCTACTTCAGCTGACAGTGGTGGAGTGGAGCTTCTACATGTCAGAGAATCGCTCTGCACTGTAAAAAAAATCTTTTGTTGATTTAACTCACTATTTCCGTTATCTTTTTGCATGCGTTTTTTTGAGTTAAACTAACTTCTTTGGAAAAGTGATATCATATTATTAATCATATTTCAAGCAATTCAAAAACATCATTGAGAAAAGTGCACGTCTGAAGTGTCTCAGTTGAAGGAAAAAAATGCATTATTTATCAGATTTAATATATGGGCCAAATTTGCTTATCAGGCCGATATTATATCGTAAAAAAATAACATATATTGGCCAATAACGACGCCTATATATATATATATATATATAGCCCAAATTATATCGTGTATATTTTTAAAAATATATACTTTTTTTAAAACGTTTTAAATCCTTTCCTGGAGCATTTACTGAATACAGTAAAAACTTAAATATTGTTAAATATTATTACATTTTTCTATTTGAATATATTTTATAATGTGATTTATTCCTGTGATCAAAGCTGAATTTTCAGCATCATTCCTCCAGTCTTCAGTGTCACATGATCCTTCAGAAATCAGTCTAATAAGATGATTTGATACCCAAGAAACATTTACTATTATTATCAATGTTGTGCTGCTTCATATTTTTGTGAAACTGACATGACCTTCACCAACCAACAGTTGAAGAAGAATCTGCATGAATTTTCCAAAAACAGTGACATAGCAGAAATGTGTCGCTTTTTTTACGCTTTGAATAAGTTACTTATGCAGAGGAGTAAACCAAGGCTGCAAAGACTGGCAAGTTATCTGCTTCTTTTCTCTGAGATTTAGAGAGATTTTGAAGGCCATCTCCAGAGAAACCATGCAAATGCCACACACCACCACTCTTATCCTCTTTAAATCATTTGTGCTTGTTCACACCAAAGTGAAACATTTGCTATTATAAATAATGTAATTGTAATTATTACAAAAAATGTCATATATATATATGTGTGTGTGTGTGTGTGTGTGTGTATCTATATATTTATATATAAGTTTAGCTTTAGTAATTTTGTGCCTTCGTTCTAACTATAATTTTTTTATATAATATTTAATTTCAATCAACAAAAAGCTTTTTTATGGTTTTAGTTTCAGCTAACATATACAAGCATAAACACATTATTTTAGACTTATTTCTTCTGTATTGTCATTTTAGATCTTGACAGCCCAATTTATGAAAAAAGCAAGCGTTTTGTTTAAAAGAAATCATTTTTTGTCTTCCACAGTAGAGAGAAAGTCAGTTTTGAAGTAAAGGATGCCAAATAAAAGTGAGTGAACTTTACATTCACAGTAGGAACCCATAAAATGTCCTTGTAATTATAAAGACCCACAAGGACGTTGTTTTACATCGAATATTTCTACCTTTCTTAATAAAGACTTATTCATCATTCCACTTCCCGTTAACATAAAAAAGAAAATGTCTTGTACAGATTATGGAAGATGGGGTGAGAGCTATGTGGCGTTCCAGGTGGGATTTTCAATGCAAATTTCATTTGGTTACACTAAAGGTGTCCATACAGCGCAGAACTTCGCGTCCAATCATTTGAGAGTTCACTCGAGGACTCGTGTCTAATATCCTCATGTCTTTGAAACAGAGCTGAAAAGCGTCGAGGGAGCCTGATCTCAATACATTAGAGCAGTCATTACAGGCAACTCACAGATCAAAGACCGGGACATCAGATCCCCGGAGAGCCACAAATGGGCCAAATCACCGTGATGACAAACAAAATGTTCCCCGAGCTGCTGCGATTATGCTGGGATTGCTGACAAAACGGTTAGGCTTTTTTAATTGAAAAACTGAAGATATCCTGCGGACACGATTGCTGGTGTTGTCAGAGAGCAAATTATTTATACAAATATCACATATTTTGCCTATTTGCAAAAGCAGTAATTATGACATGCAGCTATTCGAAATATAAAATGCCATGAATGCACAATTTGAAGAATTCATTTTCTATAAAGGTTCTGTAACATTTAATGTGAAATTTTGCAGGTAAAGTTATTTCAGTAGGAATCTGTGAATTTGGGAGTTTAGTAGGAGAGCGAAAAAGTTCCTGATGCAGATTTAGCTCATATTCTTGTTGATCACGCCAAAATGTTTTGATGATGTCAGTGTTATTTTTTATGAAGTAATAGAGATTAACTTGGAATTGTGAGAAATCAAGTCGGAATTGTGAGAAATAAAGTCAGAATTACGATAAATTAACTAACTATTGTGAGAAATAAAGTCCGCATTGTGACAAAGTCAGAATTGTCAGAAATAAACTCAGACTTACGATAAATTAACTAACTACTGCGTGAAATAAAGTCAGAATCAAGTTAAATTAACTAACTATTGCGAGATATAAAGTCAGAATTGTGAGAAATAAAGTCTGAATTGTGAGAAATAAAGTCCAAATTGTGAGAAATAAATTCAGAATTGTGAGAAATAAAGTCTGAATTATGAGAAATAAAGTCAGAATTGTGAGAAATAAAGTCAGAATTACGATAAATTAACTAACTATTGCGAGAAATAGTCAGAATTGTGAGAAATAAATTTAGAATTGGGAGAAATAAAGTCAGAATTGTCAAATAGTCAGAATTGTGAGAAATACATTTAGAATTGGGAGAAATAAAGTCAGAATTGTCAGAAATAGTCAGAATTACGATAAATTAACTAAGTATTGCGAGAAATAAAGTTCGAATTACGATAAGTTATCTAACTACTGTAAGAAATAAAGTCAGAATTGTGATAAAGTCCGAATTACGATAAATTAATTAACTAGTGTGAGAAATCAAGTCAGAATTACGATAAATTAACTATTACGAGAAATAAAGTGAGAATTACAATAAATTAACTATTGTGAGAAATACAGTCCGAATTGTGAGAAATAAAGTCCGAATTGTGAGAAATAAAGTCCGAATTACAATAAATTAACTAGCTATTGTGAGAAATAAAGTCAGAATTATGATAAATTAACTAGAAATAAAGTCAGAATTACGATAAATTAACTAACTATTGTGAGAAATAAAGTCATAATTACGATAAATTAACTAACTATTGCGAGAAATAGTCAGAATTGTGAGAAATAAAGTTGAAATAGTCAGAATTACGATAAATTAACTATTGCGAGAAATAAAGTTCGAATTACAATAAATTAACTAAATATTGTTAGAAATAAAGTCCGAATTGTGATAAAGTCTGAAATACGATAAATTAACTAACTAGTGTGAGAAATCCAGTCAGAATTACGATAAATTAACTAACTATTGTGAGAAATAAAGTCAGAATTGTGAGAAATAAAATTGAGTTTATATCTCATAATTCTGACTTTATTTAGTAATTCTGAGTTTAGGTCTCCCAATCTTGACTATTTCTCACAATTCTGACTATTTCTCACAATAGTTAGGTAATTTATCGCAATTCTGACTTTCTTGCGATTCTGACAACATTTCTTGCAATTCTGAGTTTATTTTTATTTCTCGTAATCTTGAACAATAAATAAATAGATTGTCTGCACACTTGAATCCTTCAAGCAAAATTTAATGCCAAGCTTTCGGTAATACAACCATCCTCATGCCCTGAGGATGGTTGTATTACCGAAAGCTTGGCATTAAATTTTGCTTGAAGGATTCAAGTGTGCAGACAATCTATTTATTTATTGTTCAAGTTGTACCTGTCTGGCACCTTGTTTGCCGTGAGTGCGGTGAAACTCTTTCAAATACTATTTCTCGTAATCTTGACATTTATTTCTCATAATTCTGATTTTATACCTCATTTATACCTATGAATGCTTTAAAACATCCATAATTTCGTGCACCCAATAAAATAACCGGTAAACATGTGCGGATGCAAGAAAGCTGACAACATCGATTTCTAGTTTTGAATTGATCTTCATTCTGATAACCCGAGATCTTTTAGGCCTGTTCTGTTTTCTGTTAATGCGTTGAACGAAAACTTCACTAAACATTATTTATGCCATCCAATAATCGCAACGTTACTTTAGATTTGAAACAAAGTTTAGCTTTCAAATTATACCAATTTTATAGCGAAACTCAAACAATAAGTCATTTTGATCGCATGACAAATTGCTTTATGTATTTAAACGTTTACAGGCTATACAAATATACCATATAATTTTGAGTGTTGATTTTTAAATAAATATGAATAAATAATGGATCATTAAACCAAAGGTATTTTGAGTTTTCCGGCGATCACTATAAAACTAATACATGACAATTAGTGGTGTAGTGGTTAAAGATCCAAAAGGTTGAAGGGACTTTTATTCATCCATGGAGCACAAAAGCAGAAGTTTAGCAGAATGTTCACGCTGCACTTTTCCAAATGACGAATGTTTTGGTTCTGCGTTCCCTCTCAGTGGCCCGGTCCTACCTGTCGTCTGTGGATTGAGAAATAGTCATGTGACCCGGCCTCAGCGTGCGGGTTAGCCATGAGGCAGTGGTCTCTCAAACAAGTGACCCACTTAGCAGAACCCTCCTTTTGGCGCTGCAAACGGACCGTCAGATATGCGGTGTAGTAGTTCTTGAAGGAGATTTCCTGAATCTAGACACAAGCACAAAAGGGATATACCGTGATGTCATAATAGATAGATATCGGGCGGGTCAATCAATACCTGTAACCTTTCTGAAGCGATGCAGTGTGAGAGACACTTACGTCCACAGGCTCACCGAGGGTGACGTCTGTTATGTAGACGCCAGGGCGAGATGAATCAGATACAGGGTCTCCAATCTGCAGCGGGACGGGCGACTTTATAGTGCAGCTCAAGGCTTCCGCGCTCATGGCTGACCCTGCGATGAGAACACACAGCTCAACTCCACAAAGGCCTCGTTTACACTGCATTGTTTAAGTGACCCAAATCCGATTTTTTTCCTCTCATGTGGCACAGATCGGATATGACCGCTGAAAATGTAAGCAGGAAAAAACGCATTGATTCCGATTTTCTCAAATCGGATTCAGGCCTCATTCATATATGGTAATAAATCGGATATGAATCAGATACGTGCATTTGCGTGTGCAATGTAAGCAGACAAATCGGATATTCCCCGGTAAATGCGAGTAATGCGTCATTAAAAACTGCGCGATTATAGGCGCGAGCCGCGTGATGGAAGAAAGGATACATGCAGTGGAGCAATGCGGAGGTTTCATGTCTTTTGAGTGTTTGGGGTGAAGAGTGCGGGCAAAAATGCAGGGTTGTTACAGAAATAAATCCGTTTTTGAAGACATTTCACGAGCATCGTTTTAAGTGCTCGTGGCCAGAGCCTCTCCTCTTTTTTTCTCCGCCGTACGAGACCAATGTTTTGATGACTTATTGAAATATTGTGGAAAGAAAAGACTGGATAATTTTATTCGCATCGGCATCCATTGAATTTCGTGCTGTTTTTCTTAATTTCCCGGTTCAGAACCATCAGAACGTCTGCATTTGTTAGTTTCAGCAGTGTATAGTATGAATGCAAAAATCGGATATGGGTCACTTTTAAAAGATGATGTAAGCAGGTCGTCAAAAAAATCGGATATAGTCAGAAAATCGGATTTGGGTATCAAGACCTGCAGTGTAAATGCAGCCAAAGACCGCTACTGATCAACAGCATTCTTATATCGCCGACACTTTACAATAAGGTTCATCAGTTAAAATGAACTAAGAATGCACAATACTTCTTCAGCATTTATTAATCTTATTTCATATTCATTTCAACCTTTACTGATACGTTATTAAAATGAAAAGTTGCGTTGGTTAATGTTAATGCTCTGTGAACTAACAACAATGAACATCTGTAACTAATATTACTGCACATGGTAGTTAATACATTAATAATGTTAACCAAAGAACCAAAGATAAAATCATCTAATTTTATTGTTCTTAATATTTAAAATTATTTTATATTTAGTTATCTTGTGTGTTGCTATAACAAAAACAACTACAATATTTAATAATGACAACAATAAATAACATTAAAAATGTATTTAAAATAGCATAAAGAATATCTATTTTTAATAATTAAATAAAAACGATATAATAAAATCTTCCAGTTTAAACTAGTTTCTGCAACATATCTATATTTAAAAATATTGTAGGTCATTTAATAGCTTTTCAGCAATAATTAAAAATAAAACTCTTAACACAATTCATAATATAGATATTTATACATCAGTATATTATATATAAATATTATATAAATAACACATTTTTCTTAAATATATACATGCGTGTGTGTGTGTTTATTCCCCCCCCCAAAAAGTATAGCCTGCACAGTACACACACATATATTATGTTGACACAGACTTTTATTTTGGATGTGATTAATCGTTGCCCAGCGCTCATTAGTATACATGTAACAAAACCACTGTGATGTATACTTATCACTTTCATAACACAGCAACATTATGTAAGGTGTCTTCAATTTAGATTTTGGTTATATGCAGTGTGTCATGTAGTGTAAATCTTATTAATAGAACATACAAAAAGCAATTGCCATAAATAACACTTTATGAACAATATTTAATTCCTTACAATCTTCAAGCATTTTATTATTTTTTTCATATTCTTCATTTTTCTCTTTTTATTGTATTTATTGTTATTATTACTTTTTATTTCATCTCTAAGTGCAAACCCTATCAAAGCATTTACAGTAAAACAAACCCTCAAATGAATTGTGGTAGACGTTCCACACAAACAACGGCCGGTGTGGCATGAGAAGCCGCCCGTGATGCTGTCTATGTAGGCGGCGCGCTGGGCTTTGATCACGCCCAGTATGCATCACTGCGGTAACGTACTTACTGTATTATATTCAGCTGTCTGACTCGCTCTTTGGACTAAAATGATCTTGTGTTGAATAGCCGAGACGTGCCCTTAAACGGTGCTGGAGCGCTTTAAAGCAGCAGCAGCATCACTTCAGACTCATCTGTGCAGGAATCAGAAGCGGCTTAATGATGTTTATGGCTTCATGTGTTGATAGTTGCAGCTCCGCATATCTTTTCCGGTCCTTTGCATGACGTGTGTCTCTTAAAGGGCCAGTGTCTTTAAAGTAAACAAAGGGACCAGACCAGCACAGTCGGTGTTCATATATATATATATATATATATATATATATATATATATATATATATATATATATATATATATATATATATATATGAGTTCAGATGCAAAAGCCTCTAAGTGCCATTTGAAATTTTCTTCTAAAATGATCATTTTTATCAAGCTTGTATATCTAAGTTCAGTAATTTCACTTAAATGGCAATGAAGATTACCTATTAATTGTGCCCCCAAATGTGCTTATTATTATTGTTATTCGTATTTATATAATTGTTAATCTGATGAGAATTCAATCAATTCAAGTATATTACCAATGTGAATTACTACAATCAATTCTCTTCCCCTCAAGCACGCTACATTTCTCTTAGCATGTGTGAATTACTATCACAGACACAGTTGTTCATTATTGTTAAATCCAATGTTGAAGTAGTTCATCAAAAAGCCAGAGGCAAAATGAATGGCAAATAATGTAATAACTTGTGTTAAATCACCTGTTTACCTGTGTATGCCCCTGTCTTCGCTCGTGCTCGCTGTGACCGGAAGAGGGCGCTGGCGCTCTTCGGCTGACAGTGTCGCTGAGTACAGTATGTACTTCTGAAGCTAGATATACTCTAGACCCTCTGATTGGCTTTATCTCTTATAAAAAAAACACACATTTTTGCTCCGCCATCGTGTATATTGTTCGGCATGCATGACATAACATGCTCTTTCTGTCAAAGTCAGGATAATTAAGGGTGCATAATTATTCATGAGATTCATACTAAAGCCATTGTTGATTTAATACCGGGTCCGAGAGAGAGAGAGAGAGAGAGAGATTTTCTTGTATTGCAGTGTTACTATAGAAGCCTATGTATGTGTATCAGATCTGTGACAAGCTTACACTTTTTATTATTTATAATAAATCGTTATTATATATTTCTATTGTTTATTTTATATAATTGTGCTAGTTACATCGGCAGAAAAAAACGTATTTTTTAATAATCACACACAAATGTAATAATAAATGTAAAAATAGTCCTGTTTCTTCTTCTTCTTTTTAAAATAAAAATATAATTACAACAATTATTAGTACCCTCTTAAAACACGCGCGCGCGCTCAGGACGTTGTGGCACGCGCATCCTCATTGTGCCGAAATGAGTGACAAACAAATAAAAACAGCTCATCCCAGGTTCGCTTTGGGAATGCGAATCGGGAATAAAATATGTCCCTCAGCTGTGCCAGGACTGGCCGAGAGGATCAGCGAGTATTTTAGTCGGAGAGTTTGTTTATGGCAGTTGTGCACAGTCGCGTTCACGCTTCTACAGTGTTTGTGTTAATCACGGTTCACGCGCACCGCACGGTCCAGAGTGTTATACACCCCCTCAGAGACGACTTACATGGTGCGCTCTGGCTGAAAAGCAAAGAAAAACACCTTCAAGGACAGCAACTCAGAGGGAAAGGATTTATCATCAAACATGTTTCCAAATGAGCCACAAACTCCCTTTCCACGAGCAGTGCTGACTCGGTCAGACATTGACAGCTTCGGTAGGAGATGTTTTGTTGAGTATCTTTTCAAACTGACCCTTTCCACAATCCATAAAGTATAGTAAGCATTCACATCTGTTCGAGCCGTTGTCTAATTTAAAGCCACCATATATTTCTAACAAAATCGAGGAATGAACGGTGTGACGTCATATTAAAAACAATCAGGCCAAAACTAAGTTTAGTTCATGCGTGTAGCATTTAGGTTTCATTAGTTAAAGGGTTAGTTAACCCAAACTAAATTTATTTACTCCCCCTCAAGCCGTCTATGACTTTCATCTTTCGGCTGAATATTATCGGAGTTATATTAAATAATATCCGGGCTCATTCAAGATGGGAGGGAATGGTGCCTTAGATTTTGAAGCCCAAATAAGGGATTCATAAAGTAATCACGAACTCATGGGGGTTAATAAATGCTGTCTGAAGCGAAGCAATGCATTTTTTTTTTTTTTTTTTTTAGGAAAAACAACCAAAAATATTTAGCTATTATAATCCCTGGCTTCCGATAACGGGATTATTGATCAACTACTTTCCCGTTTCCAAAGAAAGTTAGAGGTCACTGTTCCGCTGGAACTAGACTCTTGTACGGCTGTACAGGTAGCCAGTGAATATAGTTCATAAAGTTATAAATATGGATATTTTTCTTACAGAAACTCATTGCTTTGCTTCAGATGGCCTTTATCAACCCACTGGAGGCGTGTGGATCAACACTTTTATGATGCGCTTTTTTGGGCATCAAAATGCTATTTGTGGACATGATACTTCACATTATATGTGCAAAATATCACGTTTTGTATGTGTTTGTATTCTGGAATAGCAAGGACAACAAAGGTTTGCCATCTTAGTTTTGTGACCTGTGTGAACGCTTCATTTATCACCGCACTGAGAAGAAATCTGCTGAAATGGAAATGGTGACTGAGCTTTCAGAGTTTACTGGTTGTAATTATAGTAGTAGTTCCAGGAGGACATGAATGCTTTTTTACTCATAATTATGGTAATTACAACATGGTGTGAAGGCACCTATACAATCATGACTTTGTGAGTATTTTTCTAAGCGACAGGAGAGGAAGAATCAAGAACTTACTTTCTCTGTTGTTGTATTTGATGCTATTAAAAAAAACACCAAAATGAATATGGCTGTGTGAAAACAGTAAATATGGTTTGACTTCCTTTCATCTGCTAACTAAAGTTACATAGCACTTTCTTTCTAGGTACTCTCTTTGATACAACTAATTACTGTATCTTTAATTATCTTTAATTAGTTTACGTTAGCATAGCATGCAGCTCCCCGATTAGCCTGATAGCTTAGCTTTAAGCATTTGAACTTACTGAAGCTAACATCTGTCATTGTTTCTATAGTCTTACGTTATAATCGTAACGTTACGCCATCATGCCTGAGTGTTTTGTACTAGACTGCACACGAGCAGCAGATCTTGCTTGTTTCACTTCCCGGGAGATGTATTTCATTGAGCGATTTTCACATAAAACTAAATGTTACTCTTCTGTTTTATGACAAACTGCGACTTTCTTGACTTAGCCTATCTTTTAAATTGACAAACATCATGTGTGTAATTCAGGTCACAGTTCAGACGGTATAAAAAGATAAGTTGTCTCTCGCCATTGACTACCATACATATTTTTTTTTTTTCCGAAATAAGGTCCCATGAGCCTGAAGCGGAGGGGTGGGGCTTAGGCTCTCTATATGAAAAGAACTGTAAGATGATTGGCTGTTTTCAAACAACACTCACTCAATTGGTTGAGCCAGTGTTACTGTTGTCGTCAGGCAGGTCGGGATTCTCAAGCAAAAAAAGTCCTGATGGCAGCGCAGTGTTTACACTTCTCAAGGCAACATGGAAAGCGTGGTAATAGTCCTTAAAGTATTTTAACTTTGAAAAAACTGTCTGTATCTGTACAAATGTTTCCATTAGGAATATAAAAACACGTGGAGGGTTTTTGCATTTTTTTTTGTTTGGTTGTGCTGCACTCAGTTTATACCCCAATTCCCATTTTAAGGGAGTCTCTGCTTTATGAATAATAGATGATTTTTTTGTGTGTGTAGCATACTTCCAGTATGTAGGTCATTTAGGACTTTGTATCTGAAAGTGCTGCTAAAACGTTACAGGCCCATTGCCTCAAGCTCAAATGTCACTTCCGTCTCTGCATTTGTGTTGAAAAATCCTATCTGCTTTATCGGGGAAACAATTTTTATCAGGGAGATATTGAAAACGGAGACGGCTAATGCCTGCTGAAGATGCTATTATCAAGAGATCCATTAACTGTATCGCTGTGTGAGGAATGAAGTGTGCAAGTGTTCATTGTGCATGCATTGTGAATCGGGGGGAAAAAAACGCTACTAAGTGCTTTCAGCCAACGCCAGAGCGAAGCTGATTGAAGTATTGTGAAACATTTTGAAAGAAAAAAAACATATTTTCTTCTTCCATTTACTTTTGTATCTGGTTTGAACATTCTGATGATTTTATGAATTGTTTCCCTTGAAAATTAGTCTTGAGATTGCTTGCGAATCAAACGCGCACACCCACACGCTAAAGATGCAAATGCGCAAGCTAAGAGAACTGATCCACAGACGCCAAATTCGATGTCTTTTAGTGAAAGTGTGTGTACGATTTAGTCAATATTTTGTCATGAGGTTAATTTGTGGCATGTCTGCTTGCGTATTTGTTGTTAAGGCAACAAGCACTTTGTTTTTAAGTTCACTTCTGCATTTTCTTCATTGCCTGTGCAGTTAAAGGTTTTAACTTACACATTTATGTTTCGGCTTTTAAAATTAAATTGGATGCACTTGTGTGCTAATTAATCCACTAGATTGATTTCTCACATTTAATCGATTCTCATTTTGAAGAACTGATTCTTAAATCCCAAGAATCAATCTTTTGCAGTCTATGCTGCTAAACTAGACTCACACTGTTGGTGAACTGATGGAATATTGGCTGAAACAAAATCAAGAATCGCACATATCTCCGTCACTCACGCGTCTTGTTTTGAGAAGTCTGGCAAAGGTGTTTTTTTCCGGAGAAACGGCAAGAGCCCAGCAGTCACCTGCAGTTAACCTTCCTCTGCGGTGGAGTTAACCTCCTGTCAGACCACTGACGACACCTCCTCCTCCACTGATTTAGGAGGAAACTTACTTGTGTGATGTTCATAGTACACGCGATTCACCCATTTTGGCAAACTTTTCCAGTAGCACCTCAATGCAGTATATGAGACCCATGGGAAGGAGTTGGATCAAGATCAGGGGGCGGAGTTGGGTAGGTTTAGGGTTGGGTTTAGGGGTTAGGGTTGGGTTTAGGGATCAGGGGGCAGAGTTGGTTGGGTTTAGGGATTTGGGTTGGGTTTAGGGATCAGGGGGCAGAGTTGGGTAGGTTTAGGGTTGGTTTTAGTGTTTAGGGATTTGGGTTGGGTTTAGGGATCAGGGGGCGGAGTTGGGAAGGTTTAGGGTTGGTGAGTGTATTATGTAAATACCAACGGGTTTGTATGTCAACTCACTTTCAATGTAACATAATAAAATGCATGCTAACTGAAATTATATATATATATTTATATATATATATATGTATGTATGTACAAAACAAAAACTTAATCATTATTATAATTTTAGTTAGTTGTAGTAAACATTTCTCATTTCTCAAAAAATGGTATTACTGTTACTTTTAGTTAACTATAACAACCATATATATTTTAAAATATAGACATGTTTATGTATTTCCTCTGAGGGAATGGGCTTCCATATTTTTTCTATAAAGTCATCATGGAGACAGAAGGTTTTGATGCGTGTAGCCGGCCTGAGGGAGATGTCCTGCAGTTTTGGAGGGAAGGTCAATCGATGTGGCGACGGGGAAAGGAAAGCATAAGAAAAGGGTCACTGGTTTTCAAAGCGGATATGAAACTGGTTTGGCTGGTTTCTAAGTCGTGAGAAGGGGCGACTTTTGTGGCTCCTGAGCTTGTAGTTGATGACCCAAAGTGCCCTTGTGTTATTGATATAAAACGTCCCTCTCCAGTTGCCCCATGTAATCCCTCTTGGCTGACATTCTGGCCTGGTTTGGCTTAGCTTTGACCGCTTGAATTGCTCCTTGTTTCTCTCAAGCTCCCTCTGGTCTCTGGAGAACCTGATGGTTTTCGAATGTGATGACCGCTTTCATGGGGAGAATGAATTATAGGAGTTGACAGTATTGGTAAATCAATCCATGTTGGAGCACAGGCCTCTAGAGACATCCAGGCCTGTAATGTGGAGCAGTTCTGCGCTGCACCTGTTGCTGCTGGTTTTGGAAACCTTGGCCCAGTTCGGCTCTTCCTGTAGGCTGGGATCAGTATGATTATAGCATGATCCGCTAGTAAGCCGTAGAGAAAGAACAGAAGACTACAAACTGTCCTTTAAACGTGTATTGTGCTGCTTCATTTATTGAAAAATGTATAAAATGCAATTCATATACACAATGACTTGAATAATCCTCTTTTATGATTGTTTTTAATTTACATGTTTAGTCCTGCAGTCTAATTTTAGTATAATCTATTTACTATTATAGTAGTTATTAATATTTAGGATTAGCTTTTGTCTTTACAGTTTACATTTTAGTTTAAGTTTCGTAGTATTTTTGATATGTGCTTTTGTCATCATCCACTTTTTTTATATTTCTATTTAGCTTTCACTTATTTTTATTTTAGTATTTAGTACTGTAAGACTGGAAAACTGGTTCTGACCAATCCCCTTTGAAGACAAATGGCATTGCGTGCAAATTAACATCGACACCCTACCCCCTTTCCTCTGAGCTACATCCCTCTCTCCCTCTCTTTCAGTCAATGAAACTGAAAACTCACAAAAATATGGTTTTTAATATTTTTTTTTTTTATTCAGATCAGCCCATGATGTTGTGTCTTCTCAGCTCATGTAATATGTTGGGTAAAGTTCTTTGTTCTTTGAAACATTTGATGGTTTGCATTGATTATCTTGTGGAATTCTAATGATACATTTACCTGACATAATACGTTGTTAAATTTGGCTATTCTAACAGACTTTGACTTTATTCTCATTAGAGTTAAAAGTAATAGTCAAGCATTAACGTATTAAATGATGCACAGATATCATTGATAAACCCTTTTCATTTTATGGAGTCAGATGAAACGAGTTAATACATAAGATTAAATGTGTTGCATTTAACTAAAAATACTTTGCCATGGAAAAGACGGAACACGCTTGAAGCCTTCACCACGAATCGTACCCCGCGATTTGGATCGATTTCGTGGCCCTTTTTACAGTGGTGACACGCCTCCGTGATCGCAACAGATATGGATTTCGCGAACATCGTCTTTTCCAGCAATATATGGGGACCTAAAATCAACAAGAGATTTGAACATCTTCTCTTTCTTCTGCCGCTGTGGTAAGTCAACTTTTTCTAATCTTTTGAAAAGTGTTGAGAAAATGTTGTTTGCCATGTTTAGGGGTAGGAAAGCCCTTTGTTTAGTCCGAAACTAAAACGTGAGGATAGGAAAACAGCTGCGATGCGCAGATAAAAGAGTAAAACCCTTGTTTAATAGATTTTAAAGATATCCTTGTTTTGATTAGGCAAAAAGAAAAGAAATCTAAATTTGAAATAACATCTTTCAAATGATTTTCGGGTAGACTTAACGTTACTCGAGGAGTTATAAAACTAAACTCACTAAAAAGGGTCTTAAAATGGACACTACTGACAATGAAATTCTCACTTGGTGGAAAACAGTGGGTAGTAAACAGAAGAAATCAAAACATGATGAGATAATTGAGGCTTTAAACTTCATAAGTTATAAACGGCTAGACAAGTCAACAACATTTCTATCCTCGCTTATGGATGTTAAATGTGAAGAAGTGCATTCTAAAAATGCAGAGGCAAAATTGTCTGAGGCAAAGATTCAAGATCTTCAGACACAGCTAGACAGTTTACTAGCTGAGCAGTTAGCCCTGACTGAAAAGTGTAAAAATCACAAACACACCATTGCAGATCTTAAGGCTAAACTAATGTTTGAAAAGTCCATTTCTCCCAAAAAGCTCAAAAGCGATGGGACTAAAAATGTGCGCTTCTTAAACGAGTCATCCTGCTCTAAAACCCTGTAACTTTTCAGACAGATGAAGCAGGCGATAAAATTTTGAACAAAGTGCCTATTTCAGCCTTTAAGGTGATACGGCACCCAAACGGCACAGAGTCAACCATTCGGCGTCCTCTAACGGTAACTGAATGTAGCTTGTTTAAAGCAGAGATCAGACCATTCCCTTTGAAAGGGCCATTCGAACCATGGTGGAGACACATTGTTAGCCTAAAACATGCATTTACCAAACAAAAACAAATACCAAAAGATATTTGGCAAATTGTTATCAGCTCCATTCCAGATGTCCTGAACTATAAGATACCACCGGCTTTGATGACAGGCACCATTGTGCAATCAATGCATCAAAACGAGCCTGAGAGTGAAATCTTAAATAGATTAAAACAATGTCTGCGCGATCTACGCGGCTCTAGTCCTGTTGGATGGGAACTGATTCTCAATCGGAAACAGAGTACTGAAGAATCGTTTGAGACATATGCAGAAAAAATGTTTGAACTGTTTGAGGAGTATTCTGGAATTGAGGGTGTTAACCACAAAAATGCAACTTTCCTTGAATTACTACTTACAAATGCAGGGCCGCGTGTACAGCAATCACTCACGTATGGTGCTTCTCCAGCAAAAAATACATTCGAAGGTATTGTTAGCTGGGCGACAAGAATTGAATCACGAAAACAAATACATGGTGAGGTAGCTGTGTTAGAATGTCATGAAAATCACCCATTTGCAGGAGAATTCAGAAAGCCACACGGTGGCAAACTGAGCAGATCCTGTAATTCCTGTCACAAAACAGGCCATGCAGAGGAAAAATGCTGGTCATTGGGCAGAGGTAGACCTCCACCCTATTTCAAAAAACGCAGACAACCAAAGTCTGATGACACAAACCAGCGCCCTGCAAGGAACCAAAGATCAGATGCATCTAAACCCCCCACTGAGCTAACAACTTTGGTCACTCAAGGCCTTCAGCTATTAGCGACATTTGCTAGTCAATGAAACTCAGTTTCAGGTGACAGCTGGAATTAAAATTGCAATGGACATGATAATGGAGCAAGCAAACGAATGTGTCCACATGTCTGAATTTGAAACTGTTGAAAACATCAAAATTAACTGTGGTTCTCTCTGCATGTGTTTCTGTCAGGTTAACTTCTACAATTCCTCGGAGGACGGACGCCGGGACGGCCGATCTTCACGATTGTTAGAACATAACCTGAGATTCGGGAGATGGGTGAAAAGACCATTCAAGAGGCCTTTACATCTCACAACAGCACATAACTACATTAGATGCCCTCCCAGTTTAGAACTAGAACTAAAATTTGCAACACAATTGTTATACAATAGATTCCACCCATCTCCTAGACACAAACACTGACTGAACACACCCCTCCATCACAACACCCTCACAGCATCATCATCTGGAATAGATCAAGTCTATCCAGTCTGAACACAACGCATCATAAGATGAAGATGACATAGAGTCCAATAGTGTCACTTCACTAAAGATCTATTGTGCATTTTCACTCTCACAGATCCGGATAGCTTCACACACATAAGGATGGGAAGCTGATCTCATGACATAGCACACGCCATTCACCACACCCTGCAAACTCATGGAAAAACACTGGAAAACATATTAATGGCTACAGTCACAAATCAATACAATACATCAAAAAGCAGTGGCATACTTGCCATTAAATTTCAAAATGTTTAAACTTTCGGATTGTTATTGGGGTGGTTGGAAAATCAGAGGGCCCCTGATTTCTCAACATACTACTAATAACAGTAACATCATAACTAAATAGATCTGAAGTGTGAGCGCTTCAATCAATTACAGAATTCACAATTCAATCCTGTCATTGACTGTGACTTAGCCAACAACACACAAACACACACTCACTCTCTCTCTCTCCCTTTCTCTCACACACTCAAACTCACACTCACAGATGCACTCATACCCTCACACAAACACACACTCTCACACCTGTTGCAAGGAATGGACAATCTCCATTCTTGAATACATTTAAACGTGGTCCAAGTCACTTCCTAGATTTGCATAAGTGGCTTGCATTGGAAGATTCCTGAACAAACACTGATTATTATATTTTTAATTATTATATGTTTTTTTTGTTTTTTATTACATGATAGAACCTTGATTGTTATTATTTTGAATACACTGACCTCTTGCTGCATTTCTCTTCTATAATTCAGACCAAAAAATTATATTTAGGAATTGGATATTTGATATGAGACATTCTTACCATTCAATACCCTGAGAAAATATGAGCAGACTTGCTGAAAAGAACATGGTATTTTATATTGAACATGACATGATTTTGTTTTGTTGCATTATGCGTTTCGATGCATTTCTTCTTGAGTTCAAGTTCATATGCGTTTCAATCATGAAGTGGACATTTAAGATGCTTTTCAGACGTCTCACAGAGAGCCCATTCACCCACTGAGGTCTGTCCAGACAACCGCACCGCTGGAGGTGACGGGATTGGTCGAGAAGGGACAGATTATCGTTATGGGGAAGGTGCCAGGGAAACGTGAGTGTCTTCATGGAGGAACGACACGCCAACCGGAAAAGTCAAGAGGTCCAGATTGACTCTATGAACTTTGCTCACATCACCAGAAGAAAGCCTGAATGCCTCACCCACCTGCTGGACTCAAGCTACATACACCTGATGAGAACAGGTGTTCTACCGGTGAACAAAGCTCTCTGAGCTTCTACAGATGCCAGCATTGCCAAGAGACAATTGCTGAATTACAACAAGGATTACAACAAACGTCTTACTCTGTGACCCCTAAAGTGTCTGAATCTGACCCATTGGGGCCAAGGAGGGAATCTGTAAGACTGGAAAACTGGTTCTGACCAATGCCCTCTGAAGACAAATGGCATTGCGTGCAAATTAACATAGACACCCTACCCCCTTTCCTCTGAGCTACATCCCTCTCTCCCTCTCTTTCAGTCAATGAAACTGAAAACTCACGAGAATATGGTTTTTAATGTGAATATGATAATCCTTTAGGAGTGTTTGGAATCATTTTGATGGTCTCAGGGTGACTGGTAATAATGTCTCATTCCCAAAATAATAAAAGAAAAGGTAATAAGGTTTTTTAAGAAGTTTAGGAATAACTGTTACACAAAGGAATGTGCTCTCTGGGGACTTCAAAGGTGTAAATGCTAATTTCCACTGTTCTAAGTTCCTTCCCCCAGTAAGCATGGCTGGAAATACAGTAAATTTCCACTGGAAACTTGCATATGAAAGGAGGTCTGGTTATAAAGGGAGATGTAACAAGAGCTCGTGGCTGCCTTTCTGTATTCAGATCAGCCCATGATGTTGTGTCTTCTCAGCTCATGTAATATGTTGGGTAAAGTTCTTTGAAACATTTGATGGTTTGCATTGATTATCTTGTGGAATTCTAATGATACATTTGCCTGACATAATAAATTGTTAAATTTGGCTATTCTAACAGACTTCAACTTTATTCTCATTAGAGTTAAAAGTAATAGTCAAGCATTAACGTATTAAATGATGCACAGATATCATTGATAAACACTTTTCATTTTATGGAGTCAGATGAAACGAGTTAATGCATAAGATTAAATGTGTTGCATTTAACTAAAAATACTTTGCCATGGAAAAGACGGAACACGCTTGAAGCCTTCACCACGAATCGTACCCCGCGATTTGGATCGATTTCGTGGCCCTTCTTACAGTACTCTAACTTATTTTAGTTAGTTGCCCATGCAACATTAAGTTTTTTTTAGTTTACATGTTTGTAAATTAAGATTACATGACCAATTTTTTGTCTAATATTTTATTTTAATTAATGAAAATGATTTTTAAGTTTAGCTAACAAATAACACTGCTCTCCTAAAATGATGATGATAATAAAAAAAATAATTATGTATGTTATATTAAAATAATAATGTCATGTGGTGCAACTCCTCCAAAATCTATGATATTTATGAGTTACTTATTCATGATATTTAACCCTAGAAAATAATAAAATAAAAATCATCAAAATCAATAAAAAATTAATAATCAAAATCAATAAAAAACTAAACCAAAAAACCTACACAAATATATAAAGGAGGTCAAATTGACCCTTATTGGAATTATACATAGAAGTGCTGTCAAATCTGGTAATAGTAATTAATTGCATCTATAAAGTTTGTGTGTACATAATGTGTGTGTGTTACAAAATGAAGACAGACTTCACTGCCAGTTTCCCTCTATGTTCACACAGTCCACTGTTAGATAGGTAGACATCATTTAAGTCCTCTGTTAGATAGGTAGACATCATTTAAGTCCTCTGTTAGATAGGTAGACATCATTTAAGTCCTCTGTTAGATAGGTAGACATCATTTAAGTCCTCTGTTAGATAGGTAGACATCGTTTAAGTCCTCTGTTAGATAGGTAGGCATCGTTTAAGTCCCCTGTTAGATAGGTAGACATCGTTTAAGTCCTCTGTTAGATAGGTTAGGCATCGTTTAAGTCCTCTGTTAGATAGGTAGGCATCGTTTAAGTCCTCTGTTAGATAGGTAGGCATCGTTTAAGTCCCCTGTTAGATAGGTAAGGCATCGTTTAAGTCCTCTGTTAGATAGGTAGGCATCGTTTAAGTCCTCTGTTAGATAGGTAGACATCGTTTAAGTCCTCTGTTAGATAGGTAGGCATCGTTTAAGTCCCCTGTTAGATAGGTAAGGCATCGTTTAAGTCCTCTGTTAGATAGGTAGGCATCGTTTAAGTCCTCTGTTAGATAGGTAGACATCGTTTAAGTCCTCTGTTAGATAGGTAGACATCGTTTAAGTCCACTGTTAGATAGGTAGACATTGTTCAGAGTTGCAGGTCCCATCTTGGCATGTTAAATTTTTTTTGTTGCAAATTTGAAGTTATATTATGAAAAAAGACGTTAAAAGAAAATTTTCTGTCATTTATTTTTTCTTAAAAATGACCAGATGCTGCAAATCAACTTCAAAGTTTTGAATTTGATCTTCAGGAAAGGTCCCCTGATAGATGGCACAGAATGACGTATGTTTGGTTGCATTTAAAATGAGCAATATTTCAAACACTGACTATCTCTCTGCATCAACATCCTATAAACAAAAGAAAAAAGGACATGTCTATTGATTTTATTAGAGGAGAAATTATGTTTTAAATAATAGGCAGCCAATACAGTATCAGTCGTATTATTGAAAGGGCGAAGGCCCTATTGTTAGGGCCCAAGCCCTGAAAGGGCGAAGGCCCTATTGTTTTCCTTGCGATTTTTTTTTTTTTTTTTTTTTTTTTTTTTTTTTTTTTTTTAGGGCCCAAGCCCTGAAAGGCCGAAGGCACTATTGTTTTCCTTGCGGTTATTATTATTTTTTTAATTTTTTTTTTCTAACGACTATTCGGGCACTTTTGGGGCCCTTAACATGCTCAAAAACTCTTGAAACTTTGCACACGGGTCAGAACCCGCGGCCATCAGAGCCGGGCTGAAGCTGGTACCCGGGCGTAGCAGTCAGCGCCCCCTGAAACAGGGTCTGAACACTTTGTCCATAGATCAAACACGCTTGCATGTAATAATATGAAACTCGGTACACATCTCGATCTCATCGTTTCATATATACATCGCACTTTTACTTTTTACCCCAGCCCAACAGGAAGTCAGATATTTACGGTTGTTTTTAAAACGCATGCAATGGAAATTAATATACTCCTCCTAGAGCATTCATCCACATGGAACGAAACTCGGTCAGCCTGAAGTCAAGACATAGAGGATCAAAAATTGCGAGGGGATTTTTGATTTCTCGAACGGTTTGGCTGTGGCGAGGAAACAAAATTATGGCTAGAAACGTGAAACAGGAAGTGTGTCATAACTTCAGCATACATCAACCGATCTTGATGAAACTTCAGGAGTGTGTTCGCTGTAAGAGGAAGATCACATGGATGTGACTATTGTGTGTCAAAGTTATAGCGCCACCAACTGGCAGCAGGAAGTGTGTCACTTTCAAAATGCTTTGAAATAACCCTCTTATTTTAACCCGATTTGCTTCAATCTTCATCTGTATAATGTAAACATACGGCAGATGAAGACCTGTGAATGGATTCTTGATATCTTTGAAACTGTTTCCGTGGCAACGCATTAAACTTTACCATTCTTATAGGATGCCTTTGAGACTCTTAGCATGCTTGAAATTACATGAAACTTGACAGACACATCACATTTATTAGCCAGTAGACACATGCAAAGTTTCAGAAACGGGCGTGGTGAGGGCTCAGTAGCACCACCTTTTGACAAAAGTGGGGTTGTTAGTTTTATCTACAGTTACAAAAATCGATATGTATATTGTACTCTTCGAGCCGGACAACTTTCTAATTCACACTCAATAGCTAGGACCCACAGAAAGTCAGATATTTTTGTTTGAATGTAGTCATACTCCCTCTGAGCCTATGTCTGAGCATTTGCCTGTCTGTGTGTGTGTGTGTGTGCAGGGGGAGGGGGCTTAACCTGCTGTGTGTCTGGCCAGCATAAAGAAAATACATTTCTTAAGCCTGGGATTTTTTAAATAATTTTTCATTTTAATTTTTTATAAGTAAAGGCATATAGCCAGTTTAATTGTAGTGCATTGACAATAGTTTTATATAATTAGTTCATTAATTAAATTAACTTGGTCCATTAACTTGGTCTGAAAATTGGGTCCATAAATCAAACACACTTGCATATAATAATATTAAACTCGGTACACTTATAGATCTCATTAGCCCAAACAACTTTAAGCCAGCCCAACAGGAAGTCGGTTGTTTCGGTCTGTATGTGAATGTTTTGCAAAACCAGCCTTTACATTTTTATTTCCCCCCTCTTATGTAATTTTTAATTATTCCCACCAAACTTCTTCAAAATTATGAAAATATATTAAAGATACTAAATTGTGAACGGATATCGAATGGCGAGGGATTATGTCAAAAAAAGAATCAGGAAACGTCTCATGTCTTCTAAAAATTGTATTATTCACCATTTATTTTCTATAAGACCAGTGTTGGGGGTAACGAGTTACAAAGTAACGAATTACAGTAACGATATTACTTTTTTGGGTAAGTAAAGTAACGCATTACACTGAAAATATTGGTACTTTGATACTAAAGGAACACGCTTTCCTGCTTTACCCAAGCCGTGTTTGCCTGTGTGGAGAGTTCCGTCTAGTGGTGCGTGCGCGCCGTTGCCATAGAGACCGATTCGAGTGAAGGAGAGAGGGAAGTGGAGAGAGAGACGGGTTTCGGCAAATGGCAATATTCACATTACTTTCAGTTTATTGCTCGAAAGCACAAAAATATTTGAGTGAAATGTAGGCTATAGTAAACCCTAAGATTATTATTTGTGACATTAGAACAAAATATGTGGATATAAAAACATGGCTAAGAACTAAATGAACGATCTCTATTTTCTAATTTCACTAAACATTTCATTAAGTTTCGTGGACATTTTATAAAACATGGATCTTAGGCTCATTTTGTAAACATAAATAACTGATTTAGATGCGCAAACTGGGTGCCGTTGCGGAGATGTAGGCTACATGTTCGGTGCAGGTTCGGCTTCTTGTCGTTCATCCTCGGATGCGGCATCGCGTGCGCTGTTTGCCGCGCGCACCTTTCCGCTCGTTCGGACGCGTCAAGTAAAAACAAGCCTCGAAAGTCTTGGATAACACAAAACGAAATGAACAGGATTGTTGCAGGGTTCATTGTAGAAGACATGCTTCCCCTGTCGTCCATTAATCCCCCAGGTTTAGAAAAATACATTTTAAATTAGGATTAAGAATTTTATGGGATAAAGTGACCTTTATTTTTATTATTTTTCATTGACATCTTTTATTTTTTTTAAAATTATTATTATTACCATGAGTCGAATAAAAAGCTGGTTTTGTTCTCAGGAGAAGAGTTTTATTCTCCCAGCCTGTTTTGAAACTTCTGTGTTAAACACCATTTTGAATTTTGAACCACATTTTGTTTGTGAATTTTACAGTGCGGCATATTTATTTGTGCAGACAGGGATATTTTTCTTTCATGTCATTTTGTATACATTTTTACAATAAAAGATGATAGGGCAAAAACTGATATGATGTTTGTCCATGTAGGCTACACGGTAAATTAAGAAACGGGAAATTAAAGTAATAAGTAGTGAAGTTACTTTTCCAACGCAGTAACTAGTAAAGTAATCTCATTACAATTTACAGAAGTAACTAGTAATTAATTACTTTTTTGAGTAACTACCCCAACACTGTATAAGACTATACCAATATTGGAACTATAGCCATTTTATTCCTTTTTTTAAATTTAAGAATTATGTTTAAGTTTAAAAACAGACAGAATGGTTTAGTCAAAAGAGAAAAAGATCATTCATAGTGCTATACTGCCCTCTTGTGTTCAAAATTATGTAGAACTATTGGATCAATATCCACACATTAGGTAATACAGTAGGATTGGGGCCTTAAAAATCGCTAACTTAAAAAGTGAAAGTAACGGACGTGCACACAAGACCAGGCTTGGGAGGGTTACTTTAAAAATGTATTCCGATACAGTTACAAATTATTTCATAAAAAAGGGTCCCACTTTATATTAAATGGCTTTAAGTACTATATACTTTTTCAAAAAGTAACTACAATCTGATTACTACTTTTTTTGATGTAACTCACTGGATTTTTGTATCCTGATTACATAATGCCGTTACATGTATTCTGTTGCTCCCACAAGACATTAGTCTGAATATTTTCCTGTATGAACAAAATGGAGTTTCCATTGTTCGCACACAAACACACATTCGATCACGCCTCTCTCGTGACTGTGTGTGCGTGTCATGTGTTCTAGGCTGTGTGCATGCACTTTTGAAGCTGCGCAGAAAATAATAAAATGCCATGCGGAGGACTAACGCAAAATGTGTGAGAAAATCCATTTGATTGTAGTTTAAGTGAGAAATAATTTCAGTGCTCTGGTCAATAGCTGTAGAGTGAAAACTGGTGAGTGCAGTATACAGCTTTCACAGAAAGAGAATGATGTGAGCACGTACGATTGGCAGTGAGTCCTGTGTGTGAACAAAATAGCTCAATAAGAGTAATAAAATACATGTGAAAAAAATCACATCATAATGGTTTAAAGAAGAGTGGTTTGATTAAGTGGTGTAAATATACCCGATCCGGCAAAGATGGCAGTATCGGAGCTGATACCGATCCTGAGTATCGGATCGGCGCATCCATAAATACTATAATGTAAACACAGTACAGATGTAGACCTGGATGTACACCTGACCTTTCAGAAAGTTGGTCACGCATAATTTGTGGTTAAAATGTGCCCTCAATGTGCACTTTTGCAGAGCCTTCACTGATGCAAGCTCTTCAGCACACTTCTTTTTGACAGTCAAAGTGGGGGTTATGTTTTTGCACGTCATGTAGAATAACCCTAAAAGCACCAAGGTGGCGGTGCCACCGGCTTTTTATATATATATATATATATATATATTTATATATATATAGCTGCGAGCAGCGATTGCGGGCCCAAGCCGGTGGCACCGCAACCCCGGTGCCTTTAGTTACCTAAAGGCACCTGGGTTGCGGTGCCACCGGCTTGGGCCCGCAATCGCTGCTCGCAGCTATATATATATATTTTTTTTCTAACGACTATTCGGGCACTTTTGGGGCCCTCAACATGCTCAAAAACTCTTGAAACTTTGCACACGGGTCAGAACCCGCAGCCATCAGAGCCGGGCTGAAGCTGGTACCCGGGCGTGGCAGTGGCTCGTCAGCGCCCCCTGAAACAGGGTCTGAACACTTTGTCCATAAATCAAACACGCTTGCATGTAATAATAGGAAACTCGGTACACATGTCGATCTCATCGTTTCATATATACATCGCGCTTTTACTTTTTACCCCAGCCCAACAGGAAGTCAGATATTTACGGTTGTTTTTAAAACGCATGCAATGGAAATTAATATACTCCTCCTAGAGCATTCATCCACATGGAACGAAACTCGGTCAGCCTGAAGTCAAGACATAGAGGCTCAAAAATTGCGAGGGGATTTTTGATATCTCGAACGGTTTGGCTGTGGCGAGGAAACAAAATTATGGCGAGAAACGTGAAACAGGAAGTGTGTCATAACTTCAGCATACATCAACCGATCTTGATGAAACTTCAGGAGTGTGTTCGCTGTAAGAGGACGATCACATGGATGTGACTATTGTGTGTCAAAGTTATAGCGCCACCAACTGGCAGCAGGAAGTGTGTCACTTTCAAAATGCTTTGAAATCACCCTCTTATTTTAACCCGATTTGCTTCAATCTTCATCTGTATAATGTAAATACACGGCAGATGTAGACCTGTGAATGGATTCTTGATATCTTTGAAACTGTTTCCGTAGCAACGCATTAAACTTTACCATTCTTTTAGGATGCCTTTGAGACTCTTAGCATGCTTGAAATTGCATGAAACTCGACAGACACATCACATTTATTAGCCAGTAGACACATGCAAAGTTTCAGAAACGGGCGTGGTGAGGGCTCAGTAGCGCCACCTTTTGACAAAAGTGGGGTTGTTAGTTTTATCTACAGTTACAAAAATCGGTATGTATATTGTACTCTTCGAGCCGGACAACTTTCTAATTCACACTCAATAGCTAGGACCCACAGAAAGTCAGATATTTTTGTTTGAATGTAGTCATACTCCCTCTGAGCCTATAGACCTTATTCAGAGCAGCGCCATGACAGGTTTGAGAGTGAGGCTGTGAGGGATAGACTTACCGTGTTTCCAATGGCATCCGCTCTAAAAAGCTGATTAAAGCTCAAATTACTGACGATTTTTTCACAGGTTACATTGTCGGGTGTTTTTTGTCAACGGAAATTTCTTGGAAAGATATTTTTCCAGTGTTTCATAAACAGAACAATCTGAAAACACGTTAAATAACAGTACAGCCTATTGAAGAGATGCAAGTCTATCCCTCACAGCCTCGCTTTCATTCTCATTAAAAATCAAAGATGGCGCTGCCGTGAATAAGGCGTATGTCTGAGCATTTGCCTGTCTGTGTGTGTGTGTGTGTGTGTGTGTGTGTGTGTGTGTGTGTGTGTGTGTTTGCAGTGGGAGGGGGCTTAACCATTTAACTGCTGTGTGTCTGGCCAGCATAAAGAAAATACATTTCTTAAGCCTGGGATTTTTTAAATAAGTTTTTATTTTATTTTTTTATAAGTAAAGGCATATAGCCAGTTTAATTGACAATAGTTTTATATTATTAGTTCATTAATTAAATTAACTTGGTCCATTAACTTGGTCTGAAAATTGGGTCCATAAATCAAACACACTTGCATATAATAATATTAAACTCGGTACACTTATAGATCTCATTAGCCCAAACAACTTTAAGCCAGCCCAACAGGAAGTCGGTTGTTTCGGTCTGTATGTGAATGTTTTGCAAAACCAGCCTTTACATTTTTATTTCCCCCCTCTTAAGTAATTTTTAATTATTCCCACACCAAACTTCTTCAAAATTATGAAAATATATTAAAGATACTAAATGTACTGGCCATCGGGACTACCGGGAGATTCCCTCGGAGCTGATACCGATCCTGAGTATCGAATCGGCGCATCCCTAAATACTATAATGTAAACACAGTACAGATGTAGACCTGGATGTACACCTGACCTTTCAGAAAGTTGCTCACGCATACTTTGTGGTTAAAATGTGCCCTCAATGTGCACTTTTGCAGAGCCTTCATTGATGCAAGCTCTTCAGCACACTTCTTTTTGACAGTCAAAGCGGGGGTTATGTTTTTGCACGTCATGTAGAATAACCCTAAAAGCACCAAGGTGGCGGTGCCACCGAGTTTATATATATATATATATATAGCTGCGAGCAGCGATTGTGGGCCAAAGGCGGCCATCCCGGTTTCTTTAGGTAACTAAAGGCACCGGGGTTGCGGTGCCACCGGCTTGGGCCCGCAATCGCTGCTCGCAGCTATATTTAATATCTTGGTGTTCTTGACAATAAGCTTAAATGGTATATGTGGACCAATCATATACTGTAAGTATAAACCCACAACAGAGAATTATTTTTTTAAAGCAATAACTTTCCTGTAATGTCCACAACATAAAGCTTCTGATGTTTTATAGGGATTTCATCGAAAGTGTTATGATATTCTGTATTATTTCTTGGTATGGAATTGCTACTGAGGTACATACAAAATTATTAAGAAAAGTAACAATGGCAAGTAAATTGTTAGGGGCTGCTATAACCAAGCATAGACAGTATCTATGAAGATTCTTTTTTAAATTATATATCATGTATGTTTATCTATGCACAGCTCCATTGCAGGCTATAGGAGTCCCCTGTTGGTAAGGTAGAAATCGGTCAGAGTTTCAGGTCCCCACTTGGCATGTTTTTTTAAAAATAAAAAAAATATATTTTTAAAGTTACATTATGAAAAAAGACCTTAAAAGAAAATGTTATATGTCATTTTTGTTTCTTTAAAATTACCAGAAACACTAGTCCCCTCTTGGCCAGTGTAGAGCGATAGTCCCCTGTTAGTAATATAGACGTGTATCTGTGTGTGTTTGTGTGTCATGCACTCACACACATATGTATAATAATATTTATACACAGATCTATTATTTTGACAGTCCTGGGGCTGAGCACACAGTTTGCGATCTGTTCAACACTCCTAATACATTATTACAGTAGGTAGAACTGTTAAACAAAGAAAGTAAATGGTATGTGAAAAATTATTACAGCGTGTCATGTGGTTGATGTCGCTAGCTGAGCAGTTGCGTAAAGGTGGAGGCGTCGGCCCATCTATCGCTGTTTTCCATTGTTCGTGGAGCAAATATACGTATATAGGCTATAAACTGTGTGTTTACATAGCTTTTTAAAAATGGCAGACATTCGCATGCATTCGTCCAGTCAGCGTACGTACACCCTCTTACATCACTGCTAGTTCCTATAGTGCTGGTGTAGAGGAGCTCATTTAGTTTGCCTAAAACACATTCCCATAGAACTAATCGCATATAGCACAAGTCTATTTTATGTAATGTTTACATCTGGAAGACGTATTTTTAAGAGTGTTTGCTCATCTGCAATGCGTCTATTGGACGTTCCCTGTTAGATGTCAAATAGATGTTTAGAAGATGTCTATAAGATGTAATGATTTAGAATGCATGTTAAACTGACATCCTCTATACGTCTATTTGACATCTGACAGGAAACGTCCTATTTACGTATTGCAGATGAGCAAACACTCACTGTAAATGTTACATCAAATAGACTTGTTCCCAATTCCTGAGGTGCAAACAAGCCAAAAAGCAGGCACTTCCACCAGTAGTTATCGGAAATATGAAATCATTCCTCCGGTGCGAAAGCCCCTATGCTGTCTTTGTTGGGGAACTCAAAAGGACTGTATTTGACTTCTATTGCTGGATGTTGTGTGTAAATCACTCCCGGGTGTCGGTCAGAACACAGGAACCAGACCAATAACTGCATTCAGGGCTTTTAGTAAACTGTTGCAGTCGGCATGGGCATACAATCTTCCAATATGTTCTTGTTAGTGTGTGGTTTATTCAATACTCTCCGAATAGGAATACACTCATGTCATATCCCACGTTTGCTTCTCCGTGAATCTGCACTTAGAGATGCGCATACTTGATCATTCGGTCGTCTGCACTGCCTTTCTTACAGTCTCTGTGAATAGTAAAGTGTCCTATTAGATGTGAAATTCAGAATCATGGCAGATGAAGTAAATCTTCTGGGTACTTTTTTTTGCCTATACTGTTTTATGAAATCTAAATTCAGACATACTGCTTTTCCATAATATGTACACTGTAAAAAATAATCTGTTAAATTTACGGGAAAACTCCGGCAGCTGTGGTTACCAGAGTTTTCCTGTTAAACGGTAGCAACATTTTAGGTTTTACAGACTTTTACCGTATTTAATTTTACAGAAATAAACCGTGTTTCATTATTTGATATAATGTTAATTGACTGACATTTTGAAGTATTAATATCTGTTTTGTTCAATTACAATACACCGACAGCCATCAATCACAGCAATAATGAAAGTCAAATGATCAATCAAAGCTCATCATAATCAGCTCTTCCACAAGAAAGTTCATATATATAGTTCATTATATAGAAGCTGCACAGTGTCATTCACACAAACGTTAAACACCATCATGGTAACATGTTGAAATTTAAACGTTTTAACAACGTTACATGTAACATAAAACCCTAATGAACATAACTGATAAGAAAAAAAACTAAGAAAATTATGAATAAACAGTTAAAATACATTAAAAGTGAAGTTTCACGCATGGAATTGTGGGAATTTCAATTTACATTTTTTCACTGTAAATTATACAATGACTTCTTCTTTTTCACTTCCAAAAACTGTAAATTTAACAGTATTTTACAGTAAAATTACATTAAATGTACCATAATATATATTACAGTTATTTACCGTATATTGTAAGGAAACTTTCTGTTAACCAATGAACAGTTTTTCACTGTAGCAATTTTATTGTCTTTTACTGTTAATCACAATCTTTAAAACAACAACAACAAAAAAACGAATAGTCTTATTATTGACAATGTATCCATGAACTGAATACCAACAGGTGATTACTAATTAATGAGTAATCAAGGTGACAAACTAGAGGCAGGAAACTAAAAACAAAGGAAAACAAACTAGATAACTAAGTCAGGCAAAAAATAGAAAATTACATTAATGAGGGTAAACAAGTTATTTTTTTCAAAAATAATAATGGCATATCAAATTTATATTCAAATACATGTTTTCATGGACAACATATTTCATAAATCTGGGTCAATTTGACCCCCTTTATGCGTTCTAGGTTTAAAATACTGTTAACTTTTAAACTTTATATATATATATATATATATATATATATATATATATATATATATATATATATGTATATATATATATATAAATTAATTATACTATAATCATATTATAGTTTTATTTCAGTTCAACTGTCTGACGAGGTTACAATTTTTTGAGGACTCTCTTTGTAATTCAGCGGAGCTCCTCCATCCGAGGGACCGCATGGGAGTGGTGACAGGAAAGGACAGCTTTGATGCTGTCAGTCACCGCCGAAAACATCTCCCACGGGACACGCTGTGTGGAATTACAACAACTTAGAGCTCCGCCCGTGCTAATTCCTGGGGTGTTAAACATCAGTTTCACACCCCTCGTTGATACGATGCCAGTGAGTTTAGTGAAAATAAATTATATAAATGTTGAAAACATGTTGGATGGCCACCATGTTCAACATATTGGTTACACTTTTATTTTACACTGTAATTATATATTTGTAATAATAATTGATAATTGAATAATTGTAAATAATTTCTGTTTTTTTTTCACAGGATTATACTGTTTTTGTCAACAGTTTCTTACTGTATAATCTATGTACAGTAAGTTACAGTATATTTAGTTTTTTTCACAGTATTAAATTGATATATATATATTATAGTATTATATATATATATATATATATTTTTTTATTTAACAGTCAGACATACATACAAACAAACCAACATAGTGCAGTAGTGAGCAATCTTGTAAATCCATAATTCCAGCAGTGGCAAGAGTGATTTAAGTGTTTGATCTAAGTGTGTAAGTGAGCATGTGTGAGCCTGGGTATGTGTATGCGTGTGTACACAGAGTAACCATTTATTATTTATTACCATTGTCATTACCATCACCATCCCACTCCCCACTACCACCATACTGCCCATATTGTGTTTGTAGATTTTTTTTCCATCCTTCCTCCTATGTAACAATTGCCATTGTCAATCCTGTACAAAATAAAATAATATAATAATATAATATAAGACAACCTTCCCCCACATCTCATCAGTCCCTATCTTTTCCTATTTTTTTTTTTATGTGTGTTTTGTGCAATGTCTAAAGTGCATTAAAAGAGGGAGTACAGTGCGAGAGTGTCTCAAATTGGGCCAGAGATGCTGTCCCGTTGAAACCACTTCTCGCCTGTCTTGCCTGCCTTGGTGTTTGCGATGTTTTTTCATCGTCATCATCATCATCCTCCGCTTATCCGGGGCCGGGTCGCGGGGGCAGCAGTCTAAGCAGAGATGCCCAGACTTCCCTCTCCCCCGACACTTCCTCCAGCTCTTCTGGGGGGATACCGAGGCGTTCCCAGGCCAGCTGGGAGACATAGTCTCTCCAGCGTGTCCTAGGTCTTCCCCGGGGCCTCCACCCAGTGGGACGTGCCCGGAACACCTCCCCAGGAAGGCGTCCAGGAGGCATCCGGAACAGATGCCCGAGCCACCTCAGCTGACCCCTCTCGATGTGGAGGAGCAGCGGCTCTACTCTGAGCTCCTCCCGAGTGACCGAGCTTCTCACCCTATCTCTAAGGGATCGCCCAGCCACCCTGCGGAGGAAGCTCATTTCGGCCGCCTGTATCCGGGATCTTGTCCTTTCGGTCATGACCCAAAGCTCATGACCATAGGTGAGAGTAGGAACGTAGATTGACCGGTAAATCGAGAGCTTTGCCTTACGGCTCAGCTCCTTCTTTACCACAACAGACCGGTACACCGACCGCATTACTGCAGAAGCTGCACCGATCCGTCTGTCAATCTCCCGTTCCATCCTTCCCTCACTCGTGAACAAAACCCCAAGATACTTAAACTCCTCCACTTGAGGAAGGATCTCTCCACCAACCTGAAGTGGGAAAGCCACCCTTTTCCGGCTGAGGACCATGGCCTCAGATTTGGAGGTGCTGATTCTCATCCCAGCCGCTTCACACTCGGCTGCAAACCGTCCCAGTGCATGCTGAAGGTCCTGGTATGAAGGGGCCAACACAACATCATCCGCAAATAGCAGATGTTGTTTTTTCCAAATATACTTTCCTCCCCCCCCCCCCCCCCCCCCCCCCCCCCCTATTCTATGTTGTGGTGCATTAAAAACCCATGAAGGGATGAGGGGGAAGTTATTTCAATAATGATGACAATGACGCTTAATTCTAGTTCTACATTCTAATTCTACAGCATTGACAATGGCAATATTGATGATAATAATAATAATAATTATAATAATAAATGACAATGATGATGGCAGTGGTGATAACAATGGTGAGAGCAAAAGACAGCAACAACAGCAATTACAACAATGAAACAACAAAAAATAAAATAAAAGTGAAAATAGTAATCATAACAGTGACAGTAAAGATAGCAATAACAATGATGACAGAAACAAGTTCAAACAACTAAAATGCACCAATATTCGTGGGTTGGTTAAGAAGGTGGGCGGAGTCGGAGTTAAGAACAGAGAAGTGATTCATAGCTGTAAGAGGTCAGAAAGTGTTGGACGGTAGAGTTTAGTTTCAGATGTGTAATTATGAAGGGGAGATGTGAATTCCATTGTAATGAAGTCTGTTATAAGATTTTTCCACATGTTAATATGCAATTTATTTCTGGTTTTCCAGTTCATGAGGATAGTTTTCTTGGCGATGGTTAGCGCTATGAGGAGTATTTTAGCATTTATAGTTTTGTCAGTGATTATTGTGAGGTCCCCCAGCAAGCAAAGGGAAGGCGACAATGGGATGTGGTTGCCAACTATAGTGGATAGTGATTGTGTGACCTCTTCCCAAAAGTGTTTGACTGGAGTGCAGTGCCAGGTTGCATGGATGTATGTATCTATAGAATTTTGATTGCAATGTGTGCAAACTTCTGATGTGAAACCCATTTTAGCTAATCTATTGCCTGTGTAATGTGTTCTGTGGAGTATTTTGTATTGTATTAACTGAAGATTCGCATTTTTTGGACATGAGATAGATGTTTTTACAGATTTGGGTCCAGAAGTTGGCATCAGGGGCTATTGAAAGATCGTTTTCCCATTTTATTGTTGGTAAGTATATAGTATGAAGTTGATTTGAGATAATTTTGTATATTTTAGAGAGCAGTTTCTTTGGAGAGGAAATGTTGACCATGTCTGATATTGCCGGTGGAAGTTCTAAATTTGTATCTCTGATGTTTATTTTTGTCAGGAAAGAAGATTTGATTTGTAGGTATTTTAAAAATTCGTTGTTCCCGATGCCATACTCCTGGGCCAGTTGTGGAAATGGTTTAAATGTGTTAGATTTGAAAATATGCTTGATGTGGGTGATACCCCTTTCCGCCCATGTGTGAAAATTCAATGTTTTTTTATTGCTTATAAAGTCATGGTTGTTCCATAGTGGAGTGAGGTTAGATGGAGCTAGTGTAGAGTTTGTGATTTGGTGAAATTTCCACCAGGCTGTCAGAGTGGTGGCTATAGTTACTACCTTAAAACATGTGTGTTGTTTGATTGATTTGGTGAGGAACGGTATGTCAGCTATATTTAATTCTTTGCATAGTGATTGTTCTATATCTAGCCATATAATATCAGATTGGGTGGGGTGAATCCATTTGTATATGTATTGCAGTTGGTTAGCCATAGAGTAATATTGGAAAAAATTTGGTGCTTCTAGTCCTCCTTGAACCTTATTCTTTTGTAGTGTGGTGAGTTTTATCCTTGGCGTTTTATTTTTCCAGTAGAAGCGAGTTATAATGGAGTCTAGTGATTTAAACCATATATATATATATATATATATATATATATATATATATATACATATATATATATCAGTATTTGCTAAGAAAATTAGGATAATTTAGAGATAAAACATCAAATTTTAAATGAATCCATTTAAATCGACATTTCAAAACCATATGTTATTTGTTATTATGAATTATTTCCAAGTCATAGCATTTTGTTTTTTGGAATGGGGCCAATTTAACTTGCAGTACAAGTCATTTTATACACTTCAATGTTTTGACCTGTTCGGTCCATATTTTGCTTTATTTTCACATCTTCGCATTCATGTGTGAAAATCGTAAAGCAGTCCCGCCTGTGTGACAAATTAGCATTGCAATATACCGCCATATACCACTCAGCCATATGAATACATCCTCACTGCTGATGAATTTGAGTAGGAGGCCAAATATTAATCAAGTCTAACCAGGTGTAAAATTTACTGTTCATATGTCCGCTCATGCGCGCGCTCTAACTCATGACATATGACACTTGATAGTCAAATTTTATCAAGCGTAAATTTTAGCCTTGGGGGCCCCAATTTTTCTTCCTCTGAGCGCGCTGAAGGTTTACGGCCGTGCCGAGCGCCCCGGTGGCGAACTGCATCGATCTCCCTAATTATGACTATTATGAGGCTGTTATTTCCTCTGTCCCAAGCAGAGGAAGAGAGGGACAGATTAGCGAGCCTGGCCGTGGAGATAATGCAGTGCGGATCAGCTGGGCATCTCTTCATAGCCCGTGTACTGAGAAACAGGGTGAGCTGAATGCAGGTTTGATGACTGTCACCTGCCCACGCCATCACAATAAATCTCAATAGAATATATATATCAAGTCTTGAGGAATTGCAATGCAGTGCACTATCATGATTGATATTGCGTCCTGGATGTTTTCAGCCAGATCTTGGAGGATGGGGGATTTGGGATGGAGGATTGTCACACACACAAACCTGCAGGTTTTTTTTTTCGATAGTACTATAGATTTTTGTCAGTCGATTGCATGATAAGGCGTTACATAGTAATACATCATTAATTACATAATTAATCGAGTAAATCATATTAATCAGTATTTGCTGAGAAAGGCCCTCGAAATGGAGATAATTCTGAGATATTACATTATAGTGAGTGTTGTTCTATTAAAGTGACATTGCAAAATCTGAATGTATATATTTTTGCCATATATAAGTTCATTTGATCCAGGTTAAGTGAATATTCAGGGTAATATAATGTAAAAAGGATGCTTTGAAATTAGGTGTTACTAAAATAATTCATTTTCTTTAATAAAAGCTAAAATTATGGTTATAGTGAGGTTCTTATAGGAGATATGAATGGGGCCAGTTTTTGACACCATAAAGCTTATACTTTTATTTAAAAATAATAATAATTATTGTATGAATGCATCTGTTAACCTCCCTGTATAATTTGAGTTGCAAATTCATTTAACCCCTTTACTGTCACCTGCTTGTATACGGGCAACCTAAATTTGCTTCACTATATTACTTTTAAAATTATATATAGTATATATATATATATATATTAATATAGTGTGTATATATATATATATATATATATATATATATATATATATTAATATAGTATATATATATATATATTAATATATAGTATTTATATATTATATAATATTTAGTATTTATATATATTATATATAATATTTATATATTAATATACAATATGATATTATCCTCTAAAATTATAATATATTATCCTCTAAAATATAGTACGAAATCTTGTTTTCGCTTTTTTATTATCACATATTTTAGTAGTTATCATGAATTAGGTATCTTTTGAAAGCTTACAAACTCAGAATTCATCCTGTGAAAACCGATTTATAATTAAACGTTGCGTTACCATGGAAACACTACTCTAAATTATTTTATCAGGCTCCTCCCTTTTTGGGCATCATTACATTTCATAATTTATGATCAAAACCTTTCCTAATCTTGCCAAAACACATATTGTAAGAAAGGTCTTTGTCTCAAGGTTCCAAATTTTGTGACAAAATTGATATTTGGACAGAACTGTATTAATTTGTTAAGGCGGAATATAAACAACTAACTTCAATGGAATTCAATGGCACCCGGTGGCTATTTTTGGTACTACGCCCAAACAAAATCTCATGGGAACTTCAATTTTTGTGATATCACCTTCAAATTTGGAACATAACTTGGTTAGATTTATGGCTTTGATTTTATAGTAAAAATATTTTGTAGAATATATATATATATATTATATAAAAAATAAATATATAGTACAGTATATTTGATTTACTCTAAATTTAAACTTCCATAACTTTTTCATACTTTCATTTTTTGAAGTGTTTTTACTTCAGCAATATTCTGCTGAGTGTTTCCTTTAAAACAAGACCAAACTTGGGTATATTCCAAAGCATTCTTGAATTACAACCATTTAAGTTTGAATACTGCATTTTAACCCCCATTCTCAAAAAGGGGGTGACAGCTAATGGGTTAAATTGTCATTTTTACTTTGATTTGAGAGTTTACAGCATTATATTGTCATAGAGACAAAGTGGCAATACTGACTATAAGTTTAAACTTGACATATTGTATAGTACAATTTTCAAGACAAGTGGGCATTATTATTTATTTAGTATAATGAACATTATGAAACCAGAATATTTGTAGGGAATGTACAAATGTTTTTGCTTCTATTGTTATTTATTTTATAGTTGCATAAATAAAATCAACAGTGCTAATTAATATAAAAAATAATAAAGATGTTTAAAATCAGTGATAGCTTGAAATGTAATATTTATTGCAGGAAATATGGATAAATCATAACTCTTCCGACAACAGGACTACCTTTAGTGAAGTGTCACTTGAGTCATTTTCATCCAATTAAACCCTGATTAAGTCATAATGAACATTTGTAATATCATCTCCAAATTTGATTGCTACTTATCACCTGAGTGCTTGTCAACCCTGGGAGCCAGTGAAAACACATGTACGCTAATGCTTCGTTGTAATCATCCGTGATGTATTTGTGAAACGACGACGAGTGCAGGAAAAGCAGGGGTGTCATTGTCTACTTCAGAGAGAAGCGGGTACTAGCTGACATTGGGGAACACTATCAGGCAAGCGAGCCTTATTTGAATGCGTGGGGCAATTGTAAGTGAGACCCGTATCAGAGAGGGAACTTGCTTAAATTTCCCTTCCAGTCCTGAATCTTTCAATCAATCGCCGACTCGCTTTACCAACTTCAGAGCGTTCCAGCACAAAGTAACTAATCTCCTTGTAGGCTCTCTCGGCCCCCCAAACTTCAATGGAATCGTGCTGATGGTGGCTAATTTAATCTATGGGAAGCGGAAATTGCTGTCTGTCTCTGCCTCCTGTCAGCGAAAACGGAATTTAATCAGCACTTAATTGTTTCCCAGCCCTTGTTGTAATTCAATAACGCAACCTACTCTTCAGATGTTATTTAAGACTGCTTTTCTCCTCTTTTATGCGGCGTAATGTTTCAGCTGCTGTCAAGCATTCTGACGCTGACAATCGAGGCCCATCTCGATGCAACGAGTGGCAGATAACCACTTGACGGATAGTATTCGCTGATTGCTTGGAAATGCGTTTGAGCGCTTGTAATAATGTAGAAATGACTTGACAATGATTTTCATGGTCAATTGAGGTTCAAGCGCAACACTTGATTTGAGCTCATTTTTGATCTTAAAAATGCAAAGAAAATGGGAATAGGAAAATGTACTTGTCCATCAATTCATCAAAACATCAAACTTTTAAAGGGATTCTCCACTTTTTTTGGAAATAGGCTCATTTTATAACTCCCCCAGTGTTAAACAGTTGGGTTTTACCATTTTTGAATCCATTGAGACGATTTTCTGATATTTAGAAGAATATCAGTAACCAGACAGTTCTGGTCTCATTGACTTCCATAGTATATTTTTTTCCTACTATGGAAGTCAATGAGACCAGAAACTGTCTGGTTACTGATATTCTTCTAAATATCAGAAAATTGACTGAATGGATTCGAAAATGGTATTACACAACTGTTTAACTCTGGGGGAGTTGAGCCTATTTCCAAAGTGGAGTATCCCTTTAAGTCACTTGTGTGTCGGAATGAGGAGCACCTCTTCATTGAAAGTTGAACTTGATTGTTAAAGAACAACATTTTGAGCCAACAATACAATAGCGTAAAGATCAACATGCATGGCTTCAACATAAAAAAATAAAAGGTTATTTAAATTATATTGAATTAAAAGCCTATTATATCATATTTGATTTGCAGATTTGGGCTCTCGCTGATGGATATCATCGAAACTTTGCGGAAAAACCTACTGTCTGATTGACATTAGTGGTTGACCGAAATATTGCCATTACCGATATATCGGCCGATATTTGGCATTTTTAATATATCGGCATCGGCCGAAACGTTTTTCTTAAATGGCCTACTTTTGTTTTGTTGGCGCTGCAGACTTTTATTTCAGCCCGTTCTCATACCAAGGCGTCATCTAACTGACGCTTTTGACCATGCGTCAACATCCGACGCTTTTTAAGCCTATTATATCATATTTGGTTTTGAAAATTATATGGGCTCTCGCTGATCGACATGATCGAAACTTTCGGTAGGAAAAACCTACCGTCTGATTGACAGTTTATACTTTTTTGACAAGAAAAATTTAGTATAATTTTTTTTAAAAAAACTTTTCTTATGGAGTAAACGTAAGAATAATTTTTATACGTTCAATTTCAAGATGAACACTTACTGGACTGCAGCAACTTGGGTTTACTTTATTATCCGCACATATATTTTAGTAAATTTATGTTTAAATGTATCAAATATGATCCAAAAAGCTTTTGAGGAACATTTGTTTTTTTTCTCAATTGTCATTGTATTAAATTAAAAACTAGCTTTGATAAAAAAAACTAAGCATTTAAATATCATCGTACTAAGACATTATTAGCAGATATAGAGTAACAACTCATATTTATTTGCGTTTTATATTAGTAGTCTGTTATAAAGATTTCAGTGATTTACATTACAAACATCTGAATTTGCTGATATAAATATCGGCATCTGCATCAAATTGGACATATTTGCTGAGTTTGGGACTCTGAATTAAGTGTATGACCTCCATATTCTCACGATATCATATGGACCATAAAAACCTGACGTATCAAATATGATACTCGACTAAAAAAAAGCAAACTTTTTCATCTAAAGGTTCAATAAACATAAAAATATTAAATTTGTATTATTATTATTATTAAAAAATATTATTAAATCAATTCAATTAGATTTAATCTATTATGTCCTTTTTTGTGTGTCCCTTTAAATGCAAATGAGCTGCTGCTGCTCCCCGCCTCCTTTCCAGAAGAGGTTGGAGCCTTTATAGCTTGTGTTTGGATAGGCCTGCAAAACCGGAGAATCTCACGCACTGAGAAACGGTCAGTAGTGGTTTTCACGTTCGAAAGCGAGTCGGGACACGGATGCAGAGACTCAGGAAGAAGTGACAACTTTTACAATCCAAAAGGACGATTCTGAATGGTTAGTGGATAAATACATGCAGTTGTTGTGGAGTTAAGTTGATTCAACTCAAATTAACTAAAAATAAAAAGCTAGTGTGTAGTGACCGTAGAACTGGCTTACAATTTAATAAAAGTGATACTGTTAATGTATTCTTTTAGAAAATATCTAAATTATTCTGTTTTTAAATCAAGTCCTCCCAATAAGTGTGGCCCAATCTCGTTACAAACCCGGTTAAAACACTCTGTGTTCTACTTACAATGCCTGTTCATGGACTTTTTTCTTCTTTTGGTGCTGCTAAAATGAAAAGCAAAGTGAATCCATTGTTTGAACTCCAGCAAGAAACACAAAGTTCAATTAAGTGGCGAGTTGCTCATTTCGAACCTCATTAACGGAGGGGAAAAACTGCTGAGGCGCCTTGAGCAGCTCATGCCAGCGTTTTACACCGTACCTGGAGCTGCAGCGATAACTTACTGGCATCATTAAATAGGCACTGTGAAAGCGCTTTCAGTTCCCAAGGAAAATTCATCATGACATTTATATCCCTTTGAAATAATCCATTGACAAAATATGACATGAATTTCTTCATGCATCGCCGGAAAGTGTGCAGAGAAATTCGCAGCCCATTCATGCTGCGCGTTGACTTGAAATGTTTACATTTTGGCAAAAAAACCTTTGATTTTAAGGACAATATCATTAAAATCAATACTGTGTGTGTGTGTATATATATATATATATATATATATATATATATATATATATATATATCAATACAGTGTGTGTGTGTGTGTGTGTATATATATATATATATATATATTAAGGCTGTGTTAACATAATATATGTATGTGTAGTGTGTATAATTCATTTGTTTATATAAATGCACATATAAATATAAATATTTGATATATTAACACATTTTTTAAATATATACATGCATGTGTGGGTATTTATATATAAAAATTAATTATACATGTAGGAGCTATTTTTAGTTTGGTTTAATCTAAATTGTTGTGCTATTGGAGCACTGGAATGTTTTGTTATATTTAGGATCCTTTATTTTGTAGGGACTTTTATTTTGACAGTTGGTGAGAATGCTTGAATAAAAAGATGGCCGCCTCTCACTTTTTCAAACACAAGAAAAGAGAAAAGGAAGTTTTACGAACGTACAAGCATACAGTTTTTTACTTGCTATCGAAACGATATTGCATCAATTGAACCCTACGTGGATATTAGTTTGACATTTAAGTTGTGCCTTTTAACAACCTTTTTTTTCCCCCAAACAACTACCAATTGTTTGTTGGATTACTGGAATCCATCTGATACTACCAACCAACAAAACTGCCCACTGCCTGCCTTGCTCGGTTTATCAACCTACTACCTGCTGGAATTCCATCTGATCCATCAAAAAAGGTACAATTCAAGTTTATTTGCGTTGGATAGCTTGTTAAAGAAGTAACCAATACGTCCCAGCTATCAGTGGTCTGCCATCACAATAGTAAAGAACTTTGCAATCGTTTACACTGCTTCACAATCGAATTGTTTATGGAAGCATTTGTTTGACTGCTATTGAAGCTTGAAAGTTTTGGATCTTTTTGAGAATTCACCTTTTCAAGTTCACTATTGGAGTGCATTTTGTTTGATACTGGATTTGCTACAGGAGCAGACCATGATTTTTGTTCATGCACATTTAAGATTAAATGAAGACAGTTGAGAATGAACTGAGTTGAAGATAACTGTGCTGTGTTTACCTTTTGGTTCTCAAACAATCAAAAATATGGCTGATGGGTATATTAAAGAGCTCTGTGCAACGCTCAGAGGAAAACTTGGCGTGTGTAAACGCAAAATGAATGAATTAAAGGAATTATTAAAAGGTGGAGATATTGAAGCTGTTGACACAGGCATTGAACAGCTCCATGTGGCATTGGATGAATTTAAAGATGTGCATCAATCTGTGCAAGTGCTGCATGAGGAAGGGGAAAAGAAAAGTGACAATGATGATTGGTACCAACCAAAGATGCAAACTTTTGAAACATTTTTGAATGAGGTAGAAATGTGGAAGAGTGCTCAAAGCCATGAACCCCAAACTGTGGTATCTCCTCTGGACAGTATATCTATTGTGGGAGCACGTGCCAGTAAAGTAAAATCTTCATGTTCTGGTGACAGTGTTTCCTCAAAATCTTAATCAGTGTCTAACGCACGTTTAACCCTCTGGGGTTGTTCGTTTCAGAGTCACACTTGGCAGACTGATCTCATGAAGTAGCGTGTGTATGACACGCCAATTCGTATTTGCATTTTTGGCGTGCTATCAAGACGCATAATCGCTTTTCAGCATGTTTATGAACGCCGTTGACTTAACGTTATATAAATATAGGACTTACCTCAACCCCATCCCTAAACTTAACCTTCACTGGGGTTAATGGCATTTATGACTGTTCCCTTACCATCCTAGTGAAAAAAAAGATATGACTTACCTCAACCCTATCCCTAAACTTAACCGTCACTGGGGTTAATGGCATTTATGACTGGACATTTGACGCGCATGTACAGACACGCGGAATGATGCGGACGTTAATGGCGTAGACATACACGCATACACGCGGATACACGCGGATAGCTCAAAATGCGTAGAGATAACACGCCACTTGACTCGAAAGTGGCGTGTATGTTTACGCAAAAGTCGTGATGTCATGTTGCACTTGGGGTGTTCGGGTCCAAATGGACCCAAAGGGCAGGATTCATATTTAAAAAAAAAAAAAAAATCATATATTTTTTTTTTACTTGTTTTTTACATTTTTTTTTCTTTTCTTTTTTGGTGTTTTGAGATAATTTTATGATTTACAATTAATATTTATGCAATAATTATGACCCATTTTTTCCCATTGAACATAATAGAATTTTTTTATTTTTATTTATTTTTTTTTTTTATCAAAGCTGTATTACATTTTAGAGTGAAGCCTAGGCCTCATGAAAGCAATTTTTGAAAAAAGATAGATGTCATCTGGTAGACACACTGAGCATTTTTATCACGCAATTGCACATTTTTACCACTATAGTGGATTAGTGGATACAGTACAGCTCTCTGTAGAAAGGCTTGGGGATTCTAGTGATTTTTGCAAATACCAATTGTTTTTCAGGTTGTTGATTTTTAAAATATAAAAACAGATTCTCAAAAACTATTTTTGTCTTGTTTTTGTTTGTTTGGTTGGTTTAGATGGTAATTTGAAGTGCCAGTTTTAATTTATTATACAATCAAATCTGAACATTGCATTGGAAAGAGAACAAATGGAAAGCATTTTGTTACCCAATGTTTAATTCTAACTTAATAAAAATGCAATTCTTTCAGTCATAACATATATTTAAATTATTTGCATACTATTTGCATAGGCCATTCTAGGAACAGTAACTCAAAATTGGCACAGGTGCTGCAATAGGCCTGGAGGTTACTAGGGTAGAACTCCATCCTTTGATCTAATCTCTCTCTCTCTCTCTCTCTCTCTCTCTCTCTCTCTCTCTCTCTCTCTCTCTCTCTCTCTCTCTCTCTCTCTCTCTCTCTCTCTCTCTCTCTCTCTCTCTCTCTCGCTCTCTCTCTCTGTGTGTGCCTGTTTTGCACTCTTGATGTTTTAGAGATTCACCCCTTCACCATTGAGTAATTTTTTTCTGCATTCTGGCTGATTTGTATATTGTATGCACAAAAAACTGTTAATGTCCCATTCATTTCCAATGGGGGTAATTTGGACCTGAATGTCCTGAGAGTGATAAAAAAAAAATTACAACCACTTAGACTATTCAAATAGACTATTCTATTTGAATAGTCTATGTTTTCATATTGAATAATCTGTGTTTTCATATTTTTGACAATTTCCCATTCATTTCCTATGGGGGTCCATTTGAACCCATTAGGTCCCATTTTTTTTACAACCACTTAGACTGTTCACATCCTGTCCCCAATTTTTGTGTGTGTTCACATACCTAATACCATAAAAGTCACTTAGTTTCGTAACATTCCGATGAAGCTGTGATTTTTAAAAATTCAAAACAGATTTATGTAATCTGAATTTATGAGTGTGAAAGTGTATAAAAGTGTGTGTGTGTGTGTGTGTGTGTGTGTGAGTGAGTGTGTGTGGCTGTGTCTGTTTTGCACTCTTTGTGTTATATAGATTCACCCCTTCACTGTTGTGTGTAGTTCATTGTTATATTTAGGATCCTTTATTTTGTAGGGACTTTTATTTTGACAGTTGGTGAGAATGCTTGAATAAAAAGATGGCCGCCTCTCACTTTTTCAAACACAAGAAAAGAGAAAAGGAAGTTTTACGAACGTACAAGCATACAGTTCTTTACTTGCTATCGAAACGATATTGCATCAATTGAACCCTACGTGGATATTAGTTTGACATTTAAGTTGTGCCTTTTAACACCCTTTTTTTTTCCCCCAAACAACTACCAATTGTTTGTTGGATTACTGGAATCCATCTGATACTACCAACCAACAAAACTGCCCACTGCCTGCCTTGCTCGGTTTATCAACCTACTACCTGCTGGAATTCCATCTGATCCTTCAAAAAAGGTACAATTCAAGTTTATTTGCATTGGATAGCTTGTTAAAGAAGTAACCAATACGTCCCAGCTAGCAGTGGTCCGCCATCACCATACACACTACACACACATATATTAAATAAACACAAACTTTTACTTTGGATGCGATTAATCGCGATTAATTGTTGCCCGGCCGTAATATACATTAGTGCTAGGCAACAATTAATTGTGGTTAATTACTGTGTATAATTATTATGGATAGCCTATATAAATACATATGCATGTTTATATTTAAGAAATATTTGCATGTATATATATATATATATATATATATATATATATATATATATATATATATATATATACATAACTTAATTTATACATACATATTGTGTATATATATATATACATTTTTATATATAAATTGGTGCCCCCAAGGCTAAAATATTATAGTATTTTATATAAATTAAATATATAGGCCTACATGCATATGTGTGCTTTTGTACAAAATAATTATACACAGTACACACACGTTACGTAAACATCATTAACTTAAAAAAAGTAAGTTACCTGGTTGTCTTCAAATTTTGAGTTCATTGAAATTAAAAGATATAATACAATAAAGGAGATTGGTTTAATAACTAGAAGAAACTCAAAAAAGTTGGTTTTCTGAACTACATTAATTATCTAATTTGATATGACAAAGGAAAAAAAGTTGATAACAAATCATGAAAATATTTCTTTACAGTGCAAGAGATTCTCAAATATTGTGTCAGATGTACATTTTTATTCTGTGCAATTTCTGCGAATACTCCAAATATACTAGATGAAGAGCCCCCGAGTATTTGTGAAACACTTCTTCAGACACTTGTTTTTCAAACGTACCATCAAAGAAAGAAATGTGGGAAGCTGGTGAATGATTACTATTGCAAGAACAAAGCCAAGAGCTCTAATCAAAAGCACCATGATAATTTGCGCTTCACAGTATGACATACTTTTCCAAAGAGGGAACTGCTGTTGTTTTTCAGTGGAAATTAAGAGATGCGGTGTTCACTGCAGTAGTGCTGCATTAATATGACTAAATGGAATTTCAGATCAATGAAGTGGAGCCTGTAACATTTATATAAAATCTGTCTTGGTATTATCGTGCGCAGACATTACGCTTTAGCTAGATTATATATAAATAGCATTATTAAGAAGGAAAAACTGAGTGCTACAGAGGTGTGTGTTCTCTATGGCTTTGCTAGTGTGTTGCTAGGCAGCTTCTCCTTCGTCAGACATTTTGAGAGTTTCTGTTTCATAGTTATTCGGTTTGAACGATTTTCCGTGCTGAAATTATGCAGAAAATGCGCTCGAAAAATAGTTTAAAGCAATGGAAATCTCGCAACCAATTCGTACGAGTGAGTAAAAGGTAGCTAATCCGTATGACCTCACTCGTACAAATTCGTATGATTTCTTTAAACGCACGTGATGGGTAAGTTTAGGGGCGGGGTCAGGGGGAGGTTATTTGTACGAATTCATACGAATTGAGTGAGTTTGTTAGCCTATATTACCCCATACTGCCTTTGTGCAGCGCATTTTTATACACGCTGCTTGGCAGTCTCAATACCATGGACCTGATTTTCGCCTCAGCGATGTGGTTCGCCTATGCGACACACCAAAGCAGTTATACCTACACTGTAAAAAAAAAAAAATATTGTTGGTTTAACTTAAAAAATGAAGTAACCTGGTTGCCTAAGTTCATTGAAATTGGAAAAATTGAGTTAATACAATGAAGATTGTTTTAATAATCCGAAACTCAAAATATTATGTTATCTGAACCACATAAATTATCCAAGTTGATTTGGCAGAAGAAAAAACGTTATGATAACAATTTTTTTGACAGTGTATGGATCAACCACGGCAGTAGACGTGAAGTTACCTTTCGATGCAGCCTTGGATATTGTTGTAAGTAGTTTAGAACGCAAATAAATCTCTGACCCATCGTATAATTTCTGTCGCTCATACGTCATCTGGTATAATTGAAACGATTGGCTATGAGTTACGTACAGGCGCATTTGATAGACATTCGTAGCACCCAATAAACAGCTCTGGGCGTTCGTAAACCACACCTCAAATATGAGAAAACGAACATGTGGTTTCCAGACCAAGTCTCAATGTCAATGAGACGTGGTCTGACGTTAGCCAGGCTATGAGAACGCATTATTCGTACGAATTAGTCGTCTTATAACATAACGAAGAGTTCGGGTGGGAGAGTACTATATTTGGCCAAATATTAATTAAACCAACATGCTAGGAGACTGTATAAAAGACAGGTGCTCTATTTCTATGGCAGAATTAGTGTGCAGATTTTGCTTCCTTAAAATATTAAAAGTTGTTTCTGGGTATTTTAAATTCTTTTGTTTACCGACAGAAATAACGGTGATTAAAAGGCAGCTTTAGGGTGTTGTTTTGTTATTCATTCATTTATTTTATTTGTAGTTTTTTAGTTTGGTTTTTGTTTTGTTTTGTTTTTTGGCTTACTTTAAAGGAGCCTTAAAATATATAATATTGTGTGTGTGGAGTTCTCAAATCCGTAGTTTATTAACAGAAAGATTAAAAGGCTTCTAAAGGTTGTTTTGTTTTTCAGTTATTTTATTTTTTATTTTGTTTCGGCTTACTTTGAAGGAGCCTTAAAATCTTAAATGTTTTTGGGGGGTCTTAAATTCTTATGTTTTTTGACAAAGATTAAAGATTTTGTTATTTATTTTATTTTGTTTGTTTTTTGTTTTGTTTCTTCGTTGTTTCTTCTTTTTTTTGCTTTGAAAGCCGTAGCCTTTTTTTGAGGAAATCTTACATTTGTTTAATTTATTGACAAATACAAGAGACTATTAAGGCAACTTTTTTTTTTTTTTCCCATTTGCTTTGTGTTTTGGTTTGCTTTGAAGGAGCCTCTGATGTAAAGATGAGTGCTTAAGCAAAATGGCATCAGAGCCCCCTTTAACTTAAATCAAATAATTTACAGCTCATTTTGTTCTTTTTTTTCGGCTCTGCATGAAAATCAATAATAAACGTTCAAGTATGCAGCTCACTGTACTGCATTAATAAGTCTGTCAATGCATTTCATAATATATATGGGGATACGGTTTCTATACTGCCTAGAGCAGCAGATGCAGCAGAACTGGACGACGTTAAACAGGAAGGGTCCTTGGTTAAACCCCACGGGCATTTATTGTATTAGATTTATTTATGATCACCCAGTCCTAATCACCATTCATAAAGTTCCACTGAAAGTTCAAATGTGACCTTAAAACTTAAAATATATTTAAAAATGTTGCATTAAAAGCTTTAAAGAGTCTGCACATAATATATTCTACTTGCCTGCAAACAAAAATATAATAGGATCCACACTTAAGACTATCAAAATATCCTTCATAATAACCGCAGGTTCTCTGTATAATGCCGTGTTTTAAATGCAACACCACATGTTATTTCACAATTTATTTTGGAGCTCTTCCATATTATGAGCAATTCCACAGGGTCGGACATCTCCACCGTGGAAAACACAAAGGAATGAAGTGTATTTTAAAAGATGACATTGAAGAGTAGGCATAAGTTCTGCTTACGCTGAAGCAAGCACTTCAGAACAGCCCTTGTGGAGCGACGCTCGCATAGTGCCATCTTAGGATTCATTCACTGCACACCAACAAAAATAGATTTCAATTACATAAAACCGCAGCTGAACTTGTTTTATATGAGAATGGATTCAACAAACCGGGAAGTCATATTCCTAGATGAATCCCCCCTCCCTTATTTTTAATTTAACATGAGCACTGTATATGGCGCCTGATCATATACCGAATTACTACACCTCATATATATATTTACAGCCCTGGATGAGTATTAGCACCCCTGGTAAATAAGAACAAAGAAGACTGTGAAATACATCTTTATTGTTAATACTTTTATTGAAGAAATTCACAAAAATCAAACCTTTCTTTGAAGTAAAAAAAATGAAAATGGGTGACAATGTCATTATGAAATAAATTTTTCTTTAATACACATTGGCCATAATTAATGGTACACATGCAATAAACAATCTTAAGTAGTTTGTCTTTTTATCTTTTACCTGAGACACATTAGGATACCCATTTACATACCGTAAAACTTCAAATAATAGCCCGGGCTTTTATTTTGTATTTGAGACAGGAGTCTATATAGACTTTTATAATTAGTGTTTAAATGTTGTTCACTGGGATGGGCAACTTCGGTCCTGTAGGGCCACTGTCCTACAGAGTTTAGCTTCAACCCTAATCAACCACACCCGAACAAGCTAAACAAGGTCTTCATGATTACGAGAAAGTTACAGGCAGGTGATTTTTTAACACCCTAGCAACCACCTAGCAATCATATGAATGCACATAAAACACATAATGAAATAAATGATCAAAGTGAACTGAATTTAATTAAATCCAAAGGATTCACAGGAATGCCAATGGCGCCATCCCTTAACAATCACCTAGCAACATCCTGGTAACCACTCACCATACACCATAGCAACTAACTGCAAAAACATTCAAAACACCTTAGAAACCACATAGCAACACCCTAATAATAACCACTCATAAGACCATTGGAACAAGCTGCAAAAACATTCAGAAAACCTTTGTGTCCACCTAGCAACACCCTATTAATCACTTGGAACAACACATCAATGCACGGAGAACACCTTAGCAACCATCTAGAAATGCCCCAGTAACCCACTCGCAACACTGTGACAATGCACTGCAAAAATACTCAGAACACCACCCTAGCAACCTCTCACTACACCTCAGTAACTGCATAGCAACACCCTAGCAACCACCTAGTTAAAATTATTAACCACATTTAATCTCACTGAATAAAAACTATCCATTTTAAAGAGGTTTAACCACCAAATCAGAACTATTTGTGTCACGGTTAAGTTAACTTTTTGGCCTTTTTCATTAGACAATGTTGTCGTTCCTAACCTCCCTCCATTCGCTCACTCTTTCACTTCCCCCACGTCTGGGACTCCCCGGCTAAATTAAGGAAGCAAATTGTCCATTACGAAAAGTCATTAGACACAGAGAATACATTAGGACATTGTTATGGTAGAGAATATTGTTTTCTGTTTTAATCAAACCATTAACACGTTAGCGCAAACCAAGGACGGTGCTATCATCATCCATTGGTCCCTTGAGGAATGGCTTTTAACTCTCTCAGAGCGAGTTTCATTGATTAAAGTGAGTCACAAGGGCAAGAACTCTCACTTGACTTACCGCAAAAACTCCCAGCTGGATCCAAACCTTCAGTATCACGCGTATAGAGGAACTAAATGACATATTCTCTACTGTGTGCATACCAAATCAATATTCAGCAAGTGCTGTTTACTGAAGAAACAGTTCAGTAACCTGGATGACAGATCTCAAATTCTTTTCCACGCTATAGTTTGCTGGAAGACGTCTATTTCCATAAATGTGTCGCACGTCGTGGCGTATATGGTCAATGGTGTGCGAAATGAGTCATCAATGAAAAACCAAGTCTTGCAAGGTCGCACAGGCGTCAATACAGTAGATGTCAAGATGTGAGTAGGTCTTATAAAACACCTCCCATTGAACTTCAATTTAGCTGACATCTAGATCCGTTCATTCATAGAATGTTTCTGTGGAACTCGAAAGAACATTTAAGTCGCTGTTTTCTATACAAGGAGGCTGTAGTTTGGCGTCAGAATAACTGTGAGTCATGGACTGGAGTTATGGTGGTTTTGTGGTCCCTTGACAATAATGCTTTAAAGGAGTAGTTCACTTAAAAAAAAAAAAAATCGCTGATAATTTACTCACCCCCATGTCATCCAAGATGTCCATGTCTTTCTTTCTTCAGTCGAAAAGAAATTAAGGTTTTTGATAAACATTCCAGGATTTTCCTCCATATAATGGACTTCAATGGAAACCAAACGGTTCAAGGTATAAAAGACAGTTTCAGTGCAAACTGTTCAAAGGGCTTTAAACGATTTCAGAAGACGAATAAGCGTCTTATCAAGCGAAACGATCGCTCATTTAATAAATAAATAACAAGTGAGAAAACAATAACAAAAACAGTAACAGTGAGAAAACAATGCAAAAGTACCATACATTACTTTCCATACATATTTTGTTTCTAAAATAGACTTGCCACACAAGCTGGTGAATAATATTTGTTGACTCACTTCACTGCTCGAGTGTGTTCCCAATATGGCCGCCAACTGACTTGCTATCAGGCTACTTAAAATGAATGTGAATTTATCAGTATAGCTACTTTTAATCAGTCATTTCCCAACCCTGATAAACGCACAGAAACTTATTTAAATACATGAAAAGTGTCTTTGTCGAGGTTAACCTTGAATTCCTCTTGAATTTTGCACAGAAAAATGCAGACGCACTGACACACTCCCTCCCATTGATGCACACATCTTCAGAACTCGCCCTTGGCGTTTCTTGTTGTAATTAACCAGAATCAAGCATTCAGCATGTCCAAAACTATTAAGCGTGAATCTTTTATGGTACCCAGGCTCCTCTGAAATATAACACATGTATGTTTATAAGCCGCTACACGCCCTTCCATTTGCATGTGAAAACCGTTTGACATTGCCCCTCATTAACTGTGGATTATTCCATCATAATTAGTCATTAGCATATTTACGGCGTGGAAAAGATTGCCGACAATGATGACATGAAAGTTATTTGGTCACCGTACAGCCAGGGGAATTGTGCAGATTCTTCTGATCAGTTTACCCAGCCCTTGCTGTTAAAAACAAACGCATTAAAATACATAACTGAAGATTACAAAATTTCCATGCTACTGTCACGCTGCGTAACATAATCTGGGATTAGAGGGAAGATAGTGTGAACTAATTGGATCCAAATATACCATGATATCCCTGTGAGAACATGACCAAATAAACATTTGCACATTCAAAATGAGAAGAGCTCGACTGCCTGTGAGAACGTCCTCAAGGGCGGAAAGAGATTTTTATTAATATCCAATAACATCAGTGTATTCTGCATGTTTACAGCAGCCATACTACTAATTCCGTTTTTGAAATGCACATCCCAAAATGTCCAACCCTGTAGCTTTTATGCACCATCCATGCTTAGGTTAACTACTCCAGATCTGTCATAATTTACTCACCCTCATGCTTATTTAATATGAAATGAGAAAATGGGGTTCTTTGCAGCAAAACGGATGATTTTTATCCAAATTGACAACGATAACATTTCAACTTTTATGATACTTTTGTGAGTTCTTAGATCTCAGCAGCCCAGTGACCAAAAAATAATTTTCCAAAATAATTATCTTTAAAGCTATTCTGTGTAATTTCATGTGCCACTAGTGACATATAACTTTCAAACTATTTCCCCCAATTGCTCCCTGTCTGTCATCGGTTGGACAAACAGACATTCCTACACCAAACTCACGGCATTGGCTGAGACAGTTGCTGTGTTGGAGGGATCATTCTATGAATGGCTTCAGTAAAGTTTGTCTGCATATTCTAGGATAATGGGTATAGATTCCCTAATTGATATTGTGGTGAGAAAAAATATGAGTTGGGAGGGAAAATTATATTTCAAAGCTTTTACGTTCACCCGGGAAACTCATAAAATATTTGCATTCGCTCGAGAAACTTTTGCGTTCACTTACAAAATGTTTGCGCTCCGTCGAGAACTAGTTCTGTCAGAGGTCACTCATCATGTGTTGGGTCAGAGGTCACTCGTTATGCGTCAGGTCAGAGGTCACTTGTCATGCGTCGGGTCGGTGGTCACTCGTCATGCGTCGGGTCAGAGGTCACTCGTCATGCGTCGGGTCAGAGGTCACTCGTCATGCGTCGGGTCAGAGGTCGCTCGTCATGCGTCGAGGCAGAGATCGCTCGTCATGCGTCGGGTCAGAGGTCACTCTTCATGCGTTGGGTCAGAGGTCACTCTTCATGCGTCGGGTCAGAGGTCACTCGTCATGCGTCGGGTCAGAGGTCACTTATGCATCAGGTCAGAGACCTCTTCATGTGTCGGGTCAGAGGTCACTCGTCAGAGGTCACTCGTCATGCATCGAGTCAGGGGTCACTCGTCATGCTTCAGGTCAGAGGTCATGCGTCAGGTCAGAGGTCACTCGTCATGCGTCGGGTCAGAGGTCACTCTTCGTGTCTGGTCAGAGGTCAATCCATGTGTCAGGTCAGAGGTCACTATTCATGCGTCGGGTCAGAGGTCACTCATCATGCATCAGGTCAGAGACCTCCTCATGCGTCAGGTCAGAGGTCACTCATCATGTGTCAGGTAAGAGGTCCTCGTCATACATAGGTTCAGAGGTCACTCATCATGTGTCGGTCAGAGGTCACTCTTCCGCCAGAACTAGACTTGCTTACAGCCGTTACGGTAAGTAGTTAGCCAGTGATTACAGTTTAAAAAGTTATAAATATGGATTTTTTTTCTTGCAAAAACTCATCACCTCGCTTCAGAAGGCCTTTATTAACCTACTGCAGTCACATAGATCACTTTTACGAGCTTTTTTTGGGGCATGTCTTACATGCTCACAGCAGTGTGTTTGTGCATGTATTAGCAGTAGCAAGTCTCGGTACTTGATCTCTCAGCGAGTTGTCATGACAGAAATATGACCATATTCTTATCAGAATATCTATTTAAAATCCTTAATTGTGATTCTAAGCAGAGCAGACCTCTCTTTTATGCGGAATGAGTGCATGTCCACACAACAGCGCTCCCATTTCCTACAACCACACAATCACAATGTGCTGCTCACCTAATGCCTTAAATTACCCTCCCATTCTATTTGGACACACGTGCGCCCTGAATATGCCACCCTCCCGTCCAATTTATTTATCCCAAATCAACTACCATTATTGTCGTGCTTGCAAAACAAGGCCCCTGTTACCTAGCAACACCTGTCTCAAAGGGACGACATGTAGGGAATTGTGTCCGGCTGTATTCTCTTGGTTCATTTATAGAGACATCTGTCCATTGGCCCCTTTTCCACAAGTCCCTGCAGATTAAATGTTTTACTTGCACCTTTGACTTTTACAGAAATCCATGGCGACCTACGAACATTTGAAAATGTTACAAAACTGACCTCGCTGTGGGTTCAAGATCCACGTTGCTCTTTTCTGTGCTGTGCTCGGGGAACCGGACGTGACTTTGTCCTTACTGGATTGTTTAATCATAAATAACTAACTGTCTTTGCAGCTTTTTCCCACATGAATTCATCATTTAGTGAAAACATAGTACACTTTATGTAGATTTTTAATAATATGATTTATTCTAGAAATAATATACTTTCACTCTAAAAAAATTCTGGGTTATTTTTTCTTCCCAAATCCTGGGTTGAGCCTTTTGGACAATTTTTTGTGTTATTTTTTTTCTGTCACCTAGGTCCTGGGTTAGATGTAACAATCAAATGTTTGGTTAGTTTTTGTGTAATCCAGATCATGGGTCAGATGTAACAACCCATTGTTTGGGTAGTTTTTGTGTTACCCAGATCCTGGGTCAGATGTAACAACCCAGGGATTGAGTTATTACGGGCGTTTTGCAACCTCTTCAGGTGAGAGCAGTGCAGCTTCATCAAATTGGTGCGTGTCTTCGGTAAAATACAGGTTTGAGTACATTTTTTGTATCTATAATTATTGTGCTATATATCGTTTCATTTTATGAAAATCAACATAAAGAGGCGCGATTGTGAGTCACTTAAACGAGTGTTGCGTCGGTCTTTTCGCGTGATAGAAACGCCTGATGCCTTGCATAAAATGTTATAATTTTATTAAAAAAAGATACGGATTATCTAAATGCTTAGAAAGTTAGAATGTGTTCTCAGAACTGTACACCAATTGTTTATGGGGTCAGTCACAGCATATTCCGGCTACGATTGAAACACAGGGCGGTGGTCTGAAATTAGAAGTTCCCCCGCTAAACATGATACAATCTCAGACACGAGAGTTTAGAAGATTAGTTCATCTTCGGAACACAAATTAAGATATTTTTGATGAAATCTGAGAGCTGGATCACTCCTCCATACTAGTCCTTTGGCTTCGTGAGGGATTGAAAGTTGCCGGCCTCGAAAAGTCATTAAAGACATCGTTAAATCGTTAAAATAGTCTAAGTGACTACAGAGGCTCAATCTTAACTTTATCAAAACGACTAGAACACTTTTTGTGCGCAAAAACAAACATAAATAACGACTTTATTTAAACTATTCACTTCCTTCTCTTTGCACCTCTAGTCAGTTAAACTAGTGCAATTGCGTAAAGCTACGTCACACGTAGGCTCACTATTGACCGACGCTGGTCGTGTGTGATGCGTGTGACGTACTGTACAACAGCAGATCATACGCTGTTAAACTAGTAACCTGACTCGAGGCAGAGAGAGAAGGAAGTGAATTGTTGAAAAAGTCGTTAGTTTTATTTATTTTATTTTTTTTTTGCGCACAAAAAGTGTTCTCGTCGTTTGATAAAATTAAGATCGAGCCATTGAAGTCACTCGGACTATTTTAACTCGGACTGACAAACTGTCCGGCGCCTCAGGAGAGGGAAACAGTCCCCTACCAATGCTGTTTACAGTAGGGGTGGGCAGCTGTTGACCTCGACTGGGGATGTCGTTGGACGGTGGAAGGAATACTTCGAGGACCTCCTCAATCCCGCCATCACGTCTTCCATTGAGGAAGCAGAGGCTGAGGGCTAGGAAGTGGACTTGTCCATCACCCTAGCTGAGGTCACCAAGGTAGTCAAGAAACTCCTCGGTGGCAAGGCTCCGGGGGTGGATGAGATCCGCCCCGAATACCTCAAGTCTCTGGATGTTCTGGGGCTGTCTTGGTTGACACGCCTCTGCAGCATCGCGTGGCAGTCGGGGACAGTGCCTCTGGGATGGCAGACCGGGGTGGTGGTTCCTCTTTTTAAGAAGGGGGACCGGAGGGTGTGTTCCAACTATAGGGGGATCACACTTCTCAGCCTCCCTGGAAAAGTCTATGCCAGGGTACTGGAGAGGAGAATACGGCCGATAGTGGAACCTCGGATTCAGGAGGAACAGTGCGGTTTTCGTCCGGGCCGTGGACCACTGGACTAGCTCTATACCCTCTACAGGGTGCTGGAGGGTTCATGGGAGTTTGCCCAACCAGTCCACATCTGTTTTGTGGATTTGGAGAAGGCATTCGACTGTGTCCCCCGAGGCGGCCTGTGGAGGGTGCTCCGGGAATACGGGGTCCGGGGTCCTTTGTTAGGGGCTGTCCGGTCCCTGTATGACCGAATCAGGAGCTTGGTTCGCACTGCCGGTATTAAGTCAGACTTCTTCCCGGTGCATGTTGGACTCCGGCAGGGCTGCCCTTTGTCGCCGGTTCTGTTCATAATTTTTATGGACAGAATTTCTAGGCGCAGCCAGGGGCCGGAGGGTGTCAGGTTTGGGGCCTACACGATTTCATCTCTGCTATTTGCGGATGATGTTGTTGTGTTGGCCCCTTCATACCAGGACCTTCAGCATGCACTGGGACGGTTTGCAGCCGAGTGTGAAGCGGCTGGGATGAGAATCAGCACCTCCAAATCTGAGGCCATGGTCCTCAGCCGGAAAAGGGTGGCTTGCCCACTTCAGGTTGGTGGAGAGATCCTTCCTCAAGTGGAGGAGTTTAAGTATCTTGGGGTTTTGTTCACGAGTGAGGGAAGGATGGAACGGGAGATTGACAGACGGATCGGTGCAGCTTCTGCAGTAATGCGGTCAGTGTACCGGTCTGTTGTGGTAAAGAAGGAGCTGAGCCGTAAGGCAAAGCTCTCGATTTACCGGTCAATCTACGTTCCTACTCTCACCTGTGGTCATGAGCTTTGGGTCATGACCGAAAGGACAAGATCCCGGATACAGGCGGCCGAAATGAGCTTCCTCCGCAGGGTGGCTGGGCGATCCCTTAGAGATAGGGTGAGAAGCTCGGTCACTCGGGAGGAGCTCAGAGTAGAGCCGCTGCTCCTCCACATCGATAGGGGTCAGCTGAGGTGGCTCGGGCATCTGTTCCGGATGCCTCCTGGACGCCTTCCTCGGGAGGTCTTCCGGGCACGTCCCACTGGGCGGAGGCCCCGGGGAAGACCTAGGACACGCTGGAGAGACTATGTCTCCCAGCTGGCCTGGGAACGCCTCGGTATCCCCCCAGAAGAGCTGGAGGAAGTGTCGAGGGAGAGGGAAGTCTGGGCATCTCTGCTTAGACTGCTGCCCCCGCGACCCGGCCCCGGATAAGCGGAGGATGATGATGATGATGATGCACAAAAAGTGTTCTCGTCGTTTGATAAAATTAAGATCGAGCCACTGAAGTCACTCGGACTATTTTAACGATGTCTTTAATAACTTTTTGGGGCCGGCAAGTTTCAATCCCTCAAGGAGCCTATGGACTAGTATGGAGGAGTGATCCAGCTCTCAGATTTCATCAAAAAATATCTTAATTCGGGTTCCGAAGATGAACAAAGGTTTTACGGGATTGGAACAACATGAGGGTGAGTAAATATTGACAGAATTTTCATTTTTGTATTAAAAAAGAAACAAACAAACAAAAAAAATAGTGCTATAATAGGTTATGCTGGGTTAAATAAACAACCCAATTGGCTTTGTTAAATTAACCCAACATGCAGACTGATCTCATGAAGTAGCGTGTGTATGACACGCCAATTCGTATTTCCATTTTTGGCGTGCTATCAAGACGCATAATCGCTTTTCAGCGTGTTTATGAACGCCGTTGACTTAACGTTATATAAATATATGACTTCTCAACCCCGTCCCTAAACTTAACCGTCACTGGGGTTAATGGCATTTATGACTGTTCCCTTACCATCCTAGTGAAAAAAAAGATATGACTTACCTCAACCCTATCCCTAAACTTAACCGTCACTGGGGTTAATGGCATTTATGACTGGACATTTGACGCGCGTGTACAGACACGTGGAATGACGCGGACGTTAATGGCGTAGACATACACGCATGCACGCGGATAGCTCAAAATGCGTAGAGATAACACGCCACTTGACTCGAAAGTGGCGTGTATGTTTACGCAAAAGTCGTGATGTCATGTTGCAACATGTGTTCTGTCCTATATTTACCCAGCCCTTGGGTTTTAACCCACTATTTTTTAAGAGTGTATAGTGTAAACTGAGTGCAATATTCTCAGACACTTAAAAGCTTGTTAACTGCAATTAAAAGAAATTGTATTAGAGTTTATATTAATTTTTAAGGAATAGCTGTTCCAAGCTGGTTTACTGAGCTGGTCAGTAATGGTAGACCACCGTGGTCAATTTGGTGGAAGCCCATGACTGGCCAGTCCAGTCTCATCCCAAGACGTCATATAACTGATGTTTTGGGACTGCTTTTCACCATACGTCAATATTCGCCTTTTTAGGGCCCCTTAAACGTCGGTAGATGAGGTTATGGGATCCTAACTCTATCCCAGACCTAAACCTACCCCGTCACCCAACTGACGTTAAAGGTAAAGCGTCAGTTGTATGACGGCCCGGGATCGCCATCTACCGACGTTTAAGGGGGCCCTAAAAAGGCGGATATTGGCGTATGGTCAAAAGAAGTCCCAAGACGTCAGTTATATGACTTTTTGGGATGAGACTGTGTTAGACTGGCATGACCTGTTTTTTTTTTCTAGGAAAGAAGTCCAGGGATGGTCTGAAGTTCCACAGGCTAATCTTCAGGGATGGTATTGCTAATGTCAGCTTCAAGCGAACCGTGCCCTCTTGAGCAGCGGTCCCACATCAAACAGGTACCCAGTCCTTTTTAGGAGTAGCACCAATGTGGACTTTGATCAGTGCTTAACAGTAACTTCCTTCACGAATTATAGCCAGCTGAGGCGAAGGGCCAGTACTCAAGCTGCTCTTAATTAGCCGCTAACAGACGCTTTAAGCCTCGTTTTTGTAAGGTCAGTGATATTATTAGCTTTGGCTCTCAAGACGTTGTACAACAATGAACTAATCAGCTACAAATACAGGTTGATTTAATTGCAAGGGCTGAGAAAAACATGTTCTCTATGCAAATTACTGTCTTAATGTTGTCAGTTGTTGGAGTATTTCAGTGATGTTCTGGCGTACGTACGCAATGAAAGTCAAGACGACTTTTGATGTTTTAAAGAGTGAGCTCGACAGCAAACGGAAAAGTCACTGTGTGCTTGTTCTGAGGATAATGTAGGTGTTTGATGGAAGCAAAACAATTTATATTCACCTGAGATGGGAGATGATTTAACTGTGTGAGTGTTTTAGTGTGTCACATAATCCACTGTAGGTGAATTGAGTAGAAACTGAGTGCAGTTTATTAAGTTGAGAACAAATACAAAACTGAGGCAGACAATGACTTGACTATAAAACATTAAGCATTGAAACGTGAAACAAAACTCAGAACAGGCATGACGATTTGATGTTATTTACTCATATGCTTTTAAATTCATACGTGCAATTGAGTCGAAAGCAATTCCCTAGCGGGTTCCCTCATTTGCCTGATGTATATATTCTCTCGTTCTGTTATTGTTCATGTGTGCATGTTTCATGTAGCGCTGATACGTTAACCTTTCTCCTTTTATGCCATCCTTTTATTGAGGCTTTTTTTCTTAATTATGATCACGTGATGTTTTTACCCTCCTACAATGAATTTGAAGTCATGAAGAACTTTAAGAAAGAAAGACAGTAAAAGAAAGTGGAGTAGGTCAACCAAAGCTTGAATGAGCACAACAAATAACAATCCACACCTGGATGGTGTAACGCCCCTAACATTAGCCCAAGTCTTTCATCATGCGTACTCATATTTAGGTTTAACGGATTCGCTCCTGCTTTCAGTCTTCACATTAATGTGACAAAAGAGTGAAGCTAATTTCTGGAGGAATAGAGATACGATACAGGGATGAGTGAAAACAGCCAGTGGTAGAGTAATAGGGTACCTGGCGGAGTAATTAAGGTCCACCTAATCAGCTTCTGTTGCCTCGGTCTTAATAGACCCAGTGATCCACAAGGAGAACAAAACCGCTGACCCGGAAAAGCCACAGGAAATGAAGTCTGACTCTTGAAAGAAAGGAGTTTGTGCATAGGACACAAAGGAATGATAGTTCACGACCCCTAAAAAGAGGATGAGCCGAGGAGAAATATCAGTCTCTCACCTAAAAGCCACAATAGGCGAGTGACTTTCACTGAAAACCTCCCTAATCCTCTTGTGCTTTTCATTTATGGAGATTTGTGCTGTTTGTTGGGGGTTTGAGGCTGGGAAATAGGTGTTCCAAGCTAGAGGAAGCGGCACACATGGATCCACATTTATGTCAAGAAATGATTCATTTTTACACTGCTGGATCATTCCAGTCTTATAAAGGAGTATTAATAGCCACTTTAGAGGAACATGCCTAACTAAGATTAATCGGTTTCTATAGGGTGGACTGAGAGATTGCGGATTTCGGTCTTTACCAAGACTTTCCCATTGTCTAGTTCCGCATTGGATATTGGGGTAAATTAAGTTTGATTACAGCATTTGTTAGTCAGTAGTCATTTATCTGACACTGATAGGCAAAGTGACTTTCATTTCACTTACCAATCTAATCTAATGAGGAAAACGTAACTCCTTTTTACAGTTTCGCAACATTTGAGTCGCATTCTCACAGAGAAAAACACTCTGGTTTCCATGTAAAAATTGTTTGTGTGACCAGCCAACAACATTACCAACCAAAAACATTATTTGATTATTTTTTTATTTTATATTTTAAAATTATTTTAAACACATTTTACATTTTATAATACTCTTCTATTTATTTTGTTTGTGTTTGTTGTTTGGTTCATTGTTTTGTTTGACACCAAGGTTGATAACTAATATGCTAAAGTTAAAAAAGCTGAGACTGGAAGAGTTTGGTTTGTATTGTTAACATGTTGAGTTATTGCCAACAATGCAAATACAGTTTCGCTCGAATTGATGCAGTAAAACTGACACAATCATTAATGTATGTATCGCTTTGTATCAACTGCTGAAGTATCAAGCTGAAATGGGCCATCTGACCAATCTGAGCAGAGTAGACCAATCACAACAGTCTGGGCCATTTGACCAATCACAGCACAGATTAGACCAATCACAACGCACTTGGCCACCTGACCAGTCACAGCACAGAGTAGACCAATCACAACAGACTTGGCCATCTGACCAATCACAGCATAGATTAGACCAATCTCAACAGACTTGGCCATCTGACCAGTCACAGCACAGAGTAGACAGACCGTTCTCATCCCAAAGCGCCATATACGACGCTTTTGCAAAAGCGTAAATATCGAACGCGCATGGCACCCTTTAGCGCCAAATGAGACGCAGAAATATTGGGTCCAAAAGCGCCCCCTAGTGTTCTAACCCTAACCCCACCCCATACCTAAACTTAACCATCGTCTAATTAGAGCGTCTAATTAGACGTTAAAGGGTGCCATGAGCACCATATTTTTACGCTTTTGCAAAAGTGTCAAATATAACGCCTTGGGATGAGAATGCGTTGGAGTAGACCAATCACAACAGAATAGACCAATCGCAACAGACTGGGCCATCTGACCAATCACAAAAGACTAAGCCATCTGGCCAATCACAGCAGAGTAGACCAATCACAAAAGACTAAGCCATCTGGCCTTTCAGAGCAGACTATGTAGACCAACCACAACAGACTGGCCCACCTGACCAATCAGAGCAGAGTAGACCAATCACAACAGACTGGGTCATCTGACCAATCACAGCAGACTTTCAGAATTCATTCCATAAATACATTTCAGTTAATTCCTCAAGAAACTGGCATAGGTTTTCGAAGACTTGGAATATATTGTTGACATTGCGTCGATACTCTTGCAGCACCCCAAAAGCTCCAGTGAATTGTCTATGTAGTAATGAACTTCACGTTCTGCATAAATGTAGCCTATTTAAGTCCCATTTTCCTCTTTTAGCCAGGCTGCGTGTTATGAAACATTATGTTGAGTCGTCATGTCACGTCTCAAACGAGCTACCTTATAGTTACTCGCCCTGAGCTATTATCTGCTTTACTATCTAAATACATTCAACCATGTCATCATAATTCTCACCCTCATTACATATACATATAGTTTTATCCATAATTTATATGTTTGCTCATCCATTTCCCCGTACAAACACTATTCGTTAGATCCCGCTGTGTCTGTTTCACTATTTGCAGATGTTCATCCTCGCAGATCTTAGACCTCTCTTCAGTTTTCCAGGCTGAATCACACACTCGACGTGGGGAAAAGGCCATCTGTCTGTAGTCATTAACTATTAATGCACTTTCAGATCAATAATCCAGGAGCACAGTGTCAAATTGGGAGGCTAGCGAAAGAGGATGTAAACGCTAACCGAGCTAACAAGCTAACATTCACAGATAGGCCAAGAAAAAGCTTAGAAGCAACCTGGCAACCACTCACAACATCCTAGAATTGTGTTGGTGATTTTTGAAAACATTTTTTTTTTCTTCAGAATATGACTGTTTGTAGTTGTGTTTTGCCGTTCAATGGCTTCTGGCAAGTCTGAAATATTTACATGCAAATTAGCTCAATTAATTGACAGGAGTGATTTTTTTTTTATTATGCATGGCCTAATTAAACATTTATTGCTGAGCAGATTCATTTATTGGGGGAATTTTGCGAGTTCTCAGTCAGATATTGAACATCATTAGGAAGAACTTCACAATCTGCCATGTTAATATCAAATATTTCCCTTTTTCTTGTTCTTTATTTATATTTATGAAGCTCATTTAAGTTTTTTGACAGATGGATCAGAATTCTTATAATGTACAGCAAGCGTATTAAACTTTTTTGATGTGAATTATTTATTAAAAGTGAACATTAATAAATCAACATCACACAAATAGTAATGTTGTACAGACGAAAGCCGTTTTTAGACCAAGAGATAATTGTTGGTTTGAAAGATGATTCCATTTTGTATAAAACTATTTTTCTTCAATGACAGGCCTATCGCACACTGTAAAAGACATCATCGGCTGACGGGTGTCTGAGTCTCCACTGTTGCTTCGTTAACTATGATCGCGTGTGCAAACTCGACAATCGACTACTGTGGACTTCGACCGAAAAAAGGAAGTAAATAGAGGTATGTGAGCGTAATGACGAGTTCAAGGATCAAGGATGTTAAGAGCCTAAAAGCAGGTTTAGAGAGGGTGCCCCATTGAAGTCAACAGGGCGTTTTTGTCAGTACTGACAGCACTCCAAATGTACAAAAAATGAGCTCAATGTTAAAATTGACTGGAGTTCTCCTTTAAACAATTTCTACTGAAAAAAACTAATAAAAATGTTTGTGAGTTTTTGTATTAAAACCAATTGTGTAACATATAAAGTTTAAAGGGGCCATGAACTGGCTGTTTAAATTTTATTATATTGTTGTCTGAGGTCAACTTATGACATTCGCTTGGTTTTTGCATTCAAAAACATCAAAATGAATAAGTAATAGGCTATTTTCTACCCTAGTTTTGAGCCTAGCTAAAAAACGCTCTGGTTTTATGGGCGTCTCGCACTGACGACTTAGAAGTAAACGGCTCTGCTGTGAGTGGATAACAGTTTTGCATATTATAATGAGTTTCAACTCACCCGTCGATGTAGCCTGGGAAAACCCAGACAACTTCTGGCAAATTTAGATTTGCACTGAAAGTTAGTTTGGCAAAGAGCTCGTTCAAGGCCATTTCCAATCCGCCGAAATCGCTACACCAATCAGAAAACGTTGGGGCGGGCTTTACACCATGACGACAGCACAGCGACGGTGAAGCAGGTTTTGAACATTTACAAAGGGGTGTGACTGTTGTCATTAGAATTCTATAACCGTTAAAAAACAAACATTTTTTTATCATAACCTCTATAACCGATAAAAAACAAACGTTTTTTATCATAGAGAAAGTTTACATACTAATATCAGCTTACGAGGGAAACAGAGGCCGAGTTAGTGGTGCTTCAAAGACTACTGGAGATGATTCGGGAGAGGTCTGTGCACCTTTATACCGATCAGAGCACGCGCTGACACGCTGTGTGCATTGCTTTTTTTGTAGTGGCGCCGCGTCCGAGGATGAACGACTTCATGCCGAATCTGCCCAAGCATGTATGTCTCACCCATAGACAATAAGGTCTCACCATACCGGTGTGACTAAATTGCAAAGTTGTTGTTTTTTTTTATAAGTTTTTGTTGTATCCACTTATAGTTGTCTTGCTGTTAATTTTAAATAAACGCAGAGCAAATAGCTAATCAGATTGTCTGTTTGTTTATTCAAACAGACGAATGTCGCTCTGCATACGTCATCTCCTTCAGCGCTCTGATTGGTTTTAGGTCTATCCAATTGCGCCTTTGAAGCATTTGAGCTACGTCCGTTGGTGACGCCCCTCTGGAAATGATTTGTCTATGAAGCTTTGCCAGACCAGAACTCAGTTACAAACTGAGATGGTCTGGTTTTAACCAGGCTACCGTCGATGCACTTGGGGGAATTGTTTTGAAAACGTCCAATGTTGTAAAATTGCAACCGGAATGATTCGCCCATACATGTTTTCGACCCAGAGTCCGTGTGTTGCACAATTCCTGTCAGATCCAATATAGACGCCACAGCACCGTTTTTTACTCTTAATCGGTCTGCAAATCCAGTCTTGTAAACAAAACAATCCTCAGTGAAATGAAGCGAACAGACGGACAATGTTTTACCTCATCAGCTGGAATATCATTAAATATAAAGTTTATCCACGCAGTCCTATTGGAATCTAGAGGAACTGTCTTCTTCCACAACCAGACACTGCACAATATTTTGTATTGCTCGGTAGCTCGATCCGGTTTGTCGTCACGAGGTAGGCATCTATGTTATTTAGCTATGCGTGTAATGTGCGAATCGGTGGGCGGGGCTAAACCGGCCGTGTTGAAGTAGGAATTGATCTCCTTCTGCGGGGGTGGTGTTTTATCGTCTTTGACGTCATAGTTCCCCACTTTGAAAAACGAGTCGTTTGCTGAGGCTGGTGTCAATAAAAGCTTTTATTGGACTAACAAGGATGTTTTCAGTTCTGAAACTTACAGAATATTCTTATAATATGATGACCTCTTAGATGTCAAAAGCTCAAGGAAAATTTGATTTCTCAGTTTATCACCCCTGTAAAATTGAAACTTAATTTGACAAGTTAAAGCAATGTAAAAAAAATGTTTTTATAACTTATTAATCATATTTTTTTTTAGTGCCTTAATGTAATTACTGCACATATGACGTTGAACCCATATGTATAATTGTATACTGTATAAAAAGGGTAATTGGACTTCTCTTTATTCTTTTTTAATAAATGTATTATCTGCTACCTCTTTATAGCTACATCTATCTAAATACCAACAATAGTTGGCACACTTAACACAGCCAAATGATACAAATTCTTACTTGAAAACCAGCACAAGAGGCTCATTAGTGTAGCTTTATGTTTATGAGCCTCTGCAAGAGATAATTACTTTGACGAACCACCAGAAGGGTTAAAATAACAGTACTTAATTTAGCATTGCATCCACAATTAGCCCTTGCCGAAGCAGCCCAACTTGAATAGCGGAGAGGTGTGTAGCCGAAGCATGTTGTTTCCTCGGGCGTCTTTGAAGAGAGATGCCCATCTGAATAGAGGAAAGTGGCAGCAGCCTTCAAGGGCTGAAGTGATCAAGGGTGAGGATGTCACTGTCAATGTGGGTGGGTTTGTCCCGTGAGCAGGGTCCTGAAATCACAAAGAGAGTCACCATCTGTTGTGCCCCTCCACCTGCTCGCGCTCTGGTGGTCTCGAGTGTGGACTTCAGATCCCAGATCAGCTGAAGGGAGGGTTGATGGACACTCAATTATACATGAACCGATGGCCGTCTTCCTCCCGTGGAAAAGAGATGAGCAGATGTATGCATTTAAAGAGGACCTATTATGCCCTTTTACAAAGGCTTGAGTTTGTTTTTTGGCTCTACTAGAATAGGTTTTCATGCTTGAATATTCAAAAACATTATAATCCATTTCATTCAAATACTAAGTTACGTTCTGATCTATTATTCTCTCTTACTGTTATATTTTTTTCAATGATTCAACGAACGGTTTTCAATATGAAGTCTTTTTTTTTTTTTTGGTCAAATTATTTGGTAGTCATAGTTGGGCGTTACGCATTACAAGTAACGCAAGTTATGTAATCCGATTACTTTTTTCAAGTAACCAATAAAGTAACGCACAAGTTACTTTGTTTTCCTACAGTATTTATTGACGGACAGCTTGTTCCTTAAAAGAAATCTTAAGTGCAGAAGATGTGAGTATTTACTCATCTCACTTGCACAAAAACAGATTCAGCATTCCTCAAAATGAATAAAAACAGTGAAATACAAACTTTTACACAGACCTGCAATGATCAAATATGTTAAATTACGCAAATACAACCCACTTTATGCATTTAATCTCACTTTATTAAAGGGATAGTTCACTTTGAAATAAATTTTTGGTATGTTTTAGCTTACCTCAAGGGCATCCAAGATGTAGGTGTCGTGAATCTGCATTTATTATTCAGTTCACGTTTGGTGTGAAAAAGGCATTAGCATTTGCCAAAAATATAACTTTGTTTGTTATTATTAAAAAACAAACAAGCAAGCCCATCCCGGGTGAGAAAAGTAATGCAACACATCACTTTCCATAAAAAGTAACTAAGTAACACCATTGGTTACTTTTTAGAGTAACGCAATACTCTTTTTTAAAAAAAGTTTTCCCAAAATAATTTAGCTTATAAACTAAGTTTAATATAGTTTTGGACAATATTTTTGGAGGGTTCTTAAAAGTTGTAAAATGGGAATGCTCATAAATAGCTTCGTCCAGAAACCTTGCCAAGTGCAACAATATTTCTGAAAATACACACATGAAGTATTGAGGTTATGTTTGCATAATCGGAAAGATATAAATATGATCAAATTTAATGCAAATGAGTTGTTCACATAGATGTAATTGCTCTCACGCATATTTATTTCTCTTTTTTTCTGGTGCCATTTGCCAAAGAACAACGTACGTACTATTTAAATTAGATGTGCTGTTTCTCCTTTGCTAAATAATTTATGGGGTTCAGTCTAGTCTCACCCCCCTTGACCAATCGGAGCTTCACCAAAGCCCTGTCTTCGCTTTCTCAGTCTTAAAAGCATTGGGTATGTAACTTCCCTCAGGGCTCAGAATTACACACAAACCGTCTTTTTCTCTTCCGCGCGCCCACACACCAACCGGAAAGCATATATTTCTGTATATCTCAGGCTACAAATTTTGCCGTGAAGTCATACGTGTTAATGACAGTCGCAAAATCAGCTGCAGGTTTTCTATTCCGCTACGGTTTGGAATGGGCAATGTGTTTACCATCTGTTTACCGTCTTCGCATTCACTTGCTCACTTTCAACTTGAGTGATAAACGGTTCAAACGGAAAAGTCGAAGTTTAGCCACTGCCGTTCCCAACGCCATCTGTGGTAAGGGAACGTTGAGAAGGAAAATTGGCAGGATAACTCATGACGGCGAGACCCACAAGGGCTCAAGGAGCGATAGCAAGAAAAAGAAAAGGAGAGTGCATTCGAGATCTCATTACATTTTCTCAGCTGTATGTGTGTGTGTACCTGAAGGTGACTGTAGGGAAATGTCTCTAGTGGTGAGAAAGCTTAAATCAGATTTGTCCCCTGTGGCTTCACAATACAATTCCAACAGGTGACAAAGTACAGGTGCCCTCTTTGACTCCTAATCCAGAGCATTAATCCTGTGGGTCGGCCGTGGCCGGGTGCAAGATCACCGAAAATGGAAAAAGCAGCACATAAAGCTTTGATGGGCAAGATGACAGACTGAATAATGGAGAACACAACCTGTCTCTGACTATTACGGTTGAATTGTGTAAAGATCAAGAATACATTTTTTTTTTTTTTTTTTCCAAACCCACATGACTTTTTGTGTTCTGTGAAGTGAGGACACACTGGCAGTGTCCAAGCAACTCTTTTCTGAGCAACTAATGGAAACGGATACTGTTCAGGTCTGAAAAGAAAACTACATTCTTTATGACATTGAAACGTACGTTATTATCAGATTGGAAGCATCTAAAATTTTAGCATTTTACATGTGAACAACTAGACTGGGTTTCCGAATGCTGCCTTACCGCAACGAGATTTTACACTCTCAGAAAAAAAGGTACAAAAGCTGTCACTGGGACTGTACCTTTTCAAAAGGTATACATTTGTACATTTTGGTACCTTAATGGTACATATTAGCACCAAATGTACATATTAGCACCTGAAATGTACATATTAACACATGAAATGTAAATATTAGCACCTGAAATGTACATATTAGCACCTAAAATGTTCATATTAGCAACTAAAATGTACATATTAAAACCTGAAATGTAAATATTAGCACCTAAAATGTACCTATTAGCTCATTAAATGTAGGCCTAAATATTAGCACCTGAAATGTACATACTAGCACCTGAAATGTAAATATCAGCACCTGAAATGTACATATTAGCACCTGAAATGTAAATATTAGCACCTGAAATGTACATTAGCACCTGAAATGTAAATATTAGCACCTGAAATGTAAATATTAGCACCTGAAATGTACATTAGCACCTGAAATGTACATATTAGCACCTAAAATGTACATATTAGCACCTTAAATGTAAATATTAGCACCTAAAATGTTCATATTAGCACCTAAGATGTACCTATTGGCTCATTAAATGTAAATATTAGCAATTGAAATGTACATATTAGCACCTGAAACGTAAATATTAGCACCTGAAATGTAAATATTAGCACCTGAAATGTACATATTCGCACCTAAAATGGACAAAAGTTTACCTTTTGAAAAGGTACAGCCCCAGTGACTGCTTTTGTACCTTTTTTCTGAGAGTGTGGACACCATGAACTAAATTTTCGCCTGAGATAGGGAACCAGTCACAGAACGGGGAGGGAGCAGCAAGACAATGACGACGTACATGCAACACACCGAAGCAGTTTGTTTATATCTATGGACCCATCATGAAATTACCTTTTGATACAGCCTAACGTTTGACATTACATATCGGCTCAACTGATTTGCAGACGGGGGATTTAAAGCTGTTCCATTTTACTGGTGATCCACTTTTTTTCAATTTTACTTCATATAACGTTAGCCTTCTTTGTTGACCACATATTTTACCGTTTCATATGTTTTACCAACTTAAAATCATATTGCTATGGACGCAGATGTTCACGCCGGTAATAATCGCTTTTAAATGAATGAACTCCTTTTCAAATCAATATTTTGTGTCAAATTATTGATTTATTTGGTAGGTAGCCATGTTATAAGTGGGAAAATGTATAGCGAGGCGGTTGTTACGGCGAATGCAACTCCTTGTGGCTGATTCAAGACCCCTCCACTTCGCGTTAGAGTTCGCAGGGTTGTATTCGCTATAACAACCGCCTCGCTATACATTATGCCTTACTTTTTAAGACAAAATAAAGACTGTGGTCACAGGTCGGGGTGGCCTCCCCCTGTTGCAGACCACCCCTGTGAGCGTACCACCTCGAGGAGTTACCCAGAAACACCACGACCACAGACAAGATATCAAATGTAAAAGGGTTTTATTGAATTAAAATTTTGTAGACTAAAACTGGATGTTTCTTCTTCTTGGCTGCTAGGGGTAAGTATAGAGCAGATGCGGATTTGGAATTCACACGGCAGTTCCACTTCGGACAGCCAGGGGTAAGTATAGAGCAGATGCTGGTCTGGAATTCACACGGCGGTTCCTCTTCGGACAGCCAGGGGCAAGTATAGAGCGGATACTTGTTCTGGAATTCACACGGCAGTTCCTCTTCGGACAGCCAGGGGCAAGTATGGAGCGGATACTTGTTCTGGAATTCACACAGCAGTTCCTCTTCGGACAGCCAGGGGTAAGTATGGAGCAGATGCTGTTCTGGAATTCACACGGCGGTTCCTCTTCGGACAGCCAGGGGTAAGTATAGAGCAGATGCTGGTCTGGAATTCACACGGCAGTTCCTCTTCGGACAGCCAGGAGTAAGTATGGAGCAGATGCTGTTCTGGAATTCACACGGCGGTTCCTCTTCGGACAGCCAGGGGTAAGTATGGAGCAGATGCTGGTCTGGAATTCACACGGCAGTTCCTCTTCGGACAGCCAGGAGTAAGTATGGAGCAGATGCTGTTCTGGAATTCACACGGCAGTTCCTCTTCGGACAGCCAGGGGTAAGTATTGAGCAGATGCTGGTCTGGAATTCACACGGCAGTTCCTCTTCGGACAGCCAGGGGTAAGTATTGAGCAGATGCTGGTCTGGAATTCACACGGCAGTTCCTCTTCGGACAGCCAGGGGTAAGTATGGAGCAGATGCTGTTCTGGAATTCACACGGCAGTTCCTCTTCGGACAGCCAGGGGTAAGTATAGAGCAGATGCTGGTCTGGAATTCACACGGCGGTTCCTCTTCGGACAGCCAGGGGTAAGAATGGAGCGGATACTTGTTCTGGAATTCACACGGCAGTTCCTCTTCGGACAGCCAGGGGTAAGTATAGAGCAGATGCTGGTCTGGAATTCACACGGCAGTTCCTCTTCGGACAGCCAGGGGTAAGAATGGAGCGGATACTTGTTCTGGAATTCACACGGCAGTTCCTCTTCGGACAGCCAGGGGTAAGTATAGAGCAGATGCTGGTCTGGAATTCACACGGCAGTTCCTCTTCGGACAGCCAGGGGTAAGTATGGAGCGGATACTTGTTCTGGAATTCACACGGCAGTTCCTCTTCGGACAGCCAGGGGTAAGTATGGAGCAGATGCTGTTCTGGAATTCACACGGCAGTTCCTCTTCGGACAGCCAGGGGTAAGTATAGAGCAGATGCTGGTCTGGAATTCACACGGCGGTTCCTCTTCGGACAGCCAGGGGTAAGAATGGAGCGGATACTTGTTCTGGAATTCACACGGCAGTTCCTCTTCGGACAGCCAGGGGTAAGTATAGAGCAGATGCTGGTCTGGAATTCACACGGCAGTTCCTCTTCGGACAGCCAGGGGTAAGTATGGAGCGGATACTTGTTCTGGAATTCACACGGCAGTTCCTCTTCGGACAGCCAGGGGTAAGTATAGAGCAGATGCTGGTCTGGAATTCACACGGCGGTTCCTCTTCGGACAGCCAGGGGTAAGAATGGAGCGGATACTTGTTCTGGAATTCACACGGCAGTTCCTCTTCGGACAGCCAGGGGTAAGTATGGAGCGAATACTTGTTCTGGAATTCACACGGCGGTTCCTCTTCGGACAGCCAGGGGTAAGTATGGAGCAGATGCTGTTCTGGGGGCTGACTTCAGTATGCGAAACTCAATGAACAGATGTGGGTTCTTATTTAGGACAAGGGAGTCGAACAGCAGTGCATGAACATTTCACAAATCATCTTCAAGTCAATAGTATGTACGTACTCACAGCAGGTGGCTGACTTCAGTATGAGCGGCTCGGTGGGTAGATTCAGGCTTTCAATATGAGAAACTCAATGGACAGATGCTGGTTCTTCTTGAGAACAGGAGAGTCAAACAGCAGTGCATGAACATTTCACGACTCCTCTTCAAGTCAACAGTATTCAAATACTCACAGCAGAGGCTTGCTTCAGTGTGAGAAACTCAATGAGCAAATACTGGTTCTTCTTGAGAACAGGAGAGTCAAACAGCAGTGCATGAACATTTCACGAATCCTCTTCTAGTCAATAGTATGCAGATACTCACGGCAGGTGACTTACTTCAGTATGAGAGGCTCGGTGGGCAGATTCAGGCTTTCAATATGAGAAACTCAATGGACAGATGCTGGTTGTTCTCCAACACTCCAGGACAATGAGTATAACGGCTGGGAACACGAACAGACACAGGAAATCCTCACACCGGTGCATGCATCAATCACTTCAAATAGTAACATGTGTTCACCTCACACTAGGCACCGCAACTCACACCACTCTCAGTGAATAAGGTCCCCACTCGTTATCCCAGCCAACTCCCTCCTCCTGAGTTGATGAAACAGCACATCCCCACTGTATGGGGAATATACCCTGCACACACCATGTTCATGTTGTCTCTCCTGCCCCATCCAAGTTGCATCGCAGTTTTTAGACTCCTTCTCTGCCGTGGACCGCTCTATCCTTCCAGCTCTGCATGCCTTCTTCCAGCTCAGTCCTTCTCTCTCTTTCTCTTGCCCCCCTCCTCCTCCCCAATGTCTGTCTTGACTGCCTGGTTTGAACCCCAGCTTCTCCCCTTTTGCTCTTCACTGAAACCTCTGCTATTATCATCCACCTTGTGAACGGGATAATTCAATCTCCGCCCATCTCCCAGCTGCCGCTCGTTTCTCCTTTGCGGAATCCAGCCGAACTGTTTTTCATGGGGCAACCGGCGGGGTGTTACATTAAATTAGTTCCCCATGGAAACAACACCGCATTCATGGTTCCGCCCTTCGTCACCTGGTGACACTGTCAAGTGTGTTTAAACAGTCCGGTACAGCAACCAAACAAGTAGCACTACTATTTTTGCAGCGACGAAAGCGGACCTTTCACTGATGTAATGACGCAATGACGTGCACTTGCTAGCCTGTTGCATTTACGCGTTCTCCGAATGCTAAAGAGGAGCCTCGTCTAGCCTCTGAAGGAATTGACTTGGAAGGACCCGTCCTGACAAGGAAGTATCCTTGACATTGAGAAACACGTTTTGTGTATCTCCTAAATTTCCGACCCATCGTCGTCTTCATCGTCTAAATTTCTGTCGCTCTATATACATCATCTGGTATCATTGACCCGATTGGCTATGAGCTTCGTACAGGTGCATTTGATAGACACCCAATAACATGGCTCTGGGCATTCGTAAACCACGCCTCAAATACGAGAAAAATGTTTTCAGACCACGTCTTATTCTCAATGATGCGTGGTCTGGCGTTAATATTGAATTCATGGAAAGAAATATATATATTCAGGTCAGGTTTGATGTCAATGATGTCTAACGTCATTGGTTCTCCACTTTTATGGTTCTTTAATTGTCACATTTCTTAGTCATGGTTATGGAAAAGAGGATTCTGGACATTCTGCAAAATATCTGTTTTTTTTTTTTTGTGAGGCATTCCTGTAAAACAGTAGAGCATGTCATGGGTCTGATTTCTAGTGAGTGAATGAACTTTGCACTTCCGCTTTTTGGCTGTAAATGAACACTTCAGAATCTCATTTACACTCCTATTGTTGTTATTATCTCTCACAAATCCTTGTTTAGATTGGATTTTTGAAATTCATTGCCCACGGAGCGGTTAAATGTTTTCATGTTCTCTTGGGACACGAGTGTTCCTCTGTCGCTATGATCAAGAACCTCTAAAAGATCAGCTGGTAAATCTCCTAATTCAAACTCACAGGCTTAGGCAGTTTGAGACGCGGAAAGGGAGTGTGAGTGGTTGAGGGCATTGATGTATATGAAGACCAAATGAGACGCGATGTAATGCGCAAGCAGTTGGTAACGCACCAAACCAAATCCCCTGGTAGACGGGCATGAAAGAAACTCACGGATCTGAAGTCTTTCAGCTTTGTCTTCGCTCAGATCCTGAGAGCTGTTTTGTCACAAGTGTCCAGATGGTTCCGTGTGAAGAGCCGCAATAGAGGGAAGCAGGGAATGGTTGTCGGAGACGATCCATCAAGTGGGAATTCTCATCTATAAGAATTACTTCCATTTGGTGTGGTTTCATAGGGAATCATGTTGTTTTTTAAAGCATAAACAAATCAAAAACAAAGCCTCGTGAATTTATTTGAAAGGCACTTTTATCCGAAGTGATTTACAATGGATTAACACACCTGAAACCTTGACCTTCCGGTGTGGAAGGCATGCTGTACCCTTTGCGGTATCACAATTTGTTTATTTTATTTCCATCTCTGGCATTTGATATGGTTATATGAAATATATATTTTTTTTCGAAAATAATACAGAACAAAGACACAATATATTTTTAACACTTACAACGCACTGCAGTTAAAGGAGTAGACACTTTCAGTGCAGACTGTACAAAGGGGTTTAAATGATTCCAGACAATGACTAAGGGTCTTATCAAGCAAAATCGCTCATTTAATAAATAACAAAGATTAAGTTTTATAAGCTATTTATTTGGTTCATTCAATGAACGAAACGAATGAATTGGCTCGGAAAAAGATTTGTTCATTTTGATGAACGAGTTCGAACAGGAGAGTCACAAACGTGTCACACAGAACAGAGCAAGGCGAGCATTTGAGCTTATAAAACTTAAACTTTGTTATTTTTTTTTTTAAATGAGCGATCTTTTCTCTTGATAAGACCCTTATTATATGAACTACTCCTTTAAGCAAAACGTAATAATGCCTTAATATGCCTAACACAACCAAATAATACCAAAATGTTTTATGCGTTTGGCTGGTCATTTACACCATCGGTTCCCAACTGGGGGGTCGTGGCCAACAAGGGGGCCTCAACGAGCTCTGTGGGGGGGTCACGTCATAATTTGAAAAGTTTTGAGCAATGAGCATTAAATAAAAGTCCTAACTTTTTTCTGTTCAAAATTTATATAATGAGCGAGTTCATCATGAATCCACCAATCCGTGTTTTTGTCTTAAACTGAACGACTATGGTACAATAAGTATTCACATTGGGACTATTTTAGACTGGTTCGGATTGCTGCCGCTGCGCAGTAGCCCAGTACCTGCGTGACTCGACGTACACAGAGAGAAGTAGTTCCGCTACAATGTTCTTCCGGAAGATGCATTATTCTGTAAATAAACGCTGTAAATAATAAATAAAAGTTTATTATTGCTAGCTAAAGCGCCAAAATTTGTAAAAAAAACAAAAAAAAAAAACAAAGAATACCTCACATTGATAAAGCCTCACAAATAACTTTTAGTAATAGCCTATATTCTTTCTTTCTTTTTTTTTACCTACACACCAGTGTGAATTATATTTGGGTTTTTTTGGGGTTTTTTGCATTTCAAATAGGGCCAATATATAGGCTTGTCCTAGGCTTACGTTTTAGTTTTTTCAATATTATAGGCTATTATCTGTGCATAATCATATCTGGTTATTGTAAACATGCCGTTTGTTTGAATTCAACAACATATTTTGTCATCCAAGAGCGATAATATCATTAAATCTGAAGGGGAGGCCCTAAAATATTTTCTTGGAAAAAAGGGGGGCTCAGACAAAAAAAAAAAAAGGTTGGGAACAACTGATTTATACGACTTCAGCGTTTTTGGGGCCTAGTGCACGTTTTTGAAAACTATATTGTCATCGTGTCTGTATAATTTACAAAAACATGAATTTGTGTAAACAGTGACGTCATGCGCCAGTTTATTAGTGTCAAGTCAAGTCACATTTATTTATATAGCGCTTTTCACAATACAGATTGTATCAAAGCAGCTTCACAGTGATAACATGAAAGTAGTACAACACAGATCGATAATATTGTTAAATATTAAATAATCCTAAATAATCCCGATGTGTTCAGTCTCTAGAGACCCATAGTTTTTCTTTGCAAAGTGACTGCATTCTTTGCATCTACTGGCCTGGCATGAATACAGCGTTTTTAGTTTTCACAGATCCGTGAGAAATGTGTTTCCATAACACGCATCGTGTATTGTCGTGTAATTTATACGCGAAAATGAGTTTTTACGTGCATATGAGACGCAGTTTTTCGCGTAAATTCGATACGCAGTTCATTTGCGTGTAATACACACGCACCCCACACCACTAATTCTACCCAAACGTATAATACACACGCACTCCACCCCACACCTAAATCTACCCTAACCAACCAATGCGTATCATATGCACGTAAAAACTCACTTTAGCATATAAATTACATGACGCATTTAGTGTGATGGGGTTGGTGAGAATGGGGATCGTTTTGACAATTTACGTGAAACAAGCAAAGGAAATCTTCTGTTTTTAATATCTTAAAAGTATAAAAGTACCCTTTAGGGTATCAGAATTTAGTTCTGTGATGAATTACACCTGTGGTAACTCTGTTAGGACACCTGTGGTGGAACTGACTTCATTCATCCACTAAAAATCCCCTTGGGACCAGCTTATTAAAGGTCATTGCAAAAATGGCTGAGAAAAGTGACATTATGTGTGAGAAAAGGTCTAGAACAGTGGTATTTAATTAAAGTTCCAAGAGAGCCAGTCTCTAAATATAATTTCTAGCAAAGGTTCAAACCAACAAACAAAAGTTCCAAAATAACAGTTTCAGAACTCAGTGTGCTTTATGACCTTTCAAGAAAGTTCTTCATAAATAGCTGGCAACCGTTATGTAAGAGTAGTCGAAATAGTCTTTCCAAGACTGCAGATTTATGCGTTTTCAATTCAACTAGTGCTTTTCATCATACAGAAGATTTCATTAAACAATGGCAGTAGAAATTTTAGAAAAGTATTTGTAGTTTTTTTTAACTGTTCAATGATATTACTGAGACTAAGCAAATAATATTAGTGGATGGTTGAATTCATATTACACATGTCATTTCCTCTCGTTTTTTTTTTTTATACATGAGTGCATCTTAAATGGTGCTCTACGCTCTATTCATGTTGCATACAAGTCAGAATACATGATTTTGCTGAGTTAGCTTAGTAGTTCATGCTCTGTTGGGTGCTAACTGTGTTTGCACATTATGTGGGTATATGATTACCCTCCACAGCACAGCTGCAGAGTTAGCGAACGCATAGAACTATCCAAGTCTGAGCTGCGGTGATATCCTCCTCCACAGTCTGGAATGTAAGAGGGAAATAGGATTACATGGTTTCAAACCACCCATTACAGCTACCATTGTAAGGAATGACACAAGGAGCCAGAAAATCCCAAGCAGAGACAAAAAGCAGTTTTATGCATCCACATTTTCAGATCTGGCAAGATGATATCAGCTACCCAGCAGTTTGATCCAGCCATAGAGACTCTTCATGGGGACGAGAAACATTTAAAGGAGTAGTCCATGTCTTTCTTTCTTCAGTCGAAAAGAAATGAAGGTTTTTGATGAAAAAATTCCAGCATTTTTCTCCATATAATGCACTTCAGTACAAACCGCAAACTGTTCAATGCCCAAAAGGCAGTTTCAGTACAAACCGCAAACTGTTCAAAGAGCTTTAAACGATTTCAGACGATGAATAAGGGTCTTATAAAGCGAAACGATCGCTCATTTAATAAATAAATAACAAAGTTTAAGTTTTATAAGCTCAAATGCTCGCCTTGCTCCGTTCTGACTCTCCTGTTCGAACTCGTTCATCAAAATGAACATATCTTTTTCCGAGTCAGTTCGTTCATTTCGTTCGTTGAATGAACCAAATGACTCAAAAAAAGATTTGTTCATTGTGATGAACAAGTTCGAACAGGATCAAATGAGTGATCGTTTCGCTTCATAAGACCCTTATTCATCATCTGGAATCGTTTAAACCCCTTTGAACAGTTTGCAGTTTGCACTGAAATTGTCTTTTGAACCGTTTGGTTCCCATTGAAGTCCATTATATGGAGAAAAATCCTGGAATGTTTTCATCAAAAACCTCCATTTCTTTTCGACTGAAGAAAGACAGACGTGGATATCTTGGATGACATGGGGGTGAGTAAATTATCATATTATTAAATTATCAATTATCAATTTTTTTTTTTTTTTTAAAGTGAACTACTCTTTTAAACAGCCTGGAAGACGTGAAGACAGACAGAGCCGAAGCTGCAAACCGCCTGGTTCACAAGAAGCCCGCCAATCTTTCCAAACAGCTGGGCAGCCTATGTCATTTGCCAATCCAGACCTCCGGAAGGAAACGGGAGTATGAGAGCGAGTCGGGAAGAAGAATGCGACGACTCCTCAGCGGGGAAATGTGAGTGGGTGAGAAATCTCATGAGTCGTAAAACTTTAATTAAAGATTTCACAGCAAAATTCTGGTGATGAGCGAGCTGGGAATAAAAATGGGTGGGCGACGTGCCCGAAAAGATAAGGAGGGCAAACAGGACAGGAAAGTTGAAGAGGGATGGAAGAAATGACAGCATGGAAAACAGAAGTGATGGTGATAGTGGCCTGAAGACATTAGTCAAATGCAAGACGTCTCATTGCAGAGTCCAAAAACGCCGCAAACAAATTACGGCAGCATCATTTCTTTGCAGGAGTGTAACAGGACAAATTCCGATTTGGTGCGTCAGCAGAGATAGTCAAATCGGATAAGAAAGAGCATGTAAAAAAAACTCTCAGAGCGAGTCCCTGCTTATCTCGCTATCTGACCTTCCATTAACACGCACGTATATAAATAAACATACGCATCTGAGAGAAAGTCGCAGCTTTCCTGGGCCGCTGGGTTCATGAATAACTCAGATTATAAGGGGAGTACATATTTCCATACGGATCACTGCCGGTTTTATTATTCTCGGCTATTCAGCTGCGAGGCGAGACGCCGCTCCCAGACTGGCCTATTTTCTTCGAGAGCCAGGAAGAAGGCAGCGGGTGATTTTGGTCTGACTTATAGCTCCCAAACAGAGACTTCAGCCCTCTTAAGTCAGGCACTCACTAGAAGGCTCTCAAAATCCTCGCCATGGTGATCCAACCACCACTCTCCTGTCATTTCTCATCCTTTTACCATAACGGCAGGCATACTAAACAACTTTTTAGACTATGGGCTCCGTCGACAACTGCAGTGCTGTGCTTCAAGTGCCCAAGCATTTTGAAGAGAACATCAAAATGACATTTCTGGCTTTTTGGTGCTGAACATCTCGAAGTAAACAGCTGAGGAAGATGATTGTTATCTTGTCAAGTGTGCTAGTGTCTGAAGAGGGCACTCTGCCCACGCACTAGACACTGCAGGGTACGAGGAGTGGAAGACCTGAATTGAAATCGTCCTGGATTCACTATCCATGCTTTATATTTTCTGCCCCCAATTGTTTCACTGGAAGCTACGGACGTATATGAGTTGGATTCGTGTTGGAAGAAGGATATGGAGAAGCAGTGCTGGCCAGGTGGATAAGACACATGCCTTTGGTGTGAGAGACCCGGGTTCGAACCCACTGAGCAACATGACGTCATGACTTTTGCATAAACATAAATGCCACTTTCAAGTCAAGTGGCGTGTTATCTATATGCATATAGTCTGTGTATGTACACGCCGTTAAATGTCTGAGCGAAACGAAACAAAACGTAGATCTACATCTGGGAAGCGATATTTTTGGTAGGATGGTAGGGAAAAACCAAAGGGGTAATCCATCGACCGGAAGTTGAAGTCTCGCGGGAGCTGACATCTTGTAGCAGAACTTCACTTGCGTTAGCATTCCCATTGACTCCCGTTCATTTTGGCGTCACTTTGACAGCGAATAACTTTACATCTGAGGCGTTTGAAGACCCCATTTGTCCTTTATTTACTTCTAAAGAAACACGACAATGTATAAATAGCTCCATTACCTTGTAGCTTATGTTATGGCCCCGTAGAAGCAGTTTTAGTAAAAGTAGGCTAACGATTGCGCGCTAAAAATGGAAATACGAATTGGCGTGTCATACATATGCCATTTCATGAGATCAGTCTGCACTGTGAGACACCAACGTGTCCCTAATGCAAGACACTTAACCCCTAGTTGCTCCAGAGGCGTGCAACCTCTGACATATATAGCAATTGTAAGTCGCTTTGGATAAAGGCATCAGCTAAATGAATAAATATAACATGATCATATCAAAATGAATGTCAATCACATACACGATAGATCAGGTCTCTGCCATCAGAATGTTCTATGGATTTGCTAATTTAACTTTTTCCCCCATTGACGGAAATGTCCAGCTTTCTGTGTTTTCACTGTTATGCGATAGGGGGGCGCTATTGCGCATCTTCTGAAAGAGCACTGAATCTGCTGATCAAAACACAGGCGAAGAAGAAGCAGAAACAAGCAAATATGTAAAGTAACGTGATAATCAACATTAAACAGCATATAAATCGAGACTATGTCGACCAAGGATGAGTTCCAGGACGATGTAATCCGTGTGTGTTTTGATTATCGTTCTGAACATTTTCCCTCTTTTTTTTTTTGAGCGGAGGGTGTTAAAAATGTTAAAAAAAAAAAATGCTGGAGGGGAAATAGTTAAATCCAAAGGCTTATCGACACCCAGTAGGCTTGTTCAAAGTTTTGTTAACAAGACCTAACTCTGTATTTTCCTCAAGGTCACATTGAAGGTACTGCCCTTCCCAAAACTGGGGTGTGTGTTAAAAGAAGCATGTAGCTAATGATGAGCATTCACACAGGCACATGCCAGCTAGGGCTGATTAGACGCCATCATCGTTTAACACAATGGCCACTGACATTTCTTGGGGCAAAGGAAGGGGAAAAGTCGAGGCGAGCTTTAGGAACCTTCGGCGAGTTAGTATAGTGCAAATTAAGGCTAATTACTCCTCCCTGCTGCCTGCACTCATTAGCGAAGAAAAAGGGCATATCCCGCTGACAGTCAAATTACTCCTGGCATCGTTGACATCACCTTTTAAAACCAATTAAATAATGAAAAAGGCAGGATGGAAAAGACAGGTTATGGACTTTTATGGAATGACGGACAACTGTTTGAGAGCACTTCATCTTGCCCAATCAATCTAAAAAATGATGTGTAGCCAAAAATGACATTATGATGGAGACAACTATCCCTAAGAGGGCGCACTAAATTTGGTAGCAGTATAAATAATTGCTGTTTCATTCTAGCAGACCGCGCTCTTGCCTTGTCTCCTCTCGTCTTTAGTGCTAAAGCTAATGTTTGTTTTCAGAGAACAACTATTCCCAAAGGGCGAAGCTGATAGCCAAACTCGTATGGACTCAAATTAGTAGGTTGAAGTTGGTTTTCAAATATGAATACACAGTTTAATGCCTTTATGACATTGGTCTCACAATAGGTACTACCGTGGGACATTAGATACTTTTATGTAAAGCAAAGTTGGGGTTGAGGCTTGAACAACATTCGGTAACACTTTAGAATACGGTTCCTTCGTTAATGAATAACTACTCAAGAACTAATGAGTAACACAATATTAACAATCTAGTAACTATTATTAACTAACAAGAAACTCTGATTAAGGAACTAGTAAGTAATAGCGCACAGACGAAAGTTGTAGTTCACTATTAAGCAATCAATAACTACTTTTTATTCTAAAAAAGTAGAATAAATAGAATAAAAATCAATAACTACGGGTAATATAAACATCATTTACATAGAAAATATGATACTTTTTGAAGTAAATAAATTCAAAAATACCCCCAAAATAAAAAAAAACCCACCATAAATGGATAGATAAAACTTTATCGAAGACAGTGATATAACATTTATAATAAATAAAACTTAGGATCACACCTGATTCCTCTCTGCCCACATTTGTCCACAATTACACGATTAAGGGCTATAAAGTGAATACGGTTTGAGGGCTACAAGTAATGTCTCCGCTATAGTGTTTTTATTGAAATTATTAATCATTGCACTCCCTACACTTTGAAAACCCTCAGGATTAGCATATTCATATCACAAATCTTTTTATACTCGGTCCTTCAAAGAACGGTAGTTTTTGCTACTTTTCAGTTTTTGTTCAGTGTTGGTTGTGTTTTGTTTGTTTTCCTCCCCTAAAGATTTAATATAGATTTTTTTATTGACAAGTTGACAATGACTGTCACATGCAATCTCACATGCCACAATTTTAGGATGACTCTATATCCTAGATAAGGAGAAAAAAAGCCAAAACAAAAGTGTCATCCCTTCCTCTCAGCCATCATCCATCATGCTATTTGATCACTGAGACTGAAACAAATTGCGAAGAACCCAAAGAGTCCTTTCCTATCTGTGTCATTTCTGGTACAGACAATTTGTTTCTAAGATTGCATTTTAAGTCCTGCACAGGTTTAGCAAATGTTTTTGATTATTTCAGCCATATACGGTATGCCCATTTATCTGTTGCCTCGTTTAACTCGAGCGTATCATGCCCCTGTCCTTGAGAACGGGGATATTTTGGGTGATGTCGAAGAGCACGTTTGCCAAGGCCTCTAGGCTGAGCTCCGACGGGCTTCGGTTGTGCAAAGGAGCAGCCGGTGCCATTCAGCTGTCAAGTCTGAACTAAGCGAAATCCATTCAACAATGAGAACGTTTATTGAACATGCGTTCGCGTGACAGTGATTGCAAGTATAATCCATACAACGTTAGCCTTTGTACTTCGGGTATCAAGATGTCATAAAACTCATTGTGTGCATCTGCAAGACGGGATAGAACATTTTTGGTTATTCTCTCGGGTTGCTAAGAAACCTAACAGCGTTTAAAGTTCCACGAGAGCTGAAGGGCAAACAATGGGAAGACCGCCATCAATAAAATCCCCACCTACTTTTAGCGCTCTGTCTTCATTTGTCTGGACGACATAAACCGAGAGGATTTGGATAAATCAATACTCCAATGATTCACGCTCACACAGCCATGACGTCATCCAAATTGGCAACGGTGACCAATGCTAAAAAGCACTAGTTCGAGAGGAAGAAGGGAAATAGGGTCTTTCATCAGTTGATAGACTTCCGTTGGCTGCCGGGAAACTTCTAACAGCCAATCCAGCTGTGTTGTCCAGGAGTAGCCGTATCTTCCAGACATTAATTGCTAATGTTTACCCTTTCCTCTGGGCCTAATTTTCAGAGCAAATGATCACTTGAACTCCCACCAAATTGTGGAAATGGAGGCTGACTCCGCAAATACCAATTTGCTAATTAGCCGAACACATCCAGCACTGCTTCGGAAGGAGAAGGAGGTCGTTTTCTGTCATATTTATCAGTTGTAATTTGCGGCGAAACAATTGCCATACTGCCCTGCACCTTATTGCATCACACTAATGAGCATTACACCGACACCTCTGCCACAATAATTTTTATTATTTGTTGCGGCCTATATAGCAGATTAACCTTTCGTTCATCTACGTTTCTTTCCAATACACATGGGATTGCATAACAAGGGCTGAAGTATGGCGGTAGTCCAAAGCACTGCTTCAGCATTTTTGTCAGCGCATTCATTTTACACTGACCCTCTTTGCACCCGCAGAATTTTGATTGATGGGTCGCGCTTATATTGTACATGACAAAAGACACTGTCAGCTGTGAGAGATTTCACTTCTTAATTTTTTTATGCAAAGCTCATCAAGAGAGCATCGGCACAGGACTGCATGTGTTTTCTTATGAATTCCACTCATCTTGACCCTCTTGCGAGTAGCTAGATAGATCAGGGTATCCAGGTTATTTTACATTCTGCACGCTTTGTTTGACACACTTCCCATGAGGATGCCACGCTGGGGCAAGTATGAAGTTGGGCCTCAAGTCACGTCAACGTCTTTGGGAAAAGATGATGAAATCTTTTCATCTTCCCTCTTCGTGTCTCTAGGCATAATTCAATCAGTCAGCTTAGAAACACAATGTGACTTATTTCCATGCACCTAAAATATTATTATTAGTGCTTTCAAACGATTAAAATAATTAATCACGATTAATCACATTAATGTCATAGTTAACTCGCGATTAACCGCACATTTTCATCTATTCTAAATGTCTCTTGATTTCTTTTTCTCACATTATTTTTTTTCTCATTTTAATGCTCTTAACAACATGGAAAAGTGGATCGACTTGCTTTGTGCAAATGAAAACAACATTGGCATATCTACTGCGTTCAAATTTACTCTAGAATTGTCACTTGGAGCAAATAATCTCTCACACAATGTAACACTGTCCATCAATAAAAGGGTTAAAGAAATACTGACGAGGTCCTGATATTGATGAGGGCGGAGTATTCGCATCAGCTGTGTGTGCGTGTGTGTGTGCGTGTGCTTGGCCATCATCAAGCGGTATTTCAGACTGAACGTGCTGCGATGATGATAGTTCCAGAAAGTGTAAACTTTCAAAAATGGTTTTGCAATGGGGATCGTTTTAACAAGATTGTCGTCGATACGTGAAGAATGCAAAGGACAAACTTGTCCGTTTTAAGTGCATTGTTGTCATATACGCGTACCCTTAAAAAGCATGAAATTGACTTCCCTTCTCAGGATGGGTTTGGGACTGTATTCACATTGTAGCTGGGCCAATGAATGAAACTGAGATGAATGGGAATGTTCTCAAACAGCTTTCTCTAGGTATTACAGATGACCTTGAATCGGTAGCTAGCTTAGTTTTAGCACAAAGATTAGGAAAACCAAGCTGTGTGACTTGAGCAAGCCAATAAAACTTCCCTCTCTCTCTCACTGCCTGCGTGGACACATCAACAGCCAAAAAGGCATGTGTGCGTTGACGTCATGTTTTGACGGTACTCTGCGAACTCATCAGTGCCAATTAGTTCTGCTCTGACTGGAAGCACAGATAGCAATTATACTCTCCCTTTCTGGAAACTTACAATCAAGATGAAGCAGCTTGATAAAAAAATCTTGTGAAATGTTTTATGACACCGAAACAGATCAGAAGTAAGGTATATTAACCAAGCGGCAACCTCCCTGTCTTTATCTTGAAGCCAATATGGAAGTAACTTAAACTGCAATTCATCAACTGGCCACTAGAGACAGGCTCCAAAAGCGAGACAATTCCATATACCCCCCATGTTAAAATGCTCAACTTTACAGCAGGAAAAAAATATGTTGACAGCCTGGAACAAAAATTAGTTTTTGCTCTCTATAGCTAGTTTTACCCTTCATGAAAACTGTGAGGGGGTGATTTTTTTTTTTTTTTTTTTTTTTTGCAACTCATCCATTAAGCCTTGAATTTCTGGCCCTGTGTAATCTCAGACTTGGTACTGTCAGTAGCATATAGCATTAGCTCCCAAGCCTGAGCTAACTCGATCACATCGAGCTAGGTGGGCGTAGTTTCAGATAGCCAGGCTTCTCAGCTCCACCCACGCTCGTCTCTTTGTCCATTTTCTGTTATCCGGGAGTGACGCGAGGCCAAGATGGCGACGGCCGGCTCCGCCCACTTTAGGCTTCAAAAATGCTCTTCAGAAACGTACGGGTGATGTCACGGACACTAAGTCCATACATAATTGCTAACATATATCCAGATATAAAGAGGGGTCAAAAAGTAATGATCAGTGTTACCCGGCAACATAACTTCATTGTTTCAATGTTTTTTATACATTTGCTTATTTGATTAGAAATAGTAGCGCATGATCTTTATAGATACATATATAAATCATTTTAAATCATATGTTGAATGCCTCAAAATCCTAAAACTTTCTGTTTATGGTTTAAATTAGATTTTAAATCTCAGATTTTTTATGTGGTCTCAGACTTTTAGACTCCACTGTGCATATTCACTCAAGAGAAATATTATCCATTAAGCGCATTTAGTGAAAAAAAAAAAATGGAGCAATGTATTAAAGGCTTCCTAATACGACTCTGATTTCCAGATGGAATCAAATGACTAATTTTAAGAAACAAACGACAAGTGGTAGCTAATGAAGGACTGGATTAAACAGCCTTTAATCAAGCATACGTTACTTCTATAATTTGAACATCAAACCACACTCTACATAAACAGTCAGACGATTGTGTAACCGCAACACATGCAAAAGCCCAGATCAAGACTATTAAAGGTGCAATTATTGACTGCTCCAGCTGATGCATTAAAGTGTTATCTTTATATTTCACATCTGGCTGGGCATTAAAATCTTATCGACAGCCAGGTGTAAACACCGTCAAATCCCCACGGATATCCACCGGGAGAGTATAGGCCTAGACGCATAGGAGTTCAGCGTAGAGTAATTGTTGCTTGGCATTCGGAAATGTCAAAAGGATCGCATTTACAAATTCGGTCAGGTACCGAGAGATTGCGTTTTATCAACATACAAATGAACAGCCTGTGATATTTTCATGCAACGCTCAGCTTCAGTCTAGAATACTGAGGCAGACGTGCTGGGGAGTTTCTGGTTAATCAATGAAGCAGCTCTGTCATGAATGATAAGAGAAAACAGTCAAATCAGAAGAGAAAACACGAGTCTAAGAGATGAATGACAGATTTACAGATAACTGCCACCTGAAAGCTATAAGTAGGGATGTGAAAAACTACATATTTTCATCCACTTCTCTTCAAGACGCCTTGCATAATTAGAGTGATTTAGGGTTATGGTTTGAAAATATAGTCAAATGTAATGTATTTTATGGTCATCTTGTTATAAAAGCATATTTTTTAAATGCTGCAATAATATTAAAGTAAAATAATTAAAAATTAGATTAAAATAAATGTTTATACATATATAAATATATATAAATATTTATATATATATATAATGTTTATATATATATATATATATATATAATTTTTTTTCATAAAGCCTTTCAAATTTAGTCTGTTGTAGGGCCAGCAATGGTCTTTATTGTTAATTGTGGCGATTTTGTTGTAAAAGAACAAAACAAATTTTAGAAAAAGAATAATTAGAAATAAAATTATTTGAATTAAATTAAATGGAAAAAAGTAAAAATAAATGATTAAAAATAAAATCTTACATATTTGCATACTAATATATTTAATAAATAAATAAAACAATAATACAGTAAATAAAATACATTATTTAAATATTAAAGCTTTAAAACGAATGCATTCATTAATCGACTATTTGACTGACATGTTGACTGACATTTTTCTGAGGTCGGGCTGTTCTACATGTGGAACATACTGTAATGCAAGAAAGTGTGGCTACAATCAAACTCAAATTATAGTTGATAACACTTGATGCATGAGCACAGCCTGACAATTTAACATTTCAATTAGACCGAGAATTATCTTAGTGTGGGTTATACTTAAAGAGCATTTCTCTTTGTCACATCCACCAATTACAAGCCCAGGTGGGCGTCATAAACAAAGTGAAATGGGAAAATTGTGCCACCCTCAGCCCGAGATGACATAAAAGTGAATTGTGCACACGCTGCGGTGTGTACATAAGTTTTATTGGCCATAAAATGGAGGCCACAAAATTTTTGAGGTTGCAGCAACTTATCATGTAACGACCATCTCTCTCAAGCCACAAATGACCCGTCGATAGCAGTTAAACAGACCCAAGAACGGTAAGTACAAATGATGTCACTTTCAAACAGGGAAACACTGTCCACTTTTTCAGTAGCACAGTGTTTAACAGCTGAAAACTTCTATTTACAGTGCAGAGGGGGAAACCGGGGCTAGTTGGCATGTAACTCTAAAGTTTGATACAAAATTCCACAAATTCTCTTAAATACAATCATGTTTTCATTTTACATTCCAATAAATCTGATTTGAGGGACAAGTTTACAGTTTATGTCAAGTCAGAGTTAAGTGCTTCTAAATCAGTGTTATTCCCACATCATTTCCCTCTGATTTTAGGGATAAGCTATGGGTAGGGGTGGTTTAGAGGTGGGGATAACATTACATTTTTGGACGGGAATGTTGTTCCAGTATCAACAAACCATTGACCCAGGAACGCGTCTAACTATACAAAATCAGGACGTTGTGTTTTGTATATTTTAATTTATGTTAATTTTTTGTACTATGTATTAAATTACCTTTGCATCAAAGAATACTAGTTAACACTACTGCAATGGTGTTTCTAATACAGTGAGTAAATGGGACCCTTTTCTCCGACTGCCATTATCAGTATTTATCATTTTTCCGCTATCATTATTTTCTCTTTTTTAAAAAGTCATGTAAACATATTAACAATGCTACAATATATTATTTTTCTCTTATACATGCCTTCTTATCACAAGTTTAGTATGGAGTGCCACAAGGCTCAGTACTAGGACCATTGCTTTTTATATGCTTTCTTAACAGGAAACAAGAAGTTAGCTTCCAGATAATGTTATTAAAACAAATTTAGCATGGAAATTAATATGGGGTAGCCAATAAGAAATGTGTTAACAGATGTATACCATACAAAGACAGGGTGTACACTGGAACACTATATTTGTTTTATTTATTACTTTGAGTTGGATATTTAGATCTCTGGTCACATCAAAGACCACACGTACAATAAAATGATATATTTTAAAGTCATGTAATTTCATTAGCCACTTTCCGACTAAGTAGTTACAGGAATTTAGTTATAGGAACTGTCCACTTCTAAACAGTTCTAAGATCTACTCTCCCCCAAACTCGGTTTTGCTGCTTGCGTTCGCACTGGCCAAGTGGCCATAGGAACTGGTAGGAGGGGTAACGCAAGCATGGTCATCACTAGACGTAGCGCGGCCACACACAGCAACAACAACAAACCTGCCTAGTTTAGCTAGCATTAGCAATTAGCTGGTTGAATGCGTTATGTTTGTCTTAATCCTTGTTGTAATGTTTTGCAAAAACACACAGCGTGTGGCAGACAACGCGCTACAAGTTCTGGGTAACACTTTAGAATACGGTTCCTTCTGAATAACTACACAAGAACTAATGAGTAACACAATATTAACAATCTAGTAACTATTATTAACTAACAAGAAACTCTGATTAACGAACTAGTAAGTAATAGCGCACAGACGAAAGTGGTAGTTCACTATTAAGTAATCAATAACTACTAATTTTTTAATACTTCCCACAGAACTACTGAAAAAGTTTAATAAGAATCTAGTAACTACTATTAACTAAAAGAAACTCTTATTAACTAATTAGTAAGTAATAGCTCACAGATGAAAGTGTTACTAGATACTTCTGTGGGAATTACTAATTATTTGGATTTGTATTTTAAAGTGAAGATCATGGGCGCTAACTAGTAATTACTCAATTAGAACTCCTAGAAAATGTAGAAAAGGCAGCATCTACTTTATATAGATCTATAAAAAATTCTAGAAAATGTAGAAAAGGCAGCATCTACTTTATATAGGTCTATAAAAAAATCTAGAAAAGGTAGCATCTACTTTATATAGATCTATAAAAAAATCTAGAAAAGGCAGCATCTACTTAATATAGATCTATAAAAAAAATCTAGAAAAGACGCAAAAAAATCTAGAAAAGGCAGCATCTACTTTATATAGATCTATACAAAAATCTAGAAAAGGCAGCATCTACTTTATATAGATCTATAAAAAAAATCTAGAAAAGGCAGCATCTACTTTATATAGATCTATAAAAAAATCTAGAAAATCTAGAAAAGGCAGCATCTACTTTATATAGATCTATAAAAAAAAATCTAGAAAAGGCAGCATCTACTTTATATAGATCTATAAAAAAAATCTAGAAAATCTAGAAAAGGCAGCATCTACTTTATATAGATCTATATAAAAAAATCTAGAAAAGACGCAAAAAAAATCTAGAAAAGGCAGGATCTACTTTAAATAGATCTATAAAAAAAATCTAGAAAATCTAGAAAAGGCAGCATCTACTTTATATAGATCTATAAAAAAATCTAGAAAAGACTCTAGAAAATCTAGAAAAGGCAGCATCTACTTTATATAGATCTATAAAAAAATCTAGAAAAGGCCGCATCTACTTTATATAGATCTATAAAAAAAATCTAGAAAAGACGCAAAAAAATCTAGAAAAGGCAGCATCTACTTTATATAGATCTATACAAAAATCTAGAAAAGGCCGCATCTACTTTATATAGATCTATAAAAAAAATCTAGAAAAGGCAGCATCTACTTTATATAGATCTATAAAAAAAATCTAGAAAAGGCAGCATCTACTTTATATAGATCTATAAAAAAAAATCTAGAAAAGGCAGCATCTACTTTATATAGATCTATAAAAAAAATCTAGAAAAGGCAGCATCTACTTTATATAGATCTATAAAAAAATCTAGAAAAGACGCAAAAAAATCTAGAAAAGGCAGCATCTACTTTATATAGATCTATAAAAAAAATCTAGAAAATCTAGAAAAGGCGCAAAAAAAATCTAGAAAAGGCAGGATCTACTTTATATAGTCTATAAAAAAAATCTAGAAAATCTAGAAAAGGCAGCATCTACTTTATATAGATCTATAAAAAAATCTAGAAAAGACTCTAGAAAATCTAGAAAAGGCAGCATCTACTTTATATAGATCTATAAAAAAATCTAGAAAAGACTCTAGAAAATCTAGAAAAGGCAGCATCTACTTTATATAGATCTATAAAAAATCTAGAAAAGACTCTAGAAAATCTAGAAAAGGCAGCATCTACTTTATATAGATCTATAAAAAAATCTAGAAAAGGCCGCATCTACTTTATATAGATCTATACAAAAATCTAGAAAAGGCCGCATCTACTTTATATAGATCTATAAAAAAAATCTAGAAAAGGCAGCATCTACTTTATATAGATCTATAAAAAAATCTAGAAAAGGCCGCATCTACTTTATATAGATCTATAAAAAAAATCTAGAAAAGGCAGCATCTACTTTATATAGATCTATAAAAAAATCTAGAAAAGACGCAAAAAAATCTAGAAAAGGCAGCATCTACTTTATATAGATCTATAAAAAAAATCTAGAAAATCTAGAAAAGGCAGCATCTACTTTATATAGCTCTATAAAAAAATCTAGAAAATCTAGAAAAGGCAGCATCTACTTTATATAGATCTATAAAAAAAATCTAGAAAAGGCAGCATCTACTTTATATAGATCTATAAAAAAAATCTAGAAAATCTAGAAAAGGCAGCATCTACTTTATATAGATCTATAAAAAAAATCTAGAAAATCTAGAAAAGGCAGCATCTACTTTATATAGATCTATAAAAAAATCTAGAAAATCTAGAAAAGGCAGCATCTACTTTATATAGATCTATAAAAAAATCTAGAAGAGACGCAAAAAAATCTAGAAAAGGCAGCATCTACTTTATATAGATCTATAAAAAAATCTAGAAAAGGCAGCATCTACTTTATATAGATCTATAAAAAAAATCTAGAAAAGGCAGCATCTACTTTATATAGATCTATAGAAAAATCTAGAAAAGACGCAAAAAAATCTAGAAAAGGCAGCATCTACTTTATATAGATCTATAAAAAAATCTAGAAAATCTAGAAAAGGCAGCATCTACTTTATATAGATCTATAAAAAAAATCTAGAAAAGGCAGCATCTACTTTATATAGATCTATAAAAAAAATCTAGAAAATCTAGAAAAGGCAGCATCTACTTTATATAGATCTATAAAAAAATCTAGAAAATCTAAAAAAGGCAGCATCTACTTTATATAGATCTATAAAAAAAATCTAGAAAAGGCAGCATCTACTTTATATAGATCTATAAAAAAAATCTAGAAAATCTAGAAAAGGCAGCATCTACTTTATATAGATCTATAAAAAAATCTAGAAAATCTAGAAAAGGCAGCATCTACTTTATATAGATCTATAAAAAAAATCTAGAAAATCTAGAAAAGGCAGCATCTACTTTATATAGATCTATAAAAAAATCTAGAAAAGGCAGCATCTACTTTATATAGATCTATAAAAAAATCTAGAAAAGGCAGCATCTACTTTATATAGATCTATAAAAAAATCTAGAAAATCTAGAAAAGGCAGCATCTACTTTATATAGATCTATAAAAAAAATCTAGAAAATCTAGAAAAGGCAGCATCTACTTTATATAGATCTATAAAAAAATCTAGAAAAGGCAGCATCTACTTTATATAGATCTATAAAAAAATCTAGAAAATCTAGAAAAGGCAGCATCTACTTTATATAGATCTATAAAAAAATCTAGAAAATCTAGAAAAGGCAGCATCTACTTTATATAGATCTATAAAAAAATCTAGAAAATCTAGAAAAGGCAGCATCTACTTTATATAGATCTATAAAAAAAATCTAGAAAATCTAGAAAAGGCAGCATCTACTTTATATAGATCTATAAAAAAATCTAGAAAAGGCAGCATCTACTTTATATAGATCTATAAAAAAATCTAGAAAATCTAGAAAAGGCAGCATCTACTTTATATAGATCTATAAAGAAAATCTAGAAAAGGCAGCATCTACTTTATATAGATCTATAAAAAAATCTAGAAAATCTAGAAAAGGCAGCATCTACTTTATATAGATCTATAAAAAAATCTAGAAAATCTAGAAAAGGCAGCATCTACTTTATATAGATCTATAAAAAAATCTAGAAAATCTAGAAAAGGCAGCATCTACTTTATATAGATCTATAAAAAAAATCTAGAAAATCTAGAAAAGGCAGCATCTACTTTATATAGATCTATAAAAAAATCTAGAAAATCTAGAAAAGGCAGCATCTACTTTATATAGATCTATAAAAAAAATCTAGAAAATCTAGAAAAGGCAGCATCTACTTTATATAGATCTATAAAAAAAATCTAGAAAATCTAGAAAAGGCAGCATCTACTTTATATAGATCTATAAAAAAAATCTAGAAAATCTAGAAAAGGCAGCATCTACTTTATATAGATCTATAAAAAAAATCTAGAAAATCTAGAAAAGGCAGCATCTACTTTATATAGATCTATAAAAAAATCTAGAAAATCTAGAAAAGGCAGCATCTACTTTATATAGATCTATAAAAAAAATCTAGAAAATCTAGAAAAGGCAGCATCTACTTTATATAGATCTATAAAAAAATCTAGAAAAGGCAGCATCTACTTTATATAGATCTATAAAAAAATCTAGAAAATCTAGAAAAGGCAGCATCTACTTTATATAGATCTATAAAGAAAATCTAGAAAAGGCAGCATCTACTTTATATAGATCTATAAAAAAATCTAGAAAATCTAGAAAAGGCAGCATCTACTTTATATAGATCTATAAAAAAATCTAGAAAATCTAGAAAAGGCAGCATCTACTTTATATAGATCTATAAAAAAATCTAGAAAATCTAGAAAAGGCAGCATCTACTTTATATAGATCTATAAAAAAAATCTAGAAAATCTAGAAAAGGCAGCATCTACTTTATATAGATCTATAAAAAAATCTAGAAAAGGCAGCATCTACTTTATATAGATCTATAAAAAAATCTAGAAAAGGCAGCATCTACTTTATATAGATCTATAAAAAAATCTAGAAAATCTAGAAAAGGCAGCATCTACTTTATATAGATCTATAAAAAAAATCTAGAAAATCTAGAAAAGGCAGCATCTACTTTATATAGATCTATAAAAAAATCTAGAAAAGGCAGCATCTACTTTATATAGATCTATAAAAAAATCTAGAAAATCTAGAAAAGGCAGCATCTACTTTATATAGATCTATAAAAAAATCTAGAAAAGACGCAAAAAAATCTAGAAAAGGCAGCATCTACTTTATATAGATCTATACAAAAATCTAGAAAATCTAGAAAAGGCAGCATCTACTTTATATAGATCTATAAAAAAAAATCTAGAAAATCTAGAAAAGGCAGCATCTACTTTATATAGATCTATAAAAAAAATCTAGAAAAGACGCAAAAAAATCTAGAAAAGGCAGCATCTACTTTATATAGATCTATAAAAAAAATTTTTTTATAGATCTATATAAAGTAGATGCTGCCTTTTCTAGATTTTTTAGATTTTTTTTTATAGATCTATATAAAGTAGATGCTGCCTTTTCTAGATTTTCTAGATTTTTTTTTATAGATCTATATAAAGTAGATGCTGCCTTTTCTAGATTTTCTAGATTTTTTTATAGATCTATATAAAGTAGATGCTGCCTTTTCTAGATTTTTTTATAGATCTATATAAAGTAGATGCTGCCTTTTCTAGATTTTCTAGATTTTTTTTTATAGATCTATATAAAGTAGATGCTGCCTTTTCTAGATTTTCTAGATTTTTTTATAGATCTATATAAAGTAGATGCTGCCTTTTCTAGATTTTTTTATAGATCTATATAAAGTAGATGCTGCCTTTTCTAGATTTTTTTATAGATCTATATAAAGTAGATGCTGCCTTTTCTAGATTTTCTAGATTTTTTTTATAGATCTATATAAAGTAGATGCTGCCTTTTCTAGATTTTCTAGATTTTTTTATAGATCTATATAAAGTAGATGCTGCCTTTTCTAGATTTTTTTATAGATCTATATAAAGTAGATGCTGCCTTTTCTAGATTTTTTTATAGATCTATATAAAGTAGATGCTGCCTTTTCTAGATTTTTTTATAGATCTATATAAAGTAGATGCTGCCTTTTCTAGATTTTTTTATAGATCTATATAAAGTAGATGCTGCCTTTTCTAGATTTTCTAGATTTTTTTATAGATCTATATAAAGTAGATGCTGCCTTTTCTAGATTTTCTAGATTTTTTTATAGATCTATATAAAGTAGATGCTGCCTTTTCTAGATTTTCTAGATTTTTTTATAGATCTATATAAAGTAGATGCTGCCTTTTCTAGATTTTTTTATAGATCTATATAAAGTAGATGCTGCCTTTTCTAGATTTTTTTATAGATCTATATAAAGTAGATGCTGCCTTTTCTAGATTTTTTTATAGATCTATATAAAGTAGATGCTGCCTTTTCTAGATTTTTTTATAGATCTATATAAAGTAGATGCTGCCTTTTCTAGATTTTCTAGATTTTTTTTATAGATCTATATAAAGTAGATGCTGCCTTTTCTAGATTTTCTAGATTTTTTTATAGATCTATATAAAGTAGATGCTGCCTTTTCTAGATTTTTTTGCGTCTTTTCTAGATTTTTTATAGATCTATATAAAGTAGATGCTGCCTTTTCTAGATTTTCTAGATTTTTTTTATAGATCTATATAAAGTAGATGCTGCCTTTTCTAGATTTTCTAGATTTTTTTTATAGATCTATATAAAGTAGATGCTGCCTTTTCTAGATTTTTTTATAGATCTATATAAAGTAGATGCTGCCTTTTCTAGATTTTCTAGATTTTTTTATAGATCTATATAAAGTAGATGCTGCCTTTTCTAGATTTTTTTTTATAGATCTATATAAAGTAGATGCTGCCTTTTCTAGATTTTTGTATAGATCTATATAAAGTAGATGCTGCCTTTTCTAGATTTTCTAGATTTTTTTATAGATCTATATAAAGTAGATGCTGCCTTTTCTAGATTTTCTAGATTTTTTTATAGATCTATATAAAGTAGATGCTGCCTTTTCTAGATTTTCTAGATTTTTTTTTATAGATCTATATAAAGTAGATGCTGCCTTTTCTAGATTTTCTAGATTTTTTTATAGATCTATATAAAGTAGATGCTGCCTTTTCTAGATTTTCTAGATTTTTTTTATAGATCTATATAAAGTAGATGCTGCCTTTTCTAGATTTTTTTTATAGATCTATATAAAGTAGATGCTGCATTTTCTAGATTTTTTTGCGTCTTTTCTAGATTTTTTTATAGATCTATATAAAGTAGATGCTGCCTTTTCTAGATTTTCTAGATTTTTTTTATAGATCTATATAAAGTAGATGCTGCCTTTTCTAGATTTTCTAGATTTTTTTTATAGATCTATATAAAGTAGATGCTGCCTTTTCTAGATTTTTTTTATAGATCTATATAAAGTAGATGCTGCATTTTCTAGATTTTTTTGCGTCTTTTCTAGATTTTTTTATAGATCTATATAAAGTAGATGCTGCCTTTTCTAGATTTTCTAGATTTGTTTTATAGATCTAAATAAAGTAGATGCTGCCTTTTCTAGATTTTTTTATAGATCTATATAAAGTAGATGCTGCCTTTTCTAGATTTTTTTATAGACCTATATAAAGTAGATGCTGCCTTTTCTAGATTTTCTAGAATTTTTTATAGATCTATATAAAGTAGATGCTGCATTTTCTAGATTTTTTTATAGATCTATATAAAGTAGATGCTGCCTTTTCTAGATTTTTTTAATAGATCTATATATAGTAGAAGTTGCTTTTTCTAGATTTTCTTCTGACACTTTATTATAGATGTACATATTGTAGATCTTTCTATTCTGACACTTTTTTATAGATGTAGATATTGTAGATTTCACTATAGATGTAGATATTATAGATTTTAGTTTCTGACACTAGATTATAGATGTACATATTGTAGATAAAAGCATTATAGAGTTGATTGATAAGATGTTGATATTATAGATTTGACACTAGATTATAGATGTTGATATTATAGAGTTGATTATAGATGTACATAGTATAGACTTACACTATATTAATAGATATAGTGTAGATGTAGATATATAGTTCAGACACTACATTATAGATGTAGATATTATAGACACTGACTCTAGATTATAGATGTAGAAATTATAGACACTGACACCACATTATAGATGTAGATACTACAGAGTGTACAATACAGATTGTATCAAAGCAGTTGATAACATGAGAGTAGTATAACACAGATCAATAATAAGCCAAAAGCAAGACAACAGTGGCAAGGAACCAAAACTCCATCAAGCGACTGAATGAAGAAAGCCAGTGGAGAACTGGCCCCTGACTGAGGCTGAGCTCTCCCAAGGTTTCTAACATACATATTCTTTCAAAGCAGCTTCACAGAAAATGGTTAACAAAATGTATTTCTTCCATGTACCTTTCTCATAATCATGTAATATTAAGGGCATAATATGTCGCCGGTGTTGAGTCGTCGCTTCACAGGCGTTGGGGCATCTGAACTCTCCATGAGAAGTTGGATACAGAACTGGACCTGACAAACGCCACATTATAGATATAGATATTATAGATTTTGTTATACATATAGATATTATAGATTCTATTACAGATGTACATTTGTACAATACAAATTGTATCAAAGAACCTTCACAGTGATGACATGAAAGTAATACAACACAGGTCAATAATATTGTTGAATATTACATGTCCCCAACTAAGCAAGCCAAAAGCAAGGACACTTGCATGTAATACTAAGGGCATAATATATCGCCGGTGTTGAGGTGTCTCTTCACAGGTGTTGGTCTTCTCATCACAGCTGTTGGGGTATCTGAAGTCTCCATGAGTGGCTGGATACAAAACTGGACCCGTCGAACGCCATTTTTCTCGGGACAAGCATCCTGGGATAACAGCAGAAAAGGCAGATGGGAAATAATTAACATAGCTAATCTTCATAACGATTTCCATTACACAGGAGTAAGTGTTACAGAACCACAATCTCAGAAACTCTTCCCCAATCTTCTCAAAACTCTGGATTCTGATAGAGGGCCATGAGACTTAGACCTGAGTGCAAAAATGGAGGCTCTACACCCTTCCAGAGCTGAAATATCAAAACTCAAAATTTCCACCTGAAAAAAAGCCCACAGTGTTACCCCTTATGTTTTTTTTTTTTGGCCGAAAAAAAAAGTTTTCCCAATCTTCTCAAAACTCTGGATTCTGACAGAGGGCCACGAGACTTCGACCAACGCGCAAAAATTGAGGCTCTAGACCCTTCCAGAGCCGAGATATCGAAGGTCAAAATTTAGACCTGAAAAAAAAAAACAACAGTGTTACCCCTTATGTTTTTTTTTTTTTGGCCAAAAAAAAAAGTTTTCCCAATCTTCTCAAAACTCTGGATTCTGATAGAGGGCCATGAGACTTAGCTCTGGAAAGGTCTAGAGCCTCCATTTTTGCACTCAGGTCTGAGATATTGAAACTCAAAATTTTGACCAGAAAAAAAAAACAACAGTGTTACCCCTTATGTTTTTTTTTTTGGCCGAAAAAAAAAAAAGTTTTCCCAATCTTCTCAAAACTCTGGATTCTGACAGAGGGCCACGAGACTTCGACCAGCGCGCAAAAATGGAGGCTCTAGACCCTTCCAGAGCCAAGATATCGGATGTCAAAGTTTTGACCTGAAAAAAAAAACATAAGGGGTAACACTGTCGTTTTTGGCCGAAATTTTGACCCCCTCCGATCTTCTTGAAACTCTGGATTCTGACAGAGGGCCACGAGACTTCGACCAGCGCACAAAAATGGAGGCTCTAGACCCTTCCAGAGCCGAGATATCGGATGTCAAAGTTTTGACCTGAAAAAAAAACATAAGGGGTAACACTGTCGTTTTTGGCCGAAATTTTAACCCCCTCCGATCTTCTTGAAACTCTGGATTCTGACAGAGGGCCACGAGACTTCGACCAGCGCGCAAAAATGGAGGCTCTAGACCCTTCCAGAGCCGAGATATCGGATGTCAAAGTTTTGACCTGAAAAAAAAAAACATAAGGGGTAACACTGTCGTTTTTGGCCGAAATTTTGACCCCCTCCGATCTTCTTGAAACTCTGGATTCTGACAGAGGGCCACGAGACTTCGACCAGCGCGCAAAAATGGAGGCTCTAGACCCTTCCAGAGCCAAGATATCGGATGTCAAAGTTTTGACCTGAAAAAAAAAACATAAGGGGTAACACTGTCGTTTTTGGCCGAAATTTTGACCCCCTCCGATCTTCTTGAAACTCTGGATTCTGACAGAGGGCCAAGAGACTTCGACCAGCGCGCAAAAATGGAGGCTCTAGACCCTTCCAGAGCCGAGATATCGGATGTCAAAGTTTTGACCTGAAAAAAAAACATAAGGGGTAACACTGTCGTTTTTGGCCGAAATTTTGACCCCCTCCGATCTTCTTGAAACTCTGGATTCTGACAGAGGGCCACGAGACTTCGACCAGCGCGCAAAAATGGAGGCTCTAGACCCTTCCAGAGCTGAGATATCGGATGTCAAAGTTTTGACCTGAAAAAAAAAACATAAGGGGTAACACTGTCGTTTTTGGCCGAAATTTTGACCCCCTCCGATCTTCTTGAAACTCTGGATTCTGACAGAGGGCCACGAGACTTCGACCAGCGCGCAAAAATGGAGGCTTTAGACCCTTCCAGAGCCGAGATATCGAAGGTCAAAATTTGGACCTGAAAAAAAACATAAGGGGTAACACTGTCATTTTTTTTTCAGGTCCAAATTTTGACCTTCGATATCTCGGCTCTGGAAGGGTCTAGAGCCTCCATTTTTGCGCGCTGGTCGAAGTCTCGTGGCCCTCTATCAGAATCCAGAATTTCAAGAAAATCGGAGGGGGTCAAAATTTCGGCCAAAAACGACAGTGTTACCCCTTATGTTTTTTTTTTTTGGCCGAAAAAAAAAGTTTTCCCAATCTTCTCAAAACTCTGGATTCTGACAGAGGGCCACGAGACTTCGACCAACGCGCAAAAATTGAGGCTCTAGACCCTTCCAGAGCCGAGATATCGAAGGTCAAAATTTGGACCTGAAAAAAAACAACAACAGTGTTACCCCTTATGTTTTTTTTTTTTGGCCAAAAAAAAAAAGTTTTCCCAATCTTCTCAAAACTCTGGATTCTGATAGAGGGCCATGAGACTTAGCTCTGGAAAGGTCTAGAGCCTCCATTTTTGCACTCAGGTCTGAGATATTGAAACTCAAAATTTTGACCAGAAAAAAAAACAACAGTGTTACCCCTTATGTTTTTTTTTTTGGCCGAAAAAAAAAAGTTTTCCCAATCTTCTCAAAACTCTGGATTCTGAGAGAGGGCCACGAGACTTCGACCAACGCGCAAAAATTGAGGCTCTAGACCCTTCCAGAGCCGAGATATCGAAGGTCAAAATTTGGACCTGAAAAAAAAAACATAAGGGGTAACACTGTCCTTTTTTTTTTTTGGCCGAAATTTTGACCCCCTCCGATCTTCTTGAAACTCTGGATTCTGACAGAGGGCCACGAGACTTCGACCAGCGCGCAAAAATGGAGGCTCTAGACCCTTCCAGAGCCGAGATATCGAAGGTCAAAATTTGGACCTGAAAAAAAAAACATAAGGGGTAACACTGTCGTTTTTGGCCGAAATTTTGACCCCCTCCGATCTTCTTGAAACTCTGGATTCTGACAGAGGGCCACGAGACTTCGACCAGCGCGCAAAAATGGAGGCTCTAGACCCTTCCAGAGCCGAGATATCGGATGTCAAAGTTTTGACCTGAAAAAAAAACATAAGGGGTAACACTGTCGTTTTTGGCCGAAATTTTGACCCCCTCCGATCTTCTTGAAACTCTGGATTCTGACAGAGGGCCACGAGACTTCGACCAGCGCGCAAAAATGGAGGCTCTAGACCCTTCCAGAGCCGAGATATCGGATGTCAAAGTTTTGACCTGAAAAAAAAAACATAAGGGGTAACACTGTCGTTTTTGGCCGAAATTTTGACCCCCTCCGATCTTCTTGAAACTCTGGATTCTGACAGAGGGCCACGAGACTTCGACCAGCGCGCAAAAATGGAGGCTTTAGACCCTTCCAGAGCCGAGATATCGAAGGTCAAAATTTGGACCTGAAAAAAAACATAAGGGGTAACACTGTCATTTTTTTTTTCAGGTCCAAATTTTGACCTTCGATATCTCGGCTCTGGAAGGGTCTAGAGCCTCCATTTTTGCGCGCTGGTCGAAGTCTCGTGGCCCTCTATCAGAATCCAGAATTTCAAGAAAATCGGAGGGGGTCAAAATTTCGGCCAAAAACGACAGTGTTACCCCTTATGTTTTTTTTTTTTTGGCCGAAAAAAAAAGTTTTCCCAATCTTCTCAAAACTCTGGATTCTGACAGAGGGCCACGAGACTTCGACCAACGCGCAAAAATTGAGGCTCTAGACCCTTCCAGAGCCGAGATATCGAAGGTCAAAATTTGGACCTGAAAAAAAAACAACAACAGTGTTACCCCTTATGTTTTTTTTTTTGGCCAAAAAAAAAAGTTTTCCCAATCTTCTCAAAACTCTGGATTCTGATAGAGGGCCATGAGACTTAGCTCTGGAAAGGTCTAGAGCCTCCATTTTTGCACTCAGGTCTGAGATATTGAAACTCAAAATTTTGACCAGAAAAAAAAACAACAGTGTTACCCCTTATGTTTTTTTTTTTGGCCGAAAAAAAAAAGTTTTCCCAATCTTCTCAAAACTCTGGATTCTGAGAGAGGGCCACGAGACTTCGACCAACGCGCAAAAATTGAGGCTCTAGACCCTTCCAGAGCCGAGATATCGAAGGTCAAAATTTGGACCTGAAAAAAAAACATAAGGGGTAACACTGTCCTTTTTTTTTTTGGCCGAAATTTTGACCCCCTCCGATCTTCTTGAAACTCTGGATTCTGACAGAGGGCCACGAGACTTCGACCAGCGCGCAAAAATGGAGGCTCTAGACCCTTCCAGAGCCGAGATATCGAAGGTCAAAATTTGGACCTGAAAAAAAAAACATAAGGGGTAACACTGTCGTTTTTGGCCGAAATTTTGACCCCCTCCGATCTTCTTGAAACTCTGGATTCTGACAGAGGGCCACGAGACTTCGACCAGCGCGCAAAAATGGAGGCTCTAGACCCTTCCAGAGCCGAGATATCGGATGTCAAAGTTTTGACCTGAAAAAAAAACATAAGGGGTAACACTGTCGTTTTTGGCCGAAATTTTGACCCCCTCCGATCTTCTTGAAACTCTGGATTCTGACAGAGGGCCACGAGACTTCGACCAGCGCGCAAAAATGGAGGCTCTAGACCCTTCCAGAGCCAAGATATCGGATGTCAAAGTTTTGACCTGAAAAAAAAAAAACATAAGGGGTAACACTGTCGTTTTTGGCCGAAATTTTGACCCCCTCCGATCTTCTTGAAACTCTGGATTCTGACAGAGGGCCACGAGACTTCGACCAGCGCGCAAAAATGGAGGCTCTAGACCCTTCCAGAGCCAAGATATCGGATGTCAAAGTTTTGACCTGAAAAAAAAAACATAAGGGGTAACACTGTCGTTTTTGGCCGAAATTTTGACCCCCTCCGATCTTCTTGAAACTCTGGATTCTGACAGAGGGCCAAGAGACTTCGACCAGCGCGCAAAAATGGAGGCTCTAGACCCTTCCAGAGCCGAGATATCGAAGGTCAAAATTTGGACCTGAAAAAAAAAAACATAAGGGGTAACACTGTCATTTTTTTTTTGGCCGAAATTTTGACCCCCTCCGATTTTCTTGAAATTCTGGATTCTGATAGAGGGCCACGAGACTTCGACCAGCGCGCAAAAATGGAGGCTCTAGACCCTTCCAGAGCCGAGATATCGAAGGTCAAAATTTGGACCTGAAAAAAAAATGACAGTGTTACCCCTTATGTTTTTTTTCAGGTCCAAATTTTGACCTTCGATATCTCGGCTCTGGAAGGGTCTAAAGCCTCCATTTTTGCGCGCTGGTCGAAGTCTCGTGGCCCTCTGTCAGAATCCAGAGTTTCAAGAAGATCGGAGGGGGTCAAAATTTCGGCCAAAAACGACAGTGTTACCCCTTATGTTTTTTTTTTCAGGTCAAAACTTTGACATCCGATATCTCGGCTCTGGAAGGGTCTACAGCCTCCATTTTTGCGCGCTGGTCGAAGTCTCGTGGCCCTCTGTCAGAATCCAGAGTTTCAAGAAGATTGGAGGGGGTCAAAATTTCGGCCAAAAACGACAGTGTTACCCCTTATGTTTTTTTTTCAGGTCAAAACTTTGACATCCGATATCTCGGCTCTGGATGGGTCTAGAGCCTCCATTTTTGCGCGCTGGTCGAAGTCTCGTGGCCCTCTGTCAGAATCCAGAGTTTCAAGAAGATCGGAGGGGGTCAAAATTTCGGCCAAAAACGACAGTGTTACCCCTTATGTTTTTTTTTTGGCCGAAAAAAAAAGTTTTCCCAATCTTCTCAAAACTCTGGATTCTGACAGAGGGCCACGAGACTTCGACCAACGCGCAAAAATTGAGGCTCTAGACCCTTCCAGAGCCGAGATATCGAAGGTCAAAATTTGGACCTGAAAAAAAAACATAAGGGGTAACACTGTCATTTTTTTTTTTTGGCCGAAATTTTGACCCCCTCCGATCTTCTTGAAACTCTGGATTCTGACAGAGGGCCACGAGACTTCGACCAACGCGCAAAAATTGAGGCTCTAGACCCTTCCAGAGCCGAGATATCGAAGGTCAAAATTTGGACCTGAAAAAAAACAACAACAGTGTTACCCCTTATGTTTTTTTTTTTTGGCCAAAAAAAAAAGTTTTCCCAATCTTCTCAAAACTCTGGATTCTGATAGAGGGCCATGAGACTTAGCTCTGGAAAGGTCTAGAGCCTCCATTTTTGCACTCAGGTCTGAGATATTGAAACTCAAAATTTTGACCAGAAAAAAAAACAACAGTGTTACCCCTTATGTTTTTTTTTTTGGCCGAAAAAAAAAAGTTTTCCCAATCTTCTCAAAACTCTGGATTCTGAGAGAGGGCCACGAGACTTCGACCAACGCGCAAAAATTGAGGCTCTAGACCCTTCCAGAGCCGAGATATCGAAGGTCAAAATTTGGACCTGAAAAAAAAAACATAAGGGGTAACACTGTCCTTTTTTTTTTTTGGCCGAAATTTTGACCCCCTCCGATCTTCTTGAAACTCTGGATTCTGACAGAGGGCCACGAGACTTCGACCAGCGCGCAAAAATGGAGGCTCTAGACCCTTCCAGAGCCGAGATATCGAAGGTCAAAATTTGGACCTGAAAAAAAACAACAACAGTGTTACCCCTTATGTTTTTTTTTTTTGGCCAAAAAAAAAAGTTTTCCCAATCTTCTCAAAACTCTGGATTCTGATAGAGGGCCATGAGACTTAGCTCTGGAAAGGTCTAGAGCCTCCATTTTTGCACTCAGGTCTGAGATATTGAAACTCAAAATTTTGACCAGAAAAAAAAACAACAGTGTTACCCCTTATGTTTTTTTTTTGGCCGAAAAAAAAAAGTTTTCCCAATCTTCTCAAAACTCTGGATTCTGAGAGAGGGCCACGAGACTTCGACCAACGCGCAAAAATTGAGGCTCTAGACCCTTCCAGAGCCGAGATATCGAAGGTCAAAATTTGGACCTGAAAAAAAAAACATAAGGGGTAACACTGTCCTTTTTTTTTTTTGGCCGAAATTTTGACCCCCTCCGATCTTCTTGAAACTCTGGATTCTGACAGAGGGCCACGAGACTTCGACCAGCGCGCAAAAATGGAGGCTCTAGACCCTTCCAGAGCCGAGATATCGAAGGTCAAAATTTGGACCTGAAAAAAAAAATATAAGGGGTAACACTGTCGTTTTTGGCCGAAATTTTGACCCCCTCCGATCTTCTTGAAACTCTGGATTCTGACAAAGGGCCACGAGACTTCGACCAGCGCGCAAAAATGGAGGCTTTAGACCCTTCCAGAGCCGAGATATCGGATGTCAAAGTTTTGACCTGAAAAAAAAAAACATAAGGGGTAACACTGTCGTTTTTGGCCGAAATTTTGACCCCCTCCGATCTTCTTGAAACTCTGGATTCTGACAGAGGGCCACGAGACTTCGACCAGCGCGCAAAAATGGAGGCTCTAGACCCTTCCAGAGCCGAGATATCGGATGTCAAAGTTTTGACCTGAAAAAAAAACATAAGGGGTAACACTGTCGTTTTTGGCCGAAATTTTGACCCCCTCCGATCTTCTTGAAACTCTGGATTCTGACAGAGGGCCACGAGACTTCGACCAGCGCGCAAAAATGGAGGCTCTAGACCCTTCCAGAGCCGAGATATCGGATGTCAAAGTTTTGACCTGAAAAAAAAACATAAGGGGTAACACTGTCGTTTTTGGCCGAAATTTTGACCCCCTCCGATCTTCTTGAAACTCTGGATTCTGACAGAGGGCCACTAGACTTCGACCAGCGCGCAAAAATGGAGGCTCTAGACCCTTCCAGAGCCGAGATATCGGATGTCAAAGTTTTGACCTGAAAAAAAAAACATAAGGGGTAACACTGTCGTTTTTGGCCGAAATTTTGACCCCCTCCGATCTTCTTGAAACTCTGGATTCTGACAGAGGGCCACGAGACTTCGACCAGCGCGCAAAAATGGAGGCTCTAGACCCTTCCAGAGCCAAGATATCGGATGTCAAAGTTTTGACCTGAAAAAAAAAACATAAGGGGTAACACTGTCGTTTTTGGCCGAAATTTTGACCCCCTCCGATCTTCTTGAAACTCTGGATTCTGACAGAGGGCCAAGAGACTTCGACCAGCGCGCAAAAATGGAGGCTCTAGACCCTTCCAGAGCCGAGATATCGGATGTCAAAGTTTTGACCTGAAAAAAAAACATAAGGGGTAACACTGTCGTTTTTGGCCGAAATTTTGACCCCCTCCGATCTTCTTGAAACTCTGGATTCTGACAGAGGGCCACGAGACTTCGACCAGCGCGCAAAAATGGAGGCTCTAGACCCTTCCAGAGCCAAGATATCGGATGTCAAAGTTTTGACCTGAAAAAAAAACATAAGGGGTAACACTGTCGTTTTTGGCCGAAATTTTGACCCCCTCCGATCTTCTTGAAACTCTGGATTCTGACAGAGGGCCACGAGACTTCGACCAGCGCGCAAAAATGGAGGCTCTAGACCCTTCCAGAGCCGAGATATCGAAGGTCAAAATTTGGACCTGAAAAAAAAAATGACAGTGTTACCCCTTATGTTTTTTTTCAGGTCCAAATTTTGACCTTCGATATCTCGGCCCTGGAAGGGTCTAGAGCCTCCATTTTTGCACGCTGGTCGAAGTCTCGTGGCCCTCTGTCAGAATCCAGAGTTTCAAGAAGATCGGAGGGGGTCAAAATTTCGGCCAAAAACGACAGTGTTACCCCTTATGTTTTTTTTTTCAGGTCAAAACTTTGACATCCGATATCTCGGCTCTGGAAGGGTCTACAGCCTCCATTTTTGCGCGCTGGTCGAAGTCTCGTGGCCCTCTGTCAGAATCCAGAGTTTCAAGAAGATTGGAGGGGGTCAAAATTTCGGCCAAAAACGACAGTGTTACCCCTTATATTTTTTTTTCAGGTCAAAACTTTGACATCCGATATCTCGGCTCTGGAAGGGTCTAGAGCCTCCATTTTTGCGCGCTGGTCGAAGTCTCGTGGCCCTCTGTCAGAATCCAGAGTTTCAAGAAGATCGGAGGGGGTCAAAATTTCGGCCAAAAACGACAGTGTTACCCCTTATGTTTTTTTTTTTTGGCCGAAAAAAAAAGTTTTCCCAATCTTCTCAAAACTCTGGATTCTGACAGAGGGTCACGAGACTTCGACCAACGCGCAAAAATTGAGGCTCTAGACCCTTCCAGAGCCGAGATATCGAAGGTCAAAATTTGGACCTGAAAAAAAAAACATAAGGGGTAACACTGTCATTTTTTTTTTTTTGGCCGAAATTTTGACCCCCTCCGATCTTCTTGAAACTCTGGATTCTGACAGAGGGCCACGAGACTTCGACCAACGCGCAAAAATTGAGGCTCTAGACCCTTCCAGAGCCGAGATATCGAAGGTCAAAATTTGGACCTGAAAAAAAAAAAACAACAGTGTTACCCCTTATGTTTTTTTTTTTTTGGCCAAAAAAAAAAGTTTTCCCAATCTTCTCAAAACTCTGGATTCTGATAGAGGGCCATGAGACTTAGCTCTGGAAAGGTCTAGAGCCTCCATTTTTGCACTCAGGTCTGAGATATTGAAACTCAAAATTTTGACCAGAAAAAAAAACAGTGTTACCCCTTATGTTTTTTTTTTGGCCGAAAAAAAAAAAGTTTTCCCAATCTTCTCAAAACTCTGGATTCTGACAGAGGGCCACGAGACTTCGACCAACGCGCAAAAATTGAGGCTCTAGACCCTTCCAGAGCCGAGATATCGAAGGTCAAAATTTGGACCTGAAAAAAAAAACATAAGGGGTAACACTGTCCTTTTTTTTTTTTGGCCGAAATTTTGACCCCCTCCGATCTTCTTGAAACTCTGGATTCTGACAGAGGGCCACGAGACTTCGACCAGCGCGCAAAAATGGAGGCTCTAGACCCTTCCAGAGCCGAGATATCGAAGGTCAAAATTTGGACCTGAAAAAAAAAACATAAGGGGTAACACTGTCATTTTTTTTTTGGCCAAAATTTTGACCCCCTCCGATCTTCTTGAAACTCTGGATTCTGACAGCGGGCCACGAGACTTCGACCAGCGCGCAAAAATGGAGGCTCTAGACCCTTCCAGAGCCGAGATATCGGATGTCAAAGTTTTGACCTGAAAAAAAAAACATAAGGGGTAACACTGTCGTTTTTGGCCGAAATTTTGACCCCCTCCGATCTTCTTGAAACTCTGGATTCTGACAGAGGGCCACGAGACTTCAACCAGCGCGCAAAAATGGAGGCTCTAGACCCTTCCAGAGCCAAGATATCGGATGTCAAAGTTTTGACCTGAAAAAAAAAACATAAGGGGTAACACTGTCGTTTTTGGCCGAAATTTTGACCCCCTCCGATCTTCTTGAAACTCTGGATTCTGACAGAGGGCCACGAGACTTCGACCAGCGCGCAAAAATGGAGGCTCTAGACCCTTCCAGAGCCGAGATATCGGATGTCAAAGTTTTGACCTGAAAAAAAAAACATAAGGGGTAACACTGTCGTTTTTGGCCGAAATTTTGACCCCCTCCGATCTTCTTGAAACTCTGGATTCTGACAGAGGGCCACGAGACTTCGACCAGCGCGCAAAAATGGAGGCTCTAGACCCTTCCAGAGCCGAGATATCGGATGTCAAAGTTTTGACCTGAAAAAAAAACATAAGGGGTAACACTGTCGTTTTTGGCCGAAATTTTGACCCCCTCCGATCTTCTTGAAACTCTGGATTCTGACAGAGGGCCACGAGACTTCGACCAGCGCGCAAAAATGGAGGCTCTAGACCCTTCCAGAGCCGAGATATCGGATGTCAAAGTTTTGACCTGAAAAAAAAACCATAAGGGGTAACACTGTCGTTTTTGGCCGAAATTTTGACCCCCTCCGATCTTCTTGAAACTCTGGATTCTGACAGAGGGCCACGAGACTTCGACCAGCGCGCAAAAATGGAGGCTCTAGACCCTTCCAGAGCCGAGATATCGAAGGTCAAAATTTGGACCTGAAAAAAAAAACATAAGGGGTAACACTGTCATTTTTTTTTTGGCCGAAATTTTGACCCCCTCCGATTTTCTTGAAATTCTGGATTCTGATAGAGGGCCACGAGACTTCGACCAGCGCGCAAAAATGGAGGCTCTAGACCCTTCCAGAGCCGAGATATCGAAGGTCAAAATTTGGACCTGAAAAAAAAATGACAGTGTTACCCCTTATGTTTTTTTTTTTTTTGGCCAAAAAAAAAAGTCTTCCCAATCTTCTCAAAACTCTGGATTCTGATAGAGGGCCATGAGACTTTGACCTGAGTGCAAAAATGTAGGCTGTAGACCCTTCCAGAGCTGAGATATTGAAACTCAAAATTTTGACCAGAAAAAAAACAACTGTGTTACCCCTTATGGTTTTTTTTTTTTGGCCGAAAAAAAAAGTTTTCCCAATCTTCTCAAAACTCCGGATTCTGATAGAGGGCCATGAGACTTAGACCTGAGTGCAAAAATGGAGGCTCTAGATCTTTCCAGAGCTGAGATATTGAAACTCAAAATTTTGACCAGAAAAAAAAACAACAGTGTTACCCCTTATGTTTTTTTTTTTTTGGCCGAAAAAAAAAGTTTTCCCAATCTTCTCAAAACTCTGGATTCTGACAAAGGGCCACGAGACTTCGACCAACGCGCAAAAATTGAGGCTCTAGACCCTTCCAGAGCCGAGATATCGAAGGTCAAAATTTGGACCTGAAAAAAAAACAACAGTGTTACCCCTTATGTTTTTTTTTTTTTTGGCCAAAAAAAAAAGTTTTCCCAATCTTCTCAAAACTCTGGATTCTGACAGAAGGCCACGAGACTTCGACCAGCGCGCAAAAATGGAGGCTCTAGACCCTTCCAGAGCCGAGATATCGGATGTCAAAGTTTTGACCTGAAAAAAAAAACATAAGGGGTAACACTGTCGTTTTTGGCCGAAATTTTGACCCCCTCCGATCTTCTTGAAACTCTGGATTCTGACAGAGGGCCACGAGACTTCGACCAGCGCGCAAAAATGGAGGCTCTAGACCCTTCCAGAGCCGAGATATCGGATGTCAAAGTTTTGACCTGAAAAAAAAAACATAAGGGGTAACACTGTCGTTTTTGGCCGAAATTTTGACCCCCTCCGATCTTCTTGAAACTCTGGATTCTGACAGAGGGCCACGAGACTTCGACCAGCGCGCAAAAATGGAGGCTCTAGACCCTTCCAGAGCCGAGATATCGGATGTCAAAGTTTTGACCTGAAAAAAAAACATAAGGGGTAACACTGTCGTTTTTGGCCGAAATTTTGACCCCCTCCGATCTTCTTGAAACTCTGGATTCTGACAGAGGGCCACGAGACTTCGACCAGCGCGCAAAAATGGAGGCTCTAGACCCTTCCAGAGCCGAGATATCGGATGTCAAAGTTTTGACCTGAAAAAAAAAAAACATAAGGGGTAACACTGTCGTTTTTGGCCGAAATTTTGACCCCCTCCGATCTTCTTGAAACTCTGGATTCTGACAGAGGGCCACGAGACTTCGACCAGCGCGCAAAAATGGAGGCTCTAGACCCTTCCAGAGCCGAGATATCGGATGTCAAAGTTTTGACCTGAAAAAAAAACATAAGGGGTAACACTGTCGTTTTTGGCAGAAATTTTGACCCCCTCCGATCTTCTTGAAACTCTGGATTCTGACAGAGGGCCACGAGACTTCGACCAGCGCACAAAAATGGAGGCTCTAGACCCTTCCAGAGCCGAGATATCGGATGTCAAAGTTTTGACCTGAAAAAAAAAAAAATAAGGGGTAACACTGTCGTTTTTGGCAGAAATTTTGACCCCCTCCGATCTTCTTGAAACTCTGGATTCTGACAGAGGGCCACGAGACTTCGACCAGCGCGCAAAAATGGAGGCTCTAGACCCTTCCAGAGCCGAGATATCGGATGTCAAAGTTTTGACCTGAAAAAAAAACATAAGGGGTAACACTGTCGTTTTTGGCCGAAATTTTGACCCCTCCGATCTTCTTGAAACTCTGGATTCTGACAGAGGGCCACGAGACTTCGACCAGCGCGCAAAAATGGAGGCTCTAGACCCTTCCAGAGCCGAGATATCGGATGTCAAAGTTTTGACCTGAAAAAAAAAACATAAGGGGTAACACTGTCGTTTTTGGCCGAAATTTTGACCCCCTCCGATCTTCTTGAAACTCTGGATTCTGACAGAGGGCCACGAGACTTCGACCAGCGCACAAAAATGGAGGCTCTAGACCCTTCCAGAGCCGAGATATCGGATGTCAAAGTTTTGACCTGAAAAAAAAAAAAATAAGGGGTAACACTGTCGTTTTTGGCAGAAATTTTGACCCCCTCCGATCTTCTTGAAACTCTGGATTCTGACAGAGGGCCACGAGACTTCGACCAGCGCGCAAAAATGGAGGCTCTAGACCCTTCCAGAGCCGAGATATCGGATGTCAAAGTTTTGACCTGAAAAAAAAAAAAAAAAGGGGTAACACTGTCGTTTTTGGCCGAAATTTTGACCCCCGCCGATCTTCTTGAAACTCTGGATTCTGACAGAGGGCCACGAGACTTCGACCAGCGCGCAAAAATGGAGGCTCTAGACCCTTCCAGAGCCGAGATATCGGATGTCAAAGTTTTGACCTGAAAAAAAAACCATAAGGGGTAACACTGTCGTTTTTGGCCGAAATTTTGACCCCCTCCGATCTTCTTGAAACTCTGGATTCTGACAGAGGGCCACGAGACTTCGACCAGCGCGCAAAAATGGAGGCTCTAGACCCTTCCAGAGCCGAGATATCGAAGGTCAAAATTTGGACCTGAAAAAAAAAACATAAGGGGTAACACTGTCATTTTTTTTTTGGCCGAAATTTTGACCCCCTCCGATTTTCTTGAAATTCTGGATTCTGATAGAGGGCCACGAGACTTCGACCAGCGCGCAAAAATGGAGGCTCTAGACCCTTCCAGAGCCGAGATATCGAAGGTCAAAATTTGGACCTGAAAAAAAAATGACAGTGTTACCCCTTATGTTTTTTTTTTTTTTGGCCAAAAAAAAAAGTCTTCCCAATCTTCTCAAAACTCTGGATTCTGATAGAGGGCCATGAGACTTTGACCTGAGTGCAAAAATGTAGGCTGTAGACCCTTCCAGAGCTGAGATATTGAAACTCAAAATTTTGACCAGAAAAAAAACAACTGTGTTACCCCTTATGGTTTTTTTTTTTTGGCCGAAAAAAAAAGTTTTCCCAATCTTCTCAAAACTCCGGATTCTGATAGAGGGCCATGAGACTTAGACCTGAGTGCAAAAATGGAGGCTCTAGATCTTTCCAGAGCTGAGATATTGAAACTCAAAATTTTGACCAGAAAAAAAAACAACAGTGTTACCCCTTATGTTTTTTTTTTTTTGGCCGAAAAAAAAAGTTTTCCCAATCTTCTCAAAACTCTGGATTCTGACAAAGGGCCACGAGACTTCGACCAACGCGCAAAAATTGAGGCTCTAGACCCTTCCAGAGCCGAGATATCGAAGGTCAAAATTTGGACCTGAAAAAAAAACAACAGTGTTACCCCTTATGTTTTTTTTTTTTTTGGCCAAAAAAAAAAGTTTTCCCAATCTTCTCAAAACTCTGGATTCTGACAGAAGGCCACGAGACTTCGACCAGCGCGCAAAAATGGAGGCTCTAGACCCTTCCAGAGCCGAGATATCGGATGTCAAAGTTTTGACCTGAAAAAAAAAACATAAGGGGTAACACTGTCGTTTTTGGCCGAAATTTTGACCCCCTCCGATCTTCTTGAAACTCTGGATTCTGACAGAGGGCCACGAGACTTCGACCAGCGCGCAAAAATGGAGGCTCTAGACCCTTCCAGAGCCGAGATATCGGATGTCAAAGTTTTGACCTGAAAAAAAAAACATAAGGGGTAACACTGTCGTTTTTGGCCGAAATTTTGACCCCCTCCGATCTTCTTGAAACTCTGGATTCTGACAGAGGGCCACGAGACTTCGACCAGCGCGCAAAAATGGAGGCTCTAGACCCTTCCAGAGCCGAGATATCGGATGTCAAAGTTTTGACCTGAAAAAAAAACATAAGGGGTAACACTGTCGTTTTTGGCCGAAATTTTGACCCCCTCCGATCTTCTTGAAACTCTGGATTCTGACAGAGGGCCACGAGACTTCGACCAGCGCGCAAAAATGGAGGCTCTAGACCCTTCCAGAGCCGAGATATCGGATGTCAAAGTTTTGACCTGAAAAAAAAAAAACATAAGGGGTAACACTGTCGTTTTTGGCCGAAATTTTGACCCCCTCCGATCTTCTTGAAACTCTGGATTCTGACAGAGGGCCACGAGACTTCGACCAGCGCGCAAAAATGGAGGCTCTAGACCCTTCCAGAGCCGAGATATCGGATGTCAAAGTTTTGACCTGAAAAAAAAACATAAGGGGTAACACTGTCGTTTTTGGCAGAAATTTTGACCCCCTCCGATCTTCTTGAAACTCTGGATTCTGACAGAGGGCCACGAGACTTCGACCAGCGCACAAAAATGGAGGCTCTAGACCCTTCCAGAGCCGAGATATCGGATGTCAAAGTTTTGACCTGAAAAAAAAAAAAATAAGGGGTAACACTGTCGTTTTTGGCAGAAATTTTGACCCCCTCCGATCTTCTTGAAACTCTGGATTCTGACAGAGGGCCACGAGACTTCGACCAGCGCGCAAAAATGGAGGCTCTAGACCCTTCCAGAGCCGAGATATCGGATGTCAAAGTTTTGACCTGAAAAAAAAACATAAGGGGTAACACTGTCGTTTTTGGCCGAAATTTTGACCCCTCCGATCTTCTTGAAACTCTGGATTCTGACAGAGGGCCACGAGACTTCGACCAGCGCGCAAAAATGGAGGCTCTAGACCCTTCCAGAGCCGAGATATCGGATGTCAAAGTTTTGACCTGAAAAAAAAAACATAAGGGGTAACACTGTCGTTTTTGGCCGAAATTTTGACCCCCTCCGATCTTCTTGAAACTCTGGATTCTGACAGAGGGCCACGAGACTTCGACCAGCGCACAAAAATGGAGGCTCTAGACCCTTCCAGAGCCGAGATATCGGATGTCAAAGTTTTGACCTGAAAAAAAAAAAAATAAGGGGTAACACTGTCGTTTTTGGCAGAAATTTTGACCCCCTCCGATCTTCTTGAAACTCTGGATTCTGACAGAGGGCCACGAGACTTCGACCAGCGCGCAAAAATGGAGGCTCTAGACCCTTCCAGAGCCGAGATATCGGATGTCAAAGTTTTGACCTGAAAAAAAAAAAAAAAAGGGGTAACACTGTCGTTTTTGGCCGAAATTTTGACCCCCGCCGATCTTCTTGAAACTCTGGATTCTGACAGAGGGCCACGAGACTTCGACCAGCGCGCAAAAATGGAGGCTCTAGACCCTTCCAGAGCCGAGATATCGGATGTCAAAGTTTTGACCTGAAAAAAAAACATAAGGGGTAACACTGTCGTTTTTGGCCGAAATTTTGACCCCTCCGATCTTCTTGAAACTCTGGATTCTGACAGAGGGCCACGAGACTTCGACCAGCGCGCAAAAATGGAGGCTCTAGACCCTTCCAGAGCCGAGATATCGGATGTCAAAGTTTTGACCTGAAAAAAAAACATAAGGGGTAACACTGTCGTTTTTGGCCGAAATTTTGACCCCCTCCGATCTTCTTGAAACTCTGGATTCTGACAGAGGGCCACGAGACTTCGACCAGCGCGCAAAAATGGAGGCTCTAGACCCTTCCAGAGCCGAGATATCGGATGTCAAAGTTTTGACCTGAAAAAAAAAACATAAGGGGTAACACTGTCGTTTTTGGCCGAAATTTTGACCCCCTCCGATCTTCTTGAAACTCTGGATTCTGACAGAGGGCCACGAGACTTCGACCAGCTCGCAAAAATGGAGGCTCTAGACCCTTCCAGAGCCGAGATATCGGATGTCAAAGTTTTGACCTGAAAAAAAAACATAAGGGGTAACACTGTCGTTTTTGGCCGAAATTTTGACCCCCTCCGATCTTCTTGAAACTCTGGATTCTGACAGAGGGCCACGAGACTTCGACCAGCGCGCAAAAATGGAGGCTCTAGACCCTTCCAGAGCCGAGATATCGAAGGTCAAAATTTGGACCTGAAAAAAAAATGACAGTGTTACCCCTAATGTTTTTTTTCAGGTCCAAATTTTGACCTTCGATATCTCGGCTCTGGAAGGGTCTAGAGCCTCCATTTTTGCACGCTGGTCGAAGTCTCGTGGCCCTCTGTCAGAATCCAGAGTTTCAAGAAGATCGGAGGGGGTCAAAATTTCGGCCAAAAACGACAGTGTTACCCCTTATGTTTTTTTTTTCAGGTCAAAACTTTGACATCCGATATCTCGGCTCTGGAAGGGTCTAGAGCCTCCATTTTTGCGCGCTGGTCGAAGTCTCGTGGCCCTCTGTCAGAATCCAGAGTTTCAAGAAGATTGGAGGGGGTCAAAATTTCGGCCAAAAACGACAGTGTTACCCCTTATGTTTTTTTTTCAGGTCAAAACTTTGACATCCGATATCTCGGCTCTGGAAGGGTCTAGAGCCTCCATTTTTGCGCGCTGGTCGAAGTCTCGTGGCCCTCTGTCAGAATCCAGAGTTTCAAGAAGATCGGAGGGGGTCAAAATTTCGGCCAAAAACGACAGTGTTACCCCTTATGTTTTTTTTTTTTGGCCGAAAAAAAAAGTTTTCCCAATCTTCTCAAAACTCTGGATTCTGACAGAGGGTCACGAGACTTCGACCAACGCGCAAAAATTGAGGCTCTAGACCCTTCCAGAGCCGAGATATCGAAGGTCAAAATTTGGACCTGAAAAAAAAACATAAGGGGTAACACTGTCATTTTTTTTTTTTTGGCCGAAATTTTGACCCCCTCCGATCTTCTTGAAACTCTGGATTCTGACAGAGGGCCACGAGACTTCGACCAACGCGCAAAAATTGAGGCTCTAGACCCTTCCAGAGCCGAGATATCGAAGGTCAAAATTTGGACCTGAAAAAAAAAAAACAACAGTGTTACCCCTTATGTTTTTTTTTTTTTTGGCCAAAAAAAAAAGTTTTCCCAATCTTCTCAAAACTCTGGATTCTGATAGAGGGCCATGAGACTTAGCTCTGGAAAGGTCTAGAGCCTCCATTTTTGCACTCAGGTCTGAGATATTGAAACTCAAAATTTTGACCAGAAAAAAAAACAGTGTTACCCCTTATGTTTTTTTTTTGGCCGAAAAAAAAAAAAGTTTTCCCAATCTTCTCAAAACTCTGGATTCTGACAGAGGGCCACGAGACTTCGACCAACGCGCAAAAATTGAGGCTCTAGACCCTTCCAGAGCCGAGATATCGAAGGTCAAAATTTGGACCTGAAAAAAAAACATAAGGGGTAACACTGTCCTTTTTTTTTTTTGGCCGAAATTTTGACCCCCTCCGATCTTCTTGAAACTCTGGATTCTGACAGAGGGCCACGAGACTTCGACCAGCGCGCAAAAATGGAGGCTCTAGACCCTTCCAGAGCCGAGATATCGAAGGTCAAAATTTGGACCTGAAAAAAAAAACATAAGGGGTAACACTGTCATTTTTTTTTTTGGCCAAAATTTTGACCCCCTCCGATCTTCTTGAAACTCTGGATTCTGACAGCGGGCCACGAGACTTCGACCAGCGCGCAAAAATGGAGGCTCTAGACCCTTCCAGAGCCGAGATATCGGATGTCAAAGTTTTGACCTGAAAAAAAAAACATAAGGGGTAACACTGTCGTTTTTGGCCGAAATTTTGACCCCCTCCGATCTTCTTGAAACTCTGGATTCTGACAGAGGGCCACGAGACTTCAACCAGCGCGCAAAAATGGAGGCTCTAGACCCTTCCAGAGCCAAGATATCGGATGTCAAAGTTTTGACCTGAAAAAAAAAACATAAGGGGTAACACTGTCGTTTTTGGCCGAAATTTTGACCCCCTCCGATCTTCTTGAAACTCTGGATTCTGACAGAGGGCCACGAGACTTCGACCAGCGCGCAAAAATGGAGGCTCTAGACCCTTCCAGAGCCGAGATATCGGATGTCAAAGTTTTGACCTGAAAAAAAAAACATAAGGGGTAACACTGTCGTTTTTGGCCGAAATTTTGACCCCCTCCGATCTTCTTGAAACTCTGGATTCTGACAGAGGGCCACGAGACTTCGACCAGCGCGCAAAAATGGAGGCTCTAGACCCTTCCAGAGCCGAGATATCGGATGTCAAAGTTTTGACCTGAAAAAAAAACATAAGGGGTAACACTGTCGTTTTTGGCCGAAATTTTGACCCCCTCCGATCTTCTTGAAACTCTGGATTCTGACAGAGGGCCACGAGACTTCGACCAGCGCGCAAAAATGGAGGCTCTAGACCCTTCCAGAGCCGAGATATCGGATGTCAAAGTTTTGACCTGAAAAAAAAACCATAAGGGGTAACACTGTCGTTTTTGGCCGAAATTTTGACCCCCTCCGATCTTCTTGAAACTCTGGATTCTGACAGAGGGCCACGAGACTTCGACCAGCGCGCAAAAATGGAGGCTCTAGACCCTTCCAGAGCCGAGATATCGAAGGTCAAAATTTGGACCTGAAAAAAAAACATAAGGGGTAACACTGTCCTTTTTTTTTTTTGGCCGAAATTTTGACCCCCTCCGATCTTCTTGAAACTCTGGATTCTGACAGAGGGCCACGAGACTTCGACCAGCGCGCAAAAATGGAGGCTCTAGACCCTTCCAGAGCCGAGATATCGAAGGTCAAAATTTGGACCTGAAAAAAAAAACATAAGGGGTAACACTGTCATTTTTTTTTTTGGCCAAAATTTTGACCCCCTCCGATCTTCTTGAAACTCTGGATTCTGACAGCGGGCCACGAGACTTCGACCAGCGCGCAAAAATGGAGGCTCTAGACCCTTCCAGAGCCGAGATATCGGATGTCAAAGTTTTGACCTGAAAAAAAAAAACATAAGGGGTAACACTGTCGTTTTTGGCCGAAATTTTGACCCCCTCCGATCTTCTTGAAACTCTGGATTCTGACAGAGGGCCACGAGACTTCAACCAGCGCGCAAAAATGGAGGCTCTAGACCCTTCCAGAGCCAAGATATCGGATGTCAAAGTTTTGACCTGAAAAAAAAAACATAAGGGGTAACACTGTCGTTTTTGGCCGAAATTTTGACCCCCTCCGATCTTCTTGAAACTCTGGATTCTGACAGAGGGCCACGAGACTTCGACCAGCGCGCAAAAATGGAGGCTCTAGACCCTTCCAGAGCCGAGATATCGGATGTCAAAGTTTTGACCTGAAAAAAAAAACATAAGGGGTAACACTGTCGTTTTTGGCCGAAATTTTGACCCCCTCCGATCTTCTTGAAACTCTGGATTCTGACAGAGGGCCACGAGACTTCGACCAGCGCGCAAAAATGGAGGCTCTAGACCCTTCCAGAGCCGAGATATCGGATGTCAAAGTTTTGACCTGAAAAAAAAACATAAGGGGTAACACTGTCGTTTTTGGCCGAAATTTTGACCCCCTCCGATCTTCTTGAAACTCTGGATTCTGACAGAGGGCCACGAGACTTCGACCAGCGCGCAAAAATGGAGGCTCTAGACCCTTCCAGAGCCGAGATATCGGATGTCAAAGTTTTGACCTGAAAAAAAAACCATAAGGGGTAACACTGTCGTTTTTGGCCGAAATTTTGACCCCCTCCGATCTTCTTGAAACTCTGGATTCTGACAGAGGGCCACGAGACTTCGACCAGCGCGCAAAAATGGAGGCTCTAGACCCTTCCAGAGCCGAGATATCGAAGGTCAAAATTTGGACCTGAAAAAAAAAACATAAGGGGTAACACTGTCATTTTTTTTTTGGCCGAAATTTTGACCCCCTCCGATTTTCTTGAAATTCTGGATTCTGATAGAGGGCCACGAGACTTCGACCAGCGCGCAAAAATGGAGGCTCTAGACCCTTCCAGAGCCGAGATATCGAAGGTCAAAATTTGGACCTGAAAAAAAAATGACAGTGTTACCCCTTATGTTTTTTTTCAGGTCCAAATTTTGACATCCGATATCTCGGCTCTGGAAGGGTCTAGAGCCTCCATTTTTGCGCGCTGGTCGAAGTCTCGTGGCCCTCTGTCAGAATCCAGAGTTTCAAGAAGATCGGAGGGGGTCAAAATTTCGGCCAAAAACGACAGTGTTACCCCTTATGTTTTTTTTTTCAGGTCAAAACTTTGACATCCGATATCTCGGCTCTGGAAGGGTCTACAGCCTCCATTTTTGCGCGCTGGTCGAAGTCTCGTGGCCCTCTGTCAGAATCCAGAGTTTCAAGAAGATCGGAGGGGGTCAAAATTTCGGCCAAAAACGACAGTGTTACCCCTTATGTTTTTTTTTCAGGTCAAAACTTTGACATCCGATATCTCGGCTCTGAAAGGGTCTAGAGCCTCCATTTTTGCGCGCTGGTCGAAGTCTCGTGGCCCTCTGTCAGAATCCAGAGTTTCAAGAAGATCGGAGGGGGTCAAAATTTCGGCCAAAAACGACAGTGTTACCCCTTATGTTTTTTTTTTGGCCGAAAAAAAAAGTCTTCCCAATCTTCTCAAAACTCTGGATTCTGATAGAGGGCCATGAGACTTTGACCTGAGTGCAAAAATGTAGGCTGTAGACCCTTCCAGAGCTGAGATATTGAAACTCAAAATTTTGACCAGAAAAAAAACAACTGTGTTACCCCTTATGGTTTTTTTTTTTTGGCCGAAAAAAAAAGTTTTCCCAATCTTCTCAAAACTCCGGATTCTGATAGAGGGCCATGAGACTTAGACCTGAGTGCAAAAATGGAGGCTCTAGATCTTTCCAGAGCTGAGATATTGAAACTCAAAATTTTGACCAGAAAAAAAAACAACAGTGTTACCCCTTATGTTTTTTTTTTTTTGGCCGAAAAAAAAAGTTTTCCCAATCTTCTCAAAACTCTGGATTCTGACAAAGGGCCACGAGACTTCGACCAACGCGCAAAAATTGAGGCTCTAGACCCTTCCAGAGCCGAGATATCGAAGGTCAAAATTTGGACCTGAAAAAAAAACAACAGTGTTACCCCTTATGTTTTTTTTTTTTTTGGCCAAAAAAAAAAGTTTTCCCAATCTTCTCAAAACTCTGGATTCTGACAGAAGGCCACGAGACTTCGACCAGCGCGCAAAAATGGAGGCTCTAGACCCTTCCAGAGCCGAGATATCGGATGTCAAAGTTTTGACCTGAAAAAAAAAACATAAGGGGTAACACTGTCGTTTTTGGCCGAAATTTTGACCCCCTCCGATCTTCTTGAAACTCTGGATTCTGACAGAGGGCCACGAGACTTCGACCAGCGCGCAAAAATGGAGGCTCTAGACCCTTCCAGAGCCGAGATATCGGATGTCAAAGTTTTGACCTGAAAAAAAAAACATAAGGGGTAACACTGTCGTTTTTGGCCGAAATTTTGACCCCCTCCGATCTTCTTGAAACTCTGGATTCTGACAGAGGGCCACGAGACTTCGACCAGCACGCAAAAATGGAGGCTCTAGACCCTTCCAGAGCCGAGATATCGGATGTCAAAGTTTTGACCTGAAAAAAAAACATAAGGGGTAACACTGTCGTTTTTGGCCGAAATTTTGACCCCCTCCGATCTTCTTGAAACTCTGGATTCTGACAGAGGGCCACGAGACTTCGACCAGCGCGCAAAAATGGAGGCTCTAGACCCTTCCAGAGCCGAGATATCGGATGTCAAAGTTTTGACCTGAAAAAAAAAAAACATAAGGGGTAACACTGTCGTTTTTGGCCGAAATTTTGACCCCCTCCGATCTTCTTGAAACTCTGGATTCTGACAGAGGGCCACGAGACTTCGACCAGCGCGCAAAAATGGAGGCTCTAGACCCTTCCAGAGCCGAGATATCGGATGTCAAAGTTTTGACCTGAAAAAAAAAAACATAAGGGGTAACACTGTCGTTTTTGGCCGAAATTTTGACCCCCTCCGATCTTCTTGAAACTCTGGATTCTGACAGAGGGCCACGAGACTTCGACCAGCGCGCAAAAATGGAGGCTCTAGACCCTTCCAGAGCCGAGATATCGGATGTCAAAGTTTTGACCTGAAAAAAAAACATAAGGGGTAACACTGTCGTTTTTGGCAGAAATTTTGACCCCCTCCGATCTTCTTGAAACTCTGGATTCTGACAGAGGGCCACGAGACTTCGACCAGCGCACAAAAATGGAGGCTCTAGACCCTTCCAGAGCCGAGATATCGGATGTCAAAGTTTTGACCTGAAAAAAAAAAAAATAAGGGGTAACACTGTCGTTTTTGACAGAAATTTTGACCCCCTCCGATCTTCTTGAAACTCTGGATTCTGACAGAGGGCCACGAGACTTCGACCAGCGCGCAAAAATGGAGGCTCTAGACCCTTCCAGAGCCGAGATATCGGATGTCAAAGTTTTGACCTGAAAAAAAAACATAAGGGGTAACACTGTCGTTTTTGGCCGAAATTTTGACCCCTCCGATCTTCTTGAAACTCTGGATTCTGACAGAGGGCCACGAGACTTCGACCAGCGCGCAAAAATGGAGGCTCTAGACCCTTCCAGAGCCGAGATATCGGATGTCAAAGTTTTGACCTGAAAAAAAAAACATAAGGGGTAACACTGTCGTTTTTGGCCGAAATTTTGACCCCCTCCGATCTTCTTGAAACTCTGGATTCTGACAGAGGGCCACGAGACTTCGACCAGCGCACAAAAATGGAGGCTCTAGACCCTTCCAGAGCCGAGATATCGGATGTCAAAGTTTTGACCTGAAAAAAAAAAAAATAAGGGGTAACACTGTCGTTTTTGGCAGAAATTTTGACCCCCTCCGATCTTCTTGAAACTCTGGATTCTGACAGAGGGCCACGAGACTTCGACCAGCGCGCAAAAATGGAGGCTCTAGACCCTTCCAGAGCCGAGATATCGGATGTCAAAGTTTTGACCTGAAAAAAAAACATAAGGGGTAACACTGTCGTTTTTGGCCGAAATTTTGACCCCTCCGATCTTCTTGAAACTCTGGATTCTGACAGAGGGCCACGAGACTTCGACCAGCGCGCAAAAATGGAGGCTCTAGACCCTTCCAGAGCCGAGATATCGGATGTCAAAGTTTTGACCTGAAAAAAAAACATAAGGGGTAACACTGTCGTTTTTGGCCGAAATTTTGACCCCCTCCGATCTTCTTGAAACTCTGGATTCTGACAGAGGGCCACGAGACTTCGACCAGCGCGCAAAAATGGAGGCTCTAGACCCTTCCAGAGCCGAGATATCGGATGTCAAAGTTTTGACCTGAAAAAAAAAACATAAGAGGTAACACTGTCGTTTTTGGCCGAAATTTTGACCCCCTCCGATCTTCTTGAAACTCTGGATTCTGACAGAGGGCCACGAGACTTCGACCAGCTCGCAAAAATGGAGGCTCTAGACCCTTCCAGAGCCGAGATATCGGATGTCAAAGTTTTGACCTGAAAAAAAAACATAAGGGGTAACACTGTCGTTTTTGGCCGAAATTTTGACCCCCTCCGATCTTCTTGAAACTCTGGATTCTGACAGAGGGCCACGAGACTTCGACCAGCGCGCAAAAATGGAGGCTCTAGACCCTTCCAGAGCCGAGATATCGAAGGTCAAAATTTGGACCTGAAAAAAAAAACATAAGGGGTAACACTGTCATTTTTTTTTTGGCCGAAATTTTAACCCCCTCCGATTTTCTTGAAATTCTGGATTCTGATAGAGGGCCACGAGACTTCGACCAGCGCGCAAAAATGGAGGCTCTAGACCCTTCCAGAGCCGAGATATCGAAGGTCAAAATTTGGACCTGAAAAAAAAATGACAGTGTTACCCCTAATGTTTTTTTTCAGGTCCAAATTTTGACCTTCGATATCTCGGCTCTGGAAGGGTCTAGAGCCTCCATTTTTGCACGCTGGTCGAAGTCTCGTGGCCCTCTGTCAGAATCCAGAGTTTCAAGAAGATCGGAGGGGGTCAAAATTTCGGCCAAAAACGACAGTGTTACCCCTTATGTTTTTTTTTTCAGGTCAAAACTTTGACATCCGATATCTCGGCTCTGGAAGGGTCTAGAGCCTCCATTTTTGCGCGCTGGTCGAAGTCTCGTGGCCCTCTGTCAGAATCCAGAGTTTCAAGAAGATCGGAGGGGGTCAAAATTTCGGCCAAAAACGACAGTGTTACCCCTTATGTTTTTTTTTTCAGGTCAAAACTTTGACATCCGATATCTCGGCTCTGGAAGGGTCTACAGCCTCCATTTTTGCGCGCTGGTCGAAGTCTCGTGGCCCTCTGTCAGAATCCAGAGTTTCAAGAAGATCGGAGGGGGTCAAAATTTCGGCCAAAAACGACAGTGTTACCCCTTATGTTTTTTTTTCAGGTCAAAACTTTGACATCCGATATCTCGGCTCTGGAAGGGTCTAGAGCCTCCATTTTTGCGCGCTGGTCGAAGTCTCGTGGCCCTCTGTCAGAATCCAGAGTTTCAAGAAGATCGGAGGGGGTCAAAATTTCGGCCAAAAACGACAGTGTTACCCCTTATGTTTTTTTTTTTGGCCGAAAAAAAAGTTTTCCCAATCTTCTCAAAACTCTGGATTCTGATAGAGGGCCATGAGACTTTGACCTGAGTGCAAAAATGTAGGCTGTAGACCCTTCCAGAGCTGAGATATTGAAACTCAAAATTTTGACCAGAAAAAAAACAACTGTGTTACCCCTTATGTTTTTTTTTTTTTGGCCGAAAAAAAAAGTTTTCCCAATCTTCTCAAAACTCCGGATTCTGATAGAGGGCCATGAGACTTAGACCTGAGTGCAAAAATGGAGGCTCTAGATCTTTCCAGAGCTGAGATATTGAAACTCAAAATTTTGACCAGAAAAAAAACAACAACAGTGTAACCCCTTATGTTTTTTTTTTTTGGCCGAAAAAAAAAGTTTTCCCAATCTTCTCAAAACTCTGGATTCTGACAGAGGGCCACGAGACTTCGACCAACGCGCAAAAATTGAGGCTCTAGACCCTTCCAGAGCCGAGATATCGAAGGTCAAAATTTGGACCTGAAAAAAAAAACATAAGGGGTAACACTGTCATTTTTTTTTTTTGGCCGAAATTTTGACCCCCTCCGATCTTCTTGAAACTCTGGATTCTGACAGAGGGCCACGAGACTTCGACCAACGCGCAAAAATTGAGGCTCTAGACCCTTCCAGAGCCGAGATATCGAAGGTCAAAATTTGGACCTGAAAAAAAAACAACAGTGTTACCCCTTATGTTTTTTTTTTTTTGGCCAAAAAAAAAAAGTTTTCCCAATCTTCTCAAAACTCTGGATTCTGACAGAGGGCCACGAGACTTCGACCAGCGCGCAAAAATGGAGGCTCTAGACCCTTCCAGAGCCGAGATATCGGATGTCAAAGTTTTGACCTTAAAAAAAAACATAAGGGGTAACACTGTCGTTTTTGGCCGAAATTTTGACCCCCTCCGATCTTCTTGAAACTCTGGATTCTGACAGAGGGCCACGAGACTTCGACCAGCGCGCAAAAATGGAGGCTCTAGACCCTTCCAGAGCCGAGATATCGGATGTCAAAGTTTTGACCTGAAAAAAAAACATAAGGGGTAACACTGTCGTTTTTGGCCGAAATTTTGACCCCCTCCGATCTTCTTGAAACTCTGGATTCTGACAGAGGGCCACGAGACTTCGACCAGCGCGCAAAAATGGAGGCTCTAGACCTTTCCAGAGCCGAGATATCGGATGTCAAAGTTTTGACCTGAAAAAAAAAACATAAGGGGTAACACTGTCGTTTTTGGCCGAAATTTTGACCCCCTCCGATCTTCTTGAAACTCTGGATTCTGACAGAGGGCCACGAGACTTCGACCAGCGCACAAAAATGGAGGCTCTAGACCCTTCCAGAGCCGAGATATCGGATGTCAAAGTTTTGACCTGAAAAAAAAAACATAAGGGGTAACACTGTCGTTTTTGGCCGAAATTTTGACCCCTCCGATCTTCTTGAAACTCTGGATTCTGACAGAGGGCCACGAGACTTCGACCAGCGCGCAAAAATGGAGGCTCTAGACCCTTCCAGAGCCGAGATATCGGATGTCAAAGTTTTGACCTGAAAAAAAAACATAAGGGGTAACACTGTCGTTTTTGGCCGAAATTTTGACACCCTCCGATCTTCTTGAAACTCTGTATTCTGACAGAGGGCCACGAGACTTCGACCAGCGCGCAAAAATGGAGGCTCTAGACCCTTCCAGAGCCGAGATATCGGATGTCAAAGTTTTGACCTGAAAAAAAAAACATAAGGGGTAACACTGTCGTTTTTGGCCGAAATTTTGACCCCGTCCGATCTTCTTGAAACTCTGGATTCTGACAGAGGGCCACGAGACTTCGACCAGCGCGCAAAAATGGAGGCTCTAGACCCTTCCAGAGCCGAGATATCGGATGTCAAAGTTTTGACCTGAAAAAAAAACATAAGGGGTAACACTGTCGTTTTTGGCCGAAATTTTGACCCCCTCCGATCTTCTTGAAACTCTGGATTCTGACAGAGGGCCACGAGACTTCGACCAGCGCGCAAAAATGGAGGCTCTAGACCCTTCCAGAGCCGAGATATCGGATGTCAAAGTTTTGACCTGAAAAAAAAAACATAAGGGGTAACACTGTCGTTTTTGGCCGAAATTTTGACCCCCTCCGATCTTCTTGAAACTCTGGATTCTGACAGAGGGCCACGAGACTTCGACCAGCGCGCAAAAATGGAGGCTCTAGACCCTTCCAGAGCCGAGATATCGGATGTCAAAGTATTGACCTGAAAAAAAAACATAAGGGGTAACACTGTCGTTTTTGGCCGAAATTTTGACCCCCTCCGATCTTCTTGAAACTCTGGATTCTGACAGAGGGCCACGAGACTTCGACCAGCGCGCAAAAATGGAGGCTCTAGACCCTTCCAGAGCCGAGATATCGGATGTCAAAGTTTTGACCTGAAAAAAAAAACATAAGGGGTAACACTGTCGTTTTTGGCCGAAATTTTGACCCCCTCCGATCTTCTTGAAACTCTGGATTCTGACAGAGGGCCACGAGACTTCGACCAGCGCGCAAAAATGGAGGCTCTAGACCCTTCCAGAGTCGAGATATCGGATGTCAAAGTTTTGACCTGAAAAAAAACATAAGGGGTAACACTGTCGTTTTTGGCCGAAATTTTGACCCCCTCCGATCTTCTTGAAACTCTGGATTCTGACAGAGGGCCATGAGACTTCGACCAGCGCGCAAAAATGGAGGCTCTAGACCCTTCCAGAGCCGAGATATCGGATGTCAAAGTTTTGACCTGAAAAAAAAACATAAGGGGTAACACTGTCGTTTTTGGCCGAAATTTTGACCCCCTCCGATCTTCTTGAAACTCTGGATTCTGACAGAGGGCCACGAGACTTCGACCAGCGCGCAAAAATGGAGGCTCTAGACCCTTCCAGAGCCGAGATATCGGATGTCAAAGTTTTGACCTGAAAAAAAAACATAAGGGGTAACACTGTCGTTTTTGGCCGAAATTTTGACCCCCTCCGATCTTCTTGAAACTCTGGATTCTGACAGAGGGCCACGAGACTTCGACCAGCGCGCAAAAATGGAGGCTCTAGACCCTTCCAGAGCAGAGATATCGGATGTCAAAGTTTTGACCTGAAAAAAAAACATAAGGGGTAACACTGTCGTTTTTGGCCGAAATTTTGACCCCCTCCGATCTTCTTGAAACTCTGGATTCTGACAGAGGGCCACGAGACTTCGACCAGCGCGCAAAAATGGAGGCTCTAGACCCTTCCAGAGCCGAGATATCGGATGTCAAAGTTTTGACCTGAAAAAAAAAACATAAGGGGTAACACTGTCGTTTTTGGCCGAAATTTTGACCCCCTCCGATCTTCTTGAAACTCTGGATTCTGACAGAGGGCCACTAGACTTCGACCAGCGCGCAAAAATGGAGGCTCTAGACCCTTCCAGAGCCGAGATATCGGATGTCAAAGTTTTGACCTGAAAAAAAAAACATAAGGGGTAACACTGTCGTTTTTGGCCGAAATTTTGACCCCCTCCGATCTTCTTGAAACTCTGGATTCTGACAGAGGGCCACGAGACTTCGACCAGCGCGCAAAAATGGAGGCTCTAGACCCTTCCAGAGCCGAGATATCGATGTCAAAGTTTTGACCTGAAAAAAAAAACATAAGGGGTAACACTGTCGTTTTTGGCCGAAATTTTGACCCCCTCCGATCTTCTTGAAACTCTGGATTCTGACAGAGGGCCACGAGACTTCGACCAGCGCGCAAAAATGGAGGCTCTAGACCCTTCCAGAGCCGAGATATCGGATGTCAAAGTTTTGACCTGAAAAAAAAACATAAGGGGTAACACTGTCGTTTTTGGCCGAAATTTTGACCCCCTCCGATCTTCTTGAAACTCTGGATTCTGACAGAGGGCCACGAGACTTCGACCAGCGCGCAAAAATGGAGGCTCTAGACCCTTCCAGAGCCGAGATATCGGATGTCAAAGTTTTGACCTGAAAAAAAAAACATAAGGGGTAACACTGTCGTTTTTGGCCGAAATTTTGACCCCCTCCGATCTTCTTGAAACTCTGGATTCTGACAGAGGGCCACGAGACTTCGACCAGCGCGCAAAAATGGAGGCTCTAGACCCTTCCAGAGCCGAGATATCGGATGTCAAAGTTTTGACCTGAAAAAAAAACATAAGGGGTAACACTGTCGTTTTTGGCCGAAATTTTGACCCCCTCCGATCTTCTTGAAACTCTGGATTCTGACAGAGGGCCACGAGACTTCGACCAGCGCGCAAAAATGGAGGCTCTAGACCCTTCCAGAGCCGAGATATCGGATGTCAAAGTTTTGACCTGAAAAAAAAAAACATAAGGGGTAACACTGTCGTTTTGGCCGAAATTTTGACCCCCTCCGATCTTCTTGAAACTCTGGATTCTGACATAGGGCACGAGACTTCGACCAGCGCGCAAAAATGGAGGCTCTAGACCCTTCCAGAGCCGAGATATCGGATGTCAAAGTTTTGACCTGAAAAAAAAACATAAGGGGTAACACTGTCGTTTTTTGGCCGAAATTTTGACCCCCTCCGATCTA